>OU343223.1:57150502-57431614 GCA_910596185.1 Chrysanthemum makinoi | reverse complement strand
ATGGCAACTCATGGACTTGAGCTTGCTCATGTTCAAAAAGATGGTGATCTCGCCTTTAAGAGGAACCTAGAGAATCACACAAAAACAAAACTACATACATAGATCACTTGGATCTGAGGTTAGAGAGTTTATAACTCAAAGAGATAATATGTGAGAAAAGGGTGAGAAACAATGAAGAAATGGCTAACTATTTATAGAGAGAAAATGCCTACTGTTCCACGGATCCCACGGATCCCTCACTTGAGGGATCCTTCCAAAGGTAATATGGGATCCGTGGACGCCCCTTTGCCCATGGGTATTTTGGTTATGGGTCATGGGTCATGGGTTATGGGTTGGTCCATGGGTATTTCCTTAGATACAATGTATCTCCAAGATGCAATGCATCTAGTCCATGGTTCATGGATTAAAACTATGGGCCATGGATTAAAACCATGTATGACATTAGCATGATGTCATGCAATGTGTTATGGGTCAAGCTCCATGGGTATGAGTCATGGACTTTGGGTTGTTCCCAATTGTATTCAATGTATTTGGTCAATGGGTCAAATACTTAAGTTTCTACCCATTTATATTACCCATTATAATACATACTAGTTATGTATATATTTGCCCAATATGTAAACACTAGTTGTTGTACATATGCATTATTAAATCATAAAATCACTTATACTTGTTTTAGTGTTTTATGTGAAAACGTAAGTGTGTTAGAAAACTATTGGCTCAAACCATTTACGTTATTTGTTCTCATAAATGATTTTACGCTTGTTATCGACAAAACATTAGAAGATCGAAAATATAAATAAACGCTTTACACGCTTATTTGTATTAACAAACTCTCCCTTTTTGTTGATGACAAAACATAAAATTATTTTAAGGAAAAACTAAAATTCGTAAAAGTTCGAATAGTTTTTACTTCTTCTCCCCTTTGTCTAAAACCAAAAGGGCCCGAAAAGAAACTAACACAATGTTTTAAGAAAACATGTAAAAGAAAAATATAGAGAGCAAGGCGGGAAGAGTTCTCGTCTTAACTCCCCTTGACGAGTCCATCCCTGAAGTGAGCCAAGTAAATAAAAACTATTAAGCTAATGCATTGCAACTATGTTTGCAAGTGGTTTCGTCTTAGTGACGATAATGCTCCCCTTGAAGATTGCAACTTTGCAAGAGGACGTCATGAAATGTAATCCTAATATTGCAAATGATCTTGCAATGTAATGCTTTGATATAAAGCTCCTCCTAGCTTTAGAGTGTCAAAGTCTTTATGTGTAAATTGAAAACCTACAAAGCAAAGGTTAGAAGACAAGTGTATAATGCATAACCGCAAATGACTCAAGTTTAGTAGAAAATTGGTTCGTTGCACGGATCCCACGTTCCCTCCTTGGAGGGATCCGCCTAGGCAAATTCCGTGGATCCGCCGTCTTCATGACAAGATTCAAGAATGCGATATAACAAATAATGTTAACATCAAAGTGAGATATGTATTATACCAAATAATCATATACTCAGAAATATAGCAAATATCATGTAATTTCATTTAATAAAACTAGAGATATGATATACATGACTCTAAAAACTAATAAAATGAACGATACATGACTTGGAGTTACTAGACTATCTAGGTTACGCTTGATACTAGGACACAACTAAAATCCTCTAGCTCAAGTTTTTAGGTTTAATCTCACGAAACGCTCGAGGAGGTGATAAAACATGAAACGTTGATCTTTTCATGTATCAAACTTTCAACATGTTGACAATGATAACAATCTTTGTCATGGCTAGGTAGTGGTGATGGAAGAAATGAAATTGCTTGATGTGAAGGATCAAGGGAAGCGGGTTGAGGAGCCTCAAACGATGGAGGGATTGGTGGAGGCGTATTTGAAGATGGCTCGACCAAGAATGATGGTGGTGGTAGAGAGGTGTCAACTTCCATGTGGTTGGGTGGTTGACTTTGATAATTTCTCATAATCCAAATGGGATTATTTGATGGTGACAGCGAAAAGGAAGCCGGAGCTAGTGTTGACTCAACACCTTGATTTTGTTCCATTATTCCTCCTAATGAGGAGAGTGTTGCCGGTGGTGGAGAATGGGATGGCCTATGAGGCAAATCCTCTAGATTGTAGAGGTGTGGTGATGAGAGTGGAGTGGTGAATGAAAGAGCTCTAGGCACCAATGGTGATGGTTTAGTGGAAATGTGATTGTTTGGTTTATGAGGTATGGTGGTGTTTGGCATAGGTAGTTTCGTGGGAACTATCCTTTTAGGGATTGGTTTGATTGGTTGAGTTGGTGGAGGCGAAATCCTTGCATTTGTGGATTTGACCGGAGATGATTCGGTTGAAGAAATTTCGTGTACAACACGAGCAATTTTCTTGGGTGATCCTTTGGTGGATGAGTTACCACTTGGAGCTTTCCTCATGATGAGATGATTCAAAGAGGTTTGTAAAGGTTTCTAAGTGCTGAAAATGAAGATGAAGGTGATGAATTTAGGAGTCCTAACAATGTGGTTTATAACGCAAGGGATTTGGCAAGTGCATTCAAGACTTAAGCCACTAAGATTCCTTGGAATGTGATGATTAGCATGCACAAGAGTCAACTTCAGAATTGTACTGATCTAGAAACTTAATTAAGATGAGATGGAGTGTTCAAGTTAGCAAGATGAGCTTAGCTAGAGTTGACATGAATCTATCATACGGATCCCACGTCCCTCCAATAAGGATCCGTCTAGGCTAATCCTAGGATCCGCCTCGCCAGCCAAGAAAAGATAACAATGATGTTTGTGTCTAATGCCTATTTCTTCTTGAGTGTTTCAATCCATCTAAGTGTCTTAAATGAAGAGGTACTTAAATACTTAAGGGTAATGAGTGATGTAGCTAATGATTGCCTTTTATGGAAGAAATTGGAAATTTTATGAGTACCAATGAGTGACCAAAGATGACACTAAAGATTTGAGAGTGTCAAATGGAGCTAAATGATCATAGAGATCGGATAGTAACTTAGGATAATGTCTTGGAGGATATCCTAAAGGCTTAAGATGGAAAACTAGAATTTGATCAATTTTGACCAATTTTGAGGTAAGGATGATTATAATTAATTTTGCTATAATTGAAAGATTTCCAACGCTAGATGTTTTAACATGTGAGAGATCATGTGTGAGTATAGGAGCGGAAGAGTAATGATTTTTGGTGAAACGATAGATCTACAAGCTCTTAGAGTGTGATCTAAGCGAGTTAAGTGTGAGTAACAAAATTTACTCAACTTGATAGGGACTCAATTTGTCTTAAGGCACTATGTCTTAGCTTAGTGTGAAGTGATCTAAGGACATGTTTTGAAATACAATGATTGCAATTGCATTGCTTGTTTCGGATCCCACGGTCCCTAAAAGTAGGGATCCATCTAGCACAAACTTTAGGATCCGCTCTTCGCTGCGTAACCTTTACAAAAGGTATGCAAGGGTTGCACAATGCATCATTGATAACATCAAATAGTCCTGAATATTAAGTGTCAATTTCCCCAGATAATGCTTGTTATTTATATCATTTATATGGATTTCATTGTTTTCCATTGTTTTCCACTTTCGTGTAAATTACGCAGCATTGGAGGTAAAGAGATGGAAATGGAAACATTACTAAAGATTTATCACAAGATGCCTATTTTGAAGAAGTTACGTACAAAATCCTCTCACATTACCGTAACTATTGCGTGACTCGTAATACCAACTTATCAAGAGGTTACGGCGTAACTCTTCCCGGCGTTATTTAACGTAACTACATTAGGTCAAATGAGGATCCACGCCACATACTTATGCCGTAATCATCTGATCACTTACAACGTAACTGTTTATTGAAGACTACGGCGTAACCACTTATTAGGTTACGCCGAACTAAGCGTATCTAGTGCATATACGATGGAATAGAAGGTTACGCAGTAACTCCTATATTGGTTACGCCAGTAACCCGCACTGGCCTATAAATACCACCTAATTCCAAAGATTTCTAATCATCCCATTCCACATACAACTCTATGAGAACGCGGGAAAAAGCTAAAGGCAGGTCTAGGGGAGCATACGGAGTCTGCTTCCAAGGAGAAGTCACCCATTACTATAAGCTTTAGCGCTTATATTTCTTTTTACTTTCAATTCATGTATTTCGTACCTTTGAATATTGAATTGATTTGCATGATTAATATGAGCTACTAAGCACCCTTTGGTGCTAGCCTAGTTATGATTCCTTAATTGTTTTGTTTATGCTTATCTTACTTCGCATAATTATTTCTAAGTGTATGCATGCATAGTTCCTTGGTAGTCACCCTTGATTCGATAGTTTTGAATGGCGGTAGAGGCCAATTGCCTAGGAGATATGACCAACTGATCCTAGGTGAGCGGACTGAGACGGAAAGGGTAAGATATGACCAACTGACGACCCTTTCTACTTGTGCGATTTGACCAATTGATCACCTATCATTTGGATGAACTTAAGAATTGGGGGGTGTAGTGTCTAAGTTCCTAACGCCGGGCACTCACTATTTAGAATCTAGCATGTAGCGGTACTTAATGACTTGGCTTAGGGACCAAACAATGTGACTTATGACGGTGCGCTGATTTCCCTGTGGTGGCATCCTGTTGATAGGTTAGGGCGAATTGACCAAATGCCGCCCCTCTCAATTTGACCCCACCAAGTAATTGTAAGTAGGTAGACGTAGACATAACTAGCTAGGAGGATTGACTAGGTTAGCACCACTATTCCTCTATTGATTTTACCCATTTATCTGCTTATTCTCGCATTAGTAGTTTAATTAATTAATTCCCTATCGAAACCATCATTATTTTCTGACAATTAGACTTAGTAATAATCAAACACACATAGCTCTTGGGATCTAATTCTGCTTTACCATTTACTACACTACACACGACCGTACACGCCTGCTAGTGCATTAGGGTAGACCTTAGGTATAGCGAGACACTATAAATATTAAGATCCTGGTCAAGAAACCCGCATCAAGTTTTTGGCGCTGTTGCCGGGGAGTTATATTAGGATTAATATTAAGTCTTTCATTTCGTTTTAAACTTTTCTCACGCATCATATTTCTAGATTTCGTGTACCATGGAAGTTGTTAACATCGATGACCTCACTCTGAGGAGTACTTGGCGTTGACAAGAGGAACAAGGGCCGGGTCTCTCGTAAGACCCAATCGGAGCGGATGTTCGTTTCAAATTAAAGACCAATTTATGAGGAGCTTCGCTAACCCTTTTCAGAAACAGGACTAAGACGCCTATGAGCACGCTTGAAAATGTCCTATACATCGCCAACCTTTTCAACACCGGGCGTGTCTCATGATGCTTTGTATAAGAGTTTTCCCATGACTCTTATCGAATAGCTAGAAGATGGATCGAAGATTACATTCACGGCAGTTAATACTTGGGCACTACTAGAGAAACACTTTATTCAAAGATATTGCCCACCATCAAAGATTTCTAACCAGCTTTTGGAAATCCACAATTTCAAACAAGAAGACGACGAAACACTATATCAAGCTTGGGACAGATACAACGATCTTCTTTATAAGTGTCCTACCAATGATCCGAATAACCAGCAGAAGGTCAATATTTTCTACAAAGGAATTAACGTAACTACAAGGAAAATGTCGGACTATCAAGGACCTATCCTGAACATGACTCCTACCGCTGAGACTTGAAGCCATTCAAAAAATGGCGGACCACTCTCAAAAATGGCACGACGGTGGGAGTAAAAGAAACAAAAGCGAAAGTTTTGACGGAATTGCAGCTATCGCTAGTAAGATTGAAAATTTCAGTCGAGATATGCTGAAAGTCGAGAAACCGCTCATGCCATCCAAGTAGGTTGTGAAATCTGTGGAGGAGGACATCTTACTAAAATTGTCATCATATGGACGAAGAGAATATTGAAGAAGCTAAGTATGGAGAAAATCGACCATTTTACGGAGATAATCGAAATAGTAATGGTTATCGTGGAAATTACAATCGTGGGCCTTATGGAGAAAGAAAGCCCAGCCTTGAAGAAACATTAATAAGTTCCCGGAAACTTCAACCTAAAACAAAAAGAGCAAGATGAGTGGTTGAGAGAATTCCAGGAAAACACCTATAAACCTTCCAAGCATGACACAACTCAAAAACCTTGAATCCATGGTGATGAAGCTCGAAAAAGTAAGGAGGAATGACGATAAAATCAAGGATCTAAACTAGCTATGGAATGTAAGGTAATTTTTTCGATAATAACCTCAAGGTTGAGATCAATGATACAGATTTAGGGATGATTCACGATGATCCGAGTTTACGGGTAACATGCCTAATGAGTTACGGCAGAATCTATGTGTTTGAAAGCTATAACGGGTTATGAAGAATAATGAAGAAATTCACTCTAACGAATTACGCCAGAATTAAGAAACTCGCTTACGGCGAATCGGGATACGCAAGGCATGCCTTCCTTGATGTAGGCGACCTGGAGACTCAGAAAACTGGTGAATGGTCCCACGATATTAACCTATTTCCTTTATCACCATCTAAAAAAAGATATCAATGGTGCAAAGCTATACCCGTAGCTAAGGGGGACTCATTTGACCTATGGGCTTCATGTGATCCTAGAAACGAAACTTGTGATGGAGGGTCCGACAAAGAAAGAATCAAGAATAACAAGTTTTTATGGGTCGCATAATCATGATGAAAGACTCAAAACTCTCCCTTGAAGATGAAGAAGAGCCACCGATAACTCATCGGGTGCTTCTCGCCATCATAACCGACGAGGAGACCACAAGAGCATGGCCTACATGCAACCCCTTCCACGAGTATTGCAATGGCGGAGACAATGAAAGAAAGGAAGAGTGAACATGCCCTCATGAGCGTGAAAGACATTGTATAAAATTCGGTGATTTAGCATTTAAAGATTGGTACGCAATTCAATTGGGATGCCAAGATCGATCCAAATCTTCTTAAGAAGCTTAAAATTGATTACTTAAGAGCACATTCGTAAAAGGAAGAGGCTAATAATGATCTAAGATGCACGAATGAACATTTAAGTGAAACTGACAACAAGAAATTACGCACCATCGGTGCTAAAGAGTAAAATCTCCCGGGAAATTTTTGGGTTCCATGCAACCCATATGATGATATGTGTAACGGAGGAAGCAACTCTGAAAGAATAGGAAAGGATGAATTCTTTTGGTTCTCAACCAATGATGAGGAAATAACGAGTTTGCCTTGGCTGGACAACCTAGGATTCGATAGTTGGGTGAAGATTAAATATGGATATGTAGACACATTAACCAAAGAGAAGATTTGGAAGGAATACATGGATCGAGAAAATTCAAACAACAGAAGTCTTAACAACACGAGTGAGATAACAATTGAAAAAGACAAAGAGTTGGTTAGTGAGGATAAAGAAGAATGCAAGCGCGTTCTAGTGGAGAATCTGCTCGATGAAGAATGGTTCAAAGACACAGCTTCTAATGACGATGATATTGAGGGGATCCTAGATTACCTTGAGATGCAAGGAAATGAGGAGTACACTGATCCCGATGATGAATCTTACGAACAAAGGAGGTGCAAACTCCTGGGGATTCCCTACAAAAGACCACCTCCAATTATTGTCGAAAAATATGAATTCACTCGCTACCACCGACCGATGAGAAATTTTGTAAAGTCCGAAAGTCGAAACCAATGAATACCCAACCGCCAATGTTGCATGGATGAGGCATAATTTGATGAAAGATATTGAGGAAGTGGGGCAAGCTCAAAGGCCCCTATAGTAGCCCCGCTGCTCGAAGTCTAAATTAAAGACTCGTTAAAAAGAAAAGTGCTCTTTCGGAGACAACTCAATTATCCCTTTTTGTTTTATTTCCTTTCTATTGGGTTTTGTGTTTTCTAACCATTTCAGAGGAAACGAGGAACTATTTGTTGTCATAGCTGTCGATTCAACGTGAAAGTTACGGCGTAACTCATCTTGGTGATTACGCCAGTAACCAACGCTTTAGCAAGAGAACTCTTGACATTACCACCACGACGTATTCCATCTCGCTGGTTACTGCAACTACCGCTTACAACTCATACTAAAGTTTTGCCAGCTACTGCATCCCTCATAGGAGCACTAATCCTCCTCGCTTTAATTTTTCATTCTAAAACACAAGAACCTTGTATTAGTTTTTAAATGAACTTTGTGGGTGTGTTCCCTGAAACCCTCACGAGACTCTTCACTGCCCACTGGGACACCAAGTGGTTTAAAAGTCTTGTTGCATACGCTAAATGCAACCGTGATTCCTACGAAAGTGAGTTTGGTTATTTTTCATTTTTATTTATTTTTTCTTTTTTAGAATTATGCTTGTCGGTATTGTACTTTCAGGGATTGAAGTTTGTTCATGACGCTTAAACGAAGGCACGGTTCTTTTTCGCGGGCCTTCTTCTTTTGGAGCAATTTCGTGGAAGTTCTCGCCTAATTCTACCTTTCTCTTCACCTTTATTTTAATTCCTAGTACAAAACGGACTTTGTACAATTAAAGTGGGGGGAACGGAGTAGAATTATCTCTTGAACTTTATTTCGCCCTCATTTTTCTAGTTTATTTTGAAAAATTATGTCTTTTTTAAAATTTTGACATGTTTTTCCGAACCTAACTAGATTAGACCTTAGCCGAGCACATACAACCCTTAACATTACATGGTGAGATTAGCCTTATCCGTTTCCAATAGTTTACCCTAAATCCACCAAATTATGAGTGTGCCGGTAGCTTGTAAACTTTAGAACTTGGCCTTTGCATCATTTCGAGACCATAGACGAGGTATGTTGAGTTAGCTCGATGTATTTGGACTTTTCAGTTTTAGAAGGCAATATTATAGGATTATCACCCAAAGAGCCTACCATTGTGAGTCTATCGATTAGTCACCTCGACTTTTCGACCCCCATGTGAAACCCTTTTGTTGCACTCACCTTTAGTGCAAGATACCCCTAGATACACCCCTTCTGAGCCATTCTTTTCATTTTGTCAACCCTATATATTGTTTCGTTACACCTATACACCTTAGCCTACCCCAGTAGTCTTATTTGTGATTGGGAAGACATCATTTTCCTAAGTTCAAGGTTCGAGTGGAAAGGTTTGGAAATCACGCTTTCATTGACAACATTTATGAAGATCATTGAAGACCCCCCGAATTCCCATTGTTCATCTCAAGTGGGGGATGTTATATTATGTTATGATACAAAAAAAATAAAAAAAATAAAAAATAAATAAAAAATGATTGAGTTATGATATTGTAAAGTGCGATGTTATAAGCACTATAGTATGAGCTTTATTGATTAGTATCAAGGAGGCCACCTCGGTCACATTTGAAGATTGGAGTTGGTAGTTTTGCCAACGTAAGCAGAAAAGGTGGTGTGCCCACACGACGCCCTAATGACACATCTACCTCGTGATTTCATGATCCGGTCTCTAGACTTCTAAGCTTGAACTTTGGGCGGACGGTAAGTGGTGATGACCGGTTATAGATTTAGACTACCGTTTGTTTTTCATTTTACACCAATTATTTTCCATGTCTTATCATACCTTTTAGTCATGAAGCATGTCTAGGTGATGCAATGAGCAATCTTTGGTGTCTTGGCCATGGATTTGGTCATGTATCATTGATTTTGACCACTTCGCCGTGACATGTTAGTAATGACGAGTCATCCCTTAACCTTTGTCGTGTCTACCCATATTGCCTTCGAGAATTGTTTAGCCCTTAACTCTAGTGGTGGAGATTTGTGTAACCGCCAAGCTTATGATAGAATACATGCTATGACTGAGATTGAGTGATCACCCCGAAATTGACACTTAGAATAGTTGAGAGATTTGAGTGTTTGTTCCCTTTCGTGAGGTGTTCGGCTTTGTTTTATTCTAGCATAAGGGATTTGTAAACTCATATTTTCCGTGTTTTAGGAGATATCTTTTAGGAATCTATCTAATAAGGTCTACTTGAGGGCAAGTAGAGTTCAAGTTGAGGGATATTTGATAACATCAAATAGTCCCTAATATTAAGTGTCAATTTCCGATAATGCTCAAGTATTTATATCATTTATATGGATTTACGCTTATTTTCCATTGTTTTCCACTTTCGTGTAAATTAAGAGCATTGAGCTAAAGAAACGCTGAAATGGAAACATTACTAAAGATTTATCACAAGATGCCTATTTTGGAAGTTACGGCGTAACTCCTCTCTCACATTACGCCATAACTATGCGTGACTTAATACCAACTTATCAAGAGGTTACAGCGTAACTCTTCCCAAAGGTTACGACGTAACTACATTAGGTCAAATGAGGATCCACGCCGCCGATACTTATGCCGAATTCATCGCATCACTTACGACGAAATCCGGTTTATTGAAGACTACGGCGTAACCACTTATTAGGTTACCAGAACTAGCGTATCTAGTGCATTTACGACGAATAGAAGGTTACTTAATAACTCCTATATTGGTTACTGCATCCGCACTGCCTATAAATACCCCAATTTAATTCCAAAGATTTCTAATCATCCCATTCCACACACAACTCTCGAGAACGTGGGAAAAAGCTCATAAGGTCTAGGGAGCATACTGGAGTCGCTTTCCAAGGAGAAGTCACTTCATTATGATAAGCTTTAGCGTTTTATATTTCTTTTACTTTCAATTCATGTATTTCGTACCTTTGAATATTGAATTGATTTGCATGATTAATATGAGCGGCTAAGCACCCTTTGGTGCTAACCTAGTTATGATTCCTTAATTGTTTTGTTTGCGTTTACCTTTACTCCCGTACAATTATTTCTAAGTGTATGCATGCATAGTTCTTTGGTAGTCACCCATGATTCGGTAGTTTTGAATGGCGGTAGAGGCCAATTGCCTAGGAGATATGACCAATTGACCTTAGGTGAGCGGACTGAGACGGGAAGGGTAAGATATGACCAACTGATGACCCTTTCTACTTGTGCGATTTGACCAACTGATCACCTATCGTTTGGATGAACTTAAGAATTGGGGGTGTAGTGCCTAAGTTCCTAACGGCCGGGCACACACTATTTAGAATCTAGCATGTAGCGGTACTTAATGACTTGGCTTAGGGACCGTGAACAACAGACTTATGATGGTGCTAGATTCTCCCTGTGGTGGCATCTTTACGATAGGTTACGCCAGATTCCAAATGTTGTCCTCTCATTTGACCCCACCTCAAGTAATTGGAAGTAGGTAGACGTAGACATAACTAGCTAGGAGGATTGACTAGGTTAGCACCACTATTCTTCTATTGATTTCCCTTTACCCATTTATCTGCTTTTATTCTGCATTAGTTGCTTAATTAATTAATTCCCTATCGAAACCATCATTATTTTGTGACAATTAGACTTAGTAATAATCCAACACACATAGCTCTTGGGACGACCTCGGCTTTACCATTTACTACACTACACACGACCGGGTACATTGCCCGTTAGTGCATTAGGGTAGACCATAGGTATAGCGAGACACTATAAATATTAAGACCTGGTCAGTAAAACCTGCATCAATCATATTTCAAAGTTAGGGTTTTTCTAAGAAGTTCTAACATTAGTGTAGAGATATCAAAATGTAAGATGTCTTATTTCATGAAGGAAATTACATTACATTGATAAAGCATGGATACTAAAGATTGACCCTATTTTGAAAGAAGGCTAAGTTCTTTGAGCGTTTTTTCTAGATGGATCATCAAATGGTTGATGAGTATTCTACCATTCGAATGAAAAGTCTTCATGAGAGATGTGTTTAGAGGTTCCATCATTTTGTTCACAAGTACGCATAAATGTGAATTTTGAAATTGAGGATGGAAGTACATGATGTGATGATAAAGGCGTGTCAAGAACATTCCATAAGGGATTAGTTTGTTCTTAGAGCCTTGATGATTTACAATTCGCCTTGTGAAGAAGTAAGCGAGATTGTATGGTTGTTGTGTTAGCAAACAATACATTATGTGAGCACAACAAGTTGAAGGATTTCGATTTCTAAGACTCAAACATTTTCACGTAGGATGAGTGCAAGAGCCTTGTACTCTTCTAGGATATCCCGTGTATAGATAATGTTTGATCGGAGTAATGGGTTTGCATATTATGCGAAGTTAAGTCTTCCTGAAGGTATGTGTGAACAATATGGACAATTTTCAACGAAGTTGAAGAGAGAATCAAGAGACCAATCTTCGAAGGCACATTGTCCATGATTGGAAGTCGAGGATGTGAGCAAATTTCAAGGATTAAAACAAACTTTGGTTTTGATCCAAAACCAAAAGAGATAGAGAGCTTATCCGTTATGAACGAAGTTCAACTTGATTTAAAAGAATTCCAATACAAACCTTGGACATATTTTCTCGTTAACTTCTAGAAGACATTCTAGTCCTATGGTTCGGAAGGAATTATTGATACCTTCTATTGGGATACAGAAAGTCAAAGTACTGAAGAGTTAAAGTGTCAAGATTAACAAAGTAATCGCAGAAAGACAAAGTGTCAAGAAGTCAGAATCTTGCTAAGTAAAAGTCAAAGTAATCGCTTATTCATCAAAGTAATCAAAGCTTAAAGTCGGTTGTTATTGATTAATAGATAGAAAGTAATGTTTATCTAGAACTTTATAAGTATTGTTTACTTGACGTACAAGGATAAGAATTGTAAACCGATTAGGGTTATCCTTAAGCCTATAAAAGGACCGCTAGATTGGTATTAGAGTAATGAGTTAACGAGTTTTTATATATGTTTTAGAATCCTAAAGTACGATCATTATTTAGAATTTTAGAGTTGTTAAAGAATCTGCATAATAAGCAGTTTTAGAGTTATTAATAAAGTTAAATCTTCTTAGCTTTGTTAAGTAAATTCCGCGTACTTAATAGAGATTACTCAGTGTTTTCATTGTTAATAACTTAGGATTTATCCGAGGTTATTAAACCCTTAACAAGCTATTTAAGTTAGTTTGGTTAGAGTACATCGATCCAACAAGTGGTATCAGAGCTTGTGTGGAAACTCTGACTAAGAAGAAACTGTTTAAAACTAGTTAAACAACAAAACCTAAAGATGTCGAATCAAGTCGTTCCACCACCATCCATCACCTCACTAAGGATTCCTATCATTAGAAGGGGCTTAATACGATCTATGGAGCATGAATATGAGGCAAGATATTGCAATCACGCACCATGCACTGTGGAATGTGATTGTCAATGGTAATGAAGTTGTGGAAGAACCCGCATATCATGGCCAACCTAAAGCACCTAAACCCATCTTACCAACTACAATAAGAAATCAAGAGAGGCTCTCAACATACTGTGTTCCGCTAGTCCGATGGTCATCTACTCCAGTTCCATGATGCTAAAGATGCAAAGCAACTCTGGGCTGCTCTCAAGACTAGATTTGGAGGTAATGATGCTTCCAATAAGATGCATAGAAATCTGAAGCAAAGAGTTTGAAACTTTTACTGTTGGAGAAAGAGAAGGCCTTGATGGCGCTTATGACAGATTCCAAAACCTTCTTAGTATGCTGGAGTTATACAAAGCAGAGGTTTCAGTTGAAGATGCTAATCTTAAGTTCTTAAGGAGTTTGCCATCTACATGGCATGTGATTACTACTATGATCGAGGACAACTGGATTGGACACCATGGACTTTGATGATCTCTACAATCATCCTAAATGTATGAGCATGAGATGAATGGCCAAACAAGCTCAAAGTCTCACAAGATTGCTTTTGTGTCATTCAAAAGAGGGCGATTACTATACTAAAATCGCTTCTCCCTACTCAAAGTATTGCTCAAAGTACCGCTGCTACACTACTCCCACTTTGCTCAAGAACCTACACCAACTAATACCATCCACTCGATGAAGTCGTGTGCTCTTTTCTTTGCACAAGAAGCTACTCTACTGTACTTATGAAGAAGATCTCAAGCATTGAAGAGGATGCTCTTGAAGAAATTGATATCAGGTGGCAAGTTGCTATGATCAATGCAAGGATCAAGAAGTTTATGAAGAAGACAGGAAGAGGCATTGACTTCAAACCAAAATAGGGAATCACTTTTGACAAATCCAAGATTGAATGCTTCAATTGTCAAAAGATGGACATTTTGCAGGGAATGCAGTTTGCTAAGTATCAAGCAAACAGAATGGCTGAGAAACCAAAGCTAGAGTTGAAAGAAATTCCTATTACAGAAACAAAAGCTTTGGTTGCTCAAGAGAATCTATGAGGTTGACCGAGAGGTCGAGTTTGATGATGAACCAAGAACCCATCAGATGGTAGCTGTGAGAGGATTCTGAAGAATTTGACCGAGCACATCTTTGATAAGGAACCTGGACATGCTGCTATGGAGTCTAAAGATGGTTATGGAAGCTTTGATTGGAGCATGGAGTCTGAAGCTGAACCTGTTCTACTTGTTATGGTAGCCACTTCACCAAGTTCACCCCTATCTCTGAGGTATGTTCAAAGTGTCATAACTTTTATCAAAAAGTGCTTAATGATTATGTGACTGAAAGAGATAGTGTAGAACAAAGCTAGGGTCAAGTAGGTGTTACCAAATAACTTTAGAGTTAATGGAAGCCAAAATAATAACACATGAAAATAATGAAATGGCTCAAGGTAAAAAGTATGAACAACATGATTATCAGTTGAAATTAAGTGAATGGAAGTTAAACTATAAGATATCTGAAATTGAGAAACTAACTAAGGAGAGAGATGAATTATTAGAAAAGTTTGTTGCTTGGGGACAATCAGGTCTTTCTCATGTCACTTATGTTGAAAAACAAAGAAGAGCTTACATTAAAACCGCCTAGGTTTTGGTATGGACTTTAATAGCATAAAACCCACCTAGTGATCGTGATGAATATGACTTTGAGGATATAACCACTAGTGATGATGAACTCATTAATTATGTAGACATATCTAGTAATGAGGAATCGCTTAGTGAAACACCTCCCGAAGTTTAAGAAAGATAATGTCTATCATGCAGTCCCTCATCCCACTGGGAGTCATCAACCTCTTAGGCCTGATGTTTCTCGCTTTGGAGTAGACAGCTTAGAGTTTAGGAAGAAACTTAAAGGTCAATCTAGGTCTGAAACCCCAAAAGAAACTGTTGAAACACCTAAGGTAGATGATGTTAAAAGCCAAGCAATACTTTCACCCCAAAGTACTGCTACATCTCAAAGTACTGCTACACCTTCACCAGTACCTTTAAGAAAACCTTTTCAACATACTGCTAAACCTTTTTGGGATAATTTTGGTCAAAACAGTTTTCATCATTCACCTAGAAGACATGATAGGTTTGGTCATACACATAGAAGAAGAAACTTTGGAATTACAGATCAAAAACTATGTTTTGTTTGTTTTAGTCCTAACCATTTGATTAAGGACATGACTTACATTCAGTATTTAAGTAAGTTCCCAAAGAACAGAACTAACTGTAAAACCAAGGGAGACTAGAACAGCTTGGAATCATTCACATAGGGTTAACCATAGAAACTTCTCACCAGAATATAGGTACCCTCACCAGAGAAGATCTTTTTAAAAACCTCTAGTACCTTCAAATACTTTCCAAGGTACTGCTAAGCCAAGAATAGTACTTTCTCAAAGTACTGCTTCAGTTTCACCAAACACTTCTTGGAATAGGAACCCTAGGAGATCTAATTACTATCAATCTAGAAGGTGTTACAACTCCAAGAAAGTAGTTAGCTCTAGAGACTCTTCACCAGAAGTTAAAACTCAATGGGTTAGGAAAGAAAAGTACGATGATGAACAAACAGTGCTACTTTCAACAAGTACTTCTTTGACTTGATGATTTTTGATAAAGATGATTTTGTTGAAAAAGAAAAGGAGGCTTTTGTTGAAAAAGAAAGTTTTGCTGAAAATCCACCACAAGTTTTGAAACAAAAGATAATGCTTGATTCTCTCTACAAAAACTGTGAAGATTACATACTCAAGGAATTTGAGTATGTTACTCTACAAGGGGAACACAAGTCAGTAATGGCTTGGGTTCCTAAAAGACACTAACTTTTTATCTTTGTGCAGGGCAACCCAGAAGAGGAGCTTAAAGATCATCTTATTGTGGATAGTGGTTGCTCTGGAAGCATGACAGAAGACAAGGAGATTCTGTCAGATTTTAGGCCATATTGTGGAGGAAGAGTTGCATTTAGGAATGATGCTAGTGGAGGTAGAATTAGTGGAAAAGGAACCATCAAGACAGGAAGCATAGATTTTGAGAATGTTAGATATGTGAAGGAGCACAAGTTCAATCTTTTGTCAGTCTCTCAAATCTGTGACAAAAAGTATCCTGTGTTATTCACTGACACAGAATGTCTCATACTTTCACCTAAATTCAAGCTTGATGGTGATAACTTGGTGATACTTAAAGTACCAAGAACCAATAATGTGTATAGTTTGGCTATGAAGAGTCTTCACTCTTCTAAAAGAGCTACGTATTTAGTAGCAAAGGCATCACTTGAAGAAGCACATCAGTGGCATAGAAGATTGGGCCATGTGAATTACAAGAATATCAACAAACTGGTCAAAGGAAATTTAGTTAGAGGTTTACCTTTAAAGACTTACAAGAATGATCACTCCTGTTTGGCGTGCAAAAATGGTAAACAACATAAAGCTTCATTCAAGAAGCTTGAGGAAAGGACTGTTAGAGAACCATTGGAGCAGTTACATATGGATCTATTTGGTCCTGTTTCTGTTACAAGTTTGAACAAGAAGAAGTCTTGCTTAGTAGTGATTGAGATGATTGCAGTAGATTCAGTTAGGTATTCTTCTTGGGATTTAAAGATGATACATTTGATGCTATTCATGATCTTATAATAGCACTTGAAAACCAACTACGACTAAAAGTTAGAGGTATTAGATGTGATAATGGAACTGAATTCAAGAACAAGCTTATGGATGAATTCTGTGCCAACAAAAGAATCAAGAGGGAGTTCAGTATTGCAAGAACACCACAAAGAATTGTGTTGCGAGAAAAGAATAGGACTTTGATTGAAGCGTGAGAACAAATGCTTGCAGACTCACATTTACCTATTCAGAAGTGCTTGCTTACTTATATTATACCAAGAGTATCATCACCAAAAGATGAATGACACCTTGTGAGTTCTTTGATGAAACAAACCTAATATTCATTTTATGAAGCCTTTTAGATGCCCTATCACTATTCTTAATACAATTGATAATCTGGGTAAGTTTGATGGCAAGTCAGAAGAAGGTTATTTATTGGGATATTGCACCAACAGCAAAGGCTTTAGAGTGTACAACAGAGTCACCAAGAAGGTTCAAGATTGTCTTCATGTTGAGTTTTTAGAAGATCAAGAAAATCAGAAGGGTAAAGGTCGTGATTGGATGTTTGATCTTGAAGTTTTGACTCCTTCAATGAATTATGTTCCTGTTAGAGAAGATAATCAACCTGTACACAATGGAGAAGAGGTACAGTATGTTGTTCATGGATTTCATATTAGACCTGATCTTTATGATGAAGAACCTAAAACTGTTGAGGCGGAAAAGTACGGATGAGCAAAATCCTCATTGTCTACGAGGATCAAGCTATTCAAGATGAACTTAACCACATGCGTTTTCAAGATGTTCTAGCACACTCTTATACTGATGATCAAAGAAGAGCTTATGAGGAAGCAAAGAAAAAAAAGAACAAAACTACGAGTTCACAGTACTTTGGATGACAGTACTTACAAAGTAAAGTCTGCTGCGGCACTTTGGATGATTTGGATGATCCTACCATGCCTGGCCTAGAAGATATTGATGATGAGTTTGAAGATGAAGGTATTTTCTCAGATTCCAATGAAGATGCTGATTTCACTAATTTGGATGATATGGTTGTAGACTCTATCTTAAGAATTAAGAATCATCCTCCCGATCAAATCATTGGTCCTACATACGAGTAATGACAGACACAAAGCCAAGAGTTTTACTAAACCTCATAATGCTCTACTTAGCTTTGTCTATAAACAAAATTGAATCATAGGACCATCCAACATGCCATTTACTTACTTTATCTCCCAAGAAGAACCCAGAATATTGCGGCATTAACTAAAGAAAGTTGGGTTGAAGCTATGCAAGAAGAACGCTTCAATTCAGCTTCAAGAAGTTTGGGGATTATGTGATCTTCCTGATGGTAAGAAGGTCATTGGTACAAGATGGGTGTTCAGAGTCAAGAGAGAGATGAAAGAGGGAATGTTATCAAAAACAAAGCAAGGTTAGTTGCACAAGGATACAGACAAGAAAAAGGAGTAGATTATGATGAAGTATTTGCTCCTGTAGCAAGGATTGAAGCAATTGAATTTTCCTTGCTTTTGCATCATATATGGGATTCAGGGTTTATCAAATGGATGAAGAGTGCCTTTTTATATGGCAAGATTACAAAGGAAGTATCGTCAAACAACCTCTGGTTTGAAGATCCTAAACATCCAAACAAAGTCTACAAAGTTGTTAAGGCTCTTTATGGCTTACATCAAGCACCTAGAGCTTGGTATGAAAGACTCTACATTTTATTGCAACATGGTTATAGTAGAGGAGCTATTGATAAGACTTTGTTTATCAAGAAAGATAAGAAGGATATCATGCTAGTTCAAGTGTATGTAGATGATATCATATTTGGAGCTACCAAACAATCTATGGTCAAGGAGTTTGAGAAGCTGATCACGAATGAATTTCAAATGAGTTCAAAGGGTGAGTTAACTTTCTTTTGGGACTTCAAGTTAAGCGTCCAAATAAAAGAGGAATTTTCATAAGTCATGACAAGTATGTATCCGACATACTTGAAGTTCAATTTTGATGCAATGAAGCCTGTTACTACACCTATTAAATCTATCTACTCATTTGGCAAGGACGAAGATGGACAACTAGTTGAAGTCAAGTTATACAGATCCATGATTGGATGTCTTATGTATCTTACTGCATCTAGGCCTGATATCATGTTTGCTGTTTGTTTATGTGCAAGATATCAAGTCTCACCAAAGATCTCTCATATGAATGCAGTGAAGAGAATTTTTAGTTATTTGAAACAACAACCTAAGTTGGGGTTGTGATATCCAAACGATTCACCTTTTCACTTGGAAGTTTTTTCAGCGTGTGATTATGCGTGATAACTATGATAGAAGATCAACTACTGGAGGATGCCAATATCTTGGACGAAGATTAGTTTCATGGCAATGCAAGAAACAGACTATTGCAGCAACATCCTCTTTGAAGAGAATATGTGGCTGCTGCAAGCTGTTATGGACAAGTTTTGTGGATGCAGAATCAACTCTTGGACTATGGGTTCATTTTCAAGAATACTCCTATCAATATTGATAATTAGAGTACCATTTGCATTGTGAAGAATCCAGTTTATCATTCCAAGACCAAACACATTCAGATTAGGAACCACTTCATCAGAGATTGTTATAAGCATAGGCTTATTAATGTTGTCAAGGTGCATACAGATGATAATGTAGCTGATTTACTCACCAAAGGATTTGATGCTTCCAGATTTAATCGCTTGGTGGTGAGTATTGTCATGATTAATTACTGAGCTACATTTAAGGGGAGGACTATTTAGTGTATGTATAGTCCTCTGCATTGTTTAAGGGGAGGATATTCATGTTTATTTGCTGTACTGAGCTACATTTAAGGATATTCATGTAAAGAGGAGAATGGAAAAGTACTACTTTTTGGTTTTTTGAAAGTACTGCTTGGAAAGTACTACTTGGAAAGTACTGCACACGTGGAAAGAACTGTTTGTCGTTATCAAAGTACATTCCAACGGTAATACTGAGGGGTAACTTCTACTAACGGTAACTTTGTTATTAATGGCTGTGATTTTTTAAATCTCACCTATAAATAACTACTCTTTGAATTTCCCTCTCATATTGATACCTTATAATCTTTTCCATATTTCTCTCTTTAACACCATATTATTCATCATATCACTTTCTGTGTAAACATATCGTCAATGGAAAATCGTGATACAATTTCAAAACACAACATGGCGGCGAATTTAGATAAGACTGAAGCTAATGTGATCTTTCATGTTATCATTGATTTTCTCACTGGGTCACCGATTAGTTATGCGCTTTTAGTGGAACCAGATCTCATTGAGCCCTGGATTCAACAATTTTGGGCAATTGCTAGGGTTCATATGGAGAATGATGATTCGTATATTCAAGCTAGAGTTGCTGGGAGAACTGTGAAGGTCACTGAAGCCTCAATTCGTGAGGATTTATTGTTTGATGATGAAGAAGGGGCTATTCGTTTTGATAAGCCATTGATTTGGGATACATTCAGAGACATTGGGTATGAAGGGTCCTTAACTGAACAAACATTCAAGAAACCCTTATTTTTTCCCCACTGGAAGTATTTAGTTCTTGTTTTGCTTCATTGTATTAGTGCTAAAAGTACATCATGGGAGCAATTTGGGTCTAACATAGCATATGCTATAGTGGGATTGGCTACAAATCGAATTTTCAACTTTTCAAGACTACTCCTGGATGGAATGCTCTCACACATCTCACATGGTTCAAAATGGTTGATGTATCCAAGGTTTATTCAAGTGTTCCTGAACAACCAACTTGCTGATGTACCAAAGCCTACTGATCTACTACCTGTTGTGGTGCTTGAACCAGAATTTTTCACTTTTATGGCTAGGAAGAGTGACTTATTCACTGGGAGGAACACTCCACTGACTACTTCAGTGATGGAGATTGTTCAAGCTATTAGAGATGAGGCTGAAGCTAGTGAATATAGAGAAGGTACTGCTTCTCAAAGTGCTGCATCTCAAGAAACTTCACCACAAGGTACTGCTTCTCAAGGTTCTGATGTTAATGAAGGTACTGACGTTTCTCCTACCTCATCCCACCATACTACTCCTCCTATGGCATCACCAGAACAAGATGTACCTATTCTCTCATCATCTTCTGAAAAAGATCCAACTACTATACCTCCTGAAGGTTTGGTGTTGGATAATTATTATCTGACAAGGGAGTTAGTCAGATTGAAGAAAGCAACTGAGGCTCAAGCTACACAGATTAAGAAGTTGAAAATTAAGTTTAGAAGACTCAAGACTTTTGTCTGGCCATTGGTTCAACATCATCTTCTATGGGTCAAGTCTCAAAGAAAGCAAGGCAAGCCAGTTAGACAATTTAAGAAGACAACCAAAGGCACAAAGGTTCAAAAGCAATCTTCATTCCAATTGGGGAGGAAATTGGAAGATAAGAATTTGAATGAAGAAGCTAATCTCAAGGTCTTGATAAAGGTACTGATAAACCTCAAGGTACTTGATGTTCAACCTCAAGGTAAAGAGCAAGTTAATATTGAAAGTACTGAGGAAGAAAGCACTAGAGTTAAAAGTACTGATGATCAAGGTACTGTGATCAAAGTATGCTTTTCAAGGAACCTACATGCAAGAGTTAATTACACCAAGACTGTTAAATTTTGAAGAGGAAGTTGGTCTTTCAACTATTTTAACTGAAGAAGAAGTTGGTCCTTCAACTGTCATACCAGAAAAGGAAGCTGATACACCCAAACCTATACATACTGCAAGTGATGATGAAACAATTGCTGAGATCTTGCATGATTTATCAAAGACAAGGGGTGTTAGCATTCCAGGAATTACAGAAGAACAACCAAGAACTTCTCAACCTACTATAGATCCTAAGGATAAAGGAAAAGGTAAATTGGTAGAAACAAAGAAGAAAAAGAAACCTACTTTAGCACAGATAAGGGCTGCTCAAGTTGCTATGAATGAGGAAGCAGCTAGAAATTTTCAAGCTGAATTGAATGCTAAAATTGATATTGAAGATGCTAAGGATAGAGAAGCTAATGAAATTGAAGAAGCTAAGAATAGAGAAGTAGCTAAGAAATTGCAAGAGGAATTGAATGCTGAAGCTGCTGAAATATTACAGTCACCTATTCCTATTTATGCTCTACCAAGAAGACCAAATCTTGCTAAGGAAAGGAATGCAATGATGGCGTATTTAAAGAAGCATGGATATATTGGTTTGAATAAGTTAAAGTATGTTGAGATGAAAGAGTTATATGAAGCTGTTAGAGAAGATTATCAGAAACAAGTTGATAGTATCAAAGATTATAAAGATGATGATGCTCAGAAAGAAGAAGAAAGAAAAGGAAGCTTAAAAAGAAAAAGAACTACTAAAGTTAAAGATCAACAGCAGTTAAAGAAAGTTGAATTAAGATCTGAAACAAATGATGAACTGAGGAATTACTTAAGGATTGTCGATTTTGAGTATTCTAAAGATGATGCTGAAATGAAGATGAACAAATCTCCAATAACTACTTATGAAGTTGTAGAGTCAAAGGATGGAAGTTATCTGATGTTTCACAGAGAAGATGAAAGCTTCAGGGTGTTCAATATGCTATGGGATTTATTGCATATAATAGATAGAGTGGATTTATTTCATTTATATCATGTGGTGAAAGAATATTTTGAACACAATCCATCAGAAGGATTTGGTTTAATCTTGCTTGGAGATCTCACAACTGTTTGGGAAACTAAAGAAACAAGTACTGCTGAGATTTGGAAAAACCAAGAAGATTGGAAGATTACTTGCTGGAGATTCTTTGAAGAATCTAGAGTGCATGTTTTAGAGTTAGAAGATGGGACTATGATTCACATGTTAGCAGATAGAAGATATCCTCTTACATCATATCTCATGAGGAGGATGCTGGAGCATGGAATGGAAGTTGAAGAAGATAATGAAATTGCACGTTTGGTCATCAAATTGTTTATCAGATGGACTACTATTGCTGATGATGATGAATAACTGGTATGAATCTTAAATGGATTAAATTTTTGATATATCAGTACTTTATTCAAAGTACTGCTGGTCAAAAAGTACTTTCATCAAAGTACTGCTTGCAGCTTTAAACCAGTTAATGATTTTAAGAAAACTTTTGTTAAGTGATAAAAATTTTGAAACAAAAGTTAAAAGAAATAAATGGTTTTTGAGATGGTAACAACAATAGGTTATCAATCCACCATGGTTACAAAAGGATTGGCTAATCCATTAGCAAACGGATCTGGTAAAGATACCTCAAATCCGTTTTATAGTTGACAACTTGCTAATAAGTTGTATGGTAATCAACTCACCATATCAGTAATGTGAAGAGTTGGCTAGCCCACAAGAAAATGGCTTGTGGTAAAGGTTGTGGAAAAACCATTATATGGTAATTAGTTCACCATGATGAAAGAACTAACTAGTCCAAAAGGGTACAACTTTTGGTAAAGACAAATCAAATCTGTTGATAGCTGATGATTTGCTAAAACTCATATGGTTATCAATGTACCATGATCTTACACATCGAAACATTTGGCTACTTCAGAGTTAATGGCTTTGGTAAAGAGACATTAAATCCATTAAATTTTCAATGATTCATCTCTCATAGGAGTTTACACACCTGGAAATGATGAGAATAGACTCAAACTTAAACTGAATTAAGGTACAAATTGTCTTATGTTGCTGAAAAGATGGAACTTGCTGAATGTTGCTGAAAAGACAGAGATTGTTGAATGATGCTGTAAAGAATATTTTTCAAGAATACTTTGATAATGATATAAGCACAGAATCTACAAAGATAAAATTTGAAGATAAAGTCACAATTCCTCTTTGAAGACAAGGATGTTAAAGCTAAATATACAAAGGAACTTGAAATCAAACTAGTAGAATTCAAGTTAGGGGAGGATTGTTGGGATACAGAAAGTCAAAGTACTGCTAAGTAAAAGTCAAAGTACTGCTTATTCATCAAAGTACTGCAAAGCTTAAAGTCGGTTGTAATTGATTAATATATGGAAAGTAATGTTTATCTAGAACTTTCTAAGTAGAGTTTACGTGACGTACAAGGATAAGAATTGTAAACCGATTAGGGTTATCCTTAAGCCTATAAAAGGACCCCTAGATTGGTATTAGAGTTACGAGTTTTCATATATGTTTTTAGAATCCTAAAGTACGATCATTATTTAGAGTTTTAGAGTTGTTAAAGAATCAGCATAATAAGCAGTTTTAGATTTATTAATAAAATTAAATCTTCTTAGCTTTGTTAAGTAAATTCCGCGTACTTAATAGAGATTACTCAATGTTTTCATTGTTAATAACTTAGGATTTATCCGAGGTTATTAAACCCTTAACAAGCTATTTAAGTTAGTTTGGTTAGAGTACATCGAACCAACATACCTTTTCATCGAAAACCACTTGATCCTTTGGCCATGCATAAAAACCACCTACAGCATCCTTAACTGTTTTGAAACCGTTACTTCCTGCACCCGGTATGCATGCTGCATCCACTAAATATTTATCAATAGACACTCTGTAGCAATCCTTTGGGAGTGGTTTGTTATGAAGCATTTGTTTTCCATCAGTTTTGTACATGGTACCCTCCGCAATAATAGTTGATTTCTTTAAGTGCCACAGTCTACACTTAATTACCTACAAAGATAATTTGTTGCATGTATATATGTATCAGTAATTAATTAAACTAAAGAACATATGAAAATGTTTAAATACATACTTGTGGTAGTACTGTTAATAGAGACTCATGTTCTTGTGATTCGGAAAGTTGACGTGAAGAATCCTTTCGTTTTGATCTAGTCGTTTTCTTAGATTCGACAAATTTAACAGTTTCCTATATATATAATACACGGTAAATAATACATGTATGTAAAATTCAAAAATCCCAACGGGATGATTTATTACTTACACTTATTTCCATTTCCTTTTCCAAAGTTGCAAGTCCATTAGACTTCTCAATGCTCGCAATTTTCTTACGTCCAGCAACACGTGTTCCGGCATTCTCATCAGCACTGATATTTATAAGATTAATGTTCACCGGAGACACCTGAAATATAAATTGTTTAAGAAGACTGCAGCAATATTTAAAAGGGTAAAAAAAAGATGGAATTTTACTTTCTTATGTCTTACTTCCATTTCAAGTGATGGTAGAGTTGAAGTTGACTGCAACTGCCCCCTTTGTGCAGCTAATTATTTCATCAAATTCTGTATTACCGCCTCTTTTTCTTGATGTTGGCGCCTCTCATTATCAAGTTCACTTTGAAGTGACACCACTCTTTCATCAGATGCTTGTCTGATTCGAGGCAGATCAAAATACCTCTTATAGGTTACTCCACCTCCCACTCCTCTCGCATATCCTCCCTTTTCCTTACCTAATACAAATGTCATGGCATCAGTGCCATGATCAACCTTCAAGGTTCCTTGTTTGATCTTCTCCTCCGTCTCTTTCTGCACACATAATATGGGAAATAGGTTATTTAATTCTACCAGTATTAACTTATAAGTAACAATATTAACTTAAAACTAACAGTATTAACTTATAACTAACAGTTTTAACTAATACACTATCAGTATTAACTTATAACTAACAATAAACATAATAATAAAATTAGTCAAACTTACAATTTTTTTCCAACTGTTCTGATATCATCATCGTGAAATTCTCCGTTTTTATTGACCCTTCCTTTCAACCACAGCGTACCACGTGGTGGTTCCTCATCTGGTTCAATTTCTTTATTCTCGATCTTATAAACATCAAATACATACACTTGATAGATAAACCAATATAAACGTAAGTATAATGCTATTAAATGCAAATGTTTAATGTTACCATTTTATCTATCACATGGGCGTATCCACCTCGCCCCATTGTATGCTGATAAACAGACTTGGAACGCGCCACTTTAGATGCAACTGATTTCACCTTGCAACACAAAATAAAAAAGGTGTTTAGATGTAGTAATGCTGATAGTATACAACTAATATATATGGAAACATCAAATGTGACAGAAATTTGAACATGAATAAAAATGAATAATTAACACCTTGTATTCCTCGGTGGCCGTGTAGTTTACAAAATTTACCCAATCTTCGGCTTTTATAATTGCACTATACTTCGCCGGGACTTCATTAAGTTTTGAAAGGGTATTTTGGTTGGGTAATATGTAGTTTTCGGTCAATTTCCTTCTGAAATTCCTTAGAAGTTGACCAAGACGATTCATTATCAGCTTTCTGACAGTCAAGTCAACATCAAAATATCGATGCAAAGATTAACACAATGTTGTTAATTAGTTGCACATAATGTAAATGCAAAGATAAACTTATTAACACCTTGTACCTACGACAACCAAGCCACTACTAGTTAAAAAAAGTATATGTGTACCGTGATTTCGTCCCACATTTTATCTCTTGCTTCTGAATCAACCTTCCTCCAGGATAGAATCCTGACACCTATATGCTCACGAACCAAATCACCCAAAAAACTCGAAAACAATGCCCTGGTTTTTCCTGATAACCTATTCAGTGCATCGAAGGTTACACTGACCTTTATTCCATCGGTTTTTCCATAATCCCTACGAAACTTAGCTAATCTAGTTATTCCCCTCTTAACAACATTCGAATTTGAATGGTTGTTTTCAGCATCCTCACCCTCATCTGAATACGCCTCTGATTCGTATCCAAATGGGTTATCATTTTCACGATCAGAATAAAGCAAATCATTCTGACAATTGGTTTGAGTTGCCATGATTCGTCAGAATTAATGTGTTAAAGAAAATTAGTAAAGTTAATTGGTAAATAATGGTGTAAAAATTGAAGTTCTGGTTGTTTTGCTTGAATCCTGATTTATTGGAGTAAAATTAGGGCTCATTATGGGGCAATTTTTCAATTAAGGAAACCATAATTTCTTAAGTAATTTTAAAAATTTTGGCTGAAATTTGGCTCTAAATTTGATAATTTTAAAATGTGGCTCCAAATTGATAATATAGAATTTACATATTTCATTTTTGGCTGCATTTTGAAACCAGCACACCCATGACATAAATGGTTCTTACCCACAGTCCAAAACACCCATATAACTTCAAACCAGCTGTATCAAAGACACATATAACTGCAGCTACACTAAAATCTCACCACATGGCGCATACAAATGAAGAAACAAAAGCAAAAAATGGAATTAAAGAAACTAATTAAGCAACTATAACTAATAAGCAGTCCCAGATAAAAAAGTAAGCACAAAAATAATCAAATCCAACCAAGGACTGCTGACACAACAAACAGCCCTGAGACCTTATGTTAGGACCGTTTAACATATAGATTTATGTGGTTTTGGAGGTCTAGGTTGGTGGAAGAAGATGAAGATCTTCATCCTCTAGAGAGAGAAAGTAGAGAGAGAGAGGAGAAGATAATGATAACTTTATTAAGAAAACACACACTACACCTTTAGCCAAATGCTTCACCTCACCCCTCATGGAGAGTCATGAGGGGTATTTATAGGCCCTAACTTTGCCACATAAACGATACTAGTCCCTAAGGGCAAAGTATACTACGCATCTAGTCCAATTCACGTAAGTGACGTTATCTTTATAAAAAGTGAGGCTAACAATCTCCCTCCAAGATAGCGTCACACGTGAAAGGTTACAATGAGACCTATAAATACAAAACAAAGTAAATTACAATAGTAACGAACAATGTTGACTTTCTTGAAGCGCAGAGTCTCTGTAGTCTAGATACTGAGGCAAACTTGAAGTTCTCCCTTCCGATGACCTTGGCATTTGATCTTTGGCACTGACGGCACAAATTTTTGTAGCTCTGAACTTCAACTGTAACGGTCTAGTTAGGTTATTACTCCCTCCTAACTAGTGAGCCTTTTTTCTTTCTTTTGCTCCCTCCTGAACCGACAACACTCTTCCAACACGTCTTTAATCTTAAGACACGCAGCGGAGAAAGTAAACTCTTGAAGCACAATGGTTGTCGTTCTGGGAACATCGTAACAACATAACTCACTTAGTATTGCATCCAAGTTGGTAAAAAGCCCCGATGCACACACACTACTTCTCCTTCTTCGGACTTAAGCACAATTCCCTTCGTAATCCAATCACGGAAGATGAAATACCAACTTCTCCCTCCTGATGGTTGCGAGCTATCGGAATCATCATAATGTTGCGTACATGCCGTATTACCTTCTTGATGCAATTTTCAAACATCATAGCTTGATCATAATTTCTGTGAGAATATGTCGCAAAAATACTCTCAATATACGTCTCTCAAACCAACCTTTTATCGAACCTCCTTAGAATTCACCGGCTAATAGTAATGACCACATATGGAGATAACCCGATACGACTGACTTGAAAAGAAATTAAACATCCTAACTTTGTGACTTGCTGCTTGTACTAAAATTTTGAACAATCCTCAACGCCGTGTGACACTGAGCACTACAATGTAACTCCTTAAAGTGATGGTTACACACTGTGAGCACTACAACGTAACTCCTTACATCAGTTATAACCAGATTTTCAAATTTCATAATGTGCTCCAACAAGTTATCTTGAGACATGCATCAAACCAACCATCGT
Organism: Chrysanthemum makinoi; assembly: GCA_910596185.1. Taxonomy (NCBI): domain Eukaryota; kingdom Viridiplantae; phylum Streptophyta; class Magnoliopsida; order Asterales; family Asteraceae; genus Chrysanthemum; species Chrysanthemum makinoi. Next base: position 57,403,241 of record OU343223.1, on the reverse strand, counting down.
CTCAAAGATAAAGAAGTCCACCCGTGAAACGTCACTTCAATTCCGCATCAATAATACCGTACAAAAACTCCGTAGCCATTTTTTCAAATTTCGCGCAAGCCGTGAATTATGTATCCCTCCATGAAAATTTTACCATACCAAAAAATACCACTATTTAATTTATAGCAACAATTTGTATCCAAAAAATTTTATGACTAAAAAAATTCGGATAACAAATTTTTTCACCATTTCATTCACATAAGTACAATCGTGGCATAATGTATATCAGCCCACTCTAATCTTCCAGTCCAAATAGTCCGGGTCACATATGCTAATCGTATGAATGAGGCCCACGAATAAAAAGAAGTATAACCCGATCCATTAGTCAACATATCATAACCGGATAACTACTCCCCACCCTAAACCTAAATATCACATTTGTGATAATACACGCCTACCACATATACTTTTCTCCCAACAACTCAATATCTCCCAAGACAGATTCATTCACTTAAACACATCAATCCAATCTCCATCTCTTGCAAAATCAAAAATCAAACATCAAGCCATCTCGTTTAACTCCGAGAATAACTCAATAAACCCAATTGATATACAAGCGTAATCGGCTTCAAGATCATTGAAATGGTCTCAGGTAGGGTTTTAATTGTTTTAATTGTTTGGTTTGGTCTTTAATGAGTTAAAGGAAAACAGATAACAAATTTGTTATAATGTTTCTTTAAGAGTTCGGATATAATCATGGATTGGTGAGGATAATTGTTCAATTCAAACAATCTTGAAAAAGGTTGCAAAAAATATTGAACATGAATCTGAGATCCTTCTTTTTATTTTAAATTTGAGTCTTGAAATAGATGTGGAGGATGAGTTAGATTAGGTTTGGTTGTGATATGGAATGAGGTCGATTGTGTGATGGTATATGGTAAATGGTATAAGTTTGTGGTCGAGGTCATTTTTACGCGTAACCATTTTACTTTGAAACCTTATGCGTAAAAACAGGTCATAACCTTACGCGTAACTTCATGCTTATGCGTAAGCTTACGCGTAACTTTGCTTAGGCGTAAAGCCAGAAGATTAGGCGTAAAAGCATACGCGTAACATTTTCTTACGCGTAACTTCACAGCTACGCGTAACTTGCTCTGTAGATGGATCCTTATGCGTAAGTTTAGGGTTTTGACCCTTTGACCACTTTTTTCGACGAGTTTTCCGACTGAAAAATCCGACCAGTCATCATATAAAACCCAGAAACAGCATAAAAACTGTTCTTTTTGACCAGTTGGACCATGAAAACTGAAGGTTGACCACTTTGACTTTCACAGATTTGGTATAAAAAGTCCCATAAATGACTGTTTTGACAAGGTGACCCAAGACAGATGATAACAGATGAAAGACTAGGACTTTTTGTGTTACCAAAAAAAAGATACGAAACATATTGTTAAAACTGTTAACCCACAAATCGGAAAAAAATTTTCCGACCCACATAATAAGCACAAAAACAGTCAACAAACATGTATAAAACCATAATAAATCAACAAACAACAACCTTGGCTCGTTATACCAATTGTTAGGACCGTTTAACATATAGATTTATGTGGTTTTGGAGGTCTAGGTTGGTGGAAGAAGATGAAGATCTTCATCCTCTAGAGAGAGAAAGTAGAGAGAGGGAGGAGAAGATAATGATAACTTTATTAAGAAAACAAACACTACACCTTTAGCCAAATGCTTCACCTCACCCCTCATGGAGAGTCATGAGGGGTATTTATAGGCCCTAACTTTGCCACATTGATTCGGATTGTAGCGAAGGGCAGTTTTAAATTTTTGTATTTCCCGATTAAGAATCAATCACTACTTGAGGACAAATGATAATCAACCTTCCGGAGTTGTATTTCACGGCGAGATATGAATTGAAATTTACGTTTATGTTTTTCGTTTGATGCTTGATTATCAAATATTTTTGGTTTTTGATTATGAAAAGATTTTAAAAACTATTTTATGCTAGTTAAAATTAAATAACAACTAATGACGAAATAAAATTAAGCTAAGAATATGATAGTAAAAGCTATGCTTGTCAAGTGAGGTGAAAAGGTAAATAAGTGTGAACAATCTATTAAGCTCTTGTAATTAATACCGGTCGAAATAAAATTATCTTCTCACAACGTTGGCTTATATTGAAAACAATCATTTTTCTTTTGGTAATAATCACTAGAGTTAAATAATCAATTATCCCAACGGCTTTTGCCCGTTAAAACAATCAACCAAATATATCTAAAAATAATCGGGAAACTATTAATCAATAATCTTCGATACCCGTTTAAAAAAACTATTTTCTCACAACGTTGGTTTATTTTGAAAACAATTCTTTATCTAGGTAAAATTACTAGATTTAATTAATTACCCTAACGGCTTTTGCCCGTCAAAACAACAAATTTCAATCCAAGTAACCGAATATTATTAATCAACAATTTCTAAGTTTTCCACACTCAAATCCCATATCACTACTCACTTAACAAGCATATAAGAATTTACTCAATAAGCATAACTACTAAACCAACAATAATAACATCAACAATAATAAACATTTTATTGACTAAAAATATAAGCTAAAGAGAAAGTAAAGAAAATAGAACCCGATCTAATGAGACGAGAATAATAAACCTCCCGATTTTATAAACTTATCAAACCATAAAGTTTATTTCTTTATTAGCTTTTATATTACCAAATAGCTAATAAAGCTTGTGACTTTAATAACTAATTAGTTTTATAAAAGCTAGAAAAGCCCTAAACTTTAGTGATAAGCAAGCTTATAAAACCCTTAAGCTCCTCGCCTTATGGTTGAAATGATGAGAAACTAAGAAAAGAACACAACTTTAACAAGAGTTAGGACAAATAATCTATAATATGGATCAAATAAGCTATGGAAAACCTTATTGATTAAGAAAAACTAAGAAAGATTAAAACTTTTTAAGCTAAAAATGCTAGATGTAAAATAATAAGCTAATGAATAACTTTTTATAAAAGATAAACTAAAAAAAAATCAATTCTTTTTGTGTTTTTATAAAGTATTTTGTAAAACAAAGATTAGATCTAAATTTATAAATGCTTTTAAAAGAAAGTAGAAAAAGAGTGCTTAATAAATAAGCTAGATCTAAAATAAGCCACAAAAAGCTAATAAGCTTTCATGACTTTTTAGATAAGATAAGAAAAAGAAAAATAAAAGAAAGAGATGAAGATGAAGAATAAGCTAAATAAAAAGCATTAACTTCATTAATAAGCAAAAGAGTTGATTACAAAATAAGCACTTAAAATAAGCTACAAATTACAATAAGCTACAAACTACTCCTACTCCTAAAATTAATTACTACACTAAAAAGTAAAATTAAAAGCTACTGTGTGTGTAAATATGTGTAGACTCCTCCTAGGATCCGGTGCATTCTCTTCAATTTATAGCACCATTTAATCTCTCGAATGTTCCCATCAATAGTGGCCACGTGGAGCTATCTTACTTGCTGGATCAAAAATTAATAGCGTGAGAGTGAGGCGAGAGAATGGATGGCAGAAGCACTCACGTGCTTTCTTGAATTATTTTTGGGACGTGAGAGTCACGAGCTTCAAAGAATCAGATATTTGCTATTTGGCTTGGAATAATTGCACTTTGCTTGGACTGGTCCACGAATTTGGTATTGGGCTGCACTGGATCTGCATTTTTGGGTTGCTGCTTCGTGGGCTTCATGGCTGTTGGGCCTCGTATTGCTGGATCTGGGCGTGATATAATATAGAGCAAAAATTAAATGCCACTAGAGGGAGTAGAACCCTTGACCTCTTTCTTAGCAAAGATGCACCCAACCACTAGACCAAGAGCTCTTTTTGTGTTAATTCTTTGCATTCAATTCTTTTTACCCCTCTTTTCCTTGATCCAATTTTAGCCATAATCTTTAAAAATATTCTTCGTTTGAGCTCCGTTTAATCTTTCAATTTTTCTTCTCTTTCTTGATGCTCCAAATAAAATAACCATTTGACTCGATACTTCGTGCTCTTTCCAATGGTGTGCTCGGATAATTTTCCGACTTCGTTTGAACCTCGAAAAACATGAAAATGTCGTTGAAACTCATCCGAAAATTACCGTTTTTGCTTTGTTTTCAAACCCTTGTACCTGCAAGACATAATAACACATATCCAACATATTTGCAATATAATTTGACATATTTCATGGTTATTAGTCCGATTTAGCATATTTTTAGACATAAAATGATGTGTATTTTTGCACTCATCAAAATACCCCACACTAAAACCATTGCTGGTCCCACACGCAATGTTAATTACATACGTAGTGAAAGAAAATCTTTTAAACCCCCTTAACTAATAATCCCACACATCAAACAAGAACAGAAAGATGTTCATCAAGGGGTACAAAAAAAATCTTTAGCTTTAAAAACGCCCCGTTTTAAACCATTTTATTTCATATATAGATATATCATTAAGCGCATTCCTTTTTTGTGACGGTTTGTTGAGCTTTCATGTCAATCGATAACTCCCACATTTTTCAAAAGACATGTTAGGATCACGGAGTAGGAAACACAACACAGCGTGAAGTGACCATACGGATAGAATACATCGTCCCTGATTTTTCACAAGTCCCCAAACTAAGCGTAAAATCGAAATCATTGTTAAATATGATTTTAGATGCCAACACTACCCATGGAAGTTACTTGTGTAATTACCTTTTGCTCCCATTTTCCTATTTTTCCTCTATTTATTTTATTTTTGTGAGAAATGAATTTCTTCATATTTTCTCGTTTCGATAAGTTTTAATCCGATAAAGATATGAAGCTAAGTCGATAATTAGTTATCCATCTTCCCTCAAGAACCGTTGCACACAAGAATGAGGTCCACATCAAGGTCCTAATTTCGCACGATTTAGGGAGAATCTCCTTTTTATGGCGACCGAAACAACTCATCTACGAGTCCAGAGACAGAGGCTTTATTTAGATATCTCCCGGATTCAAAGTTTGGCTTAACAATTATTTCAGCACATTTGCATTTTTGCAATTTAGGCCCTTGGTCTTTTCAACCACTAACTCAACGGGATTACCATTTTATCAGAAGTCTTATTATGACTTTGGATTTTCCTCAACCTTTTAGGAAGTCCATGACAACGGGGGTACCGTCGGACATAGAAAACTTTTATAGCTTTGGATTTTTCAACTTTAATACATTTGGGCTTTATTTCATGTTAATTTTGTGCCAAACTCCAAACCCTACGGCTTTTATAACAATAGAAACAATAGCAGCAAACTATCAGGAATCAGTTGTCTATTACACCGCAACACTGACAGTACCTTGATGTGTACCCAACTCTCATGGGCAAGGATTCTCTAAAGAAGAATAAAGAAATAACTATCGCCAAAAACTCAACATCTCTAATTATTTATTCACAGATATGGGGTGAAACAATCTTGTGGGAACAAAAAGCCATAAGTACCTTCGATGGGCTCTAAAGATAACCAACTACTCCACGCTTAGCATCTAAACTCATAAGTAACTCTATCATTTCTCGATCTCCGCAAATTTAAAATCCCAAATAATGAGATCCGCGGATGCTTAGCCGATAATTAAATTATCTATGGTTAAGGAAACAAGCTAGGGCTCAACACGCCCGGTCAAGTCAGAATTCTATTCCTACTCTCACCAGCGAAAAGTCAACAAGGTGTCAAAACGTATATTAATTTAGCAAATGCTTCGTCTAATGAAATCAAGTTATGCATATTTAAAGTCACTCAGGGAAACTTGCAAATCCTTGGCCTTGTGAGCTAGAATTCGCTTTTATAGCTTCTTGTCTAAGAGACTAGCAAACTTTTCAATCAAAAAGACTAGCAAAAGCTTACAATTTTTTTTATTTATTTTTTTTTTGGAATAAAACTAAAAACGGGTTGCATGGGGACCATACAAAAGCATGAAAAGTCATATTTCGATAGAAATCCACCCCACACTTAAAACTTAACATTGTCCTCAATGTTTAAAAATTACGGGTGTTAACCCCACACTTAGAATTGAAAAAGGCGAATGTTTTAAAAATTCTAAGTGTGAAAGGTGAAAAATCATTTTTAATTATGACAAAGGGTTATCCCAAGATATAACATATAAATGATCAGAGACCGAGTGTTGGAGGGTTTGAAAACAAGCACGGAGGTCTTCTCGATCATAGGGATTCTTCAAGAAAAACGGGAACCTGCAAACACACATGGAAAGAAACACAACCCCACACTAATCTACAACACACTTATTAGAAAAAGAAAATTAAAGATAGATAGATAACACGGGTTTCCTCCCGAGTAGCGCTTATGTTTTTGTTAACCGAGTCGCTAGCTTGACTCGACCCCGAATTCATTTGTCCTTGGGGGAGCAAGTGTGGAATTCATCAATCATGAGAATTCCGGGATTAAAGATTGTATCCTCATTCCCGAAGGAGTGAAGGATAGGAGAAGTCACATTATATGTGAGGAAGGGAAGAAAGGTTCTGATGATATACGTTTCAAGCTCAAATGACTCAATAGGAAGAAAGAGTTCATATTTGGATAGAGAATTTTGAAAAACATTTTGATCACATTTTAAAAACTCATTTTCTCTTCCAACGAGTATCCCTGGTTTAAAAATTTTGTCTTCAAAAGATGTCTCAATGGGATACTCGAAAGATAACTCATCATTAAGGGTAGAATCGTCATCACATGACGGAGGAGATGAGTCGTAATACAGAGGTGGGACAAGTGGTGTGCTCTGAGAGCTAGCAATTTCCACCACTTCCGTTATGGTCTCTGTATCGGACTCAGATATTTCATCAAAAAGAGGATTTACTTTGCTAAAAGTGTAGTCATAATTAAATTCAAAAAGAGGATTTGAGAAAATCCCGGAAGTAACCTCAGAAATGTTTAGAGAATCATCAGGAAAAGGAAAATCATACTCATCGTCGGATATATCCTCAGACTCACTTGGAATTGGGACAAGGTCCTCAACACTAGACGATTTCGTTTCCGAAATAGTGCTGAGATGCTCATCCCCCATTATGAGAGAGTCCTCGGGATCCTCGTTGGGTAAGACGGATGTAATTGCAATAGACTGAGGGAGTTGAGAGATAACATCGTTCAATGGAATAGCACTCTCCTCGTCATAATCGTCGTCGACCTTATGTTTAGCATATAAAGCTCGTATATGTCGCATTTGTTCCTCAGCTAATAATTCTTCCATACTTCTGTTATCCGGCTTTTCGAGAACGGGTGTGATAGCAGCAGATGAATTATAGAACTTCCCAATTTGAATGGTTTCTTCATCATCGTCATCATAATCGTACACGAGAGGTTTCCAATATTGGGAACTTACTCTAGCTGCTTGTTCTTCAGCTAGAAGTTCTCCATACGTTTTCGGACGAGACTCTTTTTTGGCACGTTCATTAACCAATTCTTTTAAATCTTTGAGTATATTCAGACAATTTTGGAGAAGTTCTTGAGGAATTTGCGGCGGTTGTGTTTGAATCGTTTGATACTGTGGAGGTTGGTCATAATAAGAGTGGTCATAATTGTTACAAGGATCATGCTCATAGACAAGCGGATTCCTCGTTTGACAATCAGCGTTATAGTGCGGACCTCCACAGTACTCAGAACCGTATGATTGATGTGAGTGATTCGGCGAATCATATGGATATTGGTCAAAACCAAAGTTTTGATTGTCACACGGACCTTGCTCATAGACAAGCATGCTCCCTGCTTGACACTCAAAACCTTGGTGAGGACCTCCACAATACTCACAAGAATATGTCTCAATCTCATGGTGCGGGGGTTGGTTAAGGAAATTGGTTGTTTCATTGTAGGGATTTTGGTCATAGACAAACCCGTTTCCCGAATTCACAATGCTACAACCAGGGCAATTTCCACCATTTTGAGGTCCCCCGCACCATTGACAACCATATTGGTAAGACGAAGACATAACGAAGAATTAAACGGATAGAGGGTAAAAGAAATAGAATTAAGCGATCGAGAGGATAACGAAGAATAGAATTAAACGGTAAAAGAGGGTAAGAGAAATAAAGAATTAAACAGATAAGAGGATAAAGAAGAATATTTTTATATTTAAAAAAAAATGAAAAATATTTTTGGATTTTTGAAATTTTCAAATTTTTTAGTGATTTTTTTTAAACTATGAAAATTAACTTTCAAAAGAAAGGATCCTCAAGGCACTAACTCGAAACAAAACGCAAAAATCGTAACATATCTCCCCGGCAACGGCGCCAAAAACTGATTTGTTATTTGTAGCGAAGGGCAGTTTTAAATTTTGTATTTCCCGATTAAGAATCAATCACTACTTGAGGACAAATGATAATCAACCTTCCGGAGTCGTATTCCACGGCGAGATATGAATTGAAATTTACGTTTATGTTTTTCGTTTGATGCTTGATTATCAAATATTTTTGGTTTTTGATTATGAAAAGATTTTAAAAACTATTTTATGCTAGTTAAAATTAAATAACAACTAATGACGAAATAAAATTAAGCTAAGAATATGATAGTAAAAGCTATGCTTGTCAAGTGAGGTGAAAAGGTAAATAAGTGTGAACAATCTATTAAGCTCTTGTAATTAATACCCGTCGAAATAAAATTATTTTCTCACAACGTTGGCTTATATTGAAAACAATCATTTTTCTTTTGGTAATAATCACTAGAGTTAAATAATCAATTATCCCAACGGCTTTTGCCCGTTAAAACAATCAACCAAATATATCTAAAAATAATCCGGAAACTATTAATCAATAATCTTCGATACCCGTTTAAAAAAACTATTTTCTCACAACGTTGGTTTATTTTGAAAACAATTCTTTATCTAGGTAAAATTACTAGATTTAATTAATTACCCTAACGGCTTTTGCCCGTCAAAACAACAAATTTCAATCCAAGTAACCGAATATTATTAATCAACAATTTCTAAGTTTTCCACACTCAAATCCCATATCACTACTCACTTAACAAGCATATAAGAATTTACTCAATAAGCATAACTACTAAACCAACAATAATAACATCAACAATAATAAACATTTTATTGACTAAAAATATAAGCTAAAGAGAAAGTAAAGAAAATAGAACCCGATCTAATGAGAAAAGAATAATAAACCTCCCGATTTTATAAACTTATCAAACCACAAAGTTTATTTCTTTATTAGCTTTTATATTACCAAATAGCTAATAAAGCTTATGACTTTAATAACTAATTAGTTTTATAAAAGCTAGAAAAGCCCTAAACTTTAGTGATAAGCAAGCTTATAAAACCCTTAAGCTCCTCGCCTTAAGGTTGAAATGATGAGAAACTAAGAAAAGAACACAACTTTAACAAGAGTTAGGACAAATAATCTATAATATGGATCAAATAAGCTATGGAAAACCTTATTGATTAAGAAAAACTAAGAAAGATTAAAACTTTTTAAGCTAAAAATGCTAGATGTAAAATAATAAGCTAATGAATAACTTTTTATAAAAGATAAACTAAAAAAAAATCAATTCTTTTTGTGTTTTTATAAAGTATTTTGTAAAACAAAGATTAGATCTAAATTTATAAATGCTTTTAAAAGAAAGTAGAAAAAGAGTGCTTAATAAATAAGCTAGATCTAAAATAAGCCACAAAAAGCTAATAAGCTTTCATGACTTTTTAGATAAGATAAGAAAAAGAAAAAATAAAAGAAATAGATGAAGATGAAGAATAAGCTAAATAAAAAGCATTAAATTCATTAATAAGCAAAAGAGTTAATTACAAAATAAGCACTTAAAATAAGCTACAAATTACAATAAGCTATAAACTACTCCTACTCCTAAAATTAATTACTACACTAACAAGTAAAATTAAAAGCTACTGTGTGTGTAAATATGTGTAGACTCCTAGGATCCGGTGCATTCTCTTCAATTTATAGCACCATTTAATCTCTCGAATGTTCCCATCAATAGTGGCCACGTGGAGCTATCTTACTTGCTGGATCAAAAATTAATAGCGTGAGAGTGAGGCGAGAGAATGGATGGCAGAAGCACTCACGTGCTTTCTTGAATTATTTTTGGGACGTGAGAGTCACGAGCTTCAAAGAATCAGATATTTCCTATTTGGCTTGGAATAATTGCACTTTGCTTGGACTGGTCCACGAATTTGGTATTGGGCTGCACTGGATCTGCGTTTTTGGGTTGCTGCTTCGTGGGCTTCATGGCTGTTGGGCCTCGTATTGCTGGATCTGGGCGTGATATAATATAGAGCAAAAATTAATGCCACTAGAGGGAGTAGAACCCTTGACCTCTTGCTTAGCAAAGATGCACCCAACCACTAGACCAAGAGCTTTTTTTGTGTTAATTCTTTGCATTCAATTCTTTTTACTCCTCTTTTCCTTGATCCAATTTTAGCCATAATCTTTAAAAATATTCTTCGTTTGAGCTCCGTTTAATCTTTCAATTTTTCTTCTCTTTCTTGATGCTCCAAATAAAATAACCATTTGAGTTGATACTTCGTGCTCTTTCCAATGGTGTGCTCGGATAATTTTCCGACTTCGTTTGAACCTCGAAAAACATGAAAATGTCATTGAAACTCATCCGAAAATTACCGTTTTTGCTTTGTTTTCAAACCCTTGTACCTGCAAGACATAATAACACATATCCAACATATTTGCAATATAATTTGACATATTTCATGGTTATTAGTCCGATTTAGCATATTTTTAGACATAAAATGACGTGTATTTTTGCACTCATCACACATAAACGATACTAGTCCCTAAGGGCAAAGTATACTACGCATCTAGTCCAATTCACGTAAGTGACGTTATCTTTATAAAAAGCGAGGCTAACAATCTCCCTCCAAGATAGCGTCACACGTGAATGGTTACAATGAGACCTATAAATACAAAACAAAGTAAATTACAATAGTAACAAACAATGTTGACTTTCTTGAAGCGCAGAGTCTCTGTAGTCTTGATATTGAGGCAAACTTGAAGTTCTCCCTTCCGATGACCTCGGCATTTGATCTTTGGCACTGACGGCACAAATTCTTGTAGCTCTGAACTTCAACTGTAACGGTCTAGTTAGGTTATTACTCCATCCTAACTAGTGAGCCTTTTTTATTTCTTTTGCTCCCTCCTGAACCGACAACACTCTTCCAACACGTCTTTAATCTTCAGACACGCAGCGGAGAAAGTAAACTCTTGAAGCACAATGGTTGTCGTTCTGGGAACATCGTAACAACATAACTCACTTAATATTGCATCCAAGTTGGTAAAAAGCCCCGATGCACACACACTACTTCTCCTTCTTCGGTCTTAAGCACAATTCCCTTCGTAATCCAATCACGGAAGATGAAATACCAACTTCTCCCTCCTGATGGTTGCGAGCTATCGGAATCATCATAATGTTGCGTACATGCCGTATTACCTTCTTGATGCAATTTTCAAACATCATAGCTTGATCATAATTTCCGTGAGAATATGTCGCAAAAATACTCTCAATATACGTCTCTCAAACCAACCTTTTATCGAACCACCTTAGAATTCACCGGCTAATAGTAATGACCACATATGGAGATAACCCGATACGACTGACTTGAAAAGAAAGTAAACATCCCAACTTTGTGACTTGCTGCTTGTCCTAAATTTTTGAACAATCCTCAACGTCGTGTGACACTGAGCACTACAACGTAACTCCTTAAAGTGATGGTTACACACTGTGAGCACTACAACGTAACTCCTTACATCAGTTATAACCAGATTTTCAAATTTCATAATGTGCTCCAACAAGTTATCTTGAGACATGCATCCAACCAACCATCGTCTCAAAGATAAAGAAGTCCACCCGTGAAACGTCACTTCAATTCCGCATCAATAATACCGTACAAAAACTCCGTAGCCATTTTTTCAAATTTCACGCAAGCCGTGAATTATGTATCCCTCCGTGAAAATTTTACCATACCAAAAAATACCACTCTTTAATTTATAGCAAAAATTTGTATCCAAAAATTTTTATGACTAAAAAAATTCGGATAACAAATTTTTTCACCATTTCATTCACATAAGTACAATCGTGGCATAATGTATATCAGCCCACTCTAATCTTCCAGTCCAAATAGTCCGGGTCACATATGCTAATCGTATGAATGAGGCCCACGAACAAAAAGAAGTATAACCCGATCCATTAGTCAACATATCATAACCGGATAACTACTCCCCACACTAAACCTAAATATCACATTTGTGATAATACACGCCTACCACATATACTTTTCTCCCAACAACTCAATATCTCCCAAGACATATTCATTCACTTAAACACATCAATCCAATCTCCATCTCTTGCAAAATCAAAAATCAAACATCAAGCCATCTCGTTTAACTCCGAGAATAACTCAATAAACCCAATTGATATAAAAGTGTAATCGGCTTCAAGATCATTGAAATGGTCTCAGGTAGGGTTTTAATTGTTTTGATTGTTTGGTTTGGTCTTTAACGAGTTAAAGGAAAACAGATAACAAATTTGTTATAATGTTTCTTTAAAAGTTCGGATATAATCATGGATTGGTGAGGATAATTGTTCAATTCAAACAATCTTGAAAAAGGTTGCAAAAAATATTGAACATGAATCTGAGATCCTTCTTTTTATTTTAAATTTGAGTCTTGAAATAGATGTGGAGGATGAGTTAGATTAGGTTTGGTTGTGATATGGAATGAGGTCGATTGTGTGATGGTATATGGTAAATGGTATAAGTTTGTGGTCGAGGTCATTTTTACGCGTAACCATTTTACTTTGAAACCTTATGCGTAAAAACATGTCATAACCTTACGCGTAACTTCATGCTTATGCGTAAGCTTACGCGTAACCTTGCTTAGGCGTAAAGCCAGAAGCTTAGGCGTAAAAGCATACGCGTAACATTTTCTTACGCGTAACTTCACAGCTACGCGTAACTTGCTCTGTAGATGGATCCTTATGCGTAAGTTTAGGGTTTTGACCCTTTGACCATTTTTTCGGTGAGATTTCCGACTGAAAAATCCGACCAGTCTTCATATAAAACCCAGAAAAGCATAAAAACTGTTCTTTTTTACCAGTTGGACCATGAAAACTGAAGGTTGACCACTTTGACTTTCACAGATTTGGTATAAAAAGTCCCATAAATGACTGTTTGGACAAGGTGACCCAAGACAGATGATTAAAGATGAAAGACTAGGACTTTTTGTGTTACCAAAAAAAAGATACGAAACATATTGTTAAAACTGTTAACGCACATATCGGAAAAAAAATTTCCGACCCACATAATAAGCACAAAAACAGTCAAGAAACATGTATAAAACCACAATAAATCAAAAAACAACAACCTTGGCTCGTTATACCAATTGTTAGGACCGTTTAACATATAGATTTATGTGGTTTTGGAGGTCTAGGTTGGTGGAAGAAGATGAAGATCTTCATCCTCTAGAGAGAGAAAGTAGAGAGAGGGAGGAGAAGATAATGATAACTTTATTAAGAAAACACACACTACACCTTTAGCCAAATGCTTCACCTCACCCCTCATGGAGAGTCACGAGGGGTATTTATAGGCCCTAACTTTGCCACAAATTCACGTAAGTGACGTTATCTTTATAAAAAGCGAGGCTAACACCTTACTTTAAGCCTATAAATAAGCTATTTATAAGCACTTAAATAAGCTCTAACATCCTCCAACAGTAAAAAAAAATAAAGAAATCATGTAAATGCAATTAACTTAAAGCAAAAACAACAACAAAAACATCCTAAATATAGTGGTTCAATCCAAAATAATTGTCATGCACAAACGGTCCTCTTCTAAACTTCATAATCAGTCATTAAAAATTGACAACAACCTAAAAAATGAACAACCTAAGCAAAGCACTTATGAACCGCATATCCATGGCTCAACATTGAACACGACACATGGGATGCACCACTGTTATTGGATCAACCTCAAACCTACAATAATACATTCTACCAGATATCAACTTAAACACCACAACCAATTCCTAACTGCAAAACAACATTAAAAAATTATGAAACAAACTAGCGAGCGCATCCCATTCCATTCCATTATATCAACATACATATTTTAGAGTGTCATATGGATAAACCATCAAAAGATCCATACATGTTTCATTGTTAATATATCTACAAACCATAATATTAAACCAAGACATTAGACATTATAAACAGATGACACTACAGCAAAAGAAACCATCCCTTTACATAGCGAGCAACCCTTCAACCATTCATCGAATGAATTTGTTCTTCCTTGGTCTTGATATCCTCCTCAACTTGAGTAATGAGATCATTCAACCCCTTCAGCTTAGTCCTCGCAGCCTCTAGGTCATGCCTAAGATCCCTCAATGTGTCAAAATGTTCATCCCCATCTCCAAGAGCTACCATCTCAGCAATTAAAGCATTAAACTGCGCAATCTCATTCTTTGCTGTGGTGGCCTCTTCGCGCATCCGGTTTATAAAGCCACGGAGACTGGAAATTTGCTGAGCCTTGAAGAAACTCATGTAACCATCAACAGATGTCTCCCCGCTAAACTCAATTAGGTCATCAATAACACGCTTAGCCAATTGGTTTTGTGGTAATGGTGCTGCCATTGATAATGAAATTGGGTAAAATATGATATTATTGAAAGATTTATAAGAAAGGTTGAAGAAGAGTTGTGGGGATAGTGTGATAGAGAAGATACTTGTAACTCCTTATGAATTCAAACTATAAAGACCTAAACTTTAAAACCGCAAAATAAGTCCTCCTTTTAAACTATCACTATAAATTAGGGGTGTTTATCCGTTTGGTTATCGGGTTGTTTCGTTTCGTTAAATAAGTTATTTTTTTATTCGGTTCAACGTTAAAACCGAACCGAACCGAACTAGAATTAAACCATAGCGAGCCGAAAACCGAATATGAATTCACTTCGCTTCTTGGGTTGACCCGAAAAGTCTTGAAAACGGATAAAACGGAAAAAAATGGACTAACGCAGACGAAAACGTGTAAGAACGTAAGAAAACATATGGAACGTAATAAAATGTACATTAATATGTAAAACAGATGAAAGCGTATGAAAACGGACGAAGACGTCTAAAATAGATGAAAACGGCTAGAAACGGACGAAAACGGTCAAAAACTTATACAAACGGACTAAAACATGAAAAACCCAGCGACAAAGTGTAAACACGGACGAAAACGTGTAAACAAAAATGAAACGTATAAAAACCGATTAAAAAGGACAAAGTCGTACGAAAACGGTGGAAAACGTATGAAAACAGACGCAAACGTGTAAAAACGTATGAAAATGTGTAAAAGTGTAAGAAAGCGTATGAAAACGGCGAAAAATTCTTCAAAACATATGAAAATGGCTAAAACGGATTAAAACGGACAAAAAACGAACTAAAGCGGACGAAAATGTATAAGAACGTAATAAAATGTACGTTAATATGTAAAACAGATGAAAACGGACGAAAACGTCTAATATAGATGAAAACGGCTAGAAACGGACGAAAACGGTCAAAAATAATACAAACGAACTAAAACATGAAAAACCGACAAAGTGTAAACACGGACAAAACGTGTAAACAAAACCAAAACGTATAAAAACTTATTAAAAAGGACAAAGTCGAATACGCACACGGTGGAAACGTATGAAAATAGGCAAACGTGTAAAACGCATGAAAATGTGTAAAAGTGTAAAACGACAAAAACGGACGAAAACATATGAAAGAACAAAAGCGTGTAAAACGTACAAAAGCAGGAAGAAAACATGTACACAACTAAGAAAATGTATGAACACGGACGAAACGTATAGAACGGACTAAAACGGACGAGCGCAAGGGTTGTGTTACTGTGCCCAACGTATCTAACGCAACCCTAAACACAGTTTCACACAGTGTTTTGAGTAAGACACGTGAGTTAATGATTTTATGTCATCCAGAAATGTCAAAATTAACGTGCCCACCCTTAATAACTTTAATACAGTTCATATAACCTTCACACTATAACTATACACCTATCAAGCCAGTGCAACCCATTCATGACCGGTGATAATGGCTAGTTCACATGGTGGGTAGGGTATTACGTTATCACTAGTCACATTCATTAATGGGTATTTGACATAATATGGGTCAAAAGCATTGGGTTATAGTTGCTTAGAGTGTCATGTTACGACATGATTCAATCAATAGTATATATAATATTATATTATGAAAAACCCGACCAAATGGTCAATTTGCTGGCTACCCGAGAATGAAAATTCCAATTTGGTAAAAGAAAGTCAAAACACAATATTTTCCAGAAATATGAGATATTCCCAGGTTGTTTTAAGTCCCAACGGAGTGTGAATGAAAATTCGCGTTCGGTTCGTGATCGGGTGATAAAGAATAATGAAAGATATTTGGATTTTGTGAATAAATTTATGAAACATAAACTAAAAACAAAAAAAGAGAAAGGTTAGATCAAGTGGTTAACACTCTTGCCTCTGGAGAAAGAGGTCAAGGGTTCGATCCTCACCCCTTGCAAGGCCGGAGGTCCTTTTCTACCTTTGGTAGAACCGGAAGCAGTTTCTCTACATTAGGTAGGGGTAAGGCTGTCTACGTCTCAACCTCCCCCATACACCGTGGAAGACGGTATTGGGACCCATAACCCGTGGAAGACGGTATTGGGAGTTACTTTACTTTTTTTTTAACTTAAAATAACTAAATAAGCAAATAAATCAAGTAACAAAAGTCGAAATAACCTAAAATGCACTTAATCCTAAAAATACCAAATATTGGAAATTTAAGCATAAAAATTAAAATTATTTTTTAAAATTTCTAAATACTTAAAAATATATATATATTTTTTTAGATTGTTTTTTTCTGAATTTTATTTTATTTATTATGAATAAAAAACCTTTTTAAACTAATTAAATGAAAAAAAATCATTAAATCAAAAGAGAAAAAACCTTTTTAAACTAATATGAAAACTTTTCAAAAATTTAAGCAAATTTAAAATTCTCCCCACAAATTAAATTTATTCCCCCCAAAGTTTGCATCAAGGCCATTCCAAACTAATTGCAAAAATTAACTCCTCCTCCTGTACCGCCACACCTCCCTCTCATCTCACCACAAATCCCGTCACCACCACAACTCTCCCGTCATAGACCCACCAGTCTCGTCACCACTGGTAAGTATTGTTATGTTCCTTTTGTATACATCGTTCTAACACATAAAATAACCCTGTTAAGCCTATTAGCTAATTGAACATTTGTTTCGAGATATCCTCTTGTAAATTATGTCATTTTCTTGTTAAATTTAGATAGTTAATTGGTTAAAAAATTTAAGAAACCCTGTTAAGCCTGTTACCACATGAACATGGAACCATAATTTAGCTAGTTAATTTCTTATTTTTTCTTGACCCAAACACCCCTTTAGGAACTGTTTCATTAGACTTTATTCAATTCTTAGCATAATTCAATACCACATTCAATCTTTGAGCTATCCTCATTACTTGGAATGTCTTTTTTAACTTTTAAGATCATCAATTGCAGTTTGATGTTGTCTTCTATAATCTTCAATAACTTGGACTGTCTTTTTAACATGCCTGCAGGGACTACATTTATAAACATTGCTGCTCGGATAAGTGGGACACATTTATAAACATGGACAAGTCTTGGATAGGAACTAATAGGACCAAAAAATCTGATGTTGATGGAGTAGCAGCGTTTATTGATTATGCAGTACACAACTTGCGGAAGATGGGAAACATCGACCCACGAGTTAATAAAAATGATCTTTCAATGCCATGTCCGTGTACAGATTGTTTAAACCACATAGAGCATAAAGTTGAGAAAGTGCAGTTCCATTTATTCAGCAATGGGTTTGATCTAAGCTACATAAACTGGACTAAACATGGAGAGAAGGATGAGTCATCAATAAGTACCGAAACACCTGTTAACGCTACAACAGAGTTTGTTGACGACATGGATTTTGCTTCATATATTCCAACAGATGCCCCAGCAACAGTATAAATGGTTAATGATATAAAAGATAATTTTGATGAGGATGATCTTGTCAAGTTTCAACAATTATTATTAGACGCAGAGAAGCCTCTTTACGCAGGATGTCCTGACTTCACAAAGCTGTCCGCAATAGTTAAACTACTCAACTTGAAGGGTAAGTACGGATGTTCTGATAAGTTCTTTACTGAATTGCTAGGATTGTTAAAGAAGATGCTACCTGCTGGTAACGAAATGGTGGAAAAAACTTATCAAGCCAAAAAAATTTTGAAATTGATGGGATCAGGATACAAAAAGATACATGTATGTATCAACAACTGCATTCTTTACTGGAAGGATGACAAGGATTTAACTGCGTGTCGAACTTGTGGGATATCAAGATGGAAGGTGGATAATAAGACACATAAAGTGTACGAAAACATTCCAGCAAAGGTAATGTGGTACTTTCCAATTATACCAAGACTGCAACGACTATTTAAGCTAGAAAGTATTTCAAAATATTTAAGATGGCACGCGACACGGAGGATAACCGATGGTGTGTTACGTCACCCCGCAGATTCAAAGGCATGGCGTACCATAGATGAAAAATTCCCCGAAATTGCTGAAGATCCAAGAAATCTACGGCTAGGAATATCGGCTGATGGGGTTGATGTCAACTCAGGAAATAGGCATCCCAGTGTATGGCCAGTTTTAACTGTCATATACAACCTTCCTCCATGGTTGTGTATGAAAATAAAGTTTATCATGCTTTCGGTATTAATATCGGGATACCCGGAAATGATATCGATGTTTTTTAAAACCGTTTGTTGATGATCTGCAAACCTTATTCGTCTGAGGGTTGATACATATGATGCATCCATAAAAGATAACTTTAATCTACATGCCGTTGTGTTATGGACAATAAATGATTACCACGCACTTGGTACATTATGTGGATGCCCGTACAGTGGATTCAAAGGTTGTGTAGTATGTGGGAAAGATACAAACTGTGTTAGACTTTCGGCCTCATCCAAGCAAAGTTATGTTGGTCACAGACGATATCTACCATATGACCATCCGTTCGGAAGGCAAAGGAAGGCATTTAATGGACAACAAGAACTTCTCCCGGCTCCAAATCCAATGACCGGGGAACAAATATACAACGAGGTACAACATATTGAAAATAAGTGGGGAAAAGGAAAACGAACAAACAATAATGCATCAGAAAACCAAGAAGATACGAGAGGCAGAGGTGGGAAGATTCAAAAGCAGAAAAGAAACATAACAAAAGTAGAGGGTAGTTCAAGCCAAGTAAACGGAAAAAACGGTGCGTATTGGAAGAAATTCAACATTTGGTATCGAAAACTTAGGTATTGGAGGCATAATTATGTTCCACATTGTATTGATTTTATGCATGTAGAAAAGAATGTTGTTGAGAGTCTCGTCGGAACTTTTCTACATGTTCCGGAAAGACGAAAGATGGATGAATGCTCGATTGGATCTGGCTGAGTTGGGGTAAAACAAGAGTTGTTTGCTATGCAAGAACAAGACAAAACAACACTACCTCCAGCAGGTTACACATTACCAAATGCTGAAAAAGATATTTTTTGTGAAACTTTACACAACATCAGCGTACCACAAGGTTATTGTTCAAATTTCTCTAGTTTGGTCAGCCTAAAGGATAGGAAGCTCATTGGCCTAAAATCGCATGATTATCATATGCTAATGCAAGAGTTTCTGCCCATTGCAATACGTTCAATCATGCACCCACCCACACGATATGCTATTATCAGGTTTTGCTTTTTCTTTAAATCAATATGTTGCAAAGAAATAATATTGCAAGAACTAGATAATATGCAACCAGAACTGGTAGTGACACTGTGCCTACTCGAGAAGTTCTTTCCTCCATCATTCTTTGATATTATGATACATTTGACTGTGCACCTAACTAGGGAGGTAAAATTATGCGGTCCCATATGCTTTCGTTGGATGTATCCATTCGAAAGATGTATGAAGGTTATTAAAGGACATGTGCGGAACGAAATAGACCGAAGGATTCATTCTGAGGAGATTATTGCGGAAGAAACAATAGAGTGTTTTAGCGAATATCATAAATCCATGAAAACTGTTGGTATACCACCTGATAAACATGAAACAGATGAAAATGAGGAAGGAAAGCCATTGTCGGCCGACAAATCAAGTGAAGTTTCTGCGGAACTCTTTCAGAAAGCACATTTGTATGTAATAAATAATACAGATGAAATTGTACCGTATATCGAGTAAGTATTACTAACACATGTCTATTTCGTTATTGAAAATGATGTATCAAATATAATAATCAAACACATTGTTTCAGGTGACACAAGCAAGTTTTGAAAGCAGAAAACCCGGGTAAACGAATAGCATTTCTAGAGAATGAGCACAGCAAATCTTTTGCCAAGTGGTTACGCAAAGAAGTAATTAATCTTATGTTACTCAACATACCCTTTCTAAACCTTATTTCTCAGCTCATTTTGATCTGAAAATTGGTGTACTTATTCTTTTGAGCTAATATATACTTGTAATGAAATTCAGGTTGAGAGAGAGTTAGAAATCGAAAAAGAAAGTGTATCAGAAACTGTAAGGTGGATATCCTATGCACCACACGCCACCGTAGTGAAATACGATGCATATCACATCAATGGGTATACTTTTCGTACGAAAGATCATGAAGGCAAAGTTTACCAGAACAGTGGGGTTAGTGTTGAGGCATTAGATATGCACTTATCTAAAGAAGTTGCAACCACAAGAAAAGCAAATTATTATGGGGTTTTACAAGAGATATGGGAACTAGATTACCGTTACATGCAAATTCCTCTTTTCAAATATGATTGGGTTAATCACAAAGCTGGTGGTGTGAAACGCGATACTATTCTTGGGTATACATTGGTTGACCTGAATAGTTTAGGCCACAAGGTTGATCCGTTCATATTAGCCGCACAAGCACGACAAGTGTTTTATGTGAAAGACCAGGTAGATAAAAAATTGTCTATTGTGTTTAAGACACCTCCCAAGAATTACAAAGATAAGTATGACGAAGCCGATGAGGAATTTAGTACCGTCATTCACCAGAACAATGATAACATATTGCCACGTGTGGATCGACGTGACTTGGGTAACGAATCACGAACTGACTACTATCGAACCAACTGTGGAGGTGTTGTTATACGAAAATCCAAGTGAACCATGGTATGGTCAAGTTGTCACACTCTACCTTTATCATATTTCACTCTTTTAAAGCATATAGACATTCGATTTTTGTACTTTTTTAAGGATTTATGTTTATAATACAAGACTTAATATTAGTTAAATCTGTTAGGTATATTATTTTGTTTAAGGATATGTTGAAAAGCAAGAATTCTCACAGATTGGAGATGTATGGAAGTTGTGCTAGTTGATGTGCTATAGTACAGAGTTAATTCTGGTGATGTCATTTTTAAGTCTGTTTGACCATTCTTTAGTCCGTAGTGCAAAAATTGAAAAATGATTTTTCTTGTTTAAATAGTACCGTTACCTAATTTTAGGTGGTCAAAGTATTTATATGGATAATTTTTATTTTTAGAATTCATATTTATCCTTTAATTATTTTATCCTAATCTTTAAAAGTTTAAATCTTTTCTTTCAATTAAGTCTCCTTACCAGCACAAAACCCTAATTGCGCTCCACTACTAGTACTTCAATTAACATAAAAGATGGCATAATTAAAGTTTGTAGACAAGCACAATCAAGTGGGATTTCTCAAAAAGCCTGCTGAAAGCACAGGCTTCGGCGAGATAGTGGACTTTCCAAAGGGTAGTCATATCAGGTATGCCCTTACTCATAATCCAACTATCTATGATTCCCTAGTCAAACAGTTCGATTACGCTACTACTAGAACTATTGCTGATGGGACACTAGAGTTAAATGCAACTATTGATACGTTAGAGTATTCAATCACTGAGGAATCAGTCAGAAGCAAGCTTCAATTGGCGATGCCTCGGGGATTTCAATGTTGCCAAATAATGACCTCTTTCAGGGATTGGAAAATATTGGATATCTAACTGATGGAACATTCACTTTTTGGAAGAGTCATTTTACGCCACAATGGCGTTTCCTTGTGCATCATATTTTACATTGTATGAGCTCTAAAAGTGGTGGATGGGATCAATTTGGAAGCAATATTGCTTCTGGATTGGTCTGTCTCTCCACTGGCAGACTCTTCAATTTTTCAAAAATGATTTTTGATGTCATGGTTGCTAATGCCAAGAATAAGAAAAAGTTTTTGATGTACCCAAGATTTTTGCAAATGATCTTAAATGTTGAAACAACAAGCAAACATCCTTACATTGCTCTCCTTTTCACTAAAAAGATATTTGGTAATATGAAAAGGGGTTTTGAAGGGGTACACAAGCCACTTTTGTCTGCTATGTTGCCTGCTGTTGCTACTGACCATGAAGGTACATCTACATCTGTTCCATCTCCTCTGCTACATCGAAGCTTTCAACCTACATCTAAACCCGAAAAAACAGAGTTTGAACAGAGGACACCAACAACCCCACCACCTTCACCTTCAGTCCATGAGGAAGAACCACCAGTGATTCCTCAACCACAACCTCCAACACCCACTACTACAGCAGAACCCAGTTCCTTATCTATGCAAGATCTACTTCAACTGGTTCCACAACTGATTTCAAGGGTTGATGAGTTGTAGAAGAAATTGAAGAAGACCAAGAAGTCACTGAGGACTACTCGCAAAAGAGTTAAGAAATTGGAGGGGAAATTCAAACAGACGGAGATAGACATTACAGAATCAGAAGGTGAGGAATCCTCTGAGGAAACTCAAATTAGTCCTCAAGGATTGGAAGCAGCTGAAATCTTGGTTAAGAATTCCAGTCACAAGAAATCCTTTAAGAAGAGACTGGATAAAGGTGCTGCAAGTTCTAGTGGATTGGATAAGTCACGGTGACTTTACTAAAGATAAGTCGGTGGTCTGAAATTAAATCTGCTTTTGATGAAGATTTTAATACTCGCTTTGATCCGAAGTTAATACTAGTCTTGAATATATTAATTCGGTAGTGATCCGGTAGTACTTGGTGAGGAGTTTGTGCATAGGGAAGGCAAAGGAATAGTGCAAGAATCTTCTAAGCCGGTGAAGACCAAAAGCAACTCACAAAAGAGGAAGCTAGCTTAGCTGAGATTGCTAGGATTCAAACAGAGGATGAGGCTGGAGAAGCTAAACGTGCAGAACAAACATTGAATGATGAGCTGATTGCCAAAAGTCTGCAGGAGGAACCGGAATTAACTGAAGAACAAATGAAAAGGAAAGCTTAAATTGTGGAATCTGCCAAATTCTACACTGATGAAGATTGGGATACTATAAAGGCCAAATTATTAGTAAATAGAGATATCCTTCCTGATATTGGCGGAGAAGACTATGCAATTAAAATGGTTGAGATGATTAATGAGAAGAAGAGTCTTCTCAGAGAGCAGAGACAAAGAGAAAGGATGCACAAACCCTTAACCAAAGCTGAGCAAAGGGATTATATGATCCACTACATCAAAAGTCAAGGGAATCCTACCTGGAAGTTGAGCCAGTTAAGGAAATTGAAGGCTGATGTTCTAAAAGTAGAATTTGAAAAAGTAGTGTACCAAAATAAAAATTTTATTCCAATGGATTCAGAGTTGGAAGCTTCAACGCTTAAAAGTAATGGTTACAATCTTCAACCAAAGGATGCTAAGAAGCAGAAGATTGCAGAGACTAAAAAGGTTGCTGAAGCTGAAAAACTTGGTGATAAGCCAAAAACTGTAAAGAAAGAGGAGGAAGCTGAGGTTAAGCAACCAGATTTGAATATGACAAGGAAGAAATCCACTAGAAAGAAAGGAGTGAAAAAGGATAAGACAACTGTTAAGAAGGAAGTGGAAGAGTACATGAAGGATAAGGTTGATGAACCATCATCAGAAGAGTTTACCATGGGCTCCATTCCTACAGGTTCAACACTTCCTGCTAAGATTGCAAAGGTTCAGATCATCAAAAATAGGAAAAAGGTAGTTTACCTGATAGTAAGGGAAAATCACACAGACACTATATATGTGAACTTTCCTGGTTTATTGAGTGATTTGTCTAGGGATGATTTGAAGACCATGTACAGTGATGATGGAGAAGCATGGTGACAAGAGACCGAAGAGGAATATGAAAGAGTCCTCTAGGGTGACTTGAAGACCATGTTTGAGACACCAGATGCTGATGATGAAATGTGGAAGCTGGCGTGTCAAGAACAAATGATCAGATGGAGATATTTCCACACTTGTCAGGTGCACTATTTGGAATTAGAAACGGCAATTCTTTATATGCTTACAGAAGTGGAGTATTCACTTCCAAACAGTATTTGCAGGGCTATGCTTGAGAAGAAGCTGTTAGGTGAAAGAAAGGATGATGCATGCTATCGGCTTTTGAGGTTAATTGAATCAAAAGCTCAACAGCAATAATACTTGGCAGTAACAGTTAAGTGCGGTAGTATTAAGTAGTTAGTTCTGTTTATGAAAAACAGAATAGTTTATTAGAGTTTATGGAAGGCATATGTACGCGTAGAGATATCTTAGGAAGAGATAGCTATATCCTTCTACAAGTTTTGTATACTAGGTTTTAGTAAGTGTATAAAGGAACCCTAAAGTATAGTGAAATGAACTTGTACATAGACGAATAGAAATATTAATAAAAGAAGTTTATTAGTGAAATAGTATTTGTGTTCTTCTTGCCTGTTGTTAAGATTCCGCATTAACAATCAAGTACTCGTTGTTAAAGAGTTCTTCATGTATATAATTAGTTTGGATTTATCCAAGTTTAGTAGATTGTGGTGTTGCACAAGTGTTAATGTGTATGTTTGTGTGTGCATATCAATGTGACTATAAAAGCCATCACCTACAAACCCACATTTTCATTAACAGCACAATAAATGCAACAAACTTGACCATATGGTGTTTAAAGTGAAGAAACGTGTATTTTGTGTAACTATTGATCATCCAATGGCCACATCAAATTTATGTTTGTGTGGCCTTTTCTAACATTTAGTCACACAAAGAATGTTTGTTTTGGGTATTTAGTCACATACAATTAATCATAAAGTGGCTAAAAGTGTTAATAAGTGTGACTATATGGTGTTTCAAGTGAAGAAATGTGTGTTTTGTGTGACTATTGTGTTGGAGTATGCTCGTGTCATAATAAATAATTATATGGCTAGTCATATGTGAGCCTATGGGGTCACACACATATACACTTAGACACCATTATCATAATGTATTTATCATATTTACATTATGTATAACCTTTGTTACATAAGGGAGTAAAGTGGAATATTTGGACTTTGAAGGGATTAAAGTGTAACTTAAGATTTGACATCAATTAGCATTAATGCTAATTGATTATAATTGATTATAATTAATGTTGATTGTAAGTTACATGATGGACTTCAAAACCACTCTTCCCCTTCCTCATGGTGTACGGCCAAAAAAAACACACACACAAGGGTTTATGTTTTTGGTTTTTCCTTCCTTGATAATTCTAAAGGTAGTCTTGTGCAAGGATTGGTACAAGGGTTAAGACTAGCATCAAAGGGTGATCGTTAGACGTGTAGTGTGTTTCACACATTGGGAAAGGCCAACCTCATTGGTCTTTTGGTTTCTTGATTCCATACGTGGAGGTCATTGGTGTCTCGTTACCGGAATCACGCTACAAAGGTATAAACCTTATCTATGTTTTATTTGATTGATCATATGGCAATATGGATCCGTTGTTGGTGATGATTAGCTGAGTTTATATGATTTATTTATGTTTATTATATTCATCATCTCCTATAGTGGTATTAGAGCCATCATATGTGCCATATGATTATCGGGTATGCGAAAAAATGGTCAAAAACGCGTGTTTTTAAGTGTTTTATGCAACCACTTTCTAAACAGCCCGAGGGCTCTATTTTTCATGGATTAGGAATATTATTAGTAATATATAGATCTGTGATTTTTGGTCCTATGGCCATTGGTTTCGCATACGTTAATTAAACAATGTGTTCGGTACGCTTAAAATGGCTTTAATCGCGTTGTTTTAATCGATTCTTGAAACGATTTGAAAACAGCCCCTAAGGCTTTATTTTCTGAGGTAAAATGATTTTTAGAAGGTCTAATTTCAGTAGGTTTGAGAACCTAAATCCATTTTACTCGCGTACCAATCGGGGTTTTAATTCTTGTTGATTATTTCTTCGATTCGTTGGCTAATACTTTTATTTCATGTCATTTAAATTGTTCCCATGGCAAATACATGCATGTTTGCTCATGGGATTAGCCAACACCTTGTTATGTTCATAATTTTATGGTATTATTATGTGTATATGCAAAGCCGATGAAAACCTAGACCACTTGTGCTATGTATGATTGTGATTGTCGTTTATTTCTTGTTATTTGGGGTTTGCCATTGTTTCGGCCTTTATGTATGAGTTTTAATTTGGTTTTTGCCATTGTTTGGGCATTTTACAATAGATAGATAGTAGATTAGATGTATTTTACATTCTATATATT
Organism: Chrysanthemum makinoi; assembly: GCA_910596185.1. Lineage (NCBI taxonomy): Eukaryota > Viridiplantae > Streptophyta > Magnoliopsida > Asterales > Asteraceae > Chrysanthemum > Chrysanthemum makinoi. The sequence goes on along the minus strand of OU343223.1, from coordinate 57,376,651 downwards.
GTAACCGATGCTTGGAATGGAATGGCAAAGCATAAAAGACATAAAGACGCAAAATGGCTGCTCGAACAAGCTGCAGTAAAACGGCGTTTCCCGTTGATTGGTAGCGTATTTTTTAACCAAATTGTTTTTGAAGGTAGACAACTCATGGGCCCACAACTTTGTAGTTTGGTGCTAAGCTCGGGGATGACTCCTTCTAGGCCATTTGGGCCTCCGAATGCAGAAATTCTGGGCTGGCAGATTCACTTTTCATGTGCATTATGGGCTTCTACTTGTCCTTGCTTGGTCTTGGAGCAAGTGGGAGTCCTCAGTGTGGTTGTGGTTTATGTCCCTAGATGACTCTTGGTTCTCGTGATGGCTCACGAGACCAAGCATAGGTTCTTTCATCGGTTGAGGCTTTGCATATTGTGGTTGTGTGTTGGTTGTTTGCTTATTATGTATGTTGTGAATGTATATAACTTGCAAATCGTTTTCTTAAACTTAAAACACAACACAAACCATTTTCAAACTAAATCTTATGATTTAGTTTAACTAAGTTTAAATATGGATTTAACTTAAAATCATTGTTTTAATAATAACACTTAATTTGTTATGTATGTTATTCAATTTATGTATTGTCCTATCTCTATTATAATCCACATAGGTTCTATATTAGACTTGAAAATGGACAACTTGACACACATAAATTAAAACAATGATTAGACTTAAGTTAAGAAGAGTTTTTAACTTGTGCTACGAAGAATGAATGCATGCTTTTTTGTACACCTTTTTTGATTCACATCAAAAATTTTTACCCGTCACAAATTTAAGTCATGCCGTCCAATCGCTTGAGAACACTTGCAATTACTTTTGCCTATGCGTGGGACCTAGGATGAATTGTAACCCAAGGTGATTATTGTCTATGCGTGGGACCTAGATATATTTTCGCACGTTCTCAAATTGGATGACTTAATCGAGTTAAGCGGTGAGACCTTGACCCGAGGCTAGGATGGGACTAAACATGCCAGCTTGACACTAGATGCTTGTTCACTAGTGCCATGGGTCCCATAAGGATCTAAGAGTTGCACTTGATTTGCAATTGATCGACGTTACCTACCTATTGAATCCACCATTGCTAGCAGATCAACTGATGTAATGGTGGAATCTCAATGAGGATCTTAGCCTTTTTCGCAAAATTAATTGTTTTCTTATAAAACTTGGGTAGTTAATTTAAAAAAAAGGATTAATTATTGAATGATACTAAAATTTGAATTTTGTTTGTTTTGTAGATGACAACTCCAACTCAAACCATCAACAACTCGTCAATCAGATCAATTCTCGAGAAAGAGAGATTGAATGGTAATAACTTTTTGGATGGTACGAAACTTGAGGATTGTCCTTAAGTCTGAACAAAAGTTTTACCATCTGGAACAGGCTTTACCTGAGCCTCCTGCTGAAAATGCCACTGCTGCTGTGCGTAATGCCTACACTCGTAGGTTTAATGAACAGCAGGAAGTCGCTTGTCTTATGCTTGCGAGCATGATCCCAGAAATTCAAAAGAATTTAGAGGACCTCACACTATTTGACATGATAACCGAACTAAGGACTATGTTCGAATAGCAAGCTGGCGAGGAATTATTTGAAACTGTCAGATCATTCCATGCTTGCAAGCGGGAGGTAGGAAAATCGGTCATAGTCACACATCATGAAAATGAAAGGCTATCTGGATCAGATGGAGCGGCTTGGATACCCCATGCCTCAGATCCTTGGAGTGAGCATGATACTAACCTCACTTTCAAAGGAATTTGAACAATTTGTGCAGAACTACAACATGCACAACATGGGCAAGACCATACATGAACTGCATAATATGCTCAAACTTGCAGAAAAAGGTATGCCCAAGAAAGCTCCATTTGTCCTAGCTATCAAGCAAGGCAAAATCCAAAAAAAGAACAAGGGGAAACCGCAAGCACACTGCAAGGGACAAGGGAGAGGCAAGGGTAAGCTTGCTTACGCCCCCAAACCTAAAGTTCCCCACACTGCTAAGAAGGAGCACCCACCAAGGACGCACTGCCATCACTGTGGAATGGTAGGGCACTAGAAGAGAAACTGTCCGGTGTACCTGGCAGAGTTGAAGAAGAGCAAGGCTAGCGGGGCTAGTACATCAGGTATCTTCACTATAGAACTATATACTTTTCCTAATAAATCCTGGGTATATGATACAGGTTGTGGGACTCACATTTGTAATGATGTGCAGGCTCTTAGGGGAAGTCGAAAGTTGAAGCATGGCGCTTTGGACCTGTACGTTGGTAATGGGAATCGTGCACCAGTCAAAGCGATAGGAAGCTATGATTTAATCCTTCCTAATGGACTAGTTATTGTTTTGAATAATTGTCATTTCGCACCTACTATTACTAGAGGTGTTGTTTCACTTTCTCGTTTGAAGGATGATGGTTTCATCCATGTTTTTACGGATTTTGGCATTTCGGTTTCTAAGGATAATGTTTTTTATTTTAATGCTATTCCTAGAGATGGTATTTTTGAAATTGATATGCGTGATCCTAATTCAAACAATGGTTCTATGTATAATGTTAGCAAAAAGAAATCTAAACATAACATGGATTCCACTTTTCTATGGCATTGTCGTCTTTGCCACATAAACAAGAAACGCATTACGAAGCTGCAACAAGATGGGCTTTTAGAATCAATTGACGGTACGTCTTTTGATAAATGTGTTTCTTGCATATCTGGTAAGATGGCGCGCAAGCCTTTTTCCCATGTAGGAGAAAGAGCTAAAGACCTACTTGGACTCATACATACTGATGTATGTGGCCCATTTAGGATCATGTCTAGGCAAGGAGCTAACTACTTCGTCACTTTTACCGACGATTTCAGTCGATATGGTTATGTTTACTTGATTAAACATAAACATGAAGTCTTTGAAACGTTCAAAGTATTTAAAAGTGAGGTAGAAAATCAACTCGATAAGACTATAAAGGCTCTTCGATCCGATTGTGGAGGCGAATATATGAGTCAAGAGTTTTTAGATCATCTAAAAAGTGTGGGATAGTCTCACAATTCACTCCTCCACATACACCACAACATAATGGTGTATCTGAAAGGAGAAATCGAACTTTGCTAGACATGGTTCGATCTATGATGAGTCTAACAACGTTGCCAATGTCCTTTTGGGGTTATGCCCTAGAGTCTGCTGCTCGCATTCTCAACATGGTTCCAACCAAGAAGGTAGATAAGACTCCATACGAAATATGGCATGGGAAAGTCCCTAACTTATCTTACTTGAAGGTCTGGGGTTGTGAGGCCCTCGTGAAACGAGAAACGCCAAACAAACTTGAGTCTAGATCTATCAAGTGTATCTTCGTAGGATACCCAAAGGAAATGATGGGTTACTACTTCTACTACCCACCCGAGAACAAAATATTTGTTGCTCGTTATGCTGAGTTTCTTGAGAACAGTCTCATTTCACAAGAAGCAAGTGGGAGCACCGTAGACTTTGACGAAATTCAAAGTGAAGATGCACAACCTTCTGGTAACACTAGTGAGCATCGAAATGAGACTGAACATGAAAATGTCGAGCCTCATAGAGATGTTGCTCCGATTCGTAAATCCGCAAGGATACCTCAAGCACCTGAGCGATATGGTTTCTATGTCGATGCCGAGGAACATGAGTTAGGGGATCAAGATGAACCTGCTAACTATCGAGTTGCATTATCGAGTTCTGAACGCGATAAATGGCTCGGAGCTATGAAATCGGAGATGCAATCCATGAAAGACAATGAAGTCTGGGTCGAAGTTGACCTGCCTCCTAATGCTAAAACCGTTGGGAGTAAATGGCTCTTCAAGAGGAAGACCGACATGGATGGCAATGTACACACCTATAAAGCGCGTCTAGTAGCAAAAGGTCACACTCAAACCTACGGGATTGACTATGAAGAGACCTTCTCGCCTGTTGCTGACGTTAAAGCTATTAGAATTCTTATAGCCATAGCAGCGTACTATGACTATGAGATTTGGCAAATGGATGTCAAGACAGCCTTCTTGAACGGTCACCTAAACGAAGATGTTTACATGGTGCAACCCGAGGGCTTCGTGAATCCTAAACATCCCAACAAAGTTTGCAAGCTTCAAAGATCCATTTATGGATTAAAGCAAGCATCTAGGAGTTGGAACAAGAGATTTGATGAAGAAATCAAAAGGATTGGTTTCGCTCAAAACTTTGATGAGCCATGTGTATATAAGAAAACTAGTGAAAGTAATGTCGTATTCCTAGTCTTATATGTCGATGACATATTACTCATGGGAAACAACATTCCAATGCTACAAGATGTATAATCCTGGCTTGGAAATTGTTTTGAAATGAAAGACTTAGGCGAAGCTGCGTACATACTTGGAGTCAAGATCTACAGGGATAGATCAAAGCGGTTAATCGGCTTGAGTCAAAGTGCATACATTGACAAAATCCTAAAGAGATTTAGGATGCAAGATTCCAAACGTCGAAATCTTCCAATGCAACCGAATACGGAATTGAGTAAAACTCAAGAACCCTCTACACCCGAACAGGTGAAAAGGATGAAAGGTATCCCATATGCTTCTGTTGTGGGATCCATCATGTATGCGGTAAGGTGCACTAGACCTGATGTAGCGTTCGCTCGAGACCGACGAGTAGGTATCAACATAATCCAGGTGAATGTCACTGGACTGCTGTTAAGAACATATTAAAGTATCTGCGTAATACTAAAGATATGTTTCTTGTTTATGGTGGTGATGACAACCGCAAGCTCAGTATCACTTGCTATCTGATGCGGTTGGCAAACCGAGCGTGATGACACCAAGTCCCAAACTGGATTCGTTTTCATCATGAATGGAGGCGTTGTTGACTGGAAGAGTTCAAAACAGAGCACGATTGCAATGTCCTCTCACGAAGCGAATACATTGCTTTGCTTCCGAAGCCGCAATGGAGGCGATTTGGATACGAAAATTCATTTCTGGGCTTGGCGTTGTCCCCAACAATGAACTACCCATGGATATGTACTGTGATAATACAGGTTCCATTATCATTGCAAATGAACCTGGTGTTCAAAAGGGTGCCAAACACTTTTGTCGGAAAGTTCATTACATTCGAGAAGTTATCGAAAGTGGTGATATTCGTCTTCTAAAAGTTCACAAAGATGACAACTTAGCTGATCCTCTTACTAAAGCAATGACTTGCACTAAACATGTTGGGCATGCTAGGAACATTGGACTTCGACCAGCTAGTAGTCTCATGTAGATCTGTTTATTTTAGTATTTGAATAATTGGAATGCTAAGCAGTTTATATTTTGTAATGAATTGATTTAATGGTTATTATCGTTTTCATTCATATCACCTGTATTCTATATTTGCATGTTTAAATCCATGAATGATTTTCTTCATTCAAAACTTGTCCATTGTCGGTTGACGGTATGGGAGTACCATCAAATTAAGACAATTGTGAGTGTGTTGGTGACCATTTTGCCAAACTCACATGTTGTTCATGGTGATGAGCATTGGACTGACCCAACCTACAAGTATTCACTGCATGGATCGGCGTCATATAGTGAGTCTCGAAAATGGTTATGTCTATTATCCTTAGACTTGAGATGCAATCAGGTTTTGCATGTGTGGAGTTTCATTCCTTGATATGGTTAAACACTGTCCTGAACAAGGTAGTTATAAAAGCCACTATCAGGAATGATTTGAAGCACATGAATGACATGTGCAGTCAAAATAGGATTTGTTCCTCCACATGGTTTGGAGTTAGATACTATTGGACCCCTCGATGATTTGAACAGATGTTTGTATGGCCGTACCCAAATAAGATTAAGATGAATCTTAATTCACTTGGTAATCTTGTTCAATATCAAGATCGAGAACATAATAGTTGAACAATTAGAATGACTTTTGATCCATGTCTAATATTCAACATGGTATCTGAAACAAAGGGATGTATGACATATAAACCATTTAATGAAACGTTTGAGAAACTGACCTCACATATCTCTAGGGGCATTGGCGTGTTGCTAGACGCTAACCATTGCTTGTATAATTACTTGTCTATTATGACGTCACAAGTGGGAGCTGTTGGAGTATGCTCGTGTCATAATAAATAATTATATGGCTAGTCATATGTGAGCCTATGGGGTCACACACATATACACTTAGACACCATTATCATAATGTATTTATCGTATTTACATTATGTATAACCTTTGTTACATAAGGGAGTAAAGTGGAATATTTGGACTTTGAAGGGATTAAAGTGTAACTTAAGATTTGACATCAATTAGCATTAATGCTAATTGATTATAATTGATTATAATTAATGTTGATTGTAAGTTACATGATGGACTTCAAAACCACTCTTCCCCTTCCTCATGGTGTACGGCCAAAAAAACACACACACACAAGGGTTTATGTTTTTGGTTTTTCCTTCCTTGATAATTCTAAAGGTAGTCTTGTGCAAGGATTGGTACAAGGGTTAAGACTAGCATCAAAGGGTGATCGTTAGACGTGTAGTGTGTTTCACACATTGGGAAAGGCCAACCTCATTGGTCTTTTGGTTTCTTGATTCCATACGTGGAGGTCATTGGTGTCTCGTTACCGGAATCACGCTACAAAGGTATAAACCTTATCTATGTTTTATTTGATTGATCATATGGCAATATGGATCCGTTGTTGGTGATGATTCCGCTGCATTTATATGATTTATTTATGTTTATTATATTCATCATCTCATATATATTGATCATCCAATGGCCACATTAAATTTATGTTTGTGTGGCCTTTTCTAACATTTAGTCACACAAAGAATGTTTGTTTTGGGTATTTAGTCACATACAATTAATCATAAAGTGGCTAAAAGTGTTAATAAGTGTGACCATATGGTGTTTCAAGTGAAGAAACGTGTATTTTGTGTGACTATTGATCATCCAATGGCCACATGAATTTTATGTTTGTGTGGCCTTTTCTAACATTTATTCACACAAAGCATGTTTGTTTTGGGTATTTAGTCACATACAATTAACCATAAAGTGGCTAAAAGTGTTAATAAGTTTGACCATATGGTGTTTAAAGTGAAGAAACGTGTATTTTGAGTGACTATTGATTATCCAATGGCCACATATTAAGTTACGTGACCATATGTACTGGATTTTGGCTACACTTAAATAATATGTGTGACAAAACGTTTAGTGTGACCATATATGGCATTTGGTCACGGTGTTAGTAGCAAATGTGACTTTATAGATTAGCTTTTGGCAAGCTAACACAAACTAAACTTTAAACACACATATTAACTTACGTGAACATATGTACTGGATTTTGGCTACACTTAACGAATGTGTGACAAAACATTTAGTGTGACCATATATGGCTTTTGGTCATAGTTTTCAAGTGTGTGACATATATTTGTCACTGTTTATATGTATATCGTGACTAATGCTTCTACCTTACTTTTCATTTGTCACTCGTTCCAATTTTAGATGTGGCTAAAGAGTTGGCAAAACATATCAGTCACCCTTAAATAATGTGTGACAAAACTTGACTCTATGATTTAGACACACAAAAAATTACTTCATGTGACTAACGCATCAAGGTTACTTGTATTTGTCACGCGTTCCAAATTCATATGTGGCTAAATGATCTGAAACAAAATCACCAGATACCTTTTGCCACACAATGTTCAATTGTGTGGCAATACAGTTCTAATGGTCACACAATCAAAATTTTCATGTGTGACTAATTAGTAAATGTTGTCAATTTTTGTACCTTCAGCCACACAAACATGCGAATGTGTGGCCGTTCCATTTCGACCATGCGTGACCAAATCCCGTTTTTGTACTAGTGATACTAGAAAACTTATCCGAGACACAAATCGCTTACTAGAAACTTACTAAAACACCACTTTTCAATCCAAAAACAACCCAACCACACTAATTCAAGCCTTCCAAATCAAAACCTAAACACTTATAATGATTCTAAACACTAAAGTACAATCAAAATCCAAACTTTAACACTAGAGATGATCCAAATGATGCAAACTACTCTAAACTCATTCAAACCCAAAAACCTTATGAAAACCACTAGAAATCCAAGAACATGAAAGATGAGTGATCAAACCATGGCTCTTGATACCATTTATAACATATTGGATTTCATAAACACATCACATATATTAAATATGGGGCGTATGATATAGGTTGGAAGAGTTTAGGGAACTTACAAAGAAAAATGATATTATCAAGCTCCAACCCTCTACCTTGGGAGGTAGAGGGTATTCATAGTTTCTTACAAGACACGCCTCCTACGGGCTGTGGATCAGCCATACAGTGGGTAAAGACCCGTCCGTCCTCCACGGTGTTACTTAACTAACTACTTATTAACATAACATGACTACGACTACGAGCTTTCTAACGAATACATATACTTGAGGTGACCGACTCTTTAACTACCAGATTTTCTAAATCCTAACAGTCAATTTAAAAAGCATTCTACTAATGCACAGTTCGTCATCAAATTAGTAGTCTTAGTGACACATTTTTTGGATATTAGAAAATAGAACACATTGCTCAAAATTAATGCATCAATCGTCATCAAAGTGACATGTAGCATTCAACAAAAAAACACTATATCATCATAATCACTTACAGAGAATATGAAAGTTGTGATAATCTAGGAATCATTATAAGACATAACCATGATAAACTTGCAAAAATATGATAAAAATAAACTTCTAACAAAATCAATAATACGATCAAAATCATGTGACATGATTTAGACGAAGAAAATCATCCACTGGTATTTTAGAAGCAGGCCAAGGTCTCATTCTCTTCTTGGCAGTCTTATATTTGGCAGTAACAATTCATATTTGAAGGTACGCGAATGCTCTTTTTCGGAGTTTTAATCAACATAAACAAACGAAACTATGGCTACCCATATTAATATTGGATTTTTTTCTTCTTCTCTGTTTAGGTTTTGTCACACGAAAAAATGCAAACTATATCACCATATGTTGAAGAGCTGCAGAAATGAGTAATGAAGGCGTAATAGCTACTAAGTCGCAGAGAACATGAAAATTTGGCCTTGCGGGAACAAGTATGGAATTTGAAGAGCGGTGGCTAGAATATGAAACCAAGATGAAGGCGATTGAGAAGACGTGGCAAAGTCATATTGCAACTTTACAAGTGAGATTGCCTATTTATCTTTTGATTATTAATGAAAAAAGTAATAAATTTGTTTTAGTTGTTTAAACTTTAACCCCTAAACTATGTTTTACAAAAGACTGCTCCTAAGTTAATTGTACATGGTTTTGTGTAGGCTTCTGAGGCAGCTATCATGTGGGTCTATGGTTAATTTACTGTCATGCTTATTTCATAGAAGATATCTTTGAGAGGTTCTAAGGATTCCCCTTCTATGATTAATTTCTAGTGTAATTGGCATTCATGTTATGTAGTATGCACTGGAGCAGTGGTTTATGTGGAAAACTAGACGGGGGGGGGGGTTGAATAGTTTTGCCAATTAAAACTCGTTTTAAACTATTTTGATCGACTTATGTCAATCTATTTGGATGTGTGTTGGATGTTGATAAACAAACATATAGAAGTATAAATATGTAATGAAAAGATAAGAATAAGAAGCACAAAACCACAACGTGAGTATTTATAGTGGTTCGGCTACAAGGACACCTTCCTTGCCCTACTCCACTCCCCGAGTCACCTACTCGAGAGTTCGTAAGCACTACACAACACCGACTCCTTATAGTGGAGAAACCTTCACAACGTTGCCTACTCTTTTTTCGGTACTAGGCTAACCACCAGGTTCTTTTACACCAAGGTGAACCACACCTACCACAACGTCGCCTACCCTTTATCCGGTACTAGGCTAAGTACCGAGTTTCATTACAATGGAGGAACTACTACCCAACACTACACCAATCACCTAACCCCAAAGGAGATCAAATCCTTATTACAACATCATCAAGGATATCAATATCCTTGGATCCAATACTAATCTATCTTGTACATCGAAACACACCATATCGAATGTACATCTTAGGCACCTTTCACTAATGCCTTTGACTAGATCTTCAAGACACCCTTCAATAATGTCTTGTGACTTGACTTCTAGGCACCCTTCACTAATGCCTACAATACGGACGATCGACACCTTTCACTAATGTCTTCGTCTTGACACTTGAGACATCTTTCACTAATATCTTTAACACTACATGATAACATCAAATAGTCCTGAATATTAAGTGTCAATTTCCCCTGATAATGCTTGTTATTTATATCATTTATATGGATTTACGCTTGTTTTCCATTGTTTTCCACTTTCAGGTAAATTACGAGCATTGGAGCTAAAGAGAAGCGGAATTGGAGAAATATCTAAAGATTTATCACAGTATGCTATTTTGAAGAAGTTACGGCGTAACTCGTCTCTCACATTACGCCGTAACTATTGCTTGACTCAGAAAACCAACTTATCAGAAGGTTACGGCGTAACTCTTCCCAAAGGTTACGGCGTAACTATATTAGGTCAAATGAGGTTCCACGCCGCTGATACTTACGTCGTAACTCTTTGCATCAACTACGACGTAACCGAGTTTATCGAAGACTATGGCGTAACCACTCATTAGTTTATGCCGTAACCAGCAGATCTAGTGCATTATACAAAGAAATAGAAGGTTACGACGTAAATCCTATATTGGTTACGCCGTAACCCAGATCTGGCCTATAAATACCCCACGAATTCCAGCATTTCTAATCATCCCATTCCACACACAACACTCGGAGAACATAGTAAAAAGCTCAAGGCAGGTCTAGAGGAGCATACGGAGCTGTCTCCAAGGGAGAAATCACTCCCCTACGATAAGCATTAGCGTTTTATATTTCTTTTACTTTCAATTCATGTATTTCGTACCTTTGAATATTGAATTGATTTGCATGATTAATATGAGCGGCTAAGCACCTTTTGGTGCTGGCCTAGTTATGATTCCTTAATTGTTTTTTTTGCGTTTACTTTACTTCCGTACAATTATTTTTAAGTGTATGCATGCATAGTTTATTGGTAGCCACCCTTGGTTTGAGAGTTTTGAATGGCGATAGAGGCCAATTTCCTAGGAGATATGACCAACTGACCCTAGGTGAGCGGACTGAGACGGGAAGGGTAAGATATGACCAACAGAAGACACTTTCTACTTGTGCGATTTGACAAACTGATCACCTATCGTTTGGATAAACTTAAGAATTAGGGGGTGCGTGTCTAAGTTCCTAACGACCGAGCATTCACTATTATAAATCTAGAATGTAGCGGTACTTAATGACTTGGCTTAGGGGACCAGGAACAACAGGACTTATGAGGGGACACCTGACTTCTCTTGTGGTGGCATCTTTGCTGATAGGTTAGAGCGAATTGACCAAATCTTTGTCCTCTCGACTTTGACCCCATCTGAAGTAATTGGAAGTAAGTAGACGTAGACATACTAGCTAGGAGGATTAACTAGGTTAGCACCACTTTCCTCTATTGATTTCCCTTTACCATTTATCTGCTTTCTTTTATTCTGCTTTAGTAGTTTAATTAATTAAATCCCTATCGAAACTATTATTATTTTGTGACACCTAGACTTAGTAAGAATCCAACACACATAGCTCTTGGGATGACCTCGGCTTTACCGTTTACTACACTACACACGACCGGGTACACTGCCCGTTAGTGCACTAGGGTAGACCATAGGTATAACGAGACACTATAAATATTAAGACCGGTCAGTAAAACCCTGCATCACTACACTTCTTAGAAGAAAGAAAAGAACCATCAACAAGAGGACTTCAGTAGTCTTGATGATGAGGAAGTATGGCAACTCATGGACCTGAGCTTGCTTGACTTCAAAGGTGGTGATCTCGCTTTTAAGAGGAACCTAGAGGATCACACAAAAACAAAACTACAAACATAGATCTGGGGTTAGAGAGTTTTTAACTCAAGGAGAAAATATGTGAGAAAGAGGTAAGAAACAATGAAGAAATGGCTCACTACTTATAGAGAGAAAGTGCCTACTGTTCCCCGGATCCCACGGATCCCTCCCTCAAGGGATCCGTCTAGCGTAAAGCTAGGGATCCGTGGGACGCTCCTCTTTACCCATGGGTATTTTGGTCATGGATCATGGGTTATGGGTTGATCCATGGGTCTTTTATTAGATACAATGTATCTCATGAGTGCAATGCACCTAGTCAAATGGGTATGGGTCAATAACATGGGTTATGGATATTATCCATATATGACATAAGCATGATGTCATGCAATGGGTTATGGGTCAAGCTCCATGGATATGGGTCATGGACTTTGGGTTGTACCCAACTACATTCAATGTATTTGGTCAATGGGTTATGCTACTTAAGTTTATACCCATTTATATTACCCAATATACTACATACTAGTTATGTGTATATTTTACCCAAATATGTAAACACTAGTTGTTGTACATATGTAATACTAAATCATAAAATCACTTATACTTTTTTTAGTGTTTTATGTGAAAGCGTAAGTGTGTTAGAAAACTATTGGCTCAAACCATTTACGTATTTTATTTGTTTCGTTAACATGATTTTACGTTTGTTATCGACAAAACATTAGAAGATCGTAAAATATAAATAAACGTTTTTACGGCTTATTTGTATTAACAAATCTCCCCCTTTTTGTTGATGACAAAACATAAAATTATTTTAAGGAAAAGCTAAAATTAAATAAGCGTTTGAATTTGTAGTTTTTATTTTCTTCTCCCCTTTTTTGTCGAAACAAAAAGAGCTTCGAAAGTAAACTAACACATTGTTTTAAGAAAAAACATGTGAAAAAAAAATAATAGAGAGCAAGTAACGGGAAAAGATCTCGTCTTAACTCCCCCTTGACGAGTCCATCCCTATGTGAGGGCGTCAAGATAGATAATACTAAGCTAGTTCATTTGCAACTAAGTTTGCAAAAGATTTCGTCTATGTGACGAATATGCTCCCCCTTAATGATTGCAACTTTGCAAAGGGACATCATGAAATGTAATCCTAATATTGCAAGTGATTTTGCAATGTATTCTTTGACACAAAGCTCCCCCTAGCTTTAGAGTGTCAAAGTCTTCATGTGTAAATTGAATAACTACAAAACAAAGGTTAGAAAACAAGTAAAATGCATAATTTCCTGCAAATATGACTCAAGTTAGTAGAAAAATAGTTTCCTGTCTCACGGATCCCACGGTTCCCTCCTTGTAGGGATCCGTCTATGCAAATTTCAGGGATCCGTCTGGCAGATGACTAAATTCAGCAATGGTGATATAACAAATAATGTTAACATCAAAGTGAGATATGTATTATACAACATAATCATATACTCAGAAATATAGCAAGTAGCATGCAATTTCATTTAATAAAACTAGAGATGTGATATACATGACTCTAAAAACTAAGAAGATGAGTTATACATGACTTAGAATTACTAGACTTATCTAAGTAACGCTTGATACTAGGACACCACTAAAATCCTCTAGCTCAAGTTTGTTTAGGTTTAATCTCGTTGAAACGTTCGAGGAGGTGATAGAACATGAAACGTTGATCTTCCCGTACTTCATGTATCAAAATTTCAACATGTTGACAATGATAACAATCTTTGTCATGGCTAGGTAGTGGTGGTGGAAGAAAAGAAATTGCTTGATGCGAAGGATCAAGTGAAGCGGGTTAGGGAGCCTCAAACGACGGAGGGATTTGTGGAGGCGCATTTGAAGATGGCTCGACCAAGAATGATGGTGGTGGTAGAGAAATGTCCACTTCCATATGGTCGGGTGGTTGACTTTGATAGTTTCTCATAATGCAAATGGGATTATTTGATGGTGACGGCGAAAAGAAAGCCGGAGCTAGTGTTGACTCAACACCTTGATTTTGTACCATTATTTCTCCTAATGAGGAGAATGTTGCCGGTGGAGGAGGATGAGAGGGCCTAGGAGGCAAATCCTCTAAATTGTAGAGGTGTGGTGATGATAGTGGAGTTGTGAATGAGATATCTTTAGGAACCAATGGTGATGGTTTAGTGGAGATGGGATTGTTTGGCCTAGGAGGTATGGTGGTGCTTGGCATAGGTAGTTTTGTGGGTACTATCCTTTTAGGGATTGGTTTGATTGGTGGAGGAGAAATCCCTGCATTTGTGGACTTGACCGGAGATGATTCGGTTGAAGAGATTTCGTGTACAACACGAGCAATTTTCTTGGGTGGTTCTTTGGTGGATAAGTTGCTACTTGGAGTTTTCCTCATGATGAGATGATTTTATGAGGTTTGTAAAGGTTTCTAAGTGCTGAAAATGATGATTATGACTTTAGAAGTCCTAACAATGTGGTTTATAAAGCAAGGGATTTCGTAAGTGCATTCAAGACTTAAGCCACTAAAATTCATTGGAATGTGATGATTAACATGCACAAGAGTCAACTTCAGAGTTGTACTGATCTAGGAACTCATTTAAGATGAGATGGAGTGTTTAAGTTAGTAAGATGAGCTTGAAATTATTGTTTTAGCTAGAATTGGCATGAGTCTGTCATACAGATCCCACGGTTCCCTCCAACGAGGGATCCGCCTAGGCTAATCCTATGGATCCGTCTATCAGCAGCTAAGAAAAGATAGCAATGATGTTTGTAAGGTCTAATGCCTATTTCTTCTTGAGTGTTTCAGTTTATCTAAGTGTCTTAAATGAAGAGGTGCTTAAGTACTTGAGGGTAATGAGTGAAGTAGCTAATGATTGCCTTTTATGGAAGAAATCGGAACTTTCATGAGTACCAATTGTAATACCCCCAAATTCGGTATACGCAGCGGAATTAAGGTTGGGGTATTACTTCATGGATCACAGTCATAATAATAGATAAACGGCTCGAAAGAGACGTTTTAGATAAAACAGTTATCATTCATTTATTTAAGTCAAAGTTTTACAAAATAAAAGTCCCAACGGAAATACGGAAATACATAGTTTTATTCTTGTGAATGATAACAAAATGGACGCCCTTTTTATAAGAAAGTCCATAGCCACTCCGTGCCAGATCGTGCTCTAATTTCCTGAGATAAAACATGCTAAAAAGTCAACACAAAGGTTGACTGAATCCATAGTGTTTGTAAAATAATTAGTTGAACACAAGATAAACAGTAGTAAAATTAGTAATATTGCAGTACAGTATATTGCCCTAAGTCTCATGACACGCAAACCTTAACACGAACACGTCATAATAATGACGTAAGTTACAAACATCATAGTGATGATGTGAGCAACAATGCCCTCCGGTAGGAGTTTGCCATTCTCCTAGTATTCTCAAATAATGTGCATTTGGTTACCTATTCGGCTAACACAAATGGGGCGTCAACTGCCAATAGATCTATTCACGATATTCGTGTTCACTCGCAAGTGATTAATGGTTCATGATATGAGGGACTTTTAGTGGCATTAGTAGGTACTTAGGCAATATCAATCAGGATAGCATCTGAGAAAAATACTTGTGTTCGGTTTTTGTAGCATTTATCTCCCCTTAAGTTTTGAAAACAAATATGTAAAAGTGGGACTATGAACTCACCTCGGTGTTATCGTAGTCTGGATGGAAAACAAATTAGATAATATGAACAAACTGCTCGGACTCTCGACCTGAGTTGGTATGTCATGTATTTAGTATTCGTGTTCAAGTTTATGCGACGATAATGCTTTTATGATAATTAGATAACATGAAGTCTCTTAAAAAATTAATAATACTTATCATACTTATTTTTATGGCTCGAATGATTGTTAATAAATTTTTATCCAAACCAAAGTTGTTAAATATTTTATGTTTCCAAAATGTTATAATTTACAATTTTAAATATTTACAGTTTTTACCCTTGTACTTTCAAAAATGACACTTTAAACCCTCAACTATGGGTTATTGACAAAATCAGCCCTTATATAGTTAACTTCACATAAATTACATTTTTAGTCCAAGAAAACTTCATCTTACAAAAAGTACAATTTTTATGCTTGAAATTTTATAAGAAAAATTTGCTAGTTTTTGGCCTAAATGGCTAAAAGTGCGGGTGAATAAAAGCGAGGCCTTAAAATGTTTTTACTACGTTCTTGATCCCTTCAAGATTTTGTCTGGTGATATTTCTAATGGTTCAAACTAGAGGTCTTAAGCTCTTACGGTTTGGTCGCAATGATTTCCTAAAGTAGAGGGGTTATGTGCCTTTTGTTGGTTTTGGGCGATGACAGGGCTAAACAAGGGCAGATTTTACACGAGGAAAGCTAGTGTTTCTACATCGCATTTGACCCTTTAAACACTTTTCTGTAAGCTCTTCTAAATGGTATAATTCTCATGTCCTAGTCGTCTTTGATTAGAAAGATACAAGTCCACGAACATGGCCACTTGGCCACGACGCGTTTTAAGAAAATTTAATTTATAACTCGTTAATTTTTACGGTGTCATCTAGGGACTTTGTAATATGTTTATTAACTCTTTTTAAGTCATTACCCATCATCCTATAACTCCTACGACTCAATTTTTGAAAAGTGCACACAAGGCCTATTTATGAAAATTCCCACGAGTCACCTTCTTTGTGGTTGATTATAAAAGAGACTATAAGTTCTTTTAAACACGTTATTGGGGCATTAAAATCTTTGCAGCAAGCCCTTTAAAACGGTGTAAACCTCTTACTTTGAAACCCGTTAATTAGCAAAATATTAACTACGGAAAAGGGCTACTTAGGCTATTCTTGCCAAATTGCAATTTTCGTTTTTAAACCATAAAACTCTATATCTTTTGCATGAAACCTTGTGAAATGTTGTTTTACCCATTTTTAGTGTTTCTAAGATATTTCCTAATCAAATTTATCAAAATCCCGAGTTTTCCCACATACCTGTTGTAAGAAACTTTTGGTGTTTAGGACTTTTGGCCAAAATGAAGGGCTGTTTATAAGCATAACAACTAGGCTTTTTAACCGGGTTATGGGGGCGTTTTGTAGTATCCTAGGTGGTGTTTACAACGGTACCTTGGTTGACCCTAATACCTCTAACCTGAAGTAGATAAATGAGGGGCAAGTAGGGGGGGTTGGCCTGTTTTGGCGTCAAGTTCAGCAGCAGAAAAACAGAAACATGCAATACGATTAATATAAACTTATAGGATGTTAGTAATTATACTAAATGTTTATTTAGCTTGTTCAAAGGACTCCTAACATGTTTTAACATTTGAGAAAAACGCATCACAAATAGGTGTTTGTCTCTGAGCACACAAGTTACAAAAGAATATGAAAAATGGTTTTGACCTTGTTTTTCCACATGACACTAATCTATAATCACATATATGTGTTATTGAATGTATAAAATGATTAAAGAAAGAGTGTGGGTGCACTTACAAATAATATGTTGCTTCAACCACAAGAAAAACTCCTAGGAGCTGCTTATTATCTCCAAGTACTCCACTCCTTCTAAGCTTTTGTTTAGCCCTTTTCTTTTACTACTTAAGGTAAATGCTCAGAATGTATGGTGAGTATGGGAAATGTTTATGGTGCGTGTGATGTGTGGGATATGATTGAGAGGGAGGGGCATTATATATATAGGGGAGAAGGTGCATGGACTTCCAAGGTGCTATGTCACCTTGTCTAACAAAATAAGGGACAAGGTGATGTGTTTCATACACATGGAAAGTATATGTAATCTCAAGGAGACATGAGATGTTGTGGTAAAACTTTAGCCAAGAGTTTTACCCACAAACTTTGACTATGGTAAAATTTCATGGTAATTAGGTGATGTGTAACTCTAATATGTAAGTAACTAGTTTGTGGTTAGGTTATTTACATGTAGTACTTAGGTAACTAAATGGTAACTAGCTAGTTCATTTATAACCATGGTAACAAGGGGGGCGTTTAAGCTTCAGGGGTAGTACCTAGGGCTTTTATTGTTGTACCTATTGTGTAGTCATGTAAATACTTAGTTAAGTTTCTAATTTATTTTAGGTAAAATCTAGTTTAGGTTAATTTACATGTAATAAGTAAAAGTAAAGGCTTAAGTTTGGTGCATTATTGTTTGTACATTAGCATTGTTTTGTTGTACTTACTAAAAAGAAAATATATTTTTAAGGCTTGTGCTTGAAAGGTTTGTACAATGTTTTTAAAATTAAATACACTAAGGTTTATAATGAATTTTAGGTTAAGTGAATACTTTTGTGCATCAATGACCTGTACATTTGTTTAATAAACTTGTACTTTGGAAATTGGTAAAAGTTTGATACGTATTTTTAATTTTAGTTAGTGATCTCATTTACATAAAATAGTAGGATTTGCAAACTAGGGTTTTTAACCGGAAAATACTCTAGAGTTAAGGGCTCGTTCTGTTTAAGGAATTGGAATGTGAAGGAATGTAATGTTAGAAATCAAAATCCTTAGGATTTAAAATCTGACGGAATTGAAATTTGCAAATACTAGCGCATGTTTGGTTGGAAGAATGAAATGGGAAAAAAAATTATATTAAAATATTTAAAACTTAATTTTAGTTTAAGATTAATAAACTAAATAATATTTTATAAATAAATTACTTATCAAATTATAATAATAAATTTTTAAATAATATTATATAAACTAATATATAAAATAAATATTTTTTTATATAAAATACAATTGTATTTTTTAAAATATAAATTAATAAAGTAAGCTATAAATAAATAATAATTAATTTTAAATAAATAATAATTTATAAATATAATAATAATAAATTTTTTTAAATAAATAATTATTTATATTCAATTTTAAATAAATAATAATTTTTAAATCTTAATAACGTGGTTGTTTATAAAAAATAATAATAATAATAATAACAATAATAATTAAATGATCTTTTATAATAAAAATAATAATAATAAAAATAAAATATAAATAATAATAATAATAATAATAATAATAATAATAATAATAATAATAATAATAATAATAATAATAATAATAATAACAATAATAATAATAATAATAATATTTAATAATAAAAATAATAATAATAAAAATAAAATAATAATAATAATAATAATTATTATTATTATTATTATTAATATTATTAATATTATTATTATTATTATTTATTTTTTATTATAAACCATCACTTTATTATAAACCATCACTTCACAAAAGAGGCTGAATCCACCTTCTGCTTATCTGCTAGACAGATTGCCCTATGGAGATCGCAAATGGAAGACCATACTTAGGGCGGCTCAGTACTCCCGATAGTTGGGTTGGGGCAGACTATGAATGCTAAAACCTATCGTTGTGTTTTATGCTATCGTCTAGGTGTTCCCCTTTTCTCCACTCAGATGCCGTGCTCTGCTTGTTCCAAGGTTTTTACGGGTGATATCTATGGGGATCATGCTGTATCATGCGCAGGTATTATTGGTATTAAACATCGACATAATATGGTGCGTGATACTCTCGCTGATATCTGCTCCCGAGTAGGGGTTTCGGCTCGTAAAGAAATTGATATCGGGCTCTGCGGAGAGAGGGACAAACACCTACGCCCAGCTAACTTGTTACTTTACTCATGGGAGAGAGGCCTCGATGTGTGTGTTGATCTTACTGGGTCGTCGCCCTTAACGCAAACTGGTATGACTGACTTTGTGGCAGGGCGTGCCGTGATTGAAGTTGCACAGCGCAAACGTGTTAAGTACGAAACCAAATGCGTTGATATTGGATATGGGTTCATCCCCTTCTCTTTCTCTTCTTTTGGTGAACTCGAGAAGGAGGCGGTGACCCTGCTGAAGCGGATCCGAAAGTTCTCGGTGACTCAAGATATTGGTGCGCGTGGTGCTAACTATATTTTTAGTAGAGTTTGTTTTGTTATTGCTAGAGGAGTGGGGGCCCAGTTAGTTTCTCAGCTCCCCACTAATTTCTTGTAAGTTCCTTTGCTAGAAGAGTGAATTACATAAATCGTCCTTGTGGTTTAGTAAAAATTACGGATCTTGTCCCTGTGGTTTTTTTTAAGCGGGTTTCGTCCCTGTGGTTTACAAAAGTTACGGATCTTGTCCCGTGCGACCGGTCCCAAAAAGGACCTCCCTTGCAACTACTTTCTAACGTGAGGGGCTAACGTCATATTTTGGTTTTAACGATCGGAGTTAATTACATGAATCGTCCTTGTGGTTTGGTAAAAGTTACAAATCTTGTCCCTGTGGTTTATTATAATATTTTTTTTAAAAACTGTTTTTTCTTTTAAAAAAATTAATTTTATTAAAAAAATAAAATTAAATTAAAAAATAATAATAATAATAAAAATAACTTTTTTTAATTTTATTATAAAACCGAATGAAGGCATTATAAAAAGCGTTTTTATCACGGTTCTCTATTTTACGTTTCATTTGTTTTTATACGGTTTCGTTCGTTTTGTATGAAAATGTATGAAAACATTTTTGTACAAAAATGTACGTTTTTGTATGAAAATGTATGAAAACATTTTTTCATACAAAACGAACTAAAAAATGTAACGTTTTTGAATGAAAATGTATGAAAACATTTTTTAAATGCGTTTTGTGATTAAAAAGCGTACATTTTCATACAAAGCATGCATTTTAAACAAAAAAGCGTCGCGGTTTTGTTTAAAATGTAGCGTTTTTGTATGAAAACGATACATTTTAAACAAAAACATACGGTTTTGTTTAAAATGTACGCGTTTTATGAAAATACATTTTAAACAAAACCGTCACGTTTTTTTAAATAAAAAAGCGTTTTTGTATAAAAACAAGTGAAACGTATAAACGCGGACAAACCGTATAAACGCGTTTTTATACGGTTTCAACCGTTTTATAAAAAACCGTTTTTATACGGTTTTGTCCGTTTTATATGTTTCACTTGTTTTTATACAAAAGCGTTTTTTAAAAACGTGCGGTTTTGTTTAAATGTCATTTTCCTACTTAAAAGCATATTTTAAACAAAACCGTATTTTTTTTTTGTTTAAAATGTACGTTTTTGTATGAAAATGTACGTTTTTGTATGAAAATGTACGTTTTTTTATGAAAATGTACGTTTTCATTCATACAAAAGCGAAAAATATTTTCATACATTTTCATTGAAAAGCATACATTTTTTTGATTCGTTTTTGTATGAAATAATGTTTTCATACATTTTCATACAAAAACGTACATTTTTGTACAAAAATGTTTTCATACATTTTCATACAAAAGCGAACGAAACCGTATAAAAACAAATGAAACGTAAAATAGAGAATCCGTATAAAAAACGTTTTTATACGCCTTCATTCGTTTATAATAAAATTAAAAGTTATTTTTATTATTATTATTATTTTAATTTAATTTTATTTTTTAATAAAATTAATTTTTTAAAGAAAACAGTTTTTTAAAAAAATATTATAATAAACCAGAGGACAAGATTAGTAACTTTTACCAAACCACAAGGACGATTTATGTAATTAACTCCGATCGTTAAAACCAAAATATGACGTTAGCCAGAGAAAAAGTATTTGCGAATCCTTTTTGGGACTCGACGGGGACAAGATCCGTAACTTGTAAACCCAGGGAAAACCGCTAAAAAACCACAAGGACAAGATCCGTAATTTTTACTAAACCACAAGGACGATTTATGTAATTCACTCTAATAATAATAATAATAATAATAATAATAATAATGACAATGACAATGATAAAGATAATATGAATTCCATGGAATTATAAACAATCCTTCTCATAGTGCCATTGAATGTTGAATTCCATATATATGGGATTTTGAAGGAATTTCATTCCATTCCGTTTGCCAACCAAACACAGTAAGGAATGGAATTCAGATTCCAAATTCTTTAAATTTTTCAACCAAACACGTTATGAAATGGAATTGAATTCCAATTCCACCAGAATCCTTAGGATTCCGCCGAACCAAACGGGCCCTAAGGTTTTTATGCCTTGGAAACTTGTACATTAAGTTTATCAGTTTGTACATTAGGTTTTATGACTTAGTGTCGAAATTGTTATAAATCAATGCTTTAAGAAAATTCTAATTTACATTGTAACATTTAATTGGAAATGACGCTAATGATATAAGAATACTATACATCGGACATCCCGTATGTTATGTGAGGACACAACTGGCAAGGGTGACCATGCCGGGAAGTTTCAAGTATGACATTGTTGTGAGACTTCCACTGTCACTTAAGAGTGTGTATATCAAAGGTATTAACTATGCAAGTGAGCAGTTTGTGAGTGTGGCTTATTATCTAGTTGTAGAGAAAGAAAAAAAATGTACGTAGAAAATGGATTATTATTAATATAAAAGCGGATTTTTACCGGTGGTTACACCAATGAACAAAGATGACACTAAAGATTTTGAGAGTGTCAAATGGAGCTAAATGATCCTAGAGATCAGATAGTGACTTAGGATATTGTTTTGGAGAATATCTTAAAGGCTTAAGATAGAAAAACTAGAATTTGATCAATTTTGAGATAAGGATGATTATGATCAATTTTGCCGTAATTGAAAGATTTCCAAGGCTAGATGTGAGGGATCATGTGAGAGATGATGAGTGAGCTTGAGAGCGGAAGAGTAATGGGTTTAAGTGAAACGGTAGATGATTCGTTAAAATAAACACAAATATCAAAATATCAAATCAATCGTGAAAGTCGACAAATCAACCTTTTAGGAAAAGGGTTAACGTGCCAAATCTCACGAGTGTGATAAAAGTGATACCGGGAAAGTGAGTTCCCCGGGTCGTGTCCCAACGAGGTGTGAAATTGACGGTGTCGTTGAGTTTCGTGATTAGGACTTGAATTGGTTATAATGATTTGTTGATTTGAATTATGTTATCTACGAATTAAAGAACGGGGATGAAAACTAAGCATGTAAAACAATGTAAATGCTAAATAAACTACTACTAAGCCTAAGAAATAATAAAACGAAGCTAAATTACATCCTAGGGTGCTAAAATGCAAAAAACGAGAAAAACCGGGAACGCACCGAGCCCCGAAAGAGAAAAATATGCAATTTAAGTCCTAGGAGTTCAAAACTGATTTTCCTACATTCTAAATGACTAAAAATAATCTTAGGAAAAAGCCGGGTATTTTTTCGACTTTTGTTTTATTTTCTACGAATTAAAAACTAGTTAACACTAATTAAATGATTAAAAATACTAAACTAACTTATAAAAATGTGCAAAAATCACAGAAATTACTTTACACTAAGGGGGACCTAATAAAAAATGAAATGGAATCAACAGCTTTTACAGAATAAGCTATTAAAAATTAGCTAAGATTAATAAGCTAAACTACTCAAACTACTTTAAATATTAAACTTAGTAAACTAAAACCAATAGAAGTCCCAAGGGCGCATGGTATCCAGGTACACCCTTATCATCTTACAAAGGCTGGGAGATCTCAGGTTCGAGCCTGCCTCCCACCCATTTTGTTCTTTTACTTTTTTTGGATTTTCTTTTTGGGCATTGAAGTTGCAATGAAAATAAGACTTTTTGTAAAAACTTTTGTTGCGAAAATGTCTTAATAAGCTGTAATGAAAGCTGATAAGCTGCTGTCATGGGAAGAATACAACCAAACATCCATTTTACCACTTTGAGCACAAAATAAGCAAATATTGGATCAAATAAGCAGTATAAGTGTGAAGCAACACATGAATAATCAAAATAAGCAAAATGAAACTGAGATAAGCTAAATTAACAAGGGAAAAAGCAGTTGGGAATATCTAATCTAGGGGGAATCCTAAGACTACAAATGAATGGGAAATAAGCAATCAAAAGCCACTAATAAGCTAATAAGGTTCTAATCTAATCTACATGAGGGACTAATAAGCACTGAAATTCCTAAGATAAGCTATGGAAATCAACTAATAAGCACAAGTGGGTGACCTGCTGTGGTCTGATGCAGTGCAGGCTGAAAAACAGCTTGAGTGAGCTTATTTGGGGCTTAATTTTAAGCTGAGAAATGAGCATCTACGTCAACAACAAAGCTGCAAAAATAGAGTAAGCATAGTGGACACCTAAAAAGGACTGACTTGGTGGGAAAAATGACACTAATACAACTTAAAAATAAGCTGTATTCAGCTTGGTTTGGGCACTTTTCAACTGAGACATAAGCATAAGACGAGCACAGATCAGTTTTTAAAAGTAAATTCAACTAGATTAGAGGCAACCTAATAGCACATGAACCTAAAACAGATTTAGATGGGTACATCAAATAACAAAAGAAGCAAATTTTAAACCATTTAACCTACAAGAACCTGTTTCAAAAGCCATTTGAACAGCAGGATGCTACTGTTTTTACCTTGGTGTGACAGATAAAATAACAAATCTTCTTTTTGTTTTTGATAAACTTGACACATCTAACTAGAACTATCCAAACCTTTGAAACTTGGAAATTTTTGAAGAAAGCTGGAATATAATTTGACTTCACTATTGTGAAAACTTAATAACTACCAAATAAGCACCAGCATTAAAGAGACAGAAATTTAAAAAAAAAGAGCTTTTTCATTAACAAAAGATAACACTACAATTGGAAAGAAAAAAAAAACTGAATGAAACTAAAAACTAGGGTGCCTTTGAAGGCTACATCAAAGCTCTATTTATACTAAGTAATCCTAGGTCTTCAAATCTCTTGGTGTGCTTCTTTTCTGAGGTAAAACTTGAGCTGAGATGGATTTGTGCTTTCTTGAGCATAATCCTGTCCATTGAAATGCTTTGGAGAAGCAGTCATGTGATCAAAACCATTGATGTCTTCTTGGATTATAGAGCTCCAATGGGAGCATGTAGGATTGCCAAGGTGTTATGCAATCTTGTGACTATCTTTTGACTTCTCTTTATGCAGCTTCCAAGATGGAGAGTGACAGGGGGAGGTTGAGTGGATGCTGAGTAGGAAGTGACTGGGTTGTGAGCTGGTTTGGGCGGCAAAGGGATTGGGTGGGATTTTGTGTTTACTGGTTTGGGGAAGAAAGAAGAAAAGGGAGAAGAAGATGGGTATGTTTTTAATACTGGATTGGGGAAATGGTGAGTCAAAGGTCAAGGCTGAGGTATGGGTTTAAAAAAAAGTTAAGTTTATTATTTATTTATTTTTTTGTACAAATGGTTTTGAGGTTAAAAGTATTTTTGTAGTTTTAAATTTTTTTAGATTTTTTTTTTTTTTTTTTTTTTGAAAATAAAAGTTTGTTTAAAAAAAATAGAATTTTACAAAACGGTTTTTAGGGTGAAAATAGGATTTTGGGATTAAAAGGTGTTTTGGACATTATCGGTGTCGGGAAAGGGTGAAATGAGAATTTTGGGTTCGGGATAGGATTTTGGGATGTTTTCCCCCTGATCACTCTCAAAACGTATCTCGGGCTTCAGAAATGTAGAAAATTGCTTCCCGGCTAGGTCTTGACTGCACTCTTTCAGATTCAGCTCGACTTTTCCCGTTTTCGCTCTGTTTTCAATCCTTTTGTACCTGAAAGACATAAAACACACTCCGAGGATATTTTTAACATATTTTGATCGTATTTGGGTGTTTTTAGTCATTTTTTGGTCGTAGGTGAGTAAAAACGATGAGTGAATAAGCACTCATCAAATTCCCCCACACTAGGCAATTGCTAGTCCCTAGCAATCGATCATATGAAGTAATGAAAGACTCAAGATTACCAAGACTACCCCGTTTCGACTTTTTATTTGATGCGAGAAACTTAAACTGAAATGTAAACAACATGCTTGATTATCAAAATATAAGCGGTATCATGGAACGGGATTCACACAAAATGGGTGTCTCCAAGGAATTGTAATCGTCATCCTCTTTTTTATACTCCCAAACTAAGTCTAGACTTATTGTGCAAATGTTTTTGTAAAATGCTAACACTACTTATACAAATAATCTATGTAAGTCAAGACTTAACTTTTTACTCCCGCAATTTATATAGTTTAAGTGTGTGTGTTGTTTTCAAAACTTTGATCATAAAAATCGACACTCATCACGGTTGTTATCTATTCAAGTTTGATATTAATTCACCGGAAATCTAAAAACTTAAGGTTCGAAAAGGGCCTTTTCCATGTAGCGGCTTTCTTCTCGGCACATCCCAAACCAGTCGGCTTTAGGTGACCAGGCTTTTGACACCCCACAGAGAATAGTACCGGAATCAGCTGGATTTCGATCCCAAAGGTTTAGAAACTTCCGCTAACTTAATATTAAGACTTGAATGGACAACAACCACCGATTATTTAGAGATTGAAAACTCAAAGGCCAAATCACTCCATGTAACGGCTTTCTTCTCGGCACATCCCAAAACATAAGTTTTAAGTGACCAGGCTTTTGACACCCCACAGAGAATACTACCGAAGCTTTCTAGACCTTTGAAATTAATAATCTCTAAATTCCCGTTGCTTTTTAAGATAAAATTGACGAATCCGAGTTCAACTCCCGATTTAAATTTGAGAAAAAGCAAGTTTCGCACATTTATTCATAACTTTTTATTTCACCAACATTTTCATTTTTCATTTTTTTCACTTTTTTTTTTTTTTTTTTTTTGGACTTTTTGACTTGCGATTTTACTTTTGCATCATTCAAGCACTTTTACGATACTTTCATTTTGCAATATTATTCCGATTTTAAGAAAGTATGCTTTCCCAAAAATTTAAACAAAAAGTTGAACTCTAACTCTTTATCAAAATCGCTTAAAAATTTTATTGCATAACAAAACAATTTTTATGTTCGAAGGTTTGAAAACGACACTATATTAGGTTCAATTAAGAGCTACTGGGAGAAAAAGCCATAGATTACTTATATAAGCTCTAAAGAGAACCAACTACTCCACGCTTAGCATTTTCATTTGCACAACTCGTAAAAACTTAGCCCAAATGTTAAGGAAGCAGCTAGATCAACACTCTAGCAGAGTCGGGATTCCCTTTGTTCTAACCTAATCAAGACTAAACTACCATTAACACCGAAGCATTAACACTTTATTTTTGTGCAAAGCATTTCTTTTTTATGCAAAACTTTTTTTTAAATTTTGGGTCAAAACGGGGGTACTAGGGACTAAAGGGTACAAATGTTACAAAATTCGACAGAATTCCCCCCCACACTTAGAATTGAATATTGCCCTAAATATTCAAAGTCCCGGCTGAAGCCGATACTATCGAACAGAAAAAGGTAATACCACTAACCAAGTGTGTAGACGAAAACTGTCATTTTATACAAAAAGGATTTTTGAAAACATATCCCCAGATAAACGTTAGCAAAATTGATCGGATATTGGGCGGCTGGATTGAAAACAGGCGTATCAATCATCACGATCAAAGGGATTCCTGAAAACATGAACAAACACACAAGAAGCAAACACTGTGGAGGTTTCCCCCCACACTTAGTCGTTAGAAAATAGAAAGAAGTCAGAAACATGGGTGAATACCCATGGAATGCTACTGTTTTTGTTAACCGAGTCGCTAGCTTGACTCGACCCCGAATTCATTGGTCCATGGGGAAGCAAGTGGAAGAGAAAATCTCCATCGGACTTTCATTCAAATGGTTTGGATAAACATTAAATGTGACGAAAGTTCCACTCCGATGAGGTACATCCGGCTCAAAAGAAAGAGAAATGCCGGGTCAAAGATGGTATCTTCACTCCCGTAGGAGTTAAGACATGGAGAAGTCACAGGGTGAGAAATCAAAGTGTCAATTACTTGACAACGGGTGGGATGGGTGGGCAAAAGATTAGATTGAGGAACATTAACGGAATGTTCAGAAATCTTATCCACCACTATAGAAGTCACAACATCCGTGTTGGACTTTTGAAAATCCTGAGAGTGAACTCCCTTGAAAGGTAAGATACCGGGTTTGAAAACTTTGTCCTCAGAGAGGAATGAAATGCAAGTATCAACCATGGTAAAATCCTCCAGGGCAGATGAGTTACTCATGGATAGAAGAGGATGCGGAGCATTTTGCTCAAAAAGCTCATCCTCAATTGTCAGAGGAAGAGGATCGATGTGAGCGAGTTCACCGGCGAACTCCTCATGGAAAGGCCAACTCCTTTCGGAAGGAGGAAGTAATTCAAATGTGGACGACTCATACTCAGGAAGAGAAAGATGAAAAGTGGGAATGCCACTACTCTCCTTTTCGGCATGATCGTCATCAAAGCAGAATACTTCAAATTCCGGAAGAGAATCATTGGACAAAGCCTCAAGTTCAGAAAATGGTTCGGGCTTTTCCAAGATATAGTCACTATCCACAACGGGGATAGGAGATGAAGCTGGTTTAGCACATAATGATTCGATCTTAGAAACGAGGAGATTTACATTGAACAATTTTTCACGAAGTATCTCGTCCTCAATTTCCAGATCATCAGAATCTCTCTAAGCTAACTAGCTCGGAAGGTAACTCCTGACATAATCGATGTCCCCATAAGATAAAGAATCGTCAAACGAAGTACAATCGTTGTCAGAATCGGAGAACATCTCGACATGATCGTTTGGGATGTCAAGAGGAGGAGAATAATCATCAGCAAGAGGATCATCACACATATTACCGGAGATAACCTCGGACTCACTTGGGGTTGGGACAAGGTTCTCAACACAAGACGGTTCCGCTTCGGAATAGTGTCAAGATGCTCGTCCCCCACTAAAAGGTTATCCGAAGGTTCTATGGTGGATAGGCAATATGAGGGCGGGATGGACATGCGGTACTTTGTGGGCTAGAGATATGCACCTTGTCCTTTGTCATCTCCCAATCCTCCTCATCCTCATCATCGAGAGCGGCAAGCCTCGTTAAATAGGAGACGCTGTTGAGCAGCTTCGCACATTGGCTAGTAATCTTTCGCTTGCGAGCTGCTTGTTCCTGGTAAGAAGTTCTTCATACGCGTTGGATGAGACTCTTCTTGGGCATGTTTATTAACCAATCCTTTTAAATCCTCTAATAAATCTAGAAGACCTAGGATAAGTTCTTGAGGAATTGGTGAAGGTTGTGTTTGAATCGTTTGAATGCTTGTGGAGGTTGGTCATGATAAGAATACTCATAATTGTTACAAGGAGCATGCTCATAGACAAGCGGATTCCTCGTTTGACAATCACGTATAGTGTGGACCTCCACAGTACTACAACCGTTATGATTGATGTGAGTGATTCGGTGAATCATATGGATATTGGTCAAAACTAAAATTTTGATTGCTACATGGACCTTGCTCATAGACAAGCATGCTCCCTGCTTGACACTCAAAACTCGGGTGGGGACCTCCACAATACTCACAGGAATATGTCTCCATCTCATGGTGCGGGGGTTGGTTAAAGAAATTTGATGGTTCATTGTACGGAGTGGGATTTTGTTCATAGACAAACCTACAACCGAGGCAATTTGGAGGTCCCCCACACCATTTACAACCATATTGGTAAGACGAAGACATATCGAAGAATTAAACGGATAGAGGGTAAAAGAAAAGAATCATCGGGTCAGAGGATAAAGACGATTATTTTTGGGTTTTTATAAATAGAAAACATAAAAGGAAAAAAAAATTTGAAAAGGAAAATCTTTTTGGGTTTTATAAAAGAAATATGTACAAAAACAAAACGGTAACTTCACGAGGAAGGTTCTTCAAGTCACTAATCGCAAAAACTTGACGATATTGTCGCAACACACCTCCCCGGCAGCGGCGCCAAAATTTGATTCGTTAAAATAAACACAAATATCAAAATATCAAATCAATCGTGAAAGTCGACAAATCAACCTTTTAGGAAAAGGGTTAACGTGCCAAATCTCACGAGTGTGATAAAAGTGATACCGGGAAAGTGAGTTCCCCGGGTCGTGTCCCAACGAGGTGTGAAATTGACGGTGTCGTTGAGTTTCGTGATTAGGACTTGAATTGGTTATAATGATTTGTTGATTTGAATTATGTTATCTACGAATTAAAGAACGGGGATGAAAACTAAGCATGTAAAACAATGTAAATGCTAAATAAACTACTACTAAGCCTAAGAAATAATAAAACGAAGCTAAATTACATCCTAGGGTGCTAAAATGCAAAAAGAGAAAGAACGACATGAGGCAGCCCTAAAGAGAAAAAATATGCAATTTAAGTCCTAGGAGTTCAAAACTGATTTTCCTACATTCTAAATGACTAAAAATAATTTTAGGAAAAAGCCGGGTATTTTTTTAGACTTTTGTTTTATTTTCTACAATTAAAACTAGTTAACACTAATTAAATGATTAAAAATACTAAACTAACTTATAAAAATGTGCAAAATCACGAAATTACTTTACACTAAGGGGACCTAAGAAAAATGAAATGGGATCAACAGACTTTTACGAATAAGCTATTAAAAATTAGCTAAGATTAATAAGCTAAACTACTCAAACTACTTTAAATATTAAACTTAGTAAACTAAAACCAATAGAAGTCCCAAGGGCGCATGGTATCCAGGTCATCTTACAAAGGCCGAGGTCTCAGGTTCGAGCCTGCCTCCCACCCATTTTGTTCTTCTACTTTTTTGGATTTTCTTTTGGGCATTGAAGTTGCAATGAAAATAAGACTTTTGTAAAACTTTTGTTGCGAAAATGTCTTAATAAGTGTAATGAAAGGCGATAAGCTGCTGTCATGGGAAGAATACAACCAAACATCCATTTTTACCACTTTGAGCACAAAATAAGCAAATATTGAGTCTAATAAGCAGTATAAGTGCGAAGCAACACATGAATAATCAACATAAACAAATTGAAACTGAGATAAGCTATATTAACAAGGTAAAAAGCAGTTGGGAATATCTAATTTAGGGGGAATCCTAAGACTACAAATGAATTGGAAATAAGCAATCAAAAGCCACTAATAAGATAATAAGGTTCTAATCTAATCTACATGAGGGACTAATAAGCACTGAAATTCCTAAGATAAGCTATGGAAATCAACTAATAAGCACAAGTGGGTGACCTGCTGTGGTCTGCTGCAGTGCAGGCTGAAAAACAGCTTGAGTGAGCTTATTTGGGGCTTAATTTTAAGCTGAGAAATGAGCATCTACGTCAACAACAAAGCTGCAAAAATAGAGTAAGCATAGTGGACACCTAAAAAGGACTGACTTGGTGGGAAAAATGACACTAATACAACTTAAAAATAAGTATTCACTTTTGGTTTGGGCACTTTTCAACCGAGACAAGCATATGAGGCGAGCACAGATCAGTTTTTAAAAGTAAATTCAACTAGATTAGAGGCAACCTAATAGCACATGAACCTAAAACAGATTTAGATGGGTACATCAAATAACAAAAGAAGCAAATTTTAGACCATTTAACCTACAAGAACCTGTTTCAAAAGCCATTTGAACAGCAGGATGCTGCTGTTTTTTCTTTGGTGTGACAGATAAAATAACAAATCTTCTTTTTGTTTTTGATAAACTTGACACATCTAACTAGAACTATCCAAACCTTTGAAACTTGGAAATTTTTGAAGAAAGCTGGAATATAATTTGACTTCACTATTGTGAAAACTTAATAACTACCAAATAAGCACTTAAAGAGGCAATTTAAAAAAAGAGCTTTTTCATTAACAAAAGATAACACTACAATTGGAAAGAAAAAAAAAACTGAATGAAACTAAAAACTAGGGTGTCTTTGAAGGCTACATCAAAGCTCTATTTATACTAAGTAATCCTAGGTCTTCAAATCTCTTGGTGTGCTTCTTTTCTGAGGTAAAACTTGAGCTGAGATGGATTTGTGCTTTCTTGAGCATAATCCTGTCCATTGAAACGCTTTGGAGAAGCAGTCATGTGATCAAAACCATTGATGTCTTCTTGGATTATAGAGCTCCAATGGGAGCATGTAGGATTGCCAAGGTGTTATGCAATCTTGTGACTATCTTTTGACTTCTCTTTATGCAGCTTCCAAGATGGAGAGTGGAGGGGAGGTTGAGTGGATCTTGAGTAGGAAGTGACCGGGTTGTGAGTGGTTTGGGCAAAGGGATTGGGTGGGATTTTGTGTTTACTGGTTTGGGGAAGAAAGAAGAAAAGGGAGAAGAAGATGGGTATGTTTTTAATACTGGATTGGGGAAATGGTGAGTCAAAGGTCAAGGCTGAGGTATGGGTTTAAAAAAAAGTTAAGTTTATTATTTATTTTTTTTTTGTACAAATGGTTTTGAGGTTAAAAGTATTTTTGTAGTTTTAAATTTTTTTAGATTTTTTTTTTTTTTTTTTTTTTTGAAAATAAAAATTTGTTTAAAAAAAATAGAATTTTACAAAACGGTTTTTAGGGTGAAAATAGGATTTTGGGATTAAAAGGTGTTTTGGACATTATCGGTGTCGGGAAAGGGTGAAATGAGAATTTTGGGTTCGGGATAGGATTTTGGGATGTTTTCCCCCTGATCACTCTCAAAACGTATCTCGGGCTTCAGAAATGTAGAAAATTGCTTCCGGCTAGGTCTTGATTTGCACTCTTTCAGATTCATCTCGACTTTTCCCGTTTTCGTTCTGTTTTCAATCCTTTTGTACCTGAAAGACATAAAACACACTCCGAGGATATTTTTAACATATTTTGATCGTATTTGGGTGTTTTTAGTCATTTTTTGGTCGTAGGTGAGTAAAAACGATGAGTGAATAAGCACTCATCTACAAGCGTCTTGAGTGTGATCTAGATGAGTTATGTGTGAGTACGAAAAGATCCACTTAACTTGATAAGGACTCAATTTGCCTTAAGGCACTATGTCTAACTTGGTGTGAAGTGTTCTAAAGACATGTTTGAAATACAATGATTGCAATTGCATTTTCTGTTTTCCAGATCCCACGGTTCCCTATGAGTAGGGATCCGTCTAGCACAAACTTTGGGATTAGATAAGCGCTAAGCAGAACCTTTATTAAAGGTATGCAATGATTTTGACAATGCATTATATTTCAAGGTTAGTTAAAGAGGTTCTAACACTAAGATATCAAATGTAAAATGTTTTTTTTCATGAAAGAAATTGGATTACATTGATAAAGCATGAGTACTAAGGATTGATCCTATTTGAAAGATTACTAAGTTTCTTGAGCGTTTTTGCTAGAAGGATCATCAAATGGTTGATGAGTATTTGCCGATTCAGGAATGAAGAAAGTCTTCATGAGAGATGTGTTTAGAGGTTCCATCATCTTGTTCACAAGTGCATTATGGACTTTGAAAGTGAGGGTGGAAGTACATGATGTTATGATAAAGGCGTGTCAAGAACATTCCATAAGGGATGAGTTTGTTCTTGGAGCCTTGAAGATTTACAATTCGCCTTGTGAAGAAGTAGGCGAGATTGAATGGCTGCTGTGTTAACAAACAATACATTATGTGAGCACAACAAGCGGGAAGGATTTCTCGATTTCCCCTAAGACTCCAAATATTTTCAGGGATGAGTGCGAGAGCCTTGTACTCTTCTCGGATATCCTTTGTACAGATAATGTTTGGATCGGAGTAATAGGGTCGAGGTTTGCATATTGTGCGAGTCAAGTCTTGCGGGGAAGGTATGTGTGAACAATATGGACTATTTTCTTCACAAAAGTTGAAGAGAGAATCAAGAGACCAATCTTCGGTGAAGGCACATTGTCCATGATTTGGAATTAGGAGAATTTGAGCAAATTGCCCAAGGGTTAAAACAAACTTTTGGTTTTTGATCCAAAACCAAAGAGATAGAAACGATCCTCGTTACGAGCGAGATCGACTTTGACGGAAGAATTCCAATACAAACCTTGGACATATTTTCTCGTTAATTTCGAAGACATTCCAATCCTATGGTTCAGAAGGAGGTATTGATTCCTTCTTCGTATTGTAGAGGAGTGTCGACAATACGTCCTTTATGGAAGTGACGGGTTTGAGATTATTGAACCCGGACATGATTGCCGTGTGTGTTGGGCTCAAAGGAGATGTTAGGAGTGTAGACGCTAGTGAGTGAAAAATAAAACTCATATTCATGCGACATAGCGAGACCTATAGGAAAGACAAGTTAATAGGATGTGACGTATTACGGGTAAAACAATGATTACCTAACGTTTTTTTACAAGATGTTTATTAACAATGACATTTAACTAACTTAATGCTTGACATTCTAGTAGAATATTTCTTTTAGGAAGAAAGTGGTTTTTATTTTGCATGAAAAAATGTATCCGAAGACGGTTCCCACTTCTATAAGGGATCCGCTAGTATACTTGGGATCCGTGGATCTTAGTAAATGTAAGCTGATTTTTGATAAAAATATAAGTTTAATAGTTTTATACCAAGATATGTGTTTTAGCCTACATTTTCTTTTAGCATGCATTCATGGTTTCCAATTTATCACGAAAAGATACGAAAGATATAAATCAAAAGAAATAACAAACATATTATGATAATAATAACCTAGATAAACTAGACTATTAATAATATTTCATTTCAATGCTAAGAATGATACAAAGGATTGGGTATATGACCCCAATGTAGATTAACAACACAAAGTATATGTCTCTGTATGTGAACTTCATCATAGGGAACACAAGAGCGATGAGTGTTAAGGCGATGATGAACGAGGCGATGTAAACCATGTTGATGACGAACCTTCTTGGTTTTGGTTTGAGATGAGATGAAGATGAAGTTTTGAATGAGAGGTAATTTTTTGAAAATGGAAGATTTGAAAAAGTGGGGATTTGATATAGTGGGCGACGGATGGTTTATTTATGGGGAAGGAGGAATTTTTGAGATTTTTGTTTTGTTTTATTATTAGAAAGATATGAATTTTGGATTAAGTGAAATAAAACACAAGTTTATATACCATGACTTTAGACGAAAAAATAACACGTATATGAGAAAAGGCTTCCTAATGAAGCTACATGTATATGCACAAAAGATAATCATATAAATACCTATGTAGGCATACTTAATTATCAAGCTAATGTCATTTAGAGATAAGTAGAAAGTCATACCTCTAATGCACTTAGGAATGTCTTTACAAATGACACAACAAATGTCAGTAGACAATTCCGGCTCCTTTGTGTTTAGGATACCTTCTTAGGGAAGGTATTCTTGTTACCAAGCGATTCCTATGGCTTGGTAGGTATGAGCTTTGACTAAGCAATATGACAAAGAGGATTAGTGCAATTAAATGAAGAATAAATAATAAAAAATATTGTCATCTAATCAACATCCAAACAAAGAGTTTTAAAAGACATGGTGTTTGTTTTTATGAAAAACCTTCTTTGTAGTTTTCAATTAACTATGGATCGTATCAAGTTTTTAAAGTACAATATACTTTAAGAACCTTGGTAACGAATCTCTGATACCAATTGTGGAAAACTAGAAGGGGGGTTGAATGGTTTTGCCAATTAAAACTGGATGTGTGTTGGATGTTGATAAACAAACATATAGAAGTATAAATATGTAATGAAAAGATAAGAGTAAGAAGCACAAAACCACAACGCGAGTATTTATAGTGGTTCGGATACAAGGACACCTTCCTTGCCCTACTCTACTCCCCGAGTCACCTACTCGAGAGTTCGTAATCACTACACAACACCGACTCCTTATGGTGGAGAAACCTTCACAACGTTGCCTACTCTTTTTCCGGTAGTAGGATAACCACCGGGTTCTTTCACACCAAGGTGAACCACACCTACCACAACGTCGCCTACCCTTTATCCGGTAGGCTAAGTACCGAGTTCCATTACAATGGAGGAACTACTACCCAACACTACACCAATCACCTAACCCCAAAGGAAATAAACTCCTTATTACAACATCATCAAGGATATCAATATCCTTGGATCCAATACTAATCTATCTTGTACATCGAAACACACCATATCGAATGTACATCTTAGGCACCTTTCACTAATGCCTTTGACTAGATCTTCAAGACACCCTTCACTAATGTCTTGTGACTTGACTTCTAGGCACCCTTCACTAATGCCTACAATACGGACGATCGACACCTTTCACTAATGTCTTCGTCTTGACACTTGAGACATCTTTCACTAATGTCTTCAACACTACACTTCTTAGAAGAAAGAAACAAACCATCAACAAGAGGACTTCAGTAGTCTTGATGATGAGGAAGTATGGCAACTCATTGACTTGAGATTGCTTGACTTCAAAGGTGGTGATCTCACCTTTAAGAGGAACCTAGAGGATCACACAAAAACAAAACTACAAACATAGATCTGGGGTTAGAGAGTTTTTAACTCAAGGAGAAAATATGTTAGAAAGAAGTAAGAATCAATGAAGAAATGGCTCACTATTTATAGAGAGAGTGCCTACTGTTCCCCGGATCCCACAGATCCCTCCCTCAAGTGATCCGTCTAGCCTAAAGCTAGGGATCCGTGGGACGCTCCTCTTTACCCATGGGTATTTTGGTCATGGGTCATGGGTTATGGGTTGATCCATGGGTCTTTTATTAGATACAATGTATCTTATGAGTGCAATGCACCTAGTCAAATGGGTATGGGTCAATACCATGGGTTATGGATATTATCCATATATGACATAAGCATGATGTCATGCAATGGGTTATGGGTCAAGCTCCATGGATATGGGTCATGGACTTTGAGTTGTACCCAACTACATTCAATGTATTTGGTCAATGGGTTATGATACTTAAGTTTCTACCCATTTATATTACCCAATATACTACATACTAGTTATGTGTATATTTTACCCAAATATGTAAACACTAGTTGTTGTACATATGTAATACTAAATCATAAAATCACTTATACTTGTTTTAGTGTTTTATGTGAAAACGTAAGTGTGTTAGAAAACTATTGGCTCAAACCATTTACGTATTTTATTTGTTTCGTTAACATGATTTTACGTTTGTTATCGACAAAACATTAGAAGATCGTAAAATATAAATAAACGTTTTTACGGCTTATTTGTATTAACAGTTTATGTAAGTATGAAGATAAGAGTGTTATAGCATGTGTTGCAGGCAATAAAGACCAACTTTGCACTTGGTCCCTCATGTTACTTTCGCTTATATTCTTCAATACAGGGCAGCCAAAGCCCAACAGGTTTGATCAAGACCATTTAGTTTATTAAATTTTCTAAAAAATGTTTATTAATAGGGGATAGCTTGGCTACAATTTTTGTAGCCAATTGACAACAATTCTTCACAAAAAAAATATACTAGCAATTAATCAAGGACTCACAGAAAAAAATCATGACCCAAAAAAAAACTCAATGACCCACATTATATACTCCAAAATTGTAGCCAATTGGCTACAACAAATTAATTGGCTATAATTTTTGTAGCCAATTGGCTAAAATAAATGGTCTTTTAGAGAATGTACATCAATAACACAAGTTAAAGTTTAACACCGTGCCACGTCAGCGCCACGTCAGCTTTAACATTTCACCTTAACTTCCCAAAAAAACACCCACAACAATAATATTCCCAAGTTAAACTTTAACACTCCAACAATTTACAAAAACAACCCCTCATTTAGGGGCATAAATGAAAAAAAAAAAAGAAAAAAGAAGAAGCTAATAAAGGGCATTGGTGTGTTAACACCGGCCCTTTAACACCCGAATAACACCGACCCTCCAATGATAACACCGGATAACGCCGGTTAACGCGGCACTAACGCCGGATCCGGCGTTACCGATGGAAATGCTCTTACAAATATTTGAGATATTTCTATTGTAGCTATCTTTGTAACAACTCATTGGATAAAAATATCTTCATATGTTTTGAAAAAGCTATTAAACTTTCTATAAAAAAATAAGCTAATAAGCTATTTTAAGGTGTTACATAAGCTTATTTGAGATATTTTGAAGGTAAAAGGCTATTGCGCACACGCTTTATCAAAGGGCCGTTTTAGAAAATTCATAAGCTAAATCAACTAAATCATAGCCAAACACCCCCATTGGTATTTGATCTCTAATCATACTATTTATCAAATGCAAAACTGTGGTATGTTGTAACACCCCAACCCGACGAGGGTAGAAGTGTCACATTCTGGTTTCATATCAGAACATACAATTTAAAGTTTTTCAAGAGGAAGTCTTAAAAAATAACGTACCAAGTCATTTAAACAAATGACTTACAAGGAAAATTACAAGATCCAAAATGTCTAAAATAAAATGAAATCCCAAAACAATAGCCCGACAAAATAAGTCCAATTAACGAGGTAACTAGGGTTGGTCCACTCAGATAATCCAACTCTCAGCCCATCAAAACCCATCTTCAAACCTAAAACCTGCAGCAGGAAAAGAAATGCGGCTGAGCTTAAAAAGCCCAGTGAACAGATATAACAAAAACGGAAGCTAAATAAAATCAGAAATGCGAAATGAAATAAGGAAACTGATAACAAGGTCGCAGCGAAATGAGAACAAATGAGTCAAGAGGATCCTGCAGAACACAATTATACAGATATCCAAAAAGAACATATAACAAGGA
Organism: Chrysanthemum makinoi; assembly: GCA_910596185.1. Lineage (NCBI taxonomy): Eukaryota > Viridiplantae > Streptophyta > Magnoliopsida > Asterales > Asteraceae > Chrysanthemum > Chrysanthemum makinoi. The sequence goes on along the minus strand of OU343223.1, from coordinate 57,338,314 downwards.
GAACGAAGCAAAGCAAAGCATCGATGACATATATACAAGTACATACAAACCAGGCATACAAGTACTGAAATATAAGCAAGCATAGCAGACGTCGTATCCATACAACATATATATGGCATACAATCAACTCAGGAAATCAGAAGACATACAAGTCAAACAGAAATCTAAAGGCAAGCGGAAGAAATTAATTAGTAAGTGAGCATGGCAATCATACAGGTCAAAACCCTTAGTTGAAAACATAACCAGTATCATAACAGCGGAAGTACTAACATCGGTTAAACATGGCGGTCACACGTAACAAGTAGGAATACAATATGAACATTATAATTAAATGAACTAGGGGCATAGCAGGGCAATTAAACAAGTTAACAAGCCAGACGTCATAAATTGAAACATTTACCCAATCAATCTGCAACATAGACAGAAATGTAAACATGGCAGGTCAACAACAAGCAGATAAGGATACAAAGGATAGTCATAGTCCACGAGATTAACTGAACGAAGTACACATAATAATTAGACAAAACTATCGATTTCACACTAGCATGGTCACCAGACAAATCAGAGGGTCACATAACAGTAAGATAACATATCATCAGGTGACAACAGGTAAATCATATAACCGCATATTAATCATATCATAGTAGAGTACTCAGTAGTCACATAAAACATGAATAGCATAATCAAATCCAATAAACATATAATAACCCGGTACGTGAATGGAACGATAGTCTGAAGTAACGGAATGAGAGTGTGACAGATCAAAGTAGTGGAATATATATGTCTTGGTAGTAGAGTGAGTCATATAAGGGTACTGAGTAATGAACAATTAACACAGAATATGGTGCGTTGGGGAGTGCAGAAGGTATAGTATATTTATAACAAAGGTGTAAGGGTTGTCAGAAATCTACCACGAGCCCGGAACATATCATATCATATCATAAGTAACCATTGTATCTGGAGGGGTGACCTCGGAATACCATATATAATAGGAGGGGAGACCTCAGTAACCAATGGAGTAACTAGCTCCCAGACTGTGAAGACGCATATTGCACACGACATCATTCAACATATAAACCATATCATATCATATCAAAACATATCTAGGATGCATCCATACGCCCCCGCGGAAACATAGTGGCCAAACATATATCTTGAGCTCATAATCATATAACAGAAAGGGGACGGTGTGTAACATTACTCGTACACACTAGAGTCATGCCATTGGTGCATCAATGACATGGTCATGGTACCTCCATGACTAGGAACACATATTTGGCTCAGGTATCAAACTGAAGGGTCAAAGCATAATCATAACATAAGGGTTCATATCAAAGGCTCAGAAGTCAAAGGTTCATAACAGAGGTCCATAATCATAGGTTCATAATCAGAGGTTCATATTCAAAGGTTCATAATCAGAAGGTTCATGCTCATAAGGTCCATAATCATAAGGTTCATAATCAGAAGGTTCATAATCATAAGGTTCATAATCAGAAGTTCATAATCATAACAAACGAATATCATAGCGAACAGAATCATATCAAAGGATCACATTAAAGGGAATCATAGCAAGGGTATCATAAGTGAAGTAAAGTCAAGGATCGAAAAATTATGTGAAATCCCTACTGAAAAGGGATAGAATATCTGTACCAAAATCTAAGCAAGCAAAATAGGAAAGTAAGGTCTCACGATGAATCAATCCCGCTGTCCGGAACCTATATGAATTAGATAACGCTCATTAAAGTCGGATTACTCATTTTAGAAGGCTTTCCATTTTTAGCAGGTTTCCACTTTTAGTAACTTTCCATTTTAGGTAACTTTCTATTTGAGACAGGTTTCTATAATTAGCAGGTTTCCATATTAAGCATTTTTCCAAAAATAACAGGTTTCTATAATTAGCAGGTTTCCATATTTAGCAGATTTAGGCATAATGATAAAATTTAGTGTCATATTAAGTTAAGTGATGAAAATGAGTATTATCGTAGTTTAAGGGTCAATTATGAAAAGTTTTGTAACATATTGGATTTCACATACACACTAAACCATAATCACAAGTGGCGTAGAAGAAGGTTTTTAGAGAGAGAAAGTTAGAGGTTTAGGGAACTTAGTGAGAGAAAGAAAAATCTTATTATGAGCTCCAACTCTCTACCTTGGGAGGTAGAAAGTATTTATAGTCTTACAATAAAACGCCACACAACGGTGTGGATCGGCATACAATGGGTAAAGACCGTCCAGTCCTCCACGGTGTTAATTAACTAAATACTACTTAACATAAAATAACTACGACTACGAGCTTTCTAACTAATATATATACTTGAGGTGACCGACTCTTTAGTACCTGGAATTTCTAATTCCTAACAATCTCCCCCTAAGGGAGGTCACCTCAAACACACATTAAACTTACATTGAATACAAACAGATATTACATTATAAATTGTTCTTGCATTCTTGATGTAGTACTTTGCTCTGTAGCTCGTAGTCATTGATTCTTCACATTGCATGTTTGGTTAATCCAAGTGGAGGTCTTTTACTGATCCACGTGATAATGAGATTTGAGCCAACTTTGAGATCATCAGCATTAAATCTCGACTCTTCCTTTGTGGTGTTGATAATATGTGATGTTGTGACATTTGGACCGACATGCTCACATTCTGGATCATGATTTCTTCTTATCGGAGTAGCGGAAGCTTTCGTTGATTCATGATATTGGCAGCAGCGAAGCATGGAGTGATATTATCAGAGTCATTGATGCACTAATCATGATTTCTTTAGAAATGAATGTGTAGTGTGAGCATGCGGCTATGGATTGACCGCTCCATTACGATCGGCTACAAACGCGTCGGGGTGTACCTGCATAAGGCGAGTTAGCAATAAAGCGCACGCGAAAGTGTCTTTGATCACTTTCGATGAATTGAGGTACAAGCCCACGGTTCCTCGTTGATCATTACAAGTCACTTTGTGATCGAGTATAATTCGAAGAATTTCCTTGATAGGGTTTAGCATTTGCTCTAGCCGTTCTCAAACCGGAGCGTCTCAAAGAAGACAACACGGAGTGAGTGAACGAGCGAATAGAGATTCACTGATTGATAAAAGAGATTTGAAAAACAATCGTGTATTGCTCAATAGAAATTGTTTTTGCAATACAATGAAGTTTTAGTGAAAAATCATTTATCAATCATAAACACCTTTTGATTTGAAATAATAGTACACGTTGATGTGCTTAGAGAAAAGATTTTTTAAACACAACAACCGGTTTTCAAAGGCATCCGTCAATCCATTTTCTTGGACCTGGATTGATTCAATTTTGAGTCGCACCACTGATGAGGTCCATATGACACAATCAAGTCTTGGCAATACCACAAGGATAGTGCGTAGGACTCATAAGATATAATCTCACATTCCACATTGTGTGAAATAGTGAGTCTTCAAGAAATAAGTGTCTTAAAGAGATTAATTGATGATCTCGTGGCTCTAGACTCAATTTGTGCATATTTGGTTCCTATATCGGAGACAAGGGAGAGGGTCTCCTTCTTCAATATCAACAATCTCTAAGAGAAAGTCGATAGATTATGTAGGTTCCCCGTGAGAATGAAACAAGCCCTTTTAAGAGGAACTTGAGTGGTTTGGAAAGTTTAGTGCAGTGCGTCCTTTGGGTCCATGACGTATTTGTCTTCAATACCAGTGTTACCTTAGTAACCACCAGTAGCATATGTATTGAACCCGGTTTCTGCCCTAAGGTTGAATAAGTGGAGGGCTATTTCTTTTCACCCTTTTCTCATTCAATTCTTTTTCATTCTTCAACCCCTTGTGCTTACCGAGACTTCATAACTAGAACCTTGTTGGGTTTGTTCCAGTACTAGCTCAATCTCAGTCCGCACTCTTCCCATATCTCACTTTTCTCCTTTTTTTCATCATACCTAAGGACTTCTACACTATCTAGTGGATTGTCCCTGGGTAGATCCCTCCGGTTCTGGCAGATCATGGGAACAAAAACCTAACCTTATCATCCTTATATCACCATACATAAAGTAAAGTTGGTCGGTCTATTTGGTATTGTTCGTCTGCCATTGGAACCAATTGAAAACCATTTGAAAATCAATCAAGATACTTATGATATGGAATCAAAGCATTTTGTATCTTAATTGTTTTGATATTTTTAGAAAGAGAGTTCCCCCTCAACATGTGCATCATGTATTTGAAATCGTTTAGCACACGGAGGCAAGAGGAAGAATTAACTTCTGTGATTTCTATTTTCTAAAAGATATCAACATCACTTCCCTTATCAAATCAAGTAGATAAAGCATTTTGGAAGGATGAGGTTTTCACAAGTTTGCTCCCCCTCAATATGTGCCTCGAATTTTGAAAGAATTTTGCACATATTAGAGGGAATCTGCACTTAGAGACAATTCAGATACGTTTCAATAATTTGAGGTTTAAAATAGTTGCTCCCCCTCAACGTGTGCATGAAAAATTTGAAATCGTTTGTCACTTGTGGGGAGGCAAACATACTAATCACTTATGAAACCATCTATCGAATTATCGGTTTAAATCCAATTTAAATCACAAATTCTCCCCCGATCACAATTATCAAATCATTGAGATTTGTGATCTCTGTAGATTTAAATTGATTTTGAAAGCTTTTAAGGAGAATTGTGACTAGTTTATGAAAACGTTTTAACTGATAAGGATCGAATTTTGAGACTTTAAACTCCATTGATTAAACATGCATGATTATCTTTTAAAAACATAATAGTAACCAAGGTGCGGTACCATTGTTTAAAAATACACTTTTTGATTTAATTTGAAAAATCATTCTCCCCTCAATCAATGACATAAGTTGTTGATTGAGAGATAGATATTTTGACAATTGAAGTACAGATGATTTTCAAAAATTGAGTCCGAGTAAATTTTCAAAGCAATTAGTTTTCATTAGATAGTAGGTGATTGTTTTATAGAATCAGAGCATGAGATTTGAAAACCAATTTAAAGCATGGCTCGTTCTTTCATTAAAGAGCGGGTTATTGCCTAAAATGACAATAAACCATTTGTTTCTCTTTCTCCCAAATAAATATATATATATATATATATATATATATATATATATATATATATGATACATTCGAACAACATCTAAAGTCCCGTGTCATTCTTTGAATGACAAAGACAAAACGTAGATATATTTGAATCGAGAGAAATAAGATAAAACGACAATATTTTTTGGAATTTTCAAGTTTTATTATTTTCTATTTGATTTTTGAAGATTTTATAATTTTGTATTTTGTTTTTTTGAATAAATATTTACAAGGGATAGATGAAGGAAAGACCTTTACTCCTCGTCTTCCTCAAAGGCGTTTGAGTGTTTCTGGTTGAAGGCTTTTCAATCCAAGTCGTGGAAGAATAAACTCAAAACGTTCTCTTGGAAGAGCTTTGGTGAAGATGTCGCTAGCTGGTATTGATCCTCACAAAATAGAGTTCCACCACACCTCTTTCCACTTGTTCCCTGATGAAATGATGTCGATGTCGATATGCTTTGCTCTTGAGTGTTGAACATTGTTGCATGAGAGAGCAATAGCACTTTTATTATCCAGACAAGGGATTTTGTTGAACACAAAGCCATAGTCAGATAATTGAGATCTCATCCATAGGATTTGAGCACAACAAGATGACATAGCTATGTATTCAGCCTCTATAGAGGAAATAGAAGTACTCATTTGCTTCTTTGACGACCAGCTCACAAGCTTATCACCCAAAAATTGAGCTCCTTGGGCGTGCCGGACGAGTATCTTGACACCTGCATGATCGCATTTGCATATGTGTTAGTGACATACCGGTGTCCTTCAGGTACCAAAGCCCCATGTTGATGGTTCCTTGGAGGTACCGAAAGACCCGTTTAACCGCTTCAAGGTGCTTTTGGTAGGCTTAGCCGGTATCTAGCACACATGCATACAACGAACGAATATCGGTCTACTAGCTGTGAGGTACATCAAGGATCCAATCATACTACGATATTTTGTTTGGTCTACCATGATCCTGAGTGGTCCTCATCCGTTTTGTACGCTCAATCATGGGAGTGTCAACGGGGTCACTAGAATCAAATCCAAATTTCTTTAGAATCTCATTTGCATATTTAGATTGATTTATAAAAATGCCTCCGGGACTTTGTGAAATTTGTAATCCCAAGAAAAATGACATTTGTCCCATCATTGACATTTGAAATTTGGAACCCATTTCTTTTGAAAACCGATCACATTCATTGGGGTCAGTCGAGGCAAAGATGATATCATCAACATAAATTTGAACGTGAATTAAATGTTTGCCCGACTTCTGGTGAACAGTAGGATCAAGCTGCTCCTTTCTTTGAATCCGTAGATAGAAGAAACTTTGATAGCGTATCATACCATGCCCTTGGAGCTTGCTTTAAACCGTAAAGAGCTTTCTTTAAATGATAAACGTGAATAGGATGCTCTAGATTCACAAAGCCTTCGGGTTGGCTGACGTGAGACGACTTCTTTAAGATCTCCGCTCGAAATGCCGTCTTTACATCCATATGATAGACTACCATGTTCTTACTTGCGGCATTAGCCAAGAATATTCTGATTGCCTCGATTCGAGCCATTGGAGCAAATGATTCTTCAAAGTCTATGCCCTCCTCCCGACGGTATCCTTTTGCAACCAATCTAGCCTTATTCTTTAAAACATCGCCATGCTCATCAAGCTTTACTTTGAAGATCCACTTGAGAGCAATGATCATAGCACAATCTGGAGCGGGTACTAATTCCCATACATCGAGACGATCAAACTCATGAATTTCTTCTTGCATGGCATTGAACCAGCTGTCTTCATTCATGGCATTTTAACATCTTTTTGGTTCGATCTTAGAGAGTACGGAGTTGAAGAAGCACCATAAGGCATCGGTTGCAAGTTGTTTCGTGTGGATACTTGGACGAGAGGATTTCCAATGATGCATGTTGTCTAATGGATGATCGTGAGTCCATTTTCTGAGGTGTTCATGTGGTTTGTTGAGGGTGAAGTAGCAGAGTCGATGTCTCTTGTAGAAGATGGTTCGGATGGCGATTAGGGAGCAAATATATTTTCAAATGGAGCATCTTCAAGAGTAGCAAAGGGATTGACTTCATCCTGTGAATCAGAAGCATTTCCATGATGTACACTTGATGATTGATGATTTATTGATGAAATAGATTGGTCAGCAGCAGGCGCTTCTTGGCTTAATGACATAGAAGTTGAAGGGTTAATTTCATTGACAGGGATAGAAGCAGCCTCTGTTGATTGGATTGACATATCATTGTTACTTGGCTCAAATTGTTCATCAAACATTGGATCAAACAGTTTCTTTAAATCATCTTATGAGGGGGTACATATGGAGTTGCTGATGAGGAGTTTGGTACAAGAAATGAACCAATGGGACTGTTTTGAAGTGCGGGTCCAGAACTGGAATGTCCGAGAGCCATTTGACCGGACAGCTCATCAAACGTAACGTGAATTGTTTCCATGATGTTTCAGGTTCTCTTGTTGTAGATTCGGTATCCTTTTCTGTTTGGTGCATATCCTACAAATACTCCAATGTCTGCTTTAGCTTTAAGTTTGCCTAAATCTTGGCCCTCATTAGTTGGATAACACAATGCACCAAACACACGAAGGAATGAGAGATTAGGTTTTATGTTGTGAACAAGTTCATATGGAGTTTTTCCATGAGCAGGTGTGAATCGAGATCGATTTTGGGTGTAGCATGCATGGCGATGGCTTCACCCCAGAGAAACATTGGAACCTTTGAGTAAATCAGCATTGTCCTTGCGGCTTCTACAAGAGTTCTATTTCGTCTTTCAACTACACCGTTCTGTTGAGGAGTTCGAGGAACACTTCTTTGATGGCTGATTCCAATACTTTCATAAAACTCACTAAGTTGTTTGTTAACAAACTCAGTTCCATTGTCTGTTCGAATGATTACATTTGTTTTGTTAAGACGAACTGCAATGTTTGATGAGTTTGATGATGATATCTGGAGTTTCATCCTTTGACCTTAGGAACTTTACCTAGGTGAATCTAGAGAAATCATCAACCACAACTAACACATATTTCTTTCCAAAGATATTCGGCACTCTCATGGGTCCACATAAGTCCATGTGAATTGTATGAAGAACTTCGAGGCTGAGTTTGTAGGTTTGGATTTATGAGCATACTTCTTGCTTTTTCCCAATTGGCATGCTGAACAAAGATGATCCTTTTCATACTTAAGTCTAGGTAAACCTACAACTAAGTCCTTTATGGAGAGATCATTGATGGTGCCGAAGTTCAAGTGATTGACACGACGATGCCATAACCATGACTTTGTTTTTGAAGCCTTTGACAACAAGCAAATTGGAGAAGACTTCATCATATCTTCGATAGAGATGGTGTATAGGTTTGAACCACGTGTTCCTCTTAAAAGTTCCTTACCATCAAGTTCTCTAACGAAACATGTATGTTTTCTGAAAGCTACTTCTAGATCGAATCGCGAATTGACCAACGAGAGAACAGTTATGACCAAGACCTTCCACATAATATACCCTAGAGATAACACTTTTTCCAACAATATAATCTCCATAACCCTTAATTGCACCGAAATGATCATTCCGAAATCTAACTGTCCGATGAATTTGCTCACGAAGTTCATGAGCATGACCGGTCTCCAGTCATATGCTTGGAGCGGCTGAGTCCAGGTACCACAAAACGATTTGAACGATCTGCGGTTGAACACAGACAAGAATGGATAACTGGATAATTGGGATCCCCATGCAAGAATGGGTTCCACTTGGTTAGTAACGATGATTGGAATACCCACATCAAAAATAGAAACATCCATATCAGAAGTAGAAGCAATGGAATCATTGGGAATAGATGCAATGTTGGTGTATGTATTTGACCTATTCAAAGTATGTTCACTTCTTAAGGGAATAGTTCTACCGTAGGCATCCATTTTCTAGTGGGCATAGTCTTAGCGTTTGAGAGCAAAAGCTGATTATTCTTATGGCCAAAAGGTATCCAATAATAACCTATCTTTATAAATGTTCTTCTGGTGGGTTTCCACTGTTTTCTAACAATCTTTCGTTTTTGCCTTTTTGCCTTCTTTGCACGATTATTAGCGTTAACAATTTTAGCGGGCATTTGACAGATTAGACAAAGCATTCACACCACATTCATGATTAGCAACAGAATTCAAGCGGACATCATTACAAGGTTTGCAAATAGTATCGAATTCCAATTAATTACAGATGCGCCTAAGGCTAATAGTAGAATCATCACGATTCGTTTTATTCAACTCAAGCTTAAAGTTCCTAGATTGGTCTTCTACTCTCTTCCAATGCACATTCTTAGCTTGCAAGGTCCTATCATTCCTTGTATTGTCTTGAAACTTTGACTGCTTCGCTTTAATGTCACCGATTACTCTGTGAGGGATGGGAACATTAGTTGGTTGATCTAATTTTGCATTCCTGAACTTGATGTGCAAGGATCTGAACTACTAGAAGGCACATTAGTGTTTACTTTCTTAAGGCTGTGATTTGAGCTATTTGAGGCATACTAAAGTTCACTTTCTTAGCACTAACATATCACGGAATCGAACTACTTGAAGGCACATTAGTGTTTACTTTCTTACCGGGCATAGAACGGATTTCCTGCTTGGCACTAGGCATAGAACAAGGCTTCACAACTTTGGCTTTTTCACCTAAGGATTTTGGACATGTTGCAATTACACATTCAAGCAACTCTTGAGATCGTTTGGCTTGGAGGCAAGCAAACCTAATTTCTCTATCAAGAGGTTTATTAATGAAGTCCTCTTCAACAATCTCACGGAGACATTCTAGACTATCCTTAAGGTGAGCACAATAGTCATGAAACGCGGATTCATTATTCCTAAGATGAGGAGGAATATATTTAACCGTCACAGTGTATTTGCAATCTAAGGTGACTTTGAAACAACATTCTTATTAAAAACAAGTGGCGGTTTCCCATTTTCCTGACTTCTCAGATTCTCAATTTCCTTTTGTAAAGACGTTATTTTTTCGTTGTTTTGGTCACGAGTGACTTTCATTGAATCATATAACTCTTTAAAGTGTCGTTTAACTTTTTCATTTTCTTCTAGAAAACTCTCGTTTTCCTTTTGTAAGGCATTTACCAAGTTTTGAAGATGAAAAGTTTGAGAGTACTGAGAATCTAAAGGAGGAGGCATTTGGGATCCAGTCACATTGTTCTTGTCACCCTTTAATTGAGAGATTTGGACTTTCAACTTTTTGATCGTGTTACAATGAGCTCGAATTTGTTCATCACGTTTGCTAATTTCAAAACGCATCAAATTCGGAGCATCCAAAAAGTCTTGATATTTGTGGTATTAACATTTTCTTTTAGATGTTGATATTTTAGTTGTAAATCAAAATGTTCAACTTCTAGTTTAGAAAGATGCTTTACCAAATTATCATGATCATCATGATCAATTTTCTCATTAAGTTTCGAATTAATCTTTTCAAGCTCAATGACACGATCATGGGAGACTTTCGATTACAACAGATAATTCATGAAATTGAGAAGCATTAATGGAGCAATTAGTAGCGATGTAAAACACATCTTGAGCAATACATTAGAAATAAGATTCTCATTCAAGGTATGCAAGTTCTTCCTCTCAATCTCATTATATTTTAATGCTCGCTCATAGTCACTAACCTCAACTACCATTGCATCAAATTCCTTTTCCATTCCTTTAATATCCGAACTTATCCCCTTTTTAAGACTCTCAAAATGATCTTTTAGTAGTTTGAAGAAAGGCATTACCTCAGTTAGATAGCATTCTTTTGTTTGCTCAAAACCCCTTTCCCCTTCAGTTATCCCGGTGGGTGTGATCCTTTTCTTACAAGTTTTCTCAAAATCGACAAATAGTTGAAGAATAACATATTGGTGATTAAGGTCTTACTCTTAGTGGCAATAGTTCTAGGAACTAAATGCATCGGTGTATTTGGAGGATACACGTTGAGGCATTTTCCTAAGGAAAGGGTTTGTATCAACAAGATTTTCAGCTTTTAGCTTATCTAAATCCTTTTTCCGAAAACTTGTTCGGTGTTAATAACGTTTAAGGCTTAAATTTGTTTAAGGAGATCCAGTTTTCCTTCTTGTAATCATGGGGTGTGATATTTATTTTCTTCTCTTTACATATTGGATCATCTAACTTTTTGTTCATCCTTTCCCTAGTGACTTCATCAATTTATTATCTTCCTCGTTACACTCAGTACAACTAGGTTTTTGTCTAGGTTTAAGGATTTCATTGCCATCATAGAGTACCTTATGAGCATTTCTAGCCTTTTTAATGACCTCTGGATTTGGTTCCTCAACCAGGGGAATGCTATGCTTATCGCTTAAGACTCTATGCTTAGTGATCATGTGGGCAGTCTGAATGGTGTTCCTTATGCGTACAACTTCTTTTCAAGCTTGTTCTTCAAAGTTTTTAGATTAGAAAAATCATTCAAAAGTTTTGATTCCTTGGCATGAAATTCTTGCTTAAGCACTTTAACATTTTCTTGAAGTTCTTGTTTTTGCTTAGCGGTTTTTGAAAGTTTTTCTTGTAAGGAATTTAACTCTTGTTTTAACACTTCTTCTCTAAAATTACTTTTCTAATAATTGTACGCATTTGGTTATCCAACTCCTGCTCACGAGCAGTTAGCTCAAATTTAGCACGTTGTTCATAAATGGCAACTCGTTCTTTATAGGCATTAAGTTCGAGATAACTGAATCATCGGGGCACATGCATGTATTCATCACAGACATAATCATCATTGACTTGCAGAGATACATCACTTGAAACAATCACACTTTCACTTTGTTTCACATATTGATCATATGGGACAACATTGATATTACCCATATTTTCAATATCGGACTCAATGATTTCAGTTGACTGTATTTCATTATGTATCTTTTGCACATCAACTTCATCATATAATTTTAATACCTCTGAGATGATTTTGTCTTTGGATGGTCCAGCTTGTGGTGAAGTAGAGACTTTAGGAGAGACCATTGGAGAAATGCTAGCCATGAAAATTGTTTGTGCAGAAGGTCCATCATCAACATCAGAGTCGTATGCATCACAGTCAGCTACTTGAAAGGCATTCTGATGATTGTGACCAATCTCCTGAATAGGTGCTCATCCACATCGCATCATATGTCTTAGCATTCCCTTCCGCAAGAAACGACTCCTCTTCATCCAAGGTTGCTCCATTGTCACGAGCTTGCACTAGCAACATCTTATCCCGAAGTATTCACATTCGAGGACGTTTTGGAGACGTGAAATTCCTTGCAATGTGTCCCTCACCACCACAGTTGTAACACTTAACTGTCTTGACTTGTCCTTGATTTCCATTCCTTCCCGATTCGATTTCCTCCATAGCCTCCACCCCTTCTCGATCATCGCCTTTCTTGGACTGGTGCACCATAACCTTCCCTTCTCTAATAGTAGCTTGATTTTGTGGATTTGATGTTGTTCTGAGGTTGTTGTTGTTGTGTGGGAGAGTGTTCATGTTTTGACTGATCATGAGAGCTAGTTGACTAATGAAGTTTCCTCGATGCATCGGCATCGACTTGTTTGAACATTGGATCAGGAATGAGTTTGTGAGTTCCATCACCCATGGGTATAACTTGTGAAGCTTTAGTGGTAATCCCAATGTTTGAGTAGAAGGCGGTTGAATCATTTGATGAGCTTGTCTCTCCTGGATTTGTTTTGAATTGTTCAAGAATCCTCTTTTCAAACATGGCATGTCTCTCATTCGGAAGAAGGAAGGCATACAGTTGCTCATAATTCGTATTCTTCAATCCTTTAGTGAGCTTCATAGAAGTGACAAACTTGTGCCATTCGGGATTCATGTTGTTTACAAACTTTGAGTTCAATTGAATGTTAGGCATGGTCATTCTGATGTTCCTCATGTCATTGACGAGTTTGTGGAATCTCACGTAATACTCATAGACACTCTCATCGGGTTTCATCTTGAAGTGCTCAAATTCATCATAGAGTTGTGATTCTCTGTCTTCCATGGTTAATTCATAACCAGAAAGAAGCATCTTGACATTATCCCATACGACCTTTGCTTGGTGTTGTGATTGATAAGCTTGTATATGTCTTTTGGAAGACCTTGCAATATGATGTTAGAAGCCATGATATCCGCATCGAATCTCTTCTTCTCCTTATCATTGAGCTCATCATACGTATTTGGTGCGTCTATTCCATAGATTATCGTTCCATCTTCAGCTGTATCAATTATGTCCCTAGTAGTCTCAACTCGTCACGGTCCTTCATCAATTGATTTGAGAATGTTGACCCCATTTTCCTTTCCAAGACAATAACTCGATTCTTTGAGCCCAAGATTCATAGTCAGTTCTGTCAAGCATGGGTGGACGAGTATCTGAACCAGCTGCTTAAAGATCCTCGGCAACAGTGGAGATGATTGTAGGAGCGTTGGTAGACATGATGACTGATTAAACGGGATTTTATAACTCTATGATTAAACCGGGAAATAGATTCTTTCACGGGATTTTACTAAATCAAGAGAAAATCGTATTCAAAGGATATCACCCAAGTCGCTAGGAAACTTTGAACCAAGTCGCTAAGTGTCAAGTCGCTATAATCCCATGTCGCTATATAACAACTCGCTACAATCCAAGTCGCTAGCAAAATTTTGACAGCAATTCGCTAAGCACCAAGTCGCTAATTTGTCAAGTCGCTAAATAGCAACTCGCTAGGTACCAACTCGCTAACACCAAGTCGCTAACAATATAAAGTACAAGTCGCTAACTTACACCAAGTCGCTACCCGTAGTGGAGAATCCACTAAGTGTACTTTTTGTCGGCTTGTCTCAATAGACAAGTCGCTAACCCAACTCGCTAATTCCTTTAACAACAACTCGCTACCAAATTGCAAAGCAAGTTGCTACCAAGAAAACTTTTCCGTGGCTCAAGTCGCTAGCATGAAAAAACATATAAACACCACTTTTCAATCCAAAAACAATCCAACCACGATGATTTAAGCCTTCTAAATCAAAACCTAAACACTTGTGATGATTCTAAACACAAAAATACAATCAAAATCCAAACTTTAACACTAGAAATCAACCAAATGATGCAAAACCACTAAACTTTTTCAAACTCAAAAACCTCCTAAAAACCACTAGAAATCCAAAGATATGTAAGAGATGATCTAACCATGGCTCTTAATACCAATTGTAACATATTGGATTTCACATACACACTAAACCATAATCACAAGTGGCGTAGAAGAAGGTTTTTAGAGAGAGAAAGTTATAGGTTTAGGGAACTTAGTGAGAGAAAGAAAAATCTTATTATGAGCTCCAACTCTCTACCTTGGGATGTAGAGAGTATTTATAGTCTTACAATAAAACGCCACACAACGGGCTGTGGATCAGGCATACAATGGGTAAAGACCCGTCCGTCCTCCACGGTGTTACTTAACTAAATACTACTTAACATAAAATAACTACGACTAAGAGCTTTCTAACGAATATATATACTTGAGGTGACCGACTCTTTAATACCTGGAATTTCTAATTCCTAACAAGTTTTACCAGTTTAGGGTTTAAAGCGTAAATATTACAAAGTATAGGGTCTTCAAGTGTAACTATAACAAGTTTACCCATTTTACTCATTTTAGCCCTTTATTTATTATCTTAACGATACAAACCTACAAGTTTCAATATATTTTATTTGTTTCGTTAACATGATTTTACGTTTGTTATCGACAAAACATTAGAAGATCGTAAAATATAAATAAACGTTTTTACGGCTTATTTGTATTAACAATTTATTTAAGTATGAAGATAAGAGTGTTATAGCATGTGTTGCAGGCAATAAAGACCAACTTTGCACTTGGTCCCTCATGTTACTTTCGCTTGTATTCTTCAATACAGGGCAGCCAAAGCCCAACAGGTTTGATCAAGACCATTTAGTTTATTAAATTTTCTAAAAAATGTTTATTAATAGGGGATAGCTTGGCTACAATTTTTGTAGCCAATTGACTAAAATTCTTCAAAAAAAATATACTAGCAATTAATCAAGGACCCACAGAAAAAAATCATGACAAAAAAAAAACTCAGGGACCCACATTATATACCCCAAAATTGTAGCCAATTGGCTACAAGAAATTAATTGGCTATAATTTTTGTAGCCAATTGGCTAAAATAAATGGTCTTTTAAAGAATGTACATCAATAACACAAGTTAAAGTTTAACACCGTGTTACGTCAGCGTCACGTCAGCTTTAACATTTCACCTTAACATCCCAAAACAACACCCACAACAATAATATTCCCAAGTTAAACTTTAACACTCCAACAATTTACAAAAACAACCCCTCATTTAGGGGCATAAAAAGGGCATTGGTGTGTTAACACCGGCCCTTTAACACCCGAATAACACCGACCCTCCAATGATAACACCGGATAACGCCGGTTAACGCGGCACTAACGCCGGATCCAGCGTTACCGATGGAAATGCTCTTACAAATATTTGAGATATTTCTATTGTAGCTATCTTTGTAACAACTCATTGGATAAAAATATCTTCATATGTTTTGAAAAAGCTATTAAACTTTCTATAAAAAATAAGCTAATAAGCTATTTTAAGGTGTTACATAAGCTTATTTGAGATATTTTGAAGGTAAAAGGCTATTGCGCACACGCTTTATCAAAGGGCCGTTTTAGAAAATTCATAAGCTAAATCAACTAAATCATAGCAAAACAACCCCATTGGTATTTGATCTCTAATCATACTATTTATCAAATGCAAAACTGTGGTATGATGTAACACCCCAACCCGACGAGGGTAGAAGTGTCACATTCTGGTTTCATATCAGAACATACAATTTAAAGTTTTTCAAGAGGAAGTCTTAAAAAATAACATACCAAGTCATTTAAACAAATGACTTACAAGGAAAATTACAAGATCCAAAATGTCTAAAATAAAATGAAATCCCAAAACAATAGCCCGACAAAATAAGTCCAATTAACGAGGTAACTAGGGTTGGTCCACTCAGATAATCCAACTCTCAGCCGATCAAAACCCATCTTCAAACCTAAAACCTGCCGCAGGAAAAGAAATGCGGCTGAGCTTAAAAAGCCCAGTGAACAGATATAACAAAAACGGAAGCTAAATAAAATCATAAATGCGAAATGTAATAAGGAAACTGATAACAAGGTCGCAGCGAAATGAGAACAAATGAGTCAAGAGGATCTTGCAGAACACAATTACACAGATATCCAAAAAGAACATATAACAAGGAGAACGAAGCAAAGCAAAGCATCGATGACATATATACAAGTACATACAAACCAGGCATACAAGTACTGAAATATAAGCAAGCATAGCAGACGTCGTATCCATACAACATATATATGGCATACAATCAACTCAGGAAATCACAAGACATACAAGTCAAACAGAAATCTAAAGGCAAGCGGAAGAAATTAATTAGTAAGTGAGCATGGCAATCATACAGGTCAAAACCCTTAGTTGAAAACATAACCAGTATCATAACAGCGGAAGTACTAACATCAGTTAAACATGGCAGTCACACGTAACAAGTAGGAATACAATATGAACATTATAATTAAATGAACTAGGGGCATAGCAGGGCAATTAAACAAGTTAACAAGCCAGACGTCATAAGTTGAAACATTTACCCAATCAATCCGCAACATAGACAGAAATGTAAACATGGCAGGTCAACAACAAGCAGATAAGGATACAAAGGATAGTCTTAGTCCACGAGATTAACTGAACGAAGTACACATAATAATTAGACAAAACTATCGATTTCACACTAGCATGGTCACCAGACAAATCAGAGGGTCACATAACAGTAAGATAACATATCATCAGGTGAAAACAGGTAAATCATATAACCGCATATTAATCATATCATAGCAGAGTACTCAGTAGTCACATAAAACATGAATAGCATAATCAAATCCAATAAACATATAATAACCCGCTACATGAATGGAACGATAGTCTGAAGTAACGGAATGAGAGTGTGACAGATCAAAGCAGTGGAATATATATGTCTTGGTAGTAGAGTGAGTCATATAAGGGTACTGAGTAATGAACAATTAACACAGAATATGGTGCGTTGGGGAGTGCAGAAGGTATAGTATATGTATAACAAAAGTGTAAGGGTTGTTAGAAATCTACCACGAGCTCGGATCATATCATATCATATCATAAGTAACAATTGTATCCGGAGGGGTGACCTCGGAATACCATATATAATAGGAGGGGAGACCTTAGTAACCAATGGAGTAGCTAGCTCCCAGACTGTGAAGACGCATATTGCACACGACATCATTC
Organism: Chrysanthemum makinoi; assembly: GCA_910596185.1. NCBI lineage: Eukaryota > Viridiplantae > Streptophyta > Magnoliopsida > Asterales > Asteraceae > Chrysanthemum > Chrysanthemum makinoi. The sequence goes on along the minus strand of OU343223.1, from coordinate 57,320,924 downwards.
ACCATATAAATCATATCATATCATATCAAAAAATATCTAGGATGCATCCATACGCCCCCGCGAAAACATAGTGGCCAAACATATATCTTGAGCTCATAATCATATAACAGAAAGGGGACGGTGTGTAACATCACTCGTACACACTGGAGTCATGCCATTGGTGCATCAATGACATGGTCATGGTACCTCCATGACTAGGAACACATATTTGGCTCGGGTATCAAACTGAAGGGTCAAAGCATAATCATAAGATAAGGGTTCATATCAAAGGTTCAGAAGTCAAAGGTTCATACCAGAGGTCCATAATCATAGGTTCATAATCAGAGGTTCATATTCAAAGGTTCATAATCAGAAGGTTCATGCTCATAAGGTTCATAATCAGAAGGTTCATAATCATAAGGTTCATAATCATAAGGTTCATAATCAGAAGTTCATAATCAGAACAAACGAATATCATAGCGAACAGAATCATATCAAAGGATCACATTAAAGGGAATCATAGCAAGGGTATCATAAGTGAAGTAAAGTCAAGGATCAAAAAATCATGAGAAATCCCTACTGAAAAGGGATAGAATATTTGTACCAAAATCTAAGCAAGCAAAATAGGAAAGTAAGGTCACACGATGAATCAATCCCGCTGTCCGAAACCTATATGAATTAGATAATGCTTATTAAAGTCGGATTACTCATTTTAGAAGGCTTTTCGTTTTTAGCAGGTTTTCACTTTTAGTAACTTTCCATTTTAGGTAACTTTCTATCTAAGACAGGTTTCTATAATTAGCAGGTTTCCATATTAAGCATCTTTCCAAAAATAACAGGTTTCTATAATTAGCAGGTTTCCATATTTAGCAGATTTAGTCATAATGATATAATTTAGTGTCATATTAAGTTAAGTGATGAAAATGAGTATTATCGTAGTTTAAGGGTCAATTATGACAAGTTTTACCAGTTTAGGGTTTAAAGCGTAAATATTACAAAGTATAGGGTCTTCAAGTGTAAGTATAACAAGTTTGCCCATTTTACTCATTTTAGCCCTTTATTTATTATTGGCACGCTTATGTGTAAATGTAAGGATGTAAGATAAAGCTTGACTTTATAAGGTCAAAGTATTGAAATTTCCTATGAGACTTATAGTCCTTGACGGGAAATTATAGAAAGAAGTAAAGGAAACAAGGCCCTATAATAAAAATGTTAATGAAATAATAGAATGACCATAATAGAATGTGAAGGTATTAGTCAATGTTGACTTGTGAAAGTAAAATGCGACCTAAGATTTCCTAAGTGACTTATAATACTTAGCGGAAATCCTTAAAATGAAGTAAAGAAAGTAAGGTATTAAAAAAATGTTAAAAGGGGATTGAGATGACTACGGTAAAGATGAGAATCTTAAGTTGTATTAGTTTATATTTGACTTATATAAAGTCAAATTGGCGCAAATTTTCTCAAGTGACATATAATCATTGATTAAAAGTTAGAGTAAAGCAAGTAAGAATGTGGTGTAATAGTGATAAAGTGGTCAAATGATATTTTGGTTATAATAAATGTGTCTCGTTTGACATAATAACCTTATTAAGAGTCGTGTGCTCTTAGATAAATCAACAAGAAGTAGAGCGAATTTAGGATTTTTGGAATGTGTAACTTTGTGTTGCAAGATCACTTAGATCATTGCAATGAAATGTTTGAATGAAAGTGTGCTTAGTCTTGAGAATGGGGGAAACATATGATCAAGTCATGGTTAGTAATAGACGAGAGATTTCGGGGACGAAATCTAAATAAGAGGGGTAGAATTGTTAGACCCGTATCCCGGATACAAATAGGCCCCACCTTAGATGAAATTGACCAAGGTTTAACGTGATTGGTTGGTCAACGAATGTTATATTATAGTCAACCAGATAGTCAAACTAATAGTCAACAAATGTTGTCTAATAGTTATGGAAAATAGAGGGGCGTAAGTTGTTAAGTTATAAAGTGTTATAAAGTTTAATGTGGCCAAAATGGAAGCAATGGGACTTGAGGGACCATTTATGTCATTTGGGCAAAGTTGACCTCTACATCTTTCTGGATAACTCTATCAACTTATTTCATTTTCCAGAAATAAAATGTGTAAGTGTGTGTGTCGAATAAGAGAAATGGAGGGAAAAATATGGGTTGGTCTTGTAGGCCAATTGCTGATGAATTAAGGGTGTTTACCCTAATGTGAAGTCATAGAGAGGATCATTGCAAGTGATTTGGCCTAGATTGCAAGGGTAGAGATGATGATGTGCTTGGTTTCATTAGCTTGGGATCAAGGTAAGTAAACCGGTCATTATATGTTGTTATATGATTCTCCACATTATATGTTATGTGATTTTGTTATGCTAAGAAATGAGGTAATTGAATATATGTTTATGTAAAGTGGGGTTGAGACTAGTTTGGCTTAACTAGTCATGAAGGATAGGCAAGGTGGACTAGGCTAAGGTATGTTAATGTTGACCCATAGGAAATGTTTTACTTAAGTGAATCAAGGTACGTGTTAATGTTTAATGATTTGCAATGGTTAATGAGTTATGATGTATAATGTATGAATGTCTATGATAACATGTTATGAACGCTTTACTTACTAAGCCTTGTGCTTACGGTTTAAGATGTTAATGTTTTGTAGGTTTAAACGTGAAGGAAAGGTAAAGCTTGGAAATAAGGCTTAAGGATTCTAATGAGGAAGATTAGAAGCATGGTAAGAAAGTAAGAGCTTAGGTAGATACCGAGCTCAAGTCAATGTGGTACCCCCGTTGGTCTTAATGGTTTGTAAGTGTGTTGTCAAGTGTCAAGGTATATGTCATGGTTATTGAAGTGAGTGGTTCGTCAACGGTATGTCATAACATGATTTAAGTGTTTATGGTCAAAGATAAAGGGGCGTTTGGTATAACATGTAATTATACCCATTTTGGGTTTTAAATGGGTTAATGATTATGGACATGATTTAATATGTTAAGTTAATGCTTTTTGAAATGTTTGAAGTAATTCGGAAGTGGTAAAGGTTGTATGTAATGTAACGGGTCAAAACGGGTATTTTACATAATACCCGTCGTTTTGTAAAGTACCATTCCGAAGGTCAATTGGTTAATGTTTATGCATGAAAATGATATATATGAGGTCTTAATAAATTCTGGAAATTTTGATGTCTTTCCGAGTAATAGATGTCATTTTTCGGAAAATGGGTCAAAAGTATATAAAAGGGATATGCAGAAAAAGGGGTGTTTGGGACAAGGTCTATTTTAACCCATTTTGGGTCAAACGGGTCAAGAATGTTTGGAAAAACAATGTATATGTTAAGTGTTTATAAAGTGGTTAAAATAATTTGGAGAACTAGTGGAGAACTAGTTGGAGAACAAATTTGGAGAACTAGTTGGAGAACTAGTTTGGAGAACTAGTTGGAGAACTAATTTGGAGAACTAGTCAAAGTCAGTTTTCGAAAAATCGTATCTTTAAAACGGTAAGTCGTCACGGGTCCCGCCACCCGGCGTTTCGAAGGTAATTGAGTCTAGTTTCATGTAAAAATACTTTCAAGGGTCAGTTTGTTACAGAATTTTATCAGTTCAATGATTAGTAACAGCAGGTCAGTTTTAAGTCAAATCGTTTCCGCGTAAAAGTTTAAATTAGAAATGATTTTAAGTCGTGTCGTTCACGGGGCGTTACAACTTGATATCAGAGCTTCGGTTTAAGTGAATTAGGTTTCCACTTTAGGTTTCCTAGACTTAAACCACCATTAGATGCGTTGAATGTAAGAGAAGTTAAAGCGAGAAAGTAAATGTTTAAGTTTTGAATCAGATGAACCTAAGTTGATAATAATGAATGCGTGCTATAGTATTGATCTTTATGTGATATAAGTCCGTAGAGGTCTTGAGGTATCTAAATGATTAGATTGTCGTACACCTTGGTTAGTGTCGGTAATCGTATTATGATTATATGAATGTGTGTTGGAATAACGGTATGGAATGTGATTAGAAATGATAAGTGTGCTAAAGTATAATGTGTGATAGCAAGAAAAGAATTGTCACGCTAATTGTTAAGCGTCTATTAATGTGAAAAAGTAATGAATGAGATTAAGAAATGATGCCATGTAATGATGAAATGAAAATGGTATAGCCAATGTGCTAATTACTAAAAAGGGATGAGTTAAGAATGTAAGTGATAACGTAATAATATGTTGTTTAGTAAAATGCGAAGAGATCGTGTTGATGTTTAAAATGAATGTAAAGGATAAACGTATGTTAACAAAGGTGTTATCAATCTAACCTATGTAAGGTTAGAAGTGGAAAAGAATCGAGTGGCCTAAAAGAGGTAATGGTAAAGATGTAGAAATGGTTAACTTGAGTTAAAGAATGTAAGTTGTAATGAGAAGTGTAAACACATAAAAATGTGTAAATATGACAAGCGGGTTTCATATACCAATGATGCTTGCTTAAACTTAATAAAAGGAATGAAAAAGTGTGTGTGTTAAAATGTTAATGACTTGGATCTAATGTTAAATGTGAAAGGTTAAAGGTAGCTATCATATAACCAATGAATTAATGATAGTTAATGATGGTATCCTTTTGGGATGACCAAGCTAATAATGTTAATGATGGTATCCTTTGGGATGGCCGAGCTAATGTTAATGGTGGTATCCTTTTGGGATGACCAAACTAATAATGTTAATGATGGTATCCTTTGGGATGGCCGAGCTAATGTTAATGATGGTATCCTTTTGGGATGACCAAGCTAATAATGTTAATGATGGTATCATTTGGGATGGCCGAGCTAATGTTAATGGTGGTATCCTTCGGGAGACCAAGCTAATGATGTTAATGAAGGAATGTATTGCCTTCACCGGCAAAGGGTTGCCTATATCTTTGGCATATAAAAATTCTCAAAGTAAATGTGATAATGGTATGGATCCAAGTCTAAAAATAAAAATTAATGTGAAGTGTAAAAGAACGAAGAGAAAGAAAGTAAAGTGAAAACTAGTAATAAGTACGAATGTTATGTCAAAAGTGTATAAGTAGTACGATTTATGATTTCCTTGATTAAATGGATTGGGACGCCTTTTCATTTAATTAAAGAAATTGTGAATCTCCGAACCATGAGTTTATGTTTCTTGATTTACATAGACTGGGACGCCTTTCCATGTAAATGAGGAAATATAAATGAGTGGGCTTATGTGTTCTCGACATGGCGTGAGTAAGGTAAAAAGAGTAGAAAACGAAAGCCTAGAATTATTTAGAAGTCTTAAGAACTAAGATAAGTGGAATAGAATTAGAATGTGATTTTTAAATTGAGACATTAAGTGAAACCAATCATTTAAGTGTCTTAAGTATGACTTGGAAAGATTAAGAATTTATAATGATGTTATAATGTGCCTTGAAGAGTGGTACAAAAGGTGAGTAATGATAGTAATGGATGCTAATCTTCATTGGCACGCTTATGTGTAAATGTAAGGATATAAGATAAACCTTGACTTTATAAGGTCAAAGTATTGAAATTTCCTATGAGACTTGTAGTCCTTGACGGGAAATTATAGAAAGAAGTAAAGGAAACAAGGCCCTATAATAAAAATGTTAATGAAATAATGGAATGACCATAATAGAATGTGAAGGTATTAGTCAATGTCGACTTGTGAAAGTCAAATGCGACCTAATATTTCCTAATTGACTTATAATACTTAGCGGAAATCCTTAAAATGAAGTAAAGAAAGTAAGGTATTAAAAAAATGTTAAAAGGGGATTGAGATGACTACGGTAAAGATGAGAATCTTAAGTTGTATTAGTTTATATTTGACTTATATAAAGTCAAATTGGCGCAAATTTTCTCAAGTGACATATAATCCTTGATTAAAAGTTAGAGTAAAGCAAGTAAGAATGTGGTGTAATAGTGATAAAGTGGTCAAATGATATTTTGGTTATAATAAATGTGTTTCGTTTGACATAATAACCTTATTAAGAGTCGTGTGCTCTTAGATAAATCAACAAGAAGTAGAGCGAATTTAGGATTTTTGGAATGTGTTACTTTGTGTTGCAAGATCACTTAGATCATTGCAATGAAATGTTTGAATGAAAGTGTGCTTAGTCTTGAGAATGGGGGCAACATATGATCAAGTCATGGTTAGTAATAGACGAGAGATTTCGGGGACGAAATCTAAATAAGAGGGGTAGAATTGTTAGACCCGTATCCCGGATACAAATAGGCCCCACCTTAGATGAAATTGACCAAGGTTTAACAAGATTGGTTGGTCAACGAATGTTATATTATAGTCAACCAGATAGTCAAACTAATAGTTAACAAATGTTGTCTAATAGTTATGGAAAATAGAGGGGCGTAAGTTGTTAAGTTATAAAGTGTTATAAAGTTTAATGTGGCCAAAATGGAAGCAATGGGACTTAAGGGACCATTTATGTCATTTGGGCAAAGTTGACCTCTACGTATTTCTGGATAACTCTATCAACTTATTTCATTTTCCAGAAATAAAATGTGTAAGTGTGTGAGTCGAATAAGAGAAATGGAGGGAAAAATATGGGTTGGTCTTGTAGGCCAATTGCTGATGAATTAAGAGTGTTTATCCTAATGTGAAGTCAAAGAGAGGATCATTGCAAGTGATTTGGCCTAGATTGCAAGGGTGGAGATGATGATGTGCTTGGTTTCATTAGCTTGGGATCAAGGTAAGTAAACCGGTCATTATATGTTGTTATATGATTCTACACATTATATGTTATGTGATTTTGTTATGCTAAGAAATGAGGTAATTGAATATTTGTTTATGTAAAGTGGGGTTGAGACTAGTTTGGCTTAACTAGTCATGAAGGATAGGCAAGGTGGACTAGGCTAAGGTATGTTAATGTTGACCCATAGGAAATGTTTTACTTAAGTGAATCAAGGTACGTGTTAATGTTTAATGATTTGCAATGGTTAATGAGTTATGATGTATAATGTATGAATGTCTATGATAACATGTTATGAACGCTTTACTTACTAAGCCTTGTGCTTACGGTTTAAGATATTAATGTTTTGTAGGGTTAAACGTGAAGGAAAGGTAAAGCTTGGAAATAAGGCTTAAGGATTCTAATGAGGAAGATTAGAAGCATGGTAAGAAAGTAAGAGCTTAGGTAGATACCGAGCTCAAGTCAATGTGGTACCCCCATTGGTCTTAATGGTTTGTAAGTGTGTTGTCAAGTGTCAAGGTATATGTCATGGTTATTGAAGTGAGTGTGTCGTCAACGGTATGTCATAACATGATTTAAGTGTTTATGGTCAAAGATAAAGGGGCGTTTGGTATAACATGTAATTATACCCATTTTGGGTTTTAAATGGTTAATGATTATGGACATGATTTAATATGTTAAGTTAATGCTTTTGAAATGGTTTGAAGTAATTCGGAAGTGGTAAAGGTTGTATGTAATGTAGCGGGTCAAGCGGGTATTTTACATAATACCCGTCGTTTTGTAAAGTACCATTACGAAGGTCAATTGGTTAATGTTTATGCATGAAAATGATATATATGAGGTCTTAATAAATTCTGGAAATTTTGATGTCTTTCCGAGTAATAGATGTCATTTTTCGGAAAATGGGTCAAAAGTATATAAAAGGGATATGCAGAAAAAGGGTGTTTGGGACAAGGTCTATTTTAACCCATTTTGGGTCAAACGGGTCAAGAATGTTTGGAAAAACAATGTATATTTTAAGTGTTTATAAAGTGGTTAAAATAATTTGGAGAACTAGTGGAGAACTAGTTGGAGAACAAATTTGGAGAACTAGTTGGAGAACTAGTTGGAGAACTAGTTTGGAGAACTAGTTGGAGAACTAATTTGGAGAACTAGTTGGAGAACTAGTCAAAGTCAGTTTTCGAAAAATCATATCTTTAAAACGGTAAGTCGTCACGGGTCCCGCCACCCGGCGTTTCGAAGGTAATTGAGTCTAGTTTCATGTAAAAATACTTTCAAGGTTCAGTTTGTTACAGAATTTTATCAGTTCAATGATTAGTAACAGCAGGTCAGTTTTAAGTCAAATCGTTTCCGCGTAAAAGTTTAAATTAGAAATGATTTTAAGTCGTGTCGTTCACGGGGCGTTATAAGAAGTTCATAATCATAACAAACGAATATCATAGCGAACAAAATCATATCAAAGGATCACATTAAAGGGAATCATAGCAAGGGTATCATAAGTGAAGTAAAGTCAAGGATCGAAAAATTATGTGAAATCCCTACTGAAAAGGGATAGAATATCTGTACCAAAATCTAAGCAAGCAAAATAGGAAAGTAAGGTCTCACGATGAATCAATCCCGCTGTCCGGAACCTATATGAATTAGATAACGCTCATTAAAGTCAGATTATTCATTTTAGAAGGCTTTCCATTTTTAGCAGGTTTCCACTTTTAGTAACTTTCCATTTTAGGTAACTTTCTATTTGAGACAGGTTTCTATAATTAGCAGGTTTCCATATTAAGCATTTTTCCAAAAATAACAGGTTTCTATAATTAGCAAGTTTTCATATTTAGCAGATTTAGTCATAATGATATAATTTAGTTTCATATTAAGTTAAGTGAAGAAAATGAGTATTATCGTAGTTTAAGGGTCAATTATGACAAGTTTTACCAGTTTAGGGTTGAAAGCGTAAATATTACAAAGTATAGGGTCTTCAAGTGTAAGTATAACAAGTTTACTCATTTTAGCCCTTTATTTATTATCTTAACGATACAAACCTTCAAGAATACCCATAGGGTGTGAAAAAATTGCCGTTGAAAAAAAAAACTAAACTTAATTTGGCAATAATTTTTCACAAATCCGATCACTAGAAAAACTATTTATTTACGAGGTAAAACCTTTTTGCTTAAAAGTTGATAAAAAAATGAACGATCAAATAATTAAAACATTGTCTTATCAAGTTGATAATATCAACAACGTAATAACCAAACATCATTTTCTTCGTTATTGCAATAACATAAAAGAAGTTGTACACGTTTCTCCTTCTTAGTAATTACTTGTAGTAAAGGGACTGGATGATTTGTCCAATGATGTCTGTTAAGAACATAATTAATTTTTACTATTTTGAATATAACGATAAATTTGATACATAAATATATTTTATATGACAGGAACACACAATCTTGCTCCACAAATGGCGTGGTAGAGAAATTAGAAAACAACTCAATTTCGAAGCCATTAGTGTTGGCATCAAATATGTTAATCCTTGTGAGAGTGGTGTTCTAAGAGCATCCACAATGCTCCAAGTCTTTAATGACTTGAAGCATTGAATGCATAAGCTTTCTAATTAATTTTTGTTATCAAAAATTCATTTTGTAAATCTTGCTCCAATGCAAAAACTAGTCAAAAACCTTTTCATTAATGAGGAAGCAAGTAAAAACTTATTGCTTCAAACACTTGACAAACTAAAAGCTTTTACATAAATTAAGTCTTCCATTGCAATGCTAAAAAGTCTTTAAAAAGCTTTTACAAACAGTAAAAAGCGTTTCAATAACCATGCATTGCGGATGCTCTAAGAAATTGATCTTATATTTGTGATTCAATAACGGAAACTCGCCGCCTATTTCACCTACACCAAAATTACGAATCTTGTAGCAGAAAGTTTCATTTAGCAAAGCTGCAAACCTATGCATTGCATCCTTCTTGATAGTTATTTGGATTCTGTTTCCTTATATTATGCATGTAAATAAGTTAAACAAAAAACAAATGATCTCATTCAAGTCTGTAATGGATGATCAATATGTAAAAAAAATTAATTGCATCATTACACACATATCATGATGCACATTTTGCCGATTTAGTAGGATCATAATTTATCAATAGTAACATATAATCAAGTGAATATAAGTATATAATTATACCTGAGGGTCCTGGATCACTGAATCTAAGTTGCATGTCTCGTTAGGCTTTTCTTTTGGATGGGAATTTCAAATGCTTATGCATTTTGCAATTACAGTGGGCAAGAAATGTTTATTTAATTGATTTCTTGCAGCAAGACTATAAATTGCATATGGTAGGATGTTTATCAAAGAGTAATTTCGATGTAATATATGGATTTATCACATACTTATGGGAATTTTTTAAATATGACATGTTGGTTGTAAATTTTAATACTTACTTTAGAGAAAGCATGGTCACATAATTTGATCTTGATTTAGACTGGTTACGGATGCTAGTGTCATCCAAAAACCATGCTCTTGTAAAAGTTTTATTCCTGGACGTATTCCTTTATAAGCTCTCTATATCAATCCTTCTATGTGAATGTGAGGACGATGCCCTACAAATTCATGATCCCGGTCCACTGTTATAAAGACAACAAAAATACAGGATAGTGCAGTAACAAGCCATCTAGACATATGTTTCTTTTAGCCGATAAGGCATAAGAAGTCATAGTTCTATGTCACACACCCAGTCTCAGCTAACTAGTAGGAGGTTGCACCATATATCCTTGCAGAAGGGAGAAACTACAACCACTAATATGTCTTTTAATATTTCTAAAATATATGCATATCTATACTACCTTATAATGCATTTAGGCCTTCTAAAATTAGAAGGCTTAAAAATTCAGACTTTTTTACTTGCTTATTATGGAAAGAACTAAATAAAGCCATTTTACTCTTATTAAAATCATTTTCTACACATAAAAACACACACTTCCTCTCTCTTCTCTCCACCCTCGCCATTACCCTGTTCTCCGGCAACCTTCGTTGTCCGGCCACCACCATTGCGGAAAATTTCCGGGAAATCTTCTTGCCGATTCGATATATCGGTTAACCTACATCATTTCTGGAGATTTTGAGCCCTCGGCTCCCACCACAGCACCACCCACGCGCCACCACCGCCGCCGTCACCACCATCTCATCACACCGCCGCCGCATTGCGCGGGTACCCTTCTAGTGTGTACAAATTTATTTGTGCAAGGTAGAAGCGATGCAAGCTCGTGTGGCGTCACTAGATAACATGATCAACTGCCAATTCTAAAAAAAGAAAAAATGCGGCAAACCCATTTAGCTAGGGGACATGGTTATCACTAAGAATGGATAACTGAAGCTGAATATAAGAACAACGTAACCGTTCAATTAGTCCACGGACTAAACATGTACCATTTACACATGTAAGGTAAGTGCTTCAGTGTTATTTCCTTTGATCTCTAATTGTCTAAATAAAAATGTTCAAATGGGAATTCGATTAAGCACAATAAAATCCTTTTTTATTTAAACATATAGCTGCATGCACATTCGTGAATCATTTCAAGAATTATAATACACGCGGCGTATGAACACGTGGTTCCTTTACGTCAATGTGGTTCCTTTACGTATGAACACGCCACTTGAACTATGATTCAAGTTAGCCTTTTGTTTTTTCCAAAATAGTTTTTGGTAAGAAGTGTTGGAATGTGGTAGTTGGATTAGCCAAATACGCTAAGGGTGTGGGAGCCTATTGGGGGCACACACGTGAAACACGAGAATACGTTAATACGTTTATAGCTCGACTTGACCCGAACTTTGACCCGTTATGTACTAGACCCGATTACACCTTTACAAAGCCCAATGGACGGTCCATATAGGGGGCGTTTGGATGGGTGTTTGGGCTAGGTAGAAGTGTGAATGAAATATGGAATGTGAGCTAGCTTGGAGCACAAGTTTAAGCCCAAGTAAGCTAGGGTTTTGAGGCTTTATATACCCCCTCACCCTAGATCATTTGACACGACATATACACATTCTTTTCCAGCAAATAACACCAATCACATCACCATAAATTTCAGTCGATCGATTCTATTTAAACCAATCAAGGGTATTGTTTGTTTTGATTATCTTTGATCCTAACTTGCATCGTTTTGATCCAAGTTTGTTTAGGGTTTAAAGTGATTGTTCCTTGGAGGTTTCCTAGTCGAAATTAGAAGCCAAGGATTGTGTTTATTTGTTTAGTTATGGGCAGATTCATTGGTTTGTGATCGGGTAGCTTTACCCGATATCGGACATGAAGTACTTTTGGATCTCGGGTTTGATTCACATCTCGGACAACAAGGGCAGTAGGTTGTGGTTTTTTTGGTTCGAGGTATTGAGCTTTTTACAAGGGTTGTTTGGTTAACGTTACACGACTAGCATATCGGGCGTATTCAGGTTACGTGTTTGTGTGAGCACTCGTAGAGGTAATCGTGTTGATTACTTGGTTTCTTGTTGTTAACTTGCGGGTGACTACGAGGGTTACACTACTACACAAAGTGTTATTTGCTACGGTATTTAGACACGGTTACACAAAAAACCGTAGTAAAAGAAAAAAATAAAGTTTTTTGCTACGGTTTTAATAAAAACCGTGGTAACTAAAACTCATTTGCTACGGTTTGGTGATTGTCCTTGTTTTCTACTACGGTTTATTTGTTAACCGTACCAAATAATGGTTTTCTGCTACGGTTTTAAACTAACCGTGTTTAATGATAACGTTTTCCGATTTGTTTAGAACCGTAGCAACAAAAATAATAAAAAGTCAACTCTGCTCCCCCAACGGAAACCTGCTACCTCTTCACCCACGCCTACCTTCAATTCTTCTCTCATTCAATATACCACATATTTACTCCTTCCAACTCAAATCTTTCAAAATCATAACATTAAACACTCCAATCAACAACCATAATAAATTTAACTTTAACCTCACAAAACTACATACAAGGTAATAGTTATATTTTGTTGATATTTTTATTTATTTGTACTCATTATAACTCTTTTATACTTAACTAATATAATTTTGATATTTGTATAGGTATAAATTTCTTAATCATGTATCAAGATTAGAGAATTTCCACTCAAATTAAAAATATTCGGATCATAAGGTGAGTTTTATGAACTTTTTGTTATTTGTAACATTATTTATATTTTTGTTATTAGTTCTAAATAGTTGTATATACTTAAATTGTTGATACGCTTATTTGTTTTTATATAGCATGTGCATCTAGAATTTATTAGTAGATCATGATATGAAATTAGTTAGTACCCGTCCGAAACTAATCTAATAGAGATTAATTTGGTCCCCGTTGGGACCTGTCTTTTGAATATTTTGTCTCATTTAGGATGTGTACACGTTTTAACGGGTTAGAATTTTAAGAAAAAATCGGTATACATTTCTCCTTACTCCTACGAGTTTGCGTTTTATACGCATACTTGGGGGTTGAGGGAAATCTTTGCCGATTTTTATTAAATAGTCAACCCGCTAGAACGTATACACATATGAGATAACATATTTAAAAGGTGGGTTAGGATTTGCCACATATGACCACCTATGTTTCATTTGTACGTGCATATGATTTATTATGTTATTTTAAAATTTCAGATGGAACGACAATGGATGTATGGGAAGACCGTTAATGACCCAGAATTTGTGAAAGGAGTGCAAAGTTTTCTTGTAGCTGCTGAGTCTAACCGAGTGGCTAACGGAGAAACTGAGATTTTTTGTCCATGTTCAAAATGTAGAAATTTTGTACCCTATACTGATATAAAAGCGATTGAGTTTCATTTGCACAAATACGATTTTGTCCGTAAATATACTTGTTGGTCAGAGCATGGGGAATCATTATTTGATAATAGCACATCAAATCATGTATCAAATACTAATGAAAATAATGATTCTTGCATTAATGAAAAACATGAAAATATAAAAGAGATGTTGCATGATTTAGAGGCTAATGATGGTGATATTGATCAAGAAGATTTACAACAATTGTTTGAAGACGCAGAGAAACGAGTGTACGATGGTTGCAATAATTTTTCCGTACTTTCTGTTGTTTTGGAGTTGTTAAAGTTAAAAGCAAATAGTAGTTGGAGTGATACTAGCTTTACAAAGTTATTAGAGTTTATACACGATGATCGCTTCCGCTAATAATGAGTTGCCTATTTCTACATACCAAGCTAAAAAAATAATGTGTCCAATGGGACTAGAAATTGAAAGAATACACACATGTCCGAATGACTGTATGTTGTATAGGGGTGATAAGTACGAAAACTTGCATGCTTGTGTTACTTATGAACATCAAGGTATAAGAAAGAACCAAATGAAATTGATGATGATGTGACAAAAATGAACCCCAGCTAAGCTATTGTGGTATTTTCTGTCATACCAAGATAAACGGTTATTTGAAAACAAGAAAGAGGCCAAATTGTTGCGTTGGCATTCCGATCAGCGTAAAGATGACTGGAAATTAAGGCATGTGGCGGACTCCCCTCAATGGAGAAAAATTAATAACAAATTTCCAGAATTCGGTAAAGAGATTAGAAATATTCGATTTGGACTAAGCTCAGACGGAATTAACCCATTTGGAAACATGAGCAGTCGTTACAGTACTTGGTGATACGCTTACACAGCGCGTTCGGGTCAAAGGAACTTCTTTTTCGTCGAGCAAGTTTTTCAACACCCTAGGCATTGAACCTAATCGTTGTAGTGTAGTATTAGGGTAAGCCACGGGAATTGATATCGTTCTCTAGGGGAATAGGAATGCTAGTGAGAAGTTACTACGCTAAGGTTGGGGTTGAGGAAGATTATTTTTTTATCCTTTTTAGTTTTTTAGGAAATGGAAAGGTACGAATCACGGGGTTTGGATTTGGGGGTTGGTATTTCTACCGATTACTTCTACTTATCTAATTATCTAAGCTAAGGTGTATGTAGTCTATGTCTATTGTTGTGTGCTCGTATGATGATTAAAAATGTATTTGCTTAGGATTTATTACTCCCTAGTTATCTCCTATTGATGGTTGAATTGTCACGTCCTTATTCTTAACCGCGTTGTGTTTCTAAGGTCGTAGGGTATGCGTTTATCCCTAACTCTTTGAAGCTACCAAAGGTTAATGACTACAAAATCTCTAGGATTTATAAACTTTAACTTTAAGGTATTCTTTGGATGTATAGCCTATAATTACTCTAGGTGATTATAAACTAAGGTTCAACAAAGATTAATCAAGCAATATTAGCACAACGAATGACCTATCGCAATACTAGGTCAATCACAATTAAGATAAGAGACAATCAATCAATATTCAATAACTAAGTTTCATATTACCTAAGCAAACACACAAGTAAATTAGCTGGACATGGGGAACATGCAAGCATACACACAATCAATGGAAGACATAATTGAATTAATGAAGTAAAACACTTATCTTGATGAGGTTATTGTTGAATATTCCTGGGAAAACTAAAGATGGCATCAATGCTCGAAACGATATGGTCTCATGGGGAATCCGGTTAGAGCTCGCCCCAATTGAGAATGACAAAAAATGCACCTATCTGCCGCCAGCGTGTTATACCATGTCAAAAGCAGAAAAAACCCAATTTTGTAAATGCTTATATGATATTAAAGTTCCATCTAGCTATTCAACGAACATTAGGAGCTTGGTATCCATGAAAGACTTTAAACTACAAGGAATGAAGTCCCATGATTGTCATGTTTTAATGGCACATATGATTCCCATCGCAATTCGTGGTTTGTTACCGAAGAATGTCCGACATACAATCACAAAACTTTGTTTGTTTTTTAACAAGATTCACTCGAAATTGATTGACCCCGAAATTTTGGATTCATGGCAAAAAGATATTATCATTACTTTGTGTCAATTAGAGATGTACTTCCCGCCGTCCTTTTTCGATGTTATGCTTCATGTAGTATCTCACATCGTCAGTGAAATTAAGGCTTGCGGTCCTGTATTTTTACGTTACATGTACCCTTTTGAGAGATATATGGGCATCGTGAAGGGGTATGTAAGGAACCGATCTCGACCCGAGGTTAGTATTGTTGAAGGATATGCTTCTAAGGAGGTCATCGACTATTATACAAACTATTTGGAAGGTATCAAAGGTATCGGCGTTCCTCAAAGTCGTCATGTAGGCAGACTTCATGGGGTCGGTACTATTGGATCGAAACAGTCAAGCCCAAATAATGAGCTTTTTGAGATTGCACATTTGGTAGTCCTTGAACATATGCGTGTGTGTGCTCCTTACATTAATGAACATATGGAAAAGTTACGTGCATAAAACATTGGTAGAAACAGAGACATGGTATCTGAAGAGGCATAATGAGCACTTTGCTACTTGGCTAAAAGACAAAGTGGCAGCAAGCGTGGGTCAACCAAACGTCGATAAAATAGTGGAAAAGCTAGGAGAGGGCCCGAGATTGCTTGTCAAAACATATGAAGTGTTAATACAAATATCGTCATTAAACGTTATTTATATTTTTGATCTTTACCTAAGTTTTGTTAACGACAAAAGTAAATTTAATTTGTATAAAAGCCTAAAGCTTTTCAAGTTTAATAGATATTAAAACAAGCTTTTTCAAACAATATATTCATCATTCAAGCATTTACATTTATGATTAGTAACATCTTGATATGACTCTAATCATTATGTATGATAGTAGTTTTTAGAATGTGTTAGGTTCTTAAAACCAAACACTACTTATGTACTTGCATATTTCTAAAAATAGAAATACAACTTATGACATCATGTAATGCATCATGGAAATCATTAGAAGATTTCATTAAGATATTTTGTGTGGATTTGTACTCTTCATATCTTACACAATCTCACTTAGATAGAGTTGACTTTAGCAAAGATTTGATATATTGACTGTCCGGGCGGTACCAAAATGGTGCACCCGTGGAACCCTTTAAGGGTTCCGCGGTCCGTGGGCTCATCCACTTTGGCTATAATTAGCAATGCCAAGTCAAGTAGTTTCTCATCCCTTTCTAACATACTCTCATACATATCTTCTCTCTAACCTTTCTAACTCAGTTTCATATCATATTAGTGATCTCTTTTGTAGCAAAGAAGATCAAGTCATATTCAAGCTTCAACGAGAAGTTGGAAGTCTTGTTTATTTAGTGTTGTATGATCTAGTGTTGATTCATACTTCATTGTTGTATCAAACCATCATAATCTTGTGAGTGTGAGTGGTTAGTATTTTAGTCCTCAAAATACATTTTGTGTGGGAGTGGTTGTACCCTTGGAAAGAACTCGACATCTAGCTTAGTGTCGGAAATAGTGTAAGCGAAGTGTAAAGGTTTTCTCCGCCGGTGAAAGGAGTTTGTTGACTAGTGAAGTTAAACTCTCAAGTGTGAGACTCGAGGAGTGGAGTAGGGCAAGGAAAAAGAGTCCTTGTAGACCGAACCACTATAAACAACTTGTTGTGGTTTGATCATTTCTTTCCTTATTTACTTCTTACATATTGCTTGCATATTTCATTAACATATCTAAGATCAATATCAATTGATCTTTACAATAAGTTTCAAAACAAAGTTTTTAATTAGTAAACTATTCAACCCCCCTTCTAGTTTTCTACAATTGGTATCAGAGCCTCGTTGCTCAAGAATTTCTAAAATAACTTGTATTTTATAAACTTGAAGCGATCCATGGATTCTGAAAACTTTAAAGAAGGGCAATCTATGCAAAGACCACCACTCTTTGAAACCAATGGATTTATCTATTGGAAAAACCGTTTTGAAACATATGTAAAATCAAAAGATATAGATCTTTGGTTTATTATTGTTAAAGGGATTTTAGTTCTACAACAAAGGATATTTCCGTTGATGAACAAAAGAAACTAGTTGCTAAAAATAATGAAGCTAAAATGATGCTTTATAATGCTTTACCTAGAAAAGAATATGAAAGAATTTTTATGTGTGAAACCGCCAAAGATATTTGGGAATCTTTAATTGTTACACATCAAGGTAATTCACAAGTCAAGGATAACAAAATTGATCTTCTTGTTCAACAATATGAACAATTTGTTATTCCGGAAGATGAAACCATTGATTGTGGCTTTGCTCGCTTTAACACTATTATTACATCACTTAAAGCACTTGATGAATCTTTTCGTAGTAAGAACTTTGTCAGGAATTTTTTTAGAGCACTCCATCCCAAATGGAGAGCTAAAGTGACCGCCATTGAGGAATCAAAAGATCTCTCAATAATGTCAATAGATGAGTTGATCGATAACCTCAAAGTACACGAAATGGTGATGGAGAAAGATTCGGAGATCATCAAAGGAAAAAGGAGAAGATCAAATCCGTTGCTCTAAAAGCAAAAGCGGAATCAAGTGATGATGACGAATCTTGCTCCGTAGCGAAGATGAGGAATATGCCATGGCCGTTAGAGATTTTAAGAAGTTCTTTAGAAGAAGAGGAAAGTTAGTAAGACAACCTCGAGAAGAAAAGCCATTCGAAAGGATCGGGATGACAAGAAGGTAAAAGGTGAAAGAAAATGTTTTAGATGTGGTGATGCAAATCACCTCATAGGAGAGTGTCCCAAGCCACCTAAAAGCAAAACTCAATGAGCTTTTGTAAGTGGTGCTTGGAGTGATAGTGAAGACGATAAAGAATCAAGCAAGGAAGAAATCGCTCTAATGGCACATGAGTCAAATGAGGTACTTTCCGACTCTTCTTATTCTTCTATTGATGATGACACTTTGCAAAAACAATATAATCAATTGTGTGAGCTAAGTCTAAAAATCATAACTAAAAATAAATTTTTAAAAACCAAAAGGAATTTTTGGAAAATGAAGTTTATGAGTTAAAAGAAAAAGCAAAACGACTAGAAAAGGAAAAGCAAATGACGATGATTGTAAATCATGTCAAGAGCTTAAACTTGAAATAGAAAAACTAAAGCTCACACAAGATGTTTTAATAGAAAACAATTCTAAATTTAAAAGGTTTAACAAGAACATCGCTCTTGCCGATGAAATAGTTAAAATTCATAAAACACCGGGAGACATGAATGGGCTAGGTTTTAATGAAGTATTAATTCCAAAGAGTCAAAATAAAACGGCAGAAAAGGACGAACATTCATCAAAATTCTTGCTGATACAGCACGGACGACGGAACCAAAATAAGGGTTCCGTCCGTTGTCAAAAATGGTACCGTGGGTACTTCAGAACGAATGTTCAATACGGACCGTCTTGAATTTGTTAAAATTACAAAGAAAACCAATAATAGTATTAAACTAAAACCAGCCGTTACTTCAGGAGTAGGACTTGTCAAAATGAATTTAGATCAAAAACTACTCAACAACGATATAAAACTCCTTTTGCCAAACGCCCTTTCCTAAGAGCAACCACAACGTACAACCCAACTACCAACACAATGGTTGGAATCAAAACTTTCTTAGACCATATCAAACTCCAGATTACATGCCATGGAACTCTTACCCATCGTTTCCATACATGAATCAAATGAATGGTATGTGTAACCCAAATGGACCCATGAGATATTGGGGACCAAATGCTTGAGTTATTTGCTTCTTAGGTATGCTTGAAAGTTGGATTGGAACCGGATGAATGGATAAAAGATAGTGGTTGCTCACGACACATGACGGGCAACAAAGTCTCTTCTCATCATACCAAGAGTATGACGGAGGTAATGTCACCTTTGGTAGCAATCTCAAAAGCAAAATTATTGGCAAAGGTACGATCGCTCATAACTCCCTAACTATTGAAAATGTTGCTCATGTGGATAGGTTAGGATTTAATCTACTTAGTATTAGCCAACTATGTGATAAAAAGTATAAAGTACTATTTGATGAAAATGGTAGTAAAATACTAAAAGATGGTATCACCATAGCTAAAGGAGTTAGGAAAAATAACATATACGTCATGAAAATAGATAAAAAATATAATGACAAACTTTGCCTAACAACTTTAGATGATAGCTCATCTCTTTGGCATAGACGTTTAGGTCACGCTAATATGAGACTTATACAAAACCTATCTTCAAAAGAATTGGTTAGGAATTTACCAAAACTTAAATATGACCAACACTTTTGCGACGCTTTCAAAATTGGTAAACAAACACATAGTAGTCACAAATCTAAAAATATGGTGTCCACATCTAAGTGTCTAGAATTATTACATATGGACTTGTTTGGACCATCCGCTATAAGAAGCTATGGAGGCAACTTATACACTTTGGTCATAGTAGATGATTATTCAAGGTTTACTTGGACGTTGTTTTTGAAAACAAAAAATGAAGCTTTTGATAAATTTGAAATACTTAGCAAGAAAATTCAAAATCTTCTAGGTATCAAAATTGTGTCGATCCGAACGGATCATGGTCGGGAATTTGACAACGAAACTCAATTTGGAAACTTTTGTGATACAAATGGTATAACACATAACTTTTCCGCTCCACGAACACCTCAATCTAATGGAGTAGTAGAACGTAAAAATAGAACAATTCAAGAAATGAGTAGAACAATGCTTAATGAACAAAACATTCCTCAAAAGTTTTGGTGTAACGCCGTTGACACTTCTACATATATTTTGAATAGAGTCTTAATACGTCCTTTCTTAAACAAAACACCATATGAACTCTATAAAGGTAAAAAGCCAACGTTAGGATATTTTAGAGTCTTTGGTTGTAAATGCTTTATTCTTAATACTAAGGATTATCTCACCAAGTTTGACCCAAAGTCTTATGAAGGTGTATTTCTTGGTTACTCTCAAACTAGTAAAGCTTACATTGTCCTAAACAAAGAAACAATGATAGTCGAGGAATCGTTGAACATAACATTCGACGAAAGTCCACCTCCCTCTAAGACATCACCTTTGGTAGATGATGACTTAGTTGAAAGTCAAATGATAGAAGGTCAAGAAATAATTAATAAAAACAAGGAAGATGAACCATTAAATAAAGAAATTGTCAACATCAAAGAATCTAAAAGTCATCCTTTAGAAAAAGTCATAGGACTACTCAATCAAAGAACCTTAAGGTCACAAGCCCAAAATCAAAGTAATTATTTTTGCTTTGTATCCACCATTGAACCAAAACCCATAAATGAAGCAATAAAAGATGAATCATGGGTTATTGCCATGCAAGAAGAATTAAACCAATTAGTTAGAAATGATGTTTGGAAGTTAGTTCCAAGACCTAAAGATCAAACTATAATTGGAACAAAATGGGTTTTTAGAAATAAGATGGATGAAAATGGGATAGTATCTAGAAACAAAGCTAGGCTTGTAGCGCAAGGTTATAATCAACAAGAGGGGATTGATTATGATGAAACTTATGCACCGGTAGCTAGGCTTGAGTCTATTAGAATATTGCTTGCTTATGCATGTGCCTATGATTTTAAATTATTTCAAATGGATGTTAAAAGTGCTTTCCTTTATGGGTTTATTAACGAAGAAGTGTATGTTGCTCAACCTCCCGATTTCACCGACTTTGAAAAACCACATCATGTCTTCAAACTCAAGAAAGCATTGTATGGTCTTAAGCAAGCACCAAAAGCTTGGTACGACCGACTTAAGACTTTTCTTATTGATAACAAATATACTATGGGATTAGTAGATAATACTCTCTTTACCAAGAAAAAGGAATCACAAATTATCATTGTTCAAATATACGTTGATGACATTATATTCGGATCAACTTGTCAAGAACTATGTGATGATTTCTCTAAAATCATGCACGACGAGTTTGAAATGAGTATGATGGGTGAGTTAAATTTCTTTCTAGGACTTTGATTTATGATGAGTGTGTAAATACTCATCATTTTTGTTTAAATCTGAACTGCAAAACGTTTAAAAATGTCTTGAAATGTATCAAAATCTTGAAAATATTCCAAAGTTGCATTTTATATGTTTCAGATGCAAAATGTTCAAAATCGGATGAAAAATGAGCTAAGTTTGCATAATTGGCGGTTTAGTCCCCGAACTTTCAAAAAATGGCAAAACTAGTCCCCAGGATTTTTAAAAATGGAAAAATATTATTTATGGCCCTTGGTTAATCTGGTTTGTAATTTATGGTCCTTATAATAATTTTTGGAAAATCACAGACTTTGGTCCCTAGGTTTTGAATTATACACGTTTGGTCCCTTAAATACACATTGGACTCAAATCTAATCCTATCTAAAACCCAAAAGCTGCTATCCATTATCCTATCCAAGCCCAAACCCTCATTACCCAAGCCCAACACCAATTACTACCCAATCCAAAACCCTAACCCGGTCAAATTATTAACCACCCCCTCACCCTTACTCCTTCCTTGTCTTCCCGCCCAAACAAACCCACAACACAGAACCCCACACCTCCCCTGACATATTCCTTACCCTGCATCACCCAACCCCAGGAACACTCGACCTCCCTATTACCCAGTTAGCTGATTCCCAAACCCACTATCCTCATCTCCCATGGAAAGAATCACAAGAATCCTTGCCACCTTGGCAATCCTAGACAACAAATACATTGGATGGCTGTGATGATAAGTAGAAGGCACCAATTCCAAATCAATGGCTCTGATCATTTCAAAAGAAGCACAAGAGAAGGTTTTGGCTTGTATTCTCTCACAAAAGAAAACACAACTTTAAAAGTTGAAGACTTTATTACCTTTTTCTTTTGTATAAATAGAAGCAGTTAGGATCATTGTAAAGTAGTCTAGAATCTTGTTCTAGCTCAGTTTTAGTTTCATTGTCATTTAATTTCATGTAGTCTTTAATTTTAATCTAATGCAATTTTCAATTTAATTCAATTTTTATTCGCAGCTTATTTTTTTTTAAGTTCATTAAATTTGAATTTTATGATTCTAAGGTTGTTTGAAGTTGTAAAAAAATCACTTTTGAAGCTAGTTTTGTGATTCAAATTAAGTTTCTTGGTTCTCTCATTTTTTTTTCTTAATTACTACCCAAGAGGAGTGTTTGGATTTGCAAAATTCTGGGTCAAAAGCAGTTTTTTTACCCATTTTGGGTTTCAAAAGCCTATTGGTTGGGTTTCATGAAAAGTAATTTAGTGTTTTTCAAATGTTTTAGTCGTCAAACAGTCTTACAGTGGTATGAAAAAATGGCCTTTTAGTTTCTGTGTTCTTTGCCCTGTAACAGCAACCCAACAGCTCTCCCGTCTTTTATGGTACTTTCTTTTTGTGCTTGATCATAGCTTATTTAGACTTTTTAGGTTCCTGTTAGATAACATAGATTAAGTTAGCTAGTAGCTAGTAGTGCTAGGATAATAAGTTGTAGCTTATTTGGCCTTTAGAGCTTATTAGGAAGCTTATATTGGGCCATCAAAATAGCTCTTCTGCCCTGTTCAGCAACCCCTACAGCAGCCCACAAAGCCTTCTTGACAGCCTAATTTTAAGCTGTCAAGACACTTCATTTGCCCCACTTTTGCTTTTTTTTTAATCTTTGTAATGTGTTCTTGAAATGCCGTGGCTTGTTTTCCAGTTTAGAACCCCTTAGTGGCTTAGTTTTAGGCTGCAAAGCCTCCCCGTGGGACTGTTTTCAGTTAAATAAGTGCAGCAGTCCCTTGATTTTAGAGCTTATTAGGTTTAAATTGTGCTTATTAGGAATGCTAGTCAGCTTATTTAGATAGTTTAGAACCCCATAGGTTAATTCAGTTTAGGTAAGATCATATTTTAGCTTATTTTAGTTTATTGAATAGCTTTTTTTGTTGCCTATTTCATGTTTTCTTAGCTTAGGATTTCCTAGTTTAGTTTTCTTATGCCAACTGCTTATTTTCCCCATTTTAATTGCTTTTTCTTTGTTCTTTTAGCTTATTTAGTATGCTCACAACTTATCTCTTTTCTACAATTGCTTATCTCAACTGCTTATTTGTGCTTTTAAGACCAAAATCGCACAAGGATTGTTTGGTTTGTATTTCTCCAACCTTGTTGGAGAATAAGGCTGTTCTAACGACTTATTTGAGGTTTTCAAAAGTCAAGTTTGTACAAAAAGTGCTTATTTTTACTCCATCTTTAAGTTTACAAAAGAAAATTTGAACAAAAAAAAAATGTTTGCAAAAAGGAGGCTGGGAATCGAACCCGGGACCTCCGCACTGAAAGCATCACATCAAACACCACACCCAGCCTTGGGACTTCTTTTGTTCAAATTTGCACAATTAAATCTTTAAGGACATTAGGCAGTTTATGAATAAGCTTTCCTAGCTTAATTTCACTTATTTCTCTACACAAGTTCTTTGTTTCTTATTTTTCTTAGATTAAGTATAAATCAAAGTAGCTTTTGTGAATTTTTCAGATTTTTATAAAATTGTTTAGTATTTTTAATTAATTAATTAGTTAAATATAGTTTTTAATTCGTAGTAAATAAAGTAAAAGTCGAAAAAATTCCCGGCTTTTTTCTAAAATCATTTTTTGTCATGTAGAATGTAGGAAAATTGATTTTTCACTTGTAGGACTTAATTTTCTTATCTTTCTCTTTCGAGGCTCGGGATTAGCTCGGGTTTTCACGTTTTTGCATTTTAGCACCCTAGGATGTAGTTTAGCATTGTTTTATTGTTCCTTAGGCTTAGTAGTAGTATAATTTTTGTTTATTTTGTTTTACATGCTTAATTTTTATTTCAGTTCTTTAATTTGTAGAATAACGT
Source organism: Chrysanthemum makinoi (assembly GCA_910596185.1). Taxonomy (NCBI): domain Eukaryota; kingdom Viridiplantae; phylum Streptophyta; class Magnoliopsida; order Asterales; family Asteraceae; genus Chrysanthemum; species Chrysanthemum makinoi. Next base: position 57,296,585 of record OU343223.1, on the reverse strand, counting down.
AATCAAAAACCCAAATTCGTTTAACCAATTCATGTCCTAATCACGAAACTCAACGACACCGTCAATTTCATACCTCGTTGGGACACGACCCGGGAAGATCAATTTCCCGATATCACTTTTATCACACCCGTGAGATTTAGCACGTTAACCTTTTTCCTAAAAGGTTGGTTTGTCGGATTTTACGGTTAATTTGATATTTTGATATTTGTGTTTATTTTAACGAATCAAATTTTGGCGCCGCTGCCGGGGAGGTGTGTTGCGACAATATCGTGAAGTTTTTTCAATTAGTGACTTGAAGAACCTTTCTCGTGAAGTTACCGTTTTGTTTTTGTACATATTTCTTTTATAAAAACCCAAAAAAAGATTTTCCTTTTCAAATTTTTTTTCCTTTTATGTTTTCTATTTATAAAAACCCAAAAATAATCGTCTTTATCCTCTTACCCGATGATTCTTTTCTTTTACCCTCTATCCGTTTAATTCTTCGTTATGTCTTCGTCTTACCAATATGGTTGTAAATGGTGTGGGGGACCTCCAAATTGCCTCGGTTGTAGGTTTGTCTATGAACAAAATCCCACTCCGTACAATGAACCATCAAATTTCTTTAACCAACCCCCACACCATGAGATGGAGAAATATTCTTGTGAGTATTGTGGAGGTCCTCACCCGAGTTTTGAGTGTCAAGCAGGGAGCATGCTTGTCTATGAGCAAGGTCCATGTAACAATCAAAATTTTGGTTATGACCAATATCCATATAATTCACCAGTCCAGACTCAATGTTTCTGTTGTGAGTATGGAGGTCCCCTCTTGACTCGATTGTCAAATAGGGAATCCATTTCCTTGTAACATTCATGACTCTTACGGGTTTGACAATTTCCAACCTCCACGACACCATACGGTTCAAACTCCACGAGCCGTTGCCTAAAGAAATTTCCCAAGATTTTGAAATCCCAATGAAAACACTTGATGATATGATTCAAAACTTTAAGAATCAAGTGAGTGGTGAAAAAACCATGGGAGAATTGCTAGCCGAAGAACGAGAGGCTCGCAAATCTAGGGAAGAATTATTAATCCTAGAGCATGAAGCTCTAAGGCGTTCCTAATTTCTTAAAGGCCGCTCTTTATGATGATGACGAGGAGAGTTTTTATCCTTTTAGAGATAATATTTCTCAACTCCCTCGTCTATTGTTATCACACCGATATTCCCACTCACTCTCGAACATGGGGACGAGCTTCTTGACACTGTTCACGAAAAGGAATCGGACTAATTCATAAAGTCTAGTGATGAGAACCTTGTCCCAATCCAGAGAGTCACAGGGAATTTCTGATCATATGTGTGATTCTTCTTTCCCTCTTGAGTGTTCAAACGATCAATTTGAGACTTTCTCCGATGGTAGCGAAGACTGTGCTTCTTATGGAAACATTGAGTATGTTGAGGCATCACTTCCACAGTCGATGTCGATCATCTTCTTGAGGACTTCACCGATGACCTCACTCACATCAATCCACTTTCATCGGAAAGTGATGATAGTCTCTTTGATTTCAAAGCCGACCGGGAGAGCTGAAAGTCTCCTTGATAAAGATCATTCACTCACTTCTTATCCCAACAGTCCAATAGAGAATGTTGATCACTTTGTTCTTGAAACATTCAAAGCTACTTTCACCAATCCTCTATTTGAATTCGACTCTAAATTCACTTTAATTTCTGAGAATCCACTCTTTGATACTTGCAGTTGAGGATAGTAATGAGTCCGCAATGGAACAAGAGTTCACAAATCCACATCATGTGAATGATTCTCTTCATGAGGAGTTCGCCGGTGAACTCACTCATATCATGACTCAGAGTATGATCGCTTGGATGGCAAAAATCATGATCAGGGGGAAAAGTTCTCAATCATGAGAGTTTGTATTTCTATGACAAATTTTCCAACCCTCCCTCCCGAGATGCTTTCCAAACCAAAGAGCTCAACCGATAAAATCCAAACGAGTGCAACTGCACTTGATCCTGAGGAAGAAGATCTTATCATGATCGTCCATCATAATTTTCCTTCTTTTCTTCACCTACTCGGTGACTTCCTCTCTTCTTCACTCGTTCGGGAGTGAGGACACTATCTTTGACCCGGCATTTTCATTTATTATTTGTAAGCGGATCTCTATCTCATCGGTGTGGAACTTTTGCGTACTTCAATGTTTATCCAAACATCTTGAATGAAAGTCCGATGGAGATTGTCTCTTCCACTTACTTCCCCATGAACCAATTAATTCGGGATCGAGTCAAGCTAGCGACTTCGGTAATCAAAATTAGTTAAACATGGGTTTTCACCCGGTGTACCACCTAGTGTGGGGAGTTGCCCCATTTGTTGTATATAAAGTTAAAAAAAAAAATTCAAATAATGGCCGTAGTATTTCCCTTTTACGTTCTATGTTTCGGCATAACCGCCGGTACTTTGAATATTGAGGGCAATATTCATTTCTAGTGTGGGGGGGAATTCTTACGAATTTTATCATATGTATTACCATCTTATTCCCCCATTTTTGGCCAAAATTTTTTTTTATGGTTATCAGTCCGCCATGTCTAATAAACAAAAGGATTGGCTAATCCAGGATCAAACGGCTCTTGGTAAAGATATCTCAAATCCGTTGAAGGCTTGCAATTTGCCCAAAATTGTATGGTGTTCAATTTCACCATATCTTTAATTAGTGAAGAGTTGGCTAGCCGGCAAGTTTATGGCTTGTGGTAAAGGCGGTTGGAAAACCATAATTGGTAATCGACTCACCAAAGATATTTTATCTAAGAGTTGGCTAGTCCGATAAACGGCTTCGGTAAAGACAAATCAAAACCGTTGAAAGTCGGTGGTTTGCTCAAAATCACATGGTTATCTGTGTACCATGGTTCTTACTTGAACTAAAACATTTGGCTACTCCAGAAGTAATGGCTTTTGGTAAAGAGATTCAAATCCATTAAGTTTTTCTCAAAAGATTACTAGGGACTAGCAATAGTTTAGTGTGGGGGATTGATGAGTGTGTAAATACTCATCATTTTTGGTTAAATCTGAACTGGAAAACGTTTAAAAATGCTCAGAAATGTATCAAAATACTGAAAATATTCCAAAATTGCATTTTATATGTTTCAGATGCAAAATGTTCAAAATCAGATGAAAAATGAGCTAAGTTTGCATAATTGGCAGTTTCAGTCTCCCAACTTTCAAAAAAATGGCAAAACTAGTCCCCGGGATTTTTAAAAATGGAAAAATATTATTTATGGCCCTTGGTTAATACGGTTTGTCATTTATGGTCCTTATAATAATTTTTGGAAAATCACAGCTTTGGTCCCTGCTTTGAATTATACACGCTTTGGTCCCTTAAATACACATTGGACTCAAATCTAATCCTATCTAAAACCCAAAAGCTGCTATCCATTATCCTATCCAAGCCCAAACCCTCATTACCCAAGCCCAACACCAATTACTACCCAATCCAAAACCCTAACCCGGTCAAATTGTTAACCACCCCCTCACCCTTACTCCTTCCTTGTCTTCCCGCCCAAACAAACCCACAACACAGAACCCCACACCTCCCCTGACATATTCCTTACCCTGCATCACCCAACCCCAGGAACACTCAACCTCCCCTATTACCCAGTTAGCCCCAATTCCCAAACCCACTATCCTCATCTCCCATGGAAAGAATCACAAGAATCCTTGCCACCTTGGCAATCCTAGACAACAAATACATTGGATGGCTGTGATGATAAGTAGAAGGCACCAAGTCCAAATCAATGGCTCTGATCATTTCAAAAGAAGCACAAGAGAAGGTTTTGGCTTGTATTCTCTCACAAAGAAAACACAACTTCAGAAAAGTTGAAGACTTTAGTACCTTTTTCTTTTGTATAAATAGAAGCAGTTAGGATCATTGTAAAGTAGTCTAGAATCTGTTCTAGCTCAGCTTTTAGTTTCATTGTCATTTAATTTCATGTAGTCTTTAATTTTAATCTAATGCAATTTTCAATTTAATTCAATTTTATTCTACTTATTTTTTTTAAGTTCATTAAATTTGCATTTTATGATTCTAAGGTTGTTTGAAGTTGTAAAAAAATCACTTTTGAAGCTAGTTTTGTGATTCAAATTAAGTTTCTTGGTTCTCTCTCATTTTTTTCTTAATTACTACCCAAGAGGAGTGTTTGGATTTGCAAAATTCTGGGTCAAAAGCAATTTTTTTACCCATTTTGGGTTTCAAAAGCCTATTGGTTGGGTTTCATGAAAAGTAATTTAGTGTTTTTCAAATGTTTTAGTCGTCAAACAAATCTTCATTGGTATGAAAAAATGGCCTTTTAGTTTCGTGTTGTCCCTCAGAACAAAGAACCAACAACTCTCCGCCTTTTATGGTACTTTCTTTTTGTGCTTGATCATAGCTTATTTAGACTTTTTAGGTTCCTGTTAGATAACATAGATTAAGTTAGCTAGTAGCTAGTAGTGCTAGGATGATAAGTTGTAGCTTATTTGGCCTTTAGAGCTTATTAGGAAGCTGATATTGGGCCATCAAAATAGCTCTTCGCCTGCACCAAAGCCTTCTTGATGTACTAATTTTAAGTCAAGACACTTCATTTGCCCCACTTTTGCTTTTTTTTTGAATCTTTGTAATGTGTTCTTGAAATGCCGTGGCTTGTTTTCCAGCTTTAGAACCCTTAGTGGCTTAGTTTTAGGTCAAAGCTCCCGTGGACGTTTTCGCTAAATAAGTGCAGTCCCTTGATTTTAGAGCTTATTAGGTTTAAATTGTGCTTATTAGGAATGCTAGTCAGCTTATTTAGATAGTTTAGAACCCCATAGGTTAATTCAGTTTAGGTAAGATCATATTTTAGCTTATTTTAGTTTATTGAATAGCTTTTTTTGTTGCCTATTTCATGTTTTCTTAGCTTAGGATTTCCTAGTTTAGTTTTCTTATGCCAACTGCTTATTTTCCCCATTTTAATTGCTTTTTGCTGTTCTTTTAGCTTATTTAGTATGCTCGTCAACTTATCTCTTTTCTACAATTGCTTATCTCAACTGCTTATTTGTGCTTTTAAGACCAAAATCGCACAAGGATTGTTTGGTTTGTATTTCTCCAACATCGTTGGAGAATAAATGTTCTAACGACTTATTTGAGGTTTTCAAAAGTCAAGTTTGTACAAAAAGTGCTTATTTTTACTCCATCTTTAAGTTTACAAAAGAAAATTTGAACAAAAAAAAAATGTTTGCAAAAAGGAGGAACTGGGAATCAACCGGACCTCCCCACCTAGCATCACATCAAACACCACACCCAACTGCCCTTGGGACTTCTTTTGTTCAAATTTGCACAATTAAATCTTTAAGGACATTAGGCAGTTTATGAATAAGCTTTTCCTAGCTTAATTTCAGCTTATTTCTCTACACAAGTTACTGTTTTCTTATTTTTCTTAGATTAAGTATAAATCAAAGTAGCTTTTGTGAATTTTTCAGATTTTTATAAAATTGTTTAGTATTTTTAATTAATTAATTAGTTAAATATAGTTTTTAATTCGTAGTAAATAAAGTAAAAGTCGAAAAAAATCCCGGCTTTTTTCTAAAATCATTTTTTGTTATGTAGAATGTAGGAAAATTGATTTTTCACTTGTAGGACTTAATTTTCTTATCTTTCTCTTTCGAGGCTCGGGATTAGCTCGGGTTTTCACGTTTTTGCATTTTAGCACCCTAGGATGTAGTTTAGCATTGTTTTATTGTTCCTTAGGCTTAGTAGTAGTATAATTTTTGTTTAGTTTGTTTTACATGCTTAATTTTTATTTCAGTTCTTTAATTTGTAGAATAACGTAATCAAAAACCCAAATTCGTTTAACCAATTCATGTCCTAATCACGAAACTCAACGACACCGTCAATTTCATACCTCGTTGGGACACGACCCGGGAAGATCACTTTCCCGGTATCACTTTTATCACACCCGTGAGATTTGGCACGTTAACCTTTTTCCTAAAAGGTTGGTTTGTCGGATTTTACGGTTAATTTGATATTTTGATATTTGTGTTTATTTTAACGAATCAATTTACAATGCCAAACCGTCAAGTTATCTCACACAAGCTAGCCACTTGTGAATGACTAACCGTAAGAAACTTAAAACAGTTCAGACACTGATTCACTGATAATGAAGGCTTATGGGTATGTGTATGGATAAAACCTCAATATCGATATCAAAAATAATCACGAAGATAGATTCAAAATTCCTTTAGGAAAAGAATATTAAATCAAATCCCGTGTGTGATCGTGATACGGATTAGTCAACCCGAATCGTTTCCCAACGAGGTGTGAATGGGCAACGTCGTTATTGGTTTGTTATTAAAATGCTCGATGTTTTGGATTTTTTTTTTTTTTTTTTTTAAGCAAGAAAAGAGAAGAAAGTATTAAATAACTAAATAAATAGGAAATTTAAAATTAAATAGTGAACTAAAAAAAAAAACTTAACTTTTTTTTCAAAATAAAAAAAAACTAATTAAAAACAGAAGAAAATAATTTCGGATTTTTTTTTTAAAAAAAGGAAAGGAAATAAATCAAAGAAAAATATCAAATGAACTCCGAAAATTCCAAATATTATTCAGAAACCTAATAAAAGTGATAGAAACTCACAGAAAAAGTTTTAGAATTTTCGGAATTAAATAAGTATTTTTTTTAATGTTTAAAATAGCAAATAAATCAAAATAAATAGTAAACTACTTCAAAAAAATATGAAAAATTCACACTATCTTAAGAAAACTATGCGAAGCTACCAGAAAATATAAAAATATTTTTTTGACGTTTTTTTCTATTTTTTAAAAAAGAAATTCGAAACAGTTTTTAAAAGAAAAATAACAGAAAACGTTTTTGATTTTTTAAAAATACTAAAACAACTCAGAAAAATACGAAAATTTTATGACGAAAATAAAATATATTTTTGGATTTTTTGTAAAAAATACAAGATTTTTAGAGACTTTTTACTATTTTTAAGCTAAATAAAATAATAAAAACGTGAACTTTAATAAAAATAAGCAATAAAAAACTAAACTTTTATAAAAATATAAATATGATATGTTGAATGTACTTGACGGAAGCGTATAAAATACACTCACACTATCTTACTATAACTCAACTCTTCATGGCATATTTTTATAAAAAGTTTTATAAAATAAAATAAAAGAAAAAAAGATTAAGAGATGAGAATAATAAAGATGCAAAGATAATAAATAGATGAACTAACTTGCAAGAATTAAATAAAACTTTTATAAAACTAAATAAGCATAAAAATTACAAGAGTTTGGGTACAAAAATAAATAAAGATGATAATAAAATGAGGTGAGGAGGTGGGTTTTTATAAACCCACAAGTTACACTTTGGCCCCTAATAATATTTCATAAAGACCCCTAAACTATTTAACTTGGTACAAAAAATTCCCTAATAAAACTTGCTCCCCAAGTTAAATTCACAAGCGAGTAGCAGATTGCAATTTGAATTAGGATAGCTGTGAAGATCTTGGGCTGCACTTGGACTTGAGGATACACTTGGACCGCAGTTGGGCCTTGAGCATATTGGACTGCTATTGGATGGCGTTGGGCTTCTGTTGGGCAGGGCAGCAATGGGCTTCGTTTGGGCCTTGCTGGGCTTGACAGCAGCATGGCTTCAATGGAGATAATTAGAGTGATACAAAAATTAAATATGCCATGGGTGGGATTTGAACCCTTGACCTCTTGCTTGGCAAACATGTCTCCACCCACTAGACCAAGAGTCTTTTTGTGTTAAGTGTTGCATTTAATTTTCCTTTAGCCTCCCTTTTCTGCTGTTCCATTTTTCTTTCTTTTTAAACATCTTTAATTAATTGCAATCTTTGTTCGGGCTTCGTTTTGTCTTTAAATTTTTCTTCTCTTGCCTCGATGCTCCAAATAAAATTATCATTGGTCCCAGAACTTCGCGGCTCCTTCCATTCTCGTGCTTGTTTGTGTCCATTTTGTCTTCTTTTTGTCCATTTTACAATATCCGTTACGGCGTTACCTGCACATACATAAACACAAAAACACAAATATTTATGGCGTTAGGGGTTAGTTTTTGATCTTTTTGGTCCGGTTTTGATAAAGAAAAAGGTATATGTTTTCACATATACCAAAATACCCCAGACGAGAAGATTGTAGTGTCCTCACGCAATGTAATCAACTCACGCTTCTAAAACTAAGGATTTCAATCTCTTTCTACTAAACCTATGAAAAGTAGCAAAGATTCCTCAAAAGAGATTAAGAAACCCTTATTTCTAAAAACGCCCCGTTTACCTTTCATTTCTATTATAGATATTACGTTTAAGCACATTCCGATTATGAGTGACGGTTTGTTGAACTTTCATGTCGATCAATAACTCCAACATTTTTCAAAAAGTCATTTTAGGATCATGGAGTAGGAAACACAACCCAGCGTGAAGTGACCATACGGATAGAATACATCGTCCCTGATTTTTCACAAGTCCCAAACTAAGCGTAAAATCGAAATCATTGTTAAATATGATTCTAGATGCTAACACTACCCATGGAAGTTACTTGTGTAATTACCTTTTGCTCCCATTTTCCTATTTTCCTCTAGATTTTTTTTATTTTTTTGTGAGAAATGAATTTCTTCAAATTTCTCGTTTCGATAATTTTTATTCCGATAAAGATGCAAAGCTAAGTCGCTAATTAGTTATCCATCTTCTCTCAAGAACCATTGTCTCAAAAATGAAGTCCACATCAAGGAATTTTTATTCACTTAGATTTTTGACTTTTTCACCTTTTTATTTTATTTTATTTTATTTTTTATTATTATTATTATTATTTTTTATCATCATTTTTTTTTTTTTTTTTTTTTGCACTTATACTTTTTACTTATATGAGCTATGAACTACGGAGCTTCACGGGGTAATTCCAAGACTATAGGCTTCATGAAATGAGGGTCCCGGTTGGCTAGACTAAGACCTCACTCAATCCCGGCTAAAGATCCAAGGGTCCGATCTCGACACCGCAGCTCATAACTTTACTTATTACTTTTCACTTATCACTTATTGCTTATTTATTACGGATCCTTGATGTGTACCCAATTTTTAAAACAAAGATTCTTTAAAGAAGATAAAGAACTAACTATCGCCAAAAACTCAACATCTCTAATTATTATTTCACAAATATGGGGTGAAACAATTTTGTGGGAACAAAAAGCCATAAGTACCTTCGATGGGCTCTAAAGAGAACCAACTACTCCACGCTTAGCATCTAAACTCATAAGTAACTCTATCATTTCTCGATCTCCGCAAATTTAAAATCCCAAATAATGAGATCCGCGGATGCTTAGCCGATAATTTTTAGATTACCTATGGTTAAGGGAACAAGCTAGGGCTCAACACCTCAAGTCGAATTCCATTCCTACTCTCACCAAGTCAACAAGGTGTCAAAACATATATTAACTTAGCAAATGCTTCGTCTAATGAAATTAAGTCATGCATATTTAAAGTCACTCAGGGAAACTTGCAAATTCTTGGCCTTGTGAGCTAGAATTCGCATTTTATAGCTTCTTGTCTAAGAGACTAGCAAACTTTTCAATCAAAAAGACTTAACAAAGCTTCAAAATTTTAAAATTTTCACAATTTTTTGCACAATTTTAGACATTTTGTAAGGAAAAACGGAGTTGCACGAGTACACGGCAAAGTGCTAGGCAAAAATCTAATCGAAAGATTACCCACCCCAGACTAAAACGAAACATTGTCCTCAATGTTTTAAAGGTACGGGTTCTCAACGTAAATCTAAAGCCATTGGTTAGTTATGCTAATAGATAAACGATAATCGATAAAGATTTTGGATATCGGATTTCCATAAGAGCGTCGAAACATGAAACTCGAGTGGAGAAAAGACAAAACTTCGAGCACGAGAGTCTTCATATATCGAGGAAAATCCTGGACATAAACAACAACAACACGAAACACGAGAAATGGAAGAGGCAAACCTCCTCACGTCACTTATTAGAAAACATAAATAAGATAAAAGGATAAGCATGGGGTGCCTCCCACGGCGCTATCGTTTTGGTCACCGAAGTCGCTAGCTTGACTCGATCCCGAATTCAGCTTGTCCTTAGGGAAAGTTTGAGATCCGACAACCATAGATGGATGTCCCTCCAAAATAATGTTTCACACGGTGACCATTCACTTTAAAATTTGGGCCATCGGTGAGAAGCTCTACCGCTCCATACGGAAAACCCGAGCAACGGTGAATGGTCCTGACCAACGGGTTTTGAGTTTGCCCGAGAATATCTTCAGGCGAGAGTTAAAGAGGAGAACTTGATCACCAACGTTGAAAACGCGGTTTTGATTTTAGCATCATGAATCCTCTTAGTCTTCTCTTTGAAAATCAAAGAATTCTCGTAAGCCTGATCCCTAAGCTCATTTAATTCATTCAATTGAACTTTTCGGTGATCACCCGCGTCTTAAGATCAAAGTTAGCATGTTTCAAGGCCCAGAATGCCTTATGTTCGAGCTCGATGGGCAAGTGACAAGCTTTTCCATACACCAACTTAAATGGGGTGCACCCGATGGGTGTCTTGTATGCGCGCGAAAGCCCATAATGCATCATCTAACTTATCGGCCCATGAAGCTCGATTTTCTCCTACTGTTCTTTCTAAAATCCTTTTCAAACCACGATTCGAGACCTCAACTTGTCCGCTCGTTTGCGGGTGATACGTGGTAGAAAGACGATGAGTAACTCCATATTTAGCCATAACTTTTGCAAATTGTTCGTTACAAAAATGGGTACCGCGATCACTGATGATAGCACGAGGTGCTCCGAATCGGAAAACAAATTCTTCAAAAACTTAACAACCACTCGGGCGTCATTGGTGGGGAGCGCCTTCGCTTCAACCCATTTAGACAAATAGTCGACGGCCACGAGGATGTACTTATTACCCTTAGAAGATGGAAATGGCCCCATAAAATCGATGCCCCAGATGTCGAAAATCTCGCAGACTTGAATAGCATTTTGTGGCATTTCATCCTTTTGCGAAATTTTCCCTTGACGTTGGCAAGAATCACAAGACTTAACTAAATCATGAGCATCTCGATATATGGCTGGCCAATAAAACCCGGAATCAAAAACCTTCTTAGCGGTGTAGCTTGCACCATGATGGCCACCAGTGGGTCCGTTATGGCAAGCATTGAGAATATCAAGGGCCTCTTGGCCATGAACACACCGCCGGATTACTTGATCCGCACAAATCTTAAACAAATAGGGATCGTCCCAGAAATAATGTTTAACATCTTTGAAAAACTTTTTCTTCTGTTGGGACGACATCCCTTTCACGATGAAATTGCCCGCATGGTAATTTGCAAAGTCGGCAAACCATGGGGTGTTCGGTCTTACTTAGAAATCATCCCAAGTGTCTCAAGAGGAAATGTTTCCGTGATCTCCTTTTTCTCGAACACACTTTGATGGGGATTCTCAAGTCTAGAAAGGTGATCGGCAGCAGGTTCTCCTCCTTTTTGTCAAGAATAGTAACATCAAACTCTTGAAGGAGGAGAACCCATCGAAGTAATCGTGGCTTAGCATCTTGCTTTGCCAAAAGATACTTTAGGGCGTAATGGTCTCAGTATACACTATGGTCTTCGATAAGACAAGGTAAGGTCGAATTTCTCGAAAGCATAAACAACGCCAATAATTCCTTTCGTAGTCGTATAATTGTGTTGGGCCTCGGACAATGTCTTACTCGCATAGTGTATGGGTTGAAAATGTTTCGATTTACGTTGCCCCAAGACGGCCCCAATTGCGTAATCACTTGCATCACACATAAGCTCAAAGGGCAAATCCCGTGGGGCAACTAAGATCGGAGCTTCAGTTAATTTTTTTTAAGAAAATTAAATGCTTCAACGCATTCATTTGTGAAGATAAACGGAGCATCCTTTTCAAGGAGATGGGTCAGAGGGCGGGCTATCTTAGAGAAATCTTGAATGAAACGGCGATAGAAACCGGCGTGACCTAAAAAACTCCGAATACCTTTGACGGTAGTGGGATGAGGGAGTTTAGCTATAACGTCGACTTTAGCTCGGTCGACCTCAATCACAGATTTTGAAATCTTATGGCCGAGGACAATGCCCTCTCGGACCATGAAATGGCACTTCTCCCAATTCAAGACCAAGTTGGTGTCTTCACACCGTTTAAGCATGTGGTCTAGATGAGAGAGGCAAGAAGTGAAAGAATCTCCATAAACCGAGAAATCATCCATAAAAACTTCCATAGACTTCTCGATCATGTCGTGAAAAATAGCCATCATGCACCTTTGGAACGCACGGAGCATTGCATAAGCCAAATGGCATTCGCGTAAGCAAACGCTCCATAAGGGCAAGTAAAAGTCATTTTCTCTTGATCATGCGGATCAATCGGAATTTGAAAATAACCTGAAAAACCATCGAGGAAGCAATAGAATTCATTCCCCGCTAAACGCTCGAGCATCTAATCCATAAAAGGTAGCGGGAAATGGTCTTTACGTGTAGCATCATTCAACTTTCGGTAGTCAATACACACCCTCCATCCGGTGATGAGGCGTGTGGAAATCAATTCATTATCTTCATTAGCAACGACGGTCATCCCTCCCTTCTTCGGGACACAATGGATAGGGCTAACCCATGAGCTATCGGAGATTGGATAAATGATTCCGGCCGTCGAGGAGTTTAAGAACTTCCTTTTGATAACTTCATGAATTTTTGGATTAACCCTACGCTGTTGTTGAATAACGGGTTTGCAATCGTCTTCCATTAAAATCTTGTGAGTACAAAAACAAGGGTTTATGCCTTTGATATCGGAAATTTGCCAAGCGATGGCACTCTTATGTTTTCGAAGAATATCCAAAAGTGCGTTTTTCTCCTCATCTTTCAAGTTTTTAGCAATGATGACGGGAAACTTGTTTGGTTCTTCAAGAAAAGCGTATTCAAGATGAGGGGGTAAATCCTTGAGCTCGGGCTCCGGAGGTTTTTCATTAGACGCTTGTACGGATTTGATTTCTTCAAACGTAATCTCTTTCGAGGGAGTGACGGTGGCGGATCTTCATTCAACAATTGTTCAAGATAAAGAATATCTCCTCCTAATCATAAAACCATTATCAATTCCCAGTGGAATCGATTCGTCATTAGCAAGAAACTCATCGATCTCTTCCAAAAGGAAGTCACCTCCCTCGAATGGAGTGAGAGAGGGGAAGAGTCGGCAATAATTGGTTCGAAGTGGTTCGAAGGTGAATCAGAAGAAGTGGAATTGTTAGCAAAACCGAGAACTTCTTGAGCGTACTCCTCACAAGAAACATCAATAACGCCGATTCGATTGATGGAAGCATCGTCGAAATTTGAGGAGTATCTCGTCGTTTGATTAATGTTGAATGTGACGGCTTCTTGATTAACTCTCAACGTAATCTCTCCTTCGAACACATCAATTAAGGCACGACCGGTCCTTAAGAAACATCTTCCAAGAATAATGGGTACTCGAGAGTCGGCATCGAAATCTACCACAACAAAATCCGCGGGAAAATAGAACTCCCCTACTTTGACAAAGACATCCTCGGCTATACCCTTTGGACGGGTCGTAGAACGATCGGCTAGCTCGAGGTCATACACGTTAGGGTAAGTGGGGTAACGAAAGCTTCTCGTAGATTGAATTTGGCATTAAATTGATACTCGCCCCAAGATCGGCCAAGGCGGAGCATTGAACAATTCCTTGAAAATTACATGGAATGAGGAACTTGCCGGGGTCACCTAACTTTTCGAGAAGTTTCTTGAGGATAACCGCCGAACAATTCTCATTCAGAGATGTCGTAGCAAGCTCATATAGTTTCTCCTTGTTTGTAAGCAATCCCTTAATTGTAGAAGCAAGTTTAGGCATCAAGAGAAGGGCATCCGCAAAACTGATCTCCACATTCAAGTCTTTGAAGATTTGGAAAACCGTTTCCATTTGATGATTAGACTTTTCTCGAAGCGTTTGATCTTTAAGACGAGACGGATATGGGATAGACGGTTTCGAATTAGCTTTCTTCACATTCACGGGAGCATCTTCGAGCTCAGAATCTTGGACAACCGTGGGTTGGACATTCACAGATACTTTATCGGTAGGAAGTACCGGTCCTTTGTCACCCTGGTCTCACGGTCTACCACATGAGAGGAAGAAGAAGTGTTAGTGGTAGGAACCGTGGGTCCATCGTAAGCTACACCACTGCGGGTAGTGATTGCTTTCATGTCACCCCTCGGGTTTGGAATCGTATTGCTTGGAAGAGAACCGGAACCCGAGGGTTGAGAATAAGACGTAGACGGCTGATTGGCTTGAAAGAAACTAGCCATCATATTCCTTATTTCATCATCTGCTTGTTGCTTGTAGCTTCCATCTCCTTTTTGAAGTCCGTCCTCATGCCGTTAATTTGATTTTGCAAACTTTTAATGGTGTAATCGAAGTTCTTCATGTAAGTTAGAAAATCGTTGTTTGGGGCTTACTTGAGGAGGTGGTGGTTGATATTGATGTTGAGGAGGAGGTGGTTGTTGGTAAACTTGAGGTGGAGGAGCTTGGTAATGTTGATTACAATGTTTGAAATTAGCTCCTCGGTTTTGATTACCATTGTGGTTTTGATGTTGAGGTTGGTTGAAACCGGGAGGTCCGAGATAATTGTTTGAACGGTAGCTAAGAAGATTTTGATCTCCTTGCGGTTGATTGTAGTTCCCTCAGAAGCAGATAAACATTCTCATGTGCGTAGCCACCGGTCGGGCACTCGAATAAGAATGTGGACCTCCACAAGTCTCACAAATCGGGTATACCGCTTTTACTTGTTGATTCTGATTCGATTATTCATCCGAGTAATCCGTAAGATATCGTCGATCTTTTGTTCATACGGCTATTTCGAGAGAAGAAGACGTATTTGATCGAGATGATGCACCCCTTTCGCGTAGAATCCCAATAATTGTAATGAGCGATCATGTTCTCAATAAGATCGTAGCATTCCTCGGGACGTCTTTTCATGAAAGTTCCACCGGCAGCAGCATTGATTGTTTCACGGTGTCTCAACGTCAAACCATTATAAAACGTATCAATTTGAGTGACAAGCAACATGTTATGATTCGACATCGATCAATCGCAATCTTATATCGTTCCCAAGCTTCAAACAAAGATTCATCGGGATATTGCCGGAAATTACCGATATCGTTCCTCAACTTCGTCACCATCGATGGTGGAAAGTATTTTGCCAGAAACTTCGAAACCATTTCCTCGAAGGTATGAATCGAATTCTTCGAGAGTCGATCAAACCAAGACGTGGCATGATGAGTCAAAGAGTATGGGAAAAGATAGAGACGAAGGGCGTCATCGGAGACCCCATTTTGTTTCATACTCTGAGTGACGGTCAAAAATTTATCAAGATGCTTGTTTGCATCGTCATCGGGTAAACCATAAAATTGACAACTGTTTTTTACTTGTTCTATCATATGATGTTTCAAGCTAAAATCGGTAGCTTGAAAATTAGTCGGTGCAATGGGTCCTCCCTTCCCGTACATTGTAGGTTGACATAACTCCTCCATCGTTCGAGATCGGAGCTACATTTTGATTAACGGAGGAGGATTAGGACCGGGTTGGGTGGTACGTTGGGAGCGCCATATTACGTAACTCGTACGCTTCTCGATTCTCGCTCGAAGTCGTCTAGATCGAGGCGAAGTGCGCATGCACTTAAAAACCGTGGCAATTAAAATGATACGGAATTCGAAAACACAATGAACTTAACCAATAATCCCAAGTGAATAAATCACTTCTACAAGACAAACGCACAAGCAAGCGGAGAAGCTTTTTAGGTCAGCGCGAAGCTTATTAAAACCCGCTTCTTTTCAAACCGCAATTTAATGTCAAGCCGTCCTTATACCCACCACACAGTTTGTTTATCAAATAGAAATAAATCGACTCACAATCGACACAAAGGCAAGTTTTTGATCTTTAGTTCAGGAACTTACTAATGATAACACCTCCGTTGAGAATGTTATATAATTGATGTATTCTATTTTAGCTCAAAACAAAAGAGAAAATCTTTTGTATTTTTAATATGATATATATATATATACAAAAGAAAAAGGAAAAATATTTTTTACTTTTTTTTTTTATTTTTATAAAAAATAGTAACTTCACAAAGGAAGGATCTCGAGTCACTAATCGTCAAACCTTTAATGATATTGTCGCGACACAACCTCCCCGGCAGCGGCGCCAAAATTTGATTTACAATGCCAAACCGTCAAGTTTTCTCACACAAGCTAGCCACTTGTGAATGACTAACCGTAAGAAACTTAAAACAGCTTCGATTCACGATAATGAAGGCTTAGAGGTTATGTGTATGGATAAAACCTCAATATCGATATCAAAAATAATCACGAAGATAGATTCAAAATTCCTTTAGGAAAAAGAATAATAAATCAAATCCCGTGTGTGATCGTTGATACGGATTAGTCAACCCGAATCGTTTCCCAACGAGGTGTGAATGGGCAACGTCGTTATTGGTTTGTTATTAAAATGCTCGATGTTTTGGATTTTTTTTTTTTTTAAAGCAAGAAAAGAGAAGAAAGTATTAAATAACTAAATAAATAGGAAATTTAAAATTAAATAGTGAACTAAAAAAAAAACTTAACTTTTTTTTCAAAATAAAAAAAAAACTAATTAAAAACAGAAGAAAATAATTTCGATTTTTTAATAAAGGAAATGAAATAAATCAAAGAAAAATATCAAATGAACTCCGAAAATTCCAAATATTTTTCAGAAACCTAATAAAAGTGATAGAAACTCACATAAAAAGTTTTAGAATTTTCGGAATTAAATAAGTATTTTTTTTCGATTTTAATGTTTAAAATAGCAAATAAATCAAAATAAATAGTAAACTACTTCAAAAAAATATGAAAATTCACACTATCTTAAGAAAACTATGCGAAGCTACAGAAAATATAAAATATTTTTGACGTTTTTTCTATTTTTTAAAAGAAATTCAAACAGCTTTTTAAAAGAAAATAACCAGAAAACGTTTTTGATTTTTTAAAAATACTAAAACAACTCAGAAAAATACGAAAATTTTATGACGAAAATAAAATATATTTTTGGATTTTTGTAAAAATACAAGATTTTAGAGACTTTTACTATTTTTAAGCTAAATAAAATAATAAAAACGTGAGCTTTAATAAAAATAAGCAATAAAAAAAAACTAAACTTTTATAAAAATATAAATATGATATGTTGAGCGTGTGCGCGGAGCGTATAAAATACACTCACACAATCTTACTATAACTCAACTCTTCATGGCATATTTTTATAAAAAAGTTTTATAAAATAAAATAAAAGAAAAAAGATTAAGAGATGAGAATAATAAAGATGCAAAGATAATAAATAGATGAACTAACTTGCAAGAATTAAATAAAACTTTTATAAAACTAAATAAACATAAAAATTACAAGAGTTTGGGTACAAAAATAAATAAAGATGATAATAAAATGAGGTGAGGAGGTGGGTTTTTATAAACCCACAAGTTACACTTTGGCCCCTAATAATATTTCATAAAGACCCCTAAACTATTTAACTTGGTACAAAAAATTCCCTAATAAAACTTGCTCCCCAAGTTAAATTCACAAGCGAGTAGCAGATTGCAATTTGAATTAGGATAGCTGTGAAGATCTTGGGTTGCACTTGGACTTGAGGATACACTTGGACCGCAGTTGGGCCTTGAGCATATTGGACTGCTATTGGATGGCGTTGGGCTTCTGTTGGGCAGGGCAGCAATGGTCTTCGTTTGGGCCTTGCTGGGCTTGACAGCAGCATGGCTTCAATGGAGATAATTAGAGTGATACAAAAATTAAATATGTCATGGGTGGGATTTGAACCCTTGACTTGCTTCAAACATGTCTCCACCAACTAGACCAAGAGTCTTTTTGTGTTAAGTGTTGCATTTAATTTTCCTTTAGCCTCCCTTTTCACTTGTTCCATTTTTCTTTCTTTTTAAACATCCTTAATTAATTGCAATATTTGTTCGGGCTTCGTTTTGTCTTTAAATTTTTTCTTCTCTTGCCTCGATGCTCCAAATAAAATTATCATTGGTCCCGTAACTTCATGCTCCTTCCATTCTCGTGCTCGTTTGTGTCCATTTTGTCTTCTTTTTGTCCATTTTACAATATCCGTTACCGCACATACATAAACACAAAAACACAAATATTTATGGCTTTAGGGGTTAGTTTTTGATCTTTTTGGTCCGGTTTTGATAAAGAAAAAGGTATATGTTTTCACATATACCAGACTTCAAATAAAACAACTAGAAGATGGCATATTTTTTAACCAATCTAAATATATAAAAGACATGCTTAGGAAATTTGGTCTTGAAGATTCCAAACCAACTAAAACTCCCATGTCCTCGGACACTAAACTAACCAAGGATGAGGAAGGTGAATCCGTAGATAACACTAAATATAGAGGAATGATTGGTAGCCTACTCTATCTTACGGCTAGTAGACCCGACATTATGTTTAGTGTTTGTCTATGTGCTCGCTTTCAAGAAACCCAAAGGCATCACACTTAGAATCAGTAAAAGGATTTTATATACATTAAGGGAACAACGTGTTTAGGATTATGGTATCCCAAAGGAACGGTATAGAAACCATAGTGTATGCCGACTCGGATCATGCCGGTGACTATGTCGATAGAAAAAGTACAAGTGGTATTTGCACTTTTCTTGGACATTGTCTTACCTCATGGTTTGCAAAGAAGCAAACGGCCTTGGCCATTTCAACTATGAAGCCGAGTACGCTCAGCCGGAAAAGCATGTCAACAAGCTCTTTGGATGAAGCAAGCTCTCGGAGACTACGGAATTCATCTCAACGACATTGTGATACTTTGCGACAACAAAGGAGCCATCGATCTCAGAAAGAATCCCGTTCAACATGCTCGCACAAAACATATTGAAATCCGCCATCACTTTCTTCGCGACAATGTTCAAAAGGAAACATTTCAATCGAGAAAGTATCCTCCGAAGACAACATTGCCGACATCTTAACTAAGCCTCTTAAACAAGAACCTTTTAATCTTCTTAGACTTGGTTTAGGGTTAATGGAACCAAACATGTAGGATAAACATAGCCCAAAACATTAGAATAGTCAAAACAAAACAATTTTGTCTTGTACTGCTATTGTAGTCACGGCACCAAACGACAACAAAGACGGAACCAAATTTTTTGTGCCGTTCGTCCGTGGTGTTCACGTAAGCAAAACCTATATACAAATCATCCTCTTCCTCAAAACCCACTTTACCAAACTTGTAAAACTTAAACCAAGCTCATTATAGTCATCTTCCCACTCATTAATCACTGAAGATAACATCATTGTAAGTATCCTAACTACATTTCATCTCTTAATTCGGAGTCTAGGATTCTTATTTATGCACAAAACTATCACAAATCATTACATGGGGTTTTATGTATGCTTTTATACCAAATATGAATTCAATTGGCAAATTGCATAACTAGTCATTAAAATTAGGTACTACATTATCATATTGCATAAACAAATCATGCTTCCCACTAATTGATAGATAATGAATATAAGGCCTTATTCAAACAACCAAACACCCCATGTCAAAAGTTTTGAAAAGCTTCTCACTTGTAGGAAAACAATTTTTTCATTGCTAATACAAATAGAAACGTTAAATTTTCATCACTTGCATGCTCTTGAATACTAAAGGTATTGCATAACTAATATGCATTCCCGGTATATTCAAATGAAGCCACATTGAATTAGGAGCATTTGGGTTATCTCATGGTATTTGCCAAACACCCCACTAAAACCATCTTTGTGCATAAAATGAGTCGAGATAACCGCAACTCCAAATTGTTTTCATATAGGCACACACTAGAACCAAAAACGTTAAAACTTATTCTCATTATTTAACATATTAACTCTTGTCCTTAGGAATAACCATGGTAGCCGCAAGATTCTATGATCACAAAGACACCCTTAACTACATTCCCAAACACCACAAAACCAAAGGACTTACCAAAGAACAAGTAGAAATATTTAGGGTCTAGAATCAAGGTATTTCCATGAGGGTAGAACCATTCACTCATCCTTCCTTGAAAACACCAATCTTCGAGAAGAACTAGCCGCCATTCAATTCGATTGTCTTCTTGACATCGATGAACCAATTTGTCCTAGGTTTGTGTTAGAATTCTATGCTAGTGTGACCGGCTTTAGTGATGAAGACGATGATGAATTTTGTCTTAGGTTTAGAATTAATCAAAACGACTACATCATCACCTTAGCCAACTTTGCTCAAGTGCTAGGAATTCCCAACCGAGGAACTTGTCTCTACTCGGATAAATGGTCACTCACCGCTCTTGATGCTATCAATGACCGCTCTCTACCCTACCAAACCCGTTTGGCCGACAAGTGAACACCTTTTAACCCAAAAGTGACACAACCCGAAAGTTACCGAAAGGGAAAAGAAATAAACCGAGATCCATATGGAATGGAGCTAAATGAACTTAAGCCCGAATTTAAGAAATGGGAGGAGCTACTTAGAGCCAACGTCATTAGCACCATAGGAAATAGGGATCACATTAACGCTTGCCTTTGTCATATGCTCTACAACTTGTCCACCCGTCAACCATTCAATTTAGCCTACTACATAGCTAGGAGAATGATTGATATTCCAACTCAAGGATCGGTTGCTCTTCCATACGGGATGCTCCTCACCCGTCTCTATAGAAACTTTGCACCAATTCCACCAACACCAAAAGGGATGAACCTTCACTATGAGCTCATCCCTCACATCTTTGTACCTTTGAGTGATGCACTAGTTGCTAAGACAAAAGGCAAGAGAGCAAAACCTCCAACTCCATCATCATCATCATCAAATAGCTCCGAGGATGGTCTTCCAAGCTCTCGTCTTCCGCCTCATGAGTATTATGCGTCTCTTCCCGAAATAGAGAATGAATCAGCGGAGTTCAAGCAAACTAAGGGAATGTTCAAGTGCCTTGGTAGGATGATGAACAAGATTTACAAGAAGTTGGACAAATAAGGGTACTTTTAAGGAGCGTTTGGAACAATACATTGTCATTAATATTTGATACAATTTCGTTGTTTTTATTATGTAGGATGATAATATAACCTGAAACAATGGTGAATGCTAACAATTTCAAACAGGGGGATAGCGCAAGTATGCTATCAAATTTTACCCATTTTCACTATAATGTGAAAATCAATAAGCCTTGCTCAAAATACATATTCCACTATGTTTATATATATGTTATCCGCTTTTCCTAACTAGAAATGTTTAGTATAACATGTTTTGAGAAGAATTTCGGTTTCGAAAAGTCCCCGACACCTAAAAACTAACTCTGTCCATATTTATGCGCTCCACGGATCAGACGGCACCATAATTTTGGTACCGTCCTTTATGCATTTTGGTACCACCGCACTGTAGTGACCGACTGCACAGACCCTCTTTTAGGGTACCGTCCGTGTATAGTTTTGGTGCCGTGGATCCTCCGGTAATTTTCAATTTCGACTCTTTCGTAATTCCAAATTATCTTCCATCACTTATAAATCAATCTCAACTAGTTTATACTGTTATTAGAACTAGTATAATTCACTAAGGTATATAAGAAATCCATTTCCCACCAAAATTCAAAATTTTAAAAAATCCACCCAAGGAGCCCTTTGGCATAAAGGAAGGAACCAAATTTTGGTACCTTCAAATCAGTGGGTGATCTATATTATGAAATTCCACTAAATAGAACACATTTATTGCAAATCTTTTCTTCTTCACTCCATCTCTCTTGAATGGCTTGACTTGGGTGATATGACTAGCATTCAACCCACTTCCAAATCATTAGGAACCTCATCTCTTCAATGGTTTAACATCAAATCAAACACATTTCTCCATAATTTTTCACTTCTATAAATTGAGAGGTTTTACCATGATCATCCTTACACCCTCTTCACTCTTACTACTATCTAGCAAAGCAAAACCCAAGTTAAAAATGACTAAGTCATCTCCAAAACCTTGCAAGAAGACCGCTAGAATTAGCGTAAGACCTTGTTGCTTTGTTCATCTTAGCTCATCATCCGAGTCTTCTCCACTCACAATCTCATCTCCCATTAGAGATGATACAAACCTTACCTTAGCTACACCCAATACATCACACATTGTGATCACCACTCCACCACCAACAAAAACACCTACTTCACCTCCACCCGCACCCATCCAAACATCCAAAACACCCTCACCACCTTCACCAAGGTCTCCAACTCTCATTCCTATGGAGTTATTCTCAACTCCACCAACATCACCAAATCCTTTCCTAGAGGACTTGGAAGACTTGCCTCCTAGGCCAAGTCATCCACCACCATTGCCATCACTTGACTCCATTGAGCGGATGGCTCATGAGTCACCTCGGTCATCCCTTGACCCAAACGCCCCATTAGGGCCTACACCTCTTTTCTTCCACCCCATCCACAAAGACATTCATGGTCCTTTGTATGAGGATCATTCACTCCCTACATCAATGTCACCTCATCTTGAGGACATTGAGGAGTGTATGTGGGATACCAATCCCACTAGAGAGGAGATTCAAAACGAACTCCACAACCTCCACCAATTCAAATGCATGGTGGACTCTCACTTGAGTGAGACAATGCAAATGCAAAGTGCTTTGCTTGCTTCCATCATGACCACCCCAAACATTTCCACCAACACCAACACATCAACCATTCCACCACCACAACCTCCCCAAACATACTACCCTCCAAGGCATGGTTGCTCAACTTGTGAGCAAACGGGCCAAACCGTGAAAGGACCGGATTATGGTCCATGACTTCCAAGAAGAAATGAGGTTCATCCTCAACCACATCCTTGAGCGCCTTAACGCTTTTCCCATCCACCATCACTATAGGATGGTTTTAGACTAGTCTTTTTAGTTTATTTTTACTTTCTTAGGATAATTTTTACTTCTTGTACTAAAAACACATCATTGTGTTCTCTTTTCATGATCTTTACTCATGAAAAATTTTAACTAATGAATGTTGTTTATTATATTGTTGGTGTCATTACATAGTGTTTGGAAATGCTTGTGAATGATCATTATTACTAACATTTTTTGTAGCTTTATTTTCACAATCCATGAATCTTCCCATTAAAGCACCCAATTAAGGGGAGCTTTGAACAAGGGGGAGATAATAGCTCGGGCTCATTACATTCCGCATAACCTCTTTCTTTTGTTGAGACAAAAATAGGGAGAAAATATAGAACTTTGAAATTATTTATATTTGACTTTTCTAAAAAGTCAAACTGCATACATTTGACTTCCTAAAAGTCAAACAGAACCCTCATTGATAATACTTGACTTTTCCTAAAAGTCAACCGCATACTTTGACTTTATGAAAAAGTCAACATCATGCATCAACTAGTGAATACTTTGACTTTCATAAATAGTCAAACATCATACACTTGCATTACCATTCTCTTTTCAAGTTCTAAAACTAATATTTTTATAACTCTTGTACAAAATTTGTATCTTTTATAAAAATAAAATTTATATTTTGTCCTCAACAAAAGGGGGAGATTGTTAATACAAATATCGCCATTAAACGTTATTTATATTTTTGATCTTTACCTAAGTTTTGTTAACGACAAAAGTAAATTTAATTTGTATAAAGCTTAAAGCTTGTCAAGTTTAATAGATATTAAAACAAGCTTTTTCAAACAATATATTCATCATTCAAGCATTTACATTTATGATTAGTAACATCTTGATATGACTCTAATCATTATGTATGATAGTAGTTTTTAGAATGTGTTAGGTTCTTAAAACCAAACACTACTTATGTACTTGCATATTTCTAAAAATAGAAATACAACTTATGACATCATGTAATGCATCATGGAAATCATTAGAAGATTTCATTAAGATATTTTGTGTGGATTTGTACTCTTCATGTCTTACACAATCTCACTTAGATAGAGTTGACTTTAGCAAAGATTTGATATATTGATCTGTCAGACGGCGGTACCAAAATGGTACACGGCGGAACCCTTTTAAGGGTTCCGCGTCCGTGGACGCTCCCTGTCCACTTTGGCTATAAATATCAATGCCAAGTCAAGTAGTTTCTCATCCCTTTCTAACATATTCTCATACATATCTTCTCTCTAACCTTTCTAACTCAATTTCATATCATATTAGTGATCTCTTTTGTAGCAAAGAAGATCAAGTCATATTCAAGCTTCAACGAGAAGTTGGAAGTCTTGTTTATTTAGTGTTGTATGATCTAGTGTTGATTCATACTTCATTGTTGTATCAAACCATCATAATCTTGTGAGTGTGAGTGGTTAGTATTTTAGTCCTCAAAATACATTGTGTGTGGGAGTGGTTGTACCCTTGGAAAGAACTCGACATCTAGCTTAGTGTCGGAAATAGTGTAAGCGAAGTGTAAAGGTTTTCTCCGCCGGTGAAAGGAGCTTGTTGACTAGTGAAGTTAAACTCTCGAGTGTGAGACTCGAGGAGTGGAGTAGGGCAAGGAAAAAGAGTCATTGTAGACCGAACCACTATAAACAACTTGTTGTGGTTTGATCATTTCTTTCCTTATTTACTTCTTACATATTGCTTGCATATTTCATTAACATATCTAAGATCAATATCAATTGATCTTTACAATAAGTTTCAAAACAAAGTTTTTAATTAGTAAACTATTCAACCCCCCTTCTAGTTTTCTACATGAAGGATACGAAATTAACGGCTATACATTTTACACTAAGATGCGAGATGAAAATAGTAGAGTGCAAAATAGCGGAGTTACAGTGATAGTTGGTACGGTTCTTAAAAAAAATTATGAGTTGATACGGTTATTTTCAAAACCGTAGCAAATAATTATTTTTTGGTACGGTTTTTATTTTAACCGCACTAAATTGTTTATTTTCTTTATTCACAAAAAATTTTCATTAAATTCTAATCTCCCGCTCCATGAATTTCCTTAGTTCCCGCCCCTCTTTTCTCCTAAATTAAAACCCTAACACTTCCACATCCCTCCACATCCCGCCCCCTTTTCCCTTCTCACTTGCAGATTCACACAATCCTCCTTTTGCTTTTTGATTTAGCCTTCTTCTTGACTCTCTTCTGAATCCACCAGCGATAAGGTATGCGAACATAACTTGATATTAACTCTATTATTATCTAGAAATTATTAACTACAGTAGAACTTATTGGGACTAATTGTATATCCAGGGGCCTTTAAAGCTTCAATTAGTGTGTGAGTATTGTGCTATTATGCATCATACCCAAAATTAGAGATCTATTTCGGTAAAAAAGCTTTAACATGATATTATCTGTTTAGATATACTTATTTAATGGTTACATTCATATATTACATATCCAAATTCGTGATTTCGGGTATTGACATGTTAAAAAAAGGTTGCACACTTGGTATTTGTCAAAAAATACTTTGAGTTTATTTTTTGTTATTGTTGTTGAATTGCTTCTTTTCAATAATTTACAGAAAAGGTAAAGAATGGAGTAGTCGTCATTAACAGGTTAGTTCATATTCCAAATATACCTCTTATTTTTTACATCTAATTTATTTGTAGTTCTCTTGATTTCATTAGCGATTCTTGATTCTTGACATGGACAGGAGCTGCTTTGTTATGGGCTTATTTTCTTGGCTTGCTAACTCTTTTACTTCATTGAATTGGTATTGATATTCATCTTTCTTTTGAAATTTGGGATATATAATACTTTTCAAACATATATTTGATGTGTGATTATATAATTTAAATTTGTTTTTCACTCTTAGTGAAGCTGGTCTGGAAAAGTTGCTACTGTAAATTGAAAATATAGTTATAATTTTTATTGTCTATACAAATGATTTATTGAAACAATAGCACATGTGAGTTATGGTTTTTGTTGTTCGTAGGTTTCTTAGTTAATGTATCTTATAACAAGTTATCAAGAATCACCACTATATCAAAATTATAATGATGAGTGAAAAGGTCAAGTGAGCTTTAGGATAATATAGAACTTCACTGAGGTGGCTACATGATTAAAAGTACATCTATATACTAATTTACTCTTTGTTTGATACTATAAGTGCAGATGCTTTGTGGTTGATGATAGTATCTATAAAAGTTACTATGTTCAATGCTAACAATGCCTTAATGTTCTTGATGCTCATTCTCATGGCCTTGCTACAGATGAACAAAGGAAATTCTGAAACGAAGGAAAAAGAACAAGACCCAACCGATAACCCAGAGAAGGTTGGTGACTTGTACAAAGCTGAATCACTGAGGCATACTTTAGTTTATTGACGATGAAGTTGTTGATGCCCTCAAAGACGAGTAGCTAGGCGGGAATGTACTTGTGATTTCTCGTTTGTTAAACAATATATGATTTTGAACAATTTATGTTTTATGTTGTTGAACATGTTTAAGTTATTGTTTAAGTCGTTGAACACTTGTAGCGAACCCGGATTTGTATGTTGAACACTTGTAGCTAATAGGATTTGTATGTTTAAGTTATTGTTTGTGTTGAATTATTTTGAGTTGAATTTGGAAAAACTGAAAATTTGGAAAACAGATTCTGGAAAAGAAAAATTATTTAAATATATATATATATATATATATATATATATATATATATATATATATATATATATATATATATATATATATATATTGGCGGTTTATTAAAAAACGGTACGAGAAAAGAAAAGTATGCTTGTTGGCTTATAGAAGACATTTGCTACGGTTAGAAAACAAACCGTACCAAATAATCATTTTTTGCTACGGTTTAAAACCGTACCAGAAAATGATTTTATTTTTTGACACGCTTGTATCCGCCACGGTTTCAAAACTGTAGTAATTGGCCTTTAAAACCGTACCTAATGAGATTTTTGTGTGGTAGTGTTAGTTTTCTTGTTTCCTTTTATACTCCCTTTGTTTATTACTAGTTGGATACCCGCGTACAGCGGCGACGATAAATATAGTTATATAATAAATATAGTAAATTAATTGCAAACCCAACTCTCCTCGCAATTCCCTACCCGCTTAGTGAATTCATTTCACAACACTCCAAATGTATATGTGTTAGTTGTATGTGTTTGTTTGGGTTTTCCGTATCTTTCCCGTGACATCATTATTCCCGCATATAAAAATACATTCACAATCTCTTACCCGTCAAACACTTTCCCAAAAGTAAATGATTTTGATAAATAAAGTTTGTATTAATTGAGATAAAAGTTAAAGTTATAAAAGTTTGAATCAAAATAAAATAAACCTACTAAAAATGTAAAAATTAAAAACTGATAAAAATATATCAAAATGGATGTTGAATTAAAGAGTACAAAATTTTAAAAAAATATGGTGAAATAAAATCATAAAAAAATTAAACGAATTAAAAAATATTTAAATTTAAAAATAAATGTGATTAATTAGTTAAGAAGTGACATGTGTCACCCCATTGGAGCTCCTTATTTTAGTTTGTTAGAACTCTCCATTTTTGTTATTTTTTAGTTAGAGAAATGACATGTGTCACTCAATGATGAGCTCCTTATCTTAATTTTTTGTGGAGCCCACAACTTAAATGCTTTATATAGTAATATAGATACGTGTTAACATGATTGTTTAAACTAGATCCATATTCCACTGCGTACAATGGTTAACATGATTATAAAATCCCAACAAGAAGCAAATAGTTGGTAGCCCCAGAATCGTATACTAGTTGATGTTTTATTATATCACTAAGTTATTCAATTCATAGCAACTCTATTGTGTATGAGTACAAAGAAATATTTTTTCCGTTAACAAGTTCAATCTGTTATGATAAGCATGGATAGGTCAAGTCATAATGTTTGTCACTCGAGTACGAGTACGTGGTGAAAGCCAGTACACACTCAGCTTGCAAATGCATACGAGTAATAGTGGCCTAAACACTATGATTCGATAGCATCGTACCGCTATTTTACTGATTAAATCAAAGATACTCTGCATTCTATATTGTTTAGGAAATGCGGTTATGCAATGAGGCACAAATTCATTCTTATTATTCAATGAAGAATTGCTTTTAGATGATGACAATCATTGATGTCATTTGTCCAAATATATTTTCAAACAACAAAAGAAATTTGATGACAATGAAAATACGGGACAAAATTATAAGACACATGAGCATACAACGTCAGATAACAAAAATTAATGAGAAAGTGTGTTTTACGTTGCTGTGCTCCTTTTTATTAACCTATGTCCCAAGCACTCATGGCTGCACATATAATAAGATTCTACTATACAAATCATTCCACAAGTTTCCAATTGTCCGTAAAGAATCATTCTACTTAGTAATCATGTACGTTTTTTGTTTGACTTAAAAGAGTTTTAAGAGCAGTTTCAAATGTTATCAAGTTTGCTGTAAGTGAAAGGTGGGAAGAACAATTACATCAGGTCAAATATTAAAATAATCTAGTTGGTGTGTGACCTCTTTCATGAAGTCTTCTTCAGATGGCTCTCGAGGAAGAGCATCACCAAGTTCATCAAAAATATCCTCCATCATGGATTTCACATCAGCATTGCCGTGTCTGCTCATTATTGTTCCAATTTGGAAAGGGGTCGAGCCTTTCTTTGCTTGCCTCTTTAGAACCAGAGTTGCAGTTCGGAATATACGTTGATTTTCAAGTGGCATTTCCCAACCATATTTGTTGAGTAGATTGATGTCATACTCTGCACTCAATGACTCTATATATGTCAGTGTCTTTTGACTGAATGGTTTTTCTGCTTGAGGCCAATCCATCCACTCAAATCTACAATCGGCAAACTGTATAAAAAGAAATTGTGCAAATAAAACATAAATCTAACGTATAGACACACAATTAGTAAATTTGGTGAATATAAATATGTAAAAAACTTACGGTGGAAGGCCAACAGTAGCCATGGTCGATGGGGATCAACCGCAGACCTTCTGGAGTCTCAGCCCACAATATATTACCGAGGTGCCGATCGGCGTTGGCAAACCTGAGATCCAACACCGCGATCTTATGCACCTCACCAATAGGAAAAATTTTAACTCTGTCATGACACTTTTGGCAAGATCCTTCATTAGGCATATACTTTTGCAGTGAGCCAATACCAGAAACTTCAACTACTTTTGAAGGACCGAAAATTTCAACAACGCACGTTGGCGGAACCCCAGAAAACCCAATTGTCTCAACTCGTGATAGTCCACGTGCCTCTCCTGTGGGATGGTCCAGCTGATACGCGGCAGCCTCGCGTAGATAACCTGCTCCTGCAATAGTTCCTATCCTGATCCCAGCACCCGGTACAAAACCACTCTTTGCCTCTTGATCCATTGGCTTAAACACTGCTACGTACTCATTCTTAGCCCCATTATGCATTTTATAAGCTCCACTTTCTCCCGTTTCCGCTATATCTGGTTTATGTTCAATTCCATCCAAGGTTGCAACTACAAGGTCAACGACCGCCTTAGGGTGACTGATATTATCAGGTAGCAGACTCAAACCACCTTCTTTGTTGCTGCCACTGCTATTACTTTCGTCATTGCTACTCCCAGTGTTATGTTTAGAATCTTTCTCGTTGTCACTACCACTAGTACTGTTTTCTTTAGAATCATTACCTGATTCAATAACCACAACAATCCCAAGTTTATATTTAACCAAAAGAAGTTGCTTAATTAATACGGGGGCTATAAACCAAAAAATCCCTTTCTGAATCATAAAAGCAGACTTTATTATTAGGGTTGATTTTATTTATTTTCTCTAAATTTACAAAACAACCTCCATATTTCTCTTCAAAATATCTCATAAACTAAAAACATCATCTATTTTACAAAACAAACCCTCTTCCAAAATAAAGTCATTGTTCCTACTAGCGTAAAAATTTGATTTATATATTAGTTACTGTAGCTAAACAAACTTATAACGGAAAAAATTATTTTACTCTTAGTAAGATGATCATAAACAATAATCAGGCGACTTAAGAAACCAATACTATATGTTTTCTAATAAAAAGTTGAATCGTCTAAATTTAATAGTATAAAAACCATAAACACTTTATATCTATATTTTAAAGAGGGATATTATGTCGTCTAAATAGCATACTTTCCAAACAAACAAATTTATGATACGGGTTCGTGTATAATGTTGAAAACGGGTTTGTCATTATATCTTATTGAACTACTTACTTAAACAAAGTTTATATATTGTACCAAATAAATTTGTTTTTAGCAACGATACATAATATCAACGAAAATGAACAATAACTCTCAACTAGTCATACATAAACTAGTTATAATATTACTAGCATTACCTTTATTTAGTTTATGACTTAAATCATCTTCCGTTTTCTGTCGTTTTGGTGACGTAGAAGATGTACCCGGGCTGTCAACATCATTACTTGATTTTCTTTTGGGTGGTAATGGATTGTTTTGTGGTTGTGAAGGATCGTTCATTGTCGATTCTTGATGGTTTAGGGCAACGAAATGTTGAGATTTGTCTGTGTGTCTATTTTTGTTTTGTGAATAGTTATTAAAACTGTAAATGTTGTGGGTTCTTGATCGGTTTAAACAGATTGTTTATGTGTGTAAGTGAAAGTAAATGTTGTGGGTTCTTGATCGGTTTAAACAGATTGTTTATGTGTGTAAGTGAAAGTGATCAACTGGTTGAATGAGAGTTGTGGCATTAACAGAGGCACTTCATGCATGCCATGAAATTTGATGGATTGGTTTGTGGTTTATGATGAATAGTTGTTCGTGGTGAAATCTTGATGAGTTGTGGGAATGTTGAAAATATACGGATGTTTGTAATTTAAAGTTATAACTTGTTGTTATCCATGCACATGCATGGTTCAATTTCATATTTTGAGGGTAAGTTATGAAACATTTTAATTTAAAGCATGCAATTTTATTCAACATCTAAACTGTATCTGTATACACCCAATAACTTAGAGGATATGAAGTTACAATCATTCAAATTTGGTGACCAATTATAAATTAATCATACTTAAGTCGTTATTCGTTAAGATTGGTCGTTAGTCAGTACGTAATAATTAGTTAGAGAAGTCAATAGCTAGTCAAACGTACATGCACTCATTTTACTAAATTAATTCGTTCATTCAATAATTCACCATACACATTTGTAACTTCGTGACATACATTATAAACCAAAAAAATAAAAGAAGAAGAAGAAAAGTAAAAGACAAATCGCGTTAGCTTATGAATTACAAGTAATTTCATATTATATTTAACGTGTACAAAAACATAATTTGACGCACACAAAATCTTTTATTATCAAAGAACAATCAAATTACAACATCGTCTCAATTTGTAAACAACTCAGAACAACAACAAAATCTCAATTAGTTATATCACAAATCAACCACAAACACAAAGAGTACTCTAGCCACTCTGTCGTACTCCTAATATCTATTTGATATTAGTATTATTATAAGAGAATGTAAACTTTTATAAATCAATCAAGACTTGAACAAAACAAATTTAATTAGCATCAAACTGCAACCTCCCTTATGGTTTGATGCATAAAGAGTTTTACAGATACAATTAAAGAAATATATGACCTAATACAATTAAAATATATGTTTTAATACCATTGATAGACAATCACAAACCCTAACCAATCTAGAGAGAACTCAAAGAAACAAACTTTACAAAGAAACGGAATCAAAAAATATTGGGGGGAATTGCATATATATTCTTCCAAAACTTAAATATTGCATATATATCCAATCTAAAATGATAATTGCATATATATCCTTCAATAACACAATAAATTACATATATGTCCAAATAATTAAATTATGTGCTAATAAAGCATAAAATAAATTATACTAACTATTACTTAATTTTAGTTTTGACCATTATACCCTTAAGTTTGTTGCTTGTTTTATATCAAACAAGAGAAACACAATTCATGTTTCCCCACAACTCATGTTTCTCTATAAAATCACCATTCTTGTATACCCTGACGAACAATTTTTAGATTGACTTAAAAGAACTTAAGTTGAATCATAGAAGGGGCAATGTTATTATATTGGTGCCGCACCTGTCACATGCAACAGCGAAAAACAGCGTTCGAAGCAAAACATACAACAAACCAATAAAATATTTGACAAGAGAAAACTTCTACAAACCAGGGAAAAAAATAGTCCTCGTGTTCGTCTTGCAGCAAAAGTCATATCTGTACGTTGTTGTAACAATTCAATCATAAGTAACCTTTGTTGTTGTGGTAACAATTCATTTATAGTCTTAATATATAAAATCATTCCTATCAAAGTGCAAACACTTGAAATCTAGAGTGGGTATAAAATTGGCATTGATTTATGTTCATGTTGGGGGATCTGATAAGTAACTATAAGTCTTATGACTAAGAAGGGTATAACAGTCAATTGCAAATGGAAATGGTTTTGTTATTTAGAATATAATTAGTCGGATATATATGGCCTTTTAAATGTTTTTAAAGGATATAAATGCAATTATCATTTTAGGTTGGATATATATGCAATTTTTAAGTTTTAGAAGGATATATATGCAATTCCCCCAAAAATATATATGACTATATCTTTGTAAGACCGTATGTTTACATTGAAACCCGTAGGTTAATCTTTATTAATCATCCACTATTTATAATAGTGAAACCCTAAACTCTAAACCCACAAACCGGGCTTGGGCTTATCCTTATCCTTTAACACTTCCCCGTAGTTCGAGCGGCGAAATCGTGAAAGCTCGAATTGAAGAAGAAAACTAAGAAAGTAAAATAAAACAATAAACCAAAGTAAAACGGGATAACCCAAAGTATCCCAAATTGACACAAACAAAATTCGTCTCGGGAATTTTTACCCTAGATTCGATATAAAACAAAAACAAAAACAAAAACAAACAATTAAATAAATATAAACTTTTTTTTTTAACAATAAACCACAAACATCATTAAAAAAGTAAACAAATAAAATAAAAAGAAGTACTAATCAGTTATTCGTCTCAGGGATATCACACATGTCATCTTTTGTTGGTTGATGTTAGGCTCCAATTTTGTCATCAGTGCATTGAACCGTTCATTCATCTGTTGCTTTGCCGACCTCACCGCAACTACCACAATGAAGTATAGCTTCCTTAGTAACATATGCATGAACAAGACCTCTTCTAAGAAAAGTCAAGACTGGCACATCCGAATAACGTGGACCATGTAAGATGATTGAGAAAACACGCGACTAGAACTTGGAAACGTGGTCGACAACACAAGGTTGACAAACAAACACACAAGGTCGACAACACAAGGTCGACAAACAATCACACAGGTCGACAATACAAGGTCAAAAAAAAATGTGAGCCGAAAATAATAATAATAATAATAATAATAATAATAATTTTAGTTTGATATCTTTGATTGAAGCAATAGGTGTAGGTATCTTTGGTGTAGAGTTTAGGTGTAGGTATCTTGATCAAACAGTAGGAGAATAAATAAAGAATGGTTGATTAAATCGAATGAATAAGGCTGCCCCCAGTAGGGGGATTCAAACCCTCTCATTTTTCCTGGCACGTCAGCTTTCTCTCTCCAGCGACCTTCAGGCGATTAGGAGCCCCAGTAAGGGCGACCTTTAATAAAATTAATTAAGAAATATGAGTGTGGTTTTTATGTGTGTTTGTTTCGATCGTACACATGATCGACTTAAACAAAAAATCACTCGATCGACATGTTCCACAGCAAGGTGATCGATCGACATTTTCCAAAAATAGCACTCGATCGATTGAAGATCGAGTCTACTGGGGCTAGCCTAAGGGGTTATTAAATCGAATGTTTTACTAATAGACTAACAAGGGAATCTTTGGGAGAATAAATAACTAATGGCTTATTAATCGAATGAATACATGAACTGTTTTAGTAAATCGAATGTATAAGGATTTAGGGAACCGTGAAACAAGGAAGGTCGACAACACACTTGGTCGACAAACACTCAAACACACCTCGACAACACACAAGGTCGAGAAACAATAATACTAAACGAATAAAACAAAATAGCGGAAGCAGAGAAAGGATCGGTTAGGGTTGATACCATGTAAGACCGTATGTTTACATTGAAACCCGTAGGTTAATCTTTATTAATCATCCACTATTTATAATAGTGAAACCCTAATACCCTAAACCCACAAACCGGGCTTGGGCTTATCCTTATCCTTTAACAATCTTGGCCTTTTTCTTTATATAGTTGCACTCATCATCTTTTTACTCTTTGATGCTCTAAGTATGAAATGAGAACACACTTACTCCTTGATCTTTTAAGAAAGTTGCATCCAGGTCCGTACTATAAGTTGAAGCATGCACAAACACAACCAACACTACACAACCAGAATTAAGAGTTAGCGTAAACACCCCCTGGACTATTATTTACAAGATTTAGTTTACTTGAGCATGTAATTTTAATACACCCCCTTAAACTAAATCTGAAAAATATCAACAAGGTTCAAGTTCTCATACATTTTATTATATTCAGCAGAACATAAACCCTTAGTAAGAACATCAGATGTCTTATCCTCTGACTGAACCTTACAAGTTTTAAAAACACCTTCATTAATTTTCTCCCTTGGGAAATAAAGATCATTTTCAAAATGTTTAGTTCTCTCATAAAAAACTTGATTTTCAGCTATATGAATAACTACATTACTGTCACAAAACATGTGTGCAAGAATAGTATAGTTAACCTTTAAATCGGTTAACAGCTTTAAAGTCCAAATGATCTCACAAGCCACACTAGACATAGCTCTGTACTTAGCCGGCTTTGCTAACACATACTGCTTCTTACTCTTCCAAGACACAAGACAGCTACCAAGAAAGACGGCAGATCTTCTGGTAGCTGTACACTTGTCCAAATCAGAGGCCACAAAAGCAATCAACTCAAACTTATAAAACACCCTTTACCATAAGACCCTTTAAGATACCTAAGTACCCTAAATGCCAACTTAGGATCAGAGTGCAATGGACCATGTGTAGCTTATCTTAACTTATGCACAACATAAGATATATCTGGTTATATTTAAGTAAATTAACTTGCCCACCATTTTTTTAAAGTTCCCAAAATAGACCAATGGATAATCATTTTTATCCAGAATTTTACCAGTTGGTTTATTCTGATTAATCTCAATAGGAAGTAGGTTTACATTCCAACACTCCAAATTCATCAAGCAGCTCAAGACAATATTTTCGCTGAGAAAAACACATACCACTTTCATATTTAATAAATTATGTTTCCAAGAAATACGTTAACTAACCAAGATATTTTATTAAAAACTTAGAACTTAAAAAAGTTTTAAACCTTTCAATCTCATTAATATTATTACCAGTAATTATAATATCATCAACATATACTAGTAAAGCAAAAAAAATCTCCTTTTCTGACTTGGTGAATAAAGAATGATCATTTTTGCTATGTTTATAACCAAACTCACACAAAGTAGAAGTCAATTTTTCATTCCACTTCCTAGGTGCTTGTTCCAAACCATATAAAGATTCTTTTTTTTACTTGCATACCCTTTGACAATTTTTCATTCCACTTCCTTGGTGAATAAAGAATGATCATTTTTGCACTGCAGGATGAATTACGGCGTAACCACAAGAATGAGTCACGTCGTAATTGGTTTGAACCTGGAAATCATCTACAGAATACTGTTACGGCGTAATGATGGATGAAAGTTACGCCGTAACTAGTTGAAACCTGGAATAAACTGCTACTATATAATGGTTACGGCGTAACCATTGAAAAAGTTACGTCGTAACTTGCTAATCGGGACATAATCCAACTTCCTGCTAAAGATCGTTCATTCAACTCCAATTCTTGCAAATATGTTAAAAACTCAAAACCCAACAATGAAAATAAAACAAAAAAGGAAAGGGATAATTCGGGTTGTCTACTGAAAGAGCACTTTTCTTTATTAACGAGTCTTTAAGTTAAACTCAAAGCCATGGGGCTTTAATGGGGCCTTCGGACTTGGCCTCCTTAATCATTTTCTTATCAGAGGAAGGTTGGTCCCAAATAGTTGGAGGTATGAACGGAGTCATGCAATATTTTTTCTCGCAGAAAGTTAGACTTGGCCCATTCATAACGAAATTTAGCTTCAGCTTCCCATTTTAATTTAACCTTTCCAAATTTACTTTAATCCAATTCTCAAACAAAATCCCATGGTAGCCGACTTTTCTCTCTTTTCTTCATTAAAACATGCCCATTTATTATGTTTGAGCAGGTTTGGCTCATGGAATTCTCCTCCATTGCACACCTTGAGATGGGGATCACATGTAGGCCAAGCTTGAGTAGTTCCTCCAGACATCATAATTGCCGATTCACAAAAGTGAATAGTCCATTCTATATTTTCAAACCAATCGGCCATAATATGGTGTTCTCGAAACCAATTTTCCTTAATTATTTTCTTTACTTCAAAACTCCACCAAACGGCTGCCTCTTTTTTTATCCGTTTCACGAAGAATTGGCCACCTCCATTGCAACGTTTGATAAACGGGGAACATGTTGGCAAAGTTAATTTCGAGCCCTCTATCATAATCATCATAGGAGTACAACAATGTAGCTTCCCCGTTACCACAGTTACATACCACTTTTGTCCATTTCCCTAGGTGAAATTCGATCTTCTTCGTCATCCCGCCAAAAAGATTCATTGCTATCATAGCTATCATTAGACTTTGTTTCATGTGTATGACAAATATATGAAGGAGTAAAAGCATCGTTAGAACTGTCGAGTAAAATAGTTGGCTCCTCCTCAGTAACTAAGTCTGCCATGCACGAGCTTACTACTTCTTCTGGTTCTTGACAAAGAACATTGTCCATCTTAAACACCACCCTATCATGATTGTATCCCAATGAAATTTCTTTTTCAAAGACCTTGATTCGGGCGCGTGAAGTAGCAAGGAAAGGTCTCCCAAGAATTAAATGCTCTCTAGGGGTGGTTGCCATATCAATAACCACGAAATCTGAAGGAAAGAGAAACTTATCGACCTTAACCAATACATTACCCGCAATTCCAATCGGAGTCGCCTTAGTCATATCTGCCATTTCAATCACCATGCTTGTTTTCCAAAGATTAGTTAACCTAAGTTTTAGAAATATTAAAAGTGGCATAACGTTCACACTAGATCCAAGATCGGCTAATGCCGATAGATCATGATTACCAGTAGAGCATGGAAGAACGAAGCTATCCGTGCTAATCTCCTTCTTTGGTAATTGTCTAGGCATTTCATTTGCATTAGTGCTCTCCAACTTCGGCTCGATATATGTTCCCTGGTTACGCCGTAACTCATCGCAAGAGTTACGGCGTAATTGGTTACTGTCATCCGATCCAACTTCAACTTCCTGCTTAGTAATAGAAGTATGGAAATTATCGGTTGATTCATTAACCTCGTCGTCCGTAAAGATGGCCTTGCAAGCCACCATAGGTTTACTTCCTTCGGGTTCAGTATTACTTCTTTTCAACTCTTCACTAAGCTTTTCAACCATTGCCTCTAAGTTCTTTAAAGATTCGTCATGACTAGAAAGGCTTTTGTTCATACTTTCTTGAAAGTTTTTTTTAACCATTCGTCCTGCTCTTTTTGCCTTTTAGTAAAGTCCTCAAGGTATTTGTTGATAGTATCCTTGAGATTAAACTTTCTTTCTCCATAAGGTCCACGATTGTAATACCCCGAAGGTCTTCCATGATGTCCGTTACCATTTCCATTTGATCCTTGGAAAGGTCTATTAGCTTCACCATACTTGAACTCTTCAATTTGTCTATCTTCATCATCAAGAGGGCAATTTTTAGCAATGTCTCACACCCAACTTGAATGGCGTGCACACTTTCTTTTAGTTTCAACTTATCCCGACCAAGAGTTTCTAGTTTGTTGGTGATGGCGGCAATACCATCCAAACTTCCGCCTAAACTTCTATGGCTTCCTCCTTCATGCCACTTTTAAGAGTGGGTGGCCATATTTTGTATAGCTTCTAATGCAAGTGTAGGTGTCATTCCAGGGATCGGCCCTTGAGAATCGAGCATTTTCCTTTTAGCAATTCCAATACCCTTGTAGAAGATGTTGACCTTTTGTTGATTATTGAGTTCATGAGTAGGGCATTTGTATAGGAGGTCATTATACCTATCCCAAGCTTGGTATAATGTTTCGCCATCTTCTTGTCTTAAATTGTGGATTTCTTCTAACTGTTTTGCCGTTCTTGAGGGAGGGAATTTTTTTTGAATGAAAGCTCTTTTGAGAAGATTCCACGTGTCAATGGTCCCACCGAAAAGTCTATCAACCCATCATTTAGCCAATCCCGTGAGTCATAGGGAATACCCGGAGCATGACCGCATCTTGAGAAACACCCGGGATATTGAAAAGGCTTGCGATGTACAAAACATTTTCAATATGCTCGTAGGCATCTTCGTTCTTACTTCCGGAAAAAGGGTTAGCACGCAACTCCCTCATAAACTGGTCCTTAATCTTGAATCGGACCTCCGCTCTAATAGTCGGCCTAACGAGCCCCGGCACTTGCTCATCCCGAGTCATAGCAAGGTATTCCTCGAGAGCGAGGTTATCGATGTCCACAACTTCCATGGTACCTGAAACTTAAAGAAGATCGAGAGAAAACAAAAATTAAATAAACAAAAACAAAAAATAAAAGACTTAACAAAAACCCTAATATAGCTCCTCGGCAACGGCGCCAAAATTCTGATGCAAGTTTTCTGACCAGAATTTAATATTTATAAGTCTCGTCTACATAAGGTCTACCTATTGCACTAACGAGCAGTGAACCCGATCGTGCGTAGTATAGAAAGTGGTAAAGCCGAGGTCGTTCCCAAGAGCTATGTAGATGAGGATCCTATTAAGTCTAAGTGTCACGGCTTTAAAAGGTTTTAAGATTGAAATGATTAATTAAACTAAAAGACAAGAAATAAAATGCTTAAATTAAATTAAGGTTCTGAACAATGGTGAGAAAGTGTGCTAACCTATTTATTCATCCTATCATGTAATGTCTATGTTTTCTAACTACTTCTTATTGATTCAAGTGGGGGTTTAAGTCGCTATGACAACATTTGGTCAATTCGTCACAACCTATCAACAAAGGTTCCTACCCGACGTCAAAGGCCTACCCTTTGGGGAGTCGAGGGTCTCAAGAAACCTAAGCCAAGTCATTAAGTACCCTACATGCAAGATTCGAAACAAACTGTGCCAGGGCGCTAGCATCTTAGACACGCATCCCTAACTTCTTAAGTTCATCCTTCCGAACGGTGATACTTTGGTCAATTCGTACAAGAGGGATTTGATAGTCTTTTGGTCAATTTTTACCAAGCCTCTCTACCTACTTACTTAGGGTCAGTTGGTCAATTCTCCTAAGCAATTAGATACGACCGCAATTCAAAACTACCAAAGCTAGAGTAACTACCAACGAACTATGCACGCATACACTAGAAACAATTATACAAGCATGACAACACAAACAATACAATCAAGAAATCATAACTAGGCTAGCACCAAGGTGCTTAGCCGATCATATTAAAAGACACAATAACTTCAATGTTTAACATGATTAAAGACATGAATTAAAGTGTAAAG
The DNA here is from genome assembly GCA_910596185.1 of Chrysanthemum makinoi. Taxonomy (NCBI): domain Eukaryota; kingdom Viridiplantae; phylum Streptophyta; class Magnoliopsida; order Asterales; family Asteraceae; genus Chrysanthemum; species Chrysanthemum makinoi. Next base: position 57,256,942 of record OU343223.1, on the reverse strand, counting down.
TAGTAGTAATCGCTAAAGCTTATCGATATAATGTGATTCCTCCCTTGGAGATAGCTCTGTATGCTTTGTATGATCTACCCTTGGAACCCTCTTCACGTTCTCTGACTTTGTGTTGTGAGTGAATGATGTAAAATGCAGATTTTAGGGTTTGTATTTATAGGCCCGATCATAGTTACGGCGTAACCTAAGTTGAGAGTTACGCCGTAACTTAATTATCTTCTAAACAGAAAGCTCGTAGTGGTAATTACGGCGTAACCTAAGGAATAGTTACGCCGTAATTGTAGCTCCGCCATAATTTTGTAGAGAGTTACCCGAACTTGAATACCTTCTAAACAGTAAGTCTCAGAGTGCTAGTTACGTCGAATGTATGTTAGAGGTTACGGCTAGTTGACGGAGGCAAAATTCTCCATGACCTAGATGGTTACGGCGTAACTTAAGTTGAGACTTACGCCGTAACTGCAGTTGAGTTGGTCTCTATAACAAAATCCCAGCAAGGCGTAATTGAGAATATGATTTACGCCGTAGCTTCTTCAATGATAACATACTAAGGTAAAACTGTTAAGAAAATCTCCAAATTCACGTCTCTAAGCTCCAATGCTCATATATCACCTGGAAACGAAATATAAAGGAATAATTGTATATATCCATATAAATGACATAAAATATGAGCATAAACGGGAGAAATTGACACTTAAAAATCAGGATTATTTGATGTTATGAGTTACCAATTAGTAATTAGTTGGAATCAGATTTTGGTGCTTGAATATAAGTCAATGTTGTGTCACAAGTTTAACGTGTTTTAGTATTTGTACCATATTCCCTCTTTTTCTTGAATAGGAGTACGGCTATCCTTTGTCTTGTTTTAGGATTGTGATAGTATTACCAGTTTTGTACAGAATTAGGATTGCATCTAGGACTGATTCTAGTTTAAAATGCTGCTAACTATTTGCTCAAATTTGTTGTATACAGTTTAGGGATTTCACCATTGAATGGTTCCATTGGGATCAGGCTAAGGTGCCATTTAGCCCTGAAACAATTGATTACGTTAATAACCTGGATGCTGAGGAAGATCTAGCTATGCTCAAGTCATATGGATGGATGATGCCATGCCAGAATGCTAGGATCTTCCGAACCGGCACAATGTTGCTGAAGAAAGGGGTCAAGAAAGGGTTGTCTCCTAGTGGAATTGGAAGAATGATGTACAAAGACCTTTCTACTCAGAAAACTGCCATAGAAAAGATTTTTGAATCAGCCAGTACAAGATTTCCTCTAGGTTCTAGCGATGATGATTTTATTGACTTGGTTTCGCTGTTGATTGATGAACAACTTGCTATAGGGGCGTCAGATGGAAGCGTTTCTTATTGACTTGGTTTCGTTGTTGATTGATGAACAACTTGATGTTTATTTCTGTTCCTTTCAGTATTAACTTTCCAATTGTTTTGAGATGGGCTTTCGGAAACCATTTGTGTCTTAGATACCTTTTAAACTGAAGATTTGAGACTTTTTGTCAGGAGTATATCTGAACTTGCCAAAATGTTGTTGTTGATTGATAAACAACTTGCTATAGGGGAATCAGATGGAAGTGTTTCTTATATGTAATTGCTTTTTTAGGAATACTTATGGTTCTTTACCTTATGACTTGATGTTTATTCTTGTTCCTTTTCAGTATTAACTTTCCAAGTATTTTGAGATGGGCTATCGGTAACCATTTGTGTCTTACACCTTTTAAACTCATTGTTTCGAGTCTTTTAGTCAGGAGTACATCTGAACTTGCCAACATGTTTTATTATGGTGCGCCAATAATATCACCTTGGTGGCCAACTAGCCATCTTCTATACTGTATGAAATCCTAGCCACAAGATAGACACCATGTGCTTATATGTGAACCTGCCACAATTACCTAACTCGAGTTCTCGCTGCATGTAGATATAAAAGCTGTTTTGAGTACATTAAAATGAAAATGTTGTATTGGTTACCTAGTTGAATCAGAGTCGATGATTTTAACATACAAGAGATGTTCATAGTGTTGGTCCCAAATGTGTGAGTCGATATGAAATGCAAACAATAATAAACTTGAATAACTATAAATCGTCTAACATTGTAACATTTACATGTACATCTATATATACTAATCGAATGGGTATGTCCAAACGTTATACCGGTTCATGAGTAACCATTTCTAACCGTCCATTAACTAACTAACATAACAGTTTGGTGGTTATATAACTAACTATAACTACTATTAACCGCTTGGCGGTTTAAAACTATGTAATGACCAAGTTTGGTCGTTGTCGTTTGAAGCAATGTCGAGATTATAGTTTACAATCTCCTCCTAAATCTTGATCGTTGCTTCGTCCTAAGTCTTGAACTCCGAGCATTTGTCGCATAGTCACGAACTTGAGTCTTGGTAAAGCTTTTGTTAAGATATCTGCTCTTTGTAGTTCTCCACTAACGTGTTCCTTTCTTAACGAATCCCATAATTCCTTTGCCGTTTTGCAACTTGCTACTTGTAAGATCACATCTTCGGTAAATGCTTGATATAGGATGGCCGTTGTTGCCTTATCCTTCTTATCATCTACTTGCGTGTTATCCTTAGGTTCTATCGCTTCCCATAAACCTTGTGCTTCTAGTATCACCTTAATTTGTATAGTCCAAACTGTGTAGTTTGTGGTTTTGAGTTTAGGGCATTGATATTGTGCCATAGGGGTTACGGGTTTTGGTGCAGTGTTAGTGTTATTCGCATCGTCACCGGGCATTTTGATAGTGCTTATGATCTTCACTTTCTAATTCGTATGGGAATTCTAACTTAGTATGGTATTCTTAATACTACGGGAACAGAAATAGTTATCTGGGAATCTAATAGTACGGGATCAATAAAGTTCTCGGGATTTCCTAATAATATAAAATAACGATCTATACTATTTAAAGTATAAAAGAGAAATCCAAAGTTTGAATTTATGACCTCGTTGTTGTGTTAAACACAATCGTATTCCCACTTGTGTGTCGGTACTCGAGTGTAATACCAACTACGTTCTTTCTTTCCCACGTACACTAAACTGATTCGCATACACCCTCGTGTTGATGTTTGTCGAATAGTTTTTTTTCAATAACCACACTTTCACCACGTTATCTTCTTTTCTTTCCTTTGTTTCGACTTGAAATAAACGTGCCCTAGATCTCTTGGTCTCGGCTTTCTTCTCGGTAAAATAAAAAAGGTTGTTGTTTTGTTGTTTTTGATTTCAAGGCTTATTCAAACACAAATATCCAAAATACCTTTCGGTATTTTATTCAAACAAGCAGATTTGCTTGTTTTCCTTCTCTACTATTACGATAGTAATATTCAAACAAGGAGAGCGATATGCTTAAATCCTTGTTGTCCTCGTTTCTTGTCCGCGTTCCACAATACCCTTTTTCTTTCTTTTGTTCACACCGTATGTTTCACAACACAAATACCTCTCGGTATTTACAAGTAACAATTGATCAGATTGTTTCCTTTCGTTGTTGTCCTTGTATTGCTACCGTGCCTTCTCCAAAACAATCCTAGATTGTTTTCTACTCAGTATACCTTCTTAATTCTCCAAGCACTTTCTTTTTCTCTTTTTGTATATCGTACATATACAAGTACCTTCTTGACGTCTTTCAATTCTTCTTGTCACGTTGTAATTTTGACAAGATATCCTTCTTTTTCTTGTTGTCGTGTGCAAGGCACCAACAAGGTACTCAAACAATTGTTCTTCTTTCTTTCTTCTTCTGTTGCTACGTACAAGTATCACAACAGGGAATCAGGCTTTTCCACAATATTTGGTATCCTTTCGTTTTGCAATTTCTATACAAATAGTACGGTCGCACTTTCACTTTTCTGCGGCCTAGTTATCCAAACAGCGCGTCCCCTTGGTTTTGAACGTCGCGTCTTCTTCTTCCTGAAACAAAGTTTCAGCGTCTGTTTTCTTTCTGGTTCCCTTCTGGTCTCGATAAGTTTTCTGAGTTTGTGATACTTCTCGTTAACAAGGTTCTGATGATTGTAATGGTGTAACGAGCGTGTAAACAAAGGCTCTTGATGCCAAATGTTGGTCCCAAATGTGTGAGTCGATATGAAATGCAAACAATAATAAACTTGAATAATTATAAATCGTCTAACATTGTAACATTTACATGTACATCTATATATACTAAACGAATGGGTATGTCCAAACGTTATACCGGTTCATGAGTAACCGTTTCTAACCGTTTCTAACCGTTTCTAACCATTTCTAACCGTCCATTAACTAACTAACATAACCGTTTGGCGGTTATATAACTAACTATAACTACCATTAACCGCTTGGCGGTTTAAAACTATGTAATGACCAAGTTTGGTCCTTGTCGTTTGAAGCAATGTCGAGATTATAGTTTACACATAGCAGATGAAACAAATTTCCTTGCACTCTTTTTTGAATTCATTTCTATGTCCCGGCACTTTCATACTAACTCATAGATTTTGTCAGTTATAAACTTATATTTGCTGTTCATAAAACCTCATAAATGGATTCCCTAAGTTGAGCAACCAGGTCATCAAGAAATTAACATCAAAACACAGAATTTACAGCAATTACATCTAACCAAAACTCAACCAGTTGACTTCTATGAAGTCAGACTTGTTAACATTCAAAGTCCAACCAGTTACATTCTATTTTACTACCTATCAAAATCCCAAAAACTGGAAACCAGCATACTACCAAGATGAATCATGTACCCGCATAAGTGATAACACGATGCTACTTTTTTGGTATTACAAAAGTATATGGTTCAAAAATCGTGTCTTTATATGCATTTTCTGGCTGTCTGTTTTAACTTTTGGAGTCGAGAGTCAAGTAAAAAAACCAATGGAATCATGAACAAAAAGAGTGAAAGACATGAAGGCATGCAAATCTTCTTAAAATGTTTCCAAAAGGTATTGGATCGTAAACTAATCTAAAGTAACAACAGAACATTAAACAAAACAACAATTACAATATATTGACTTTCCAAAGACAAACTTCTTACATTCTAACAATGTCAAGTGAGTTTGGGGTGAGTGGACACACTCACACACTTGCGCGAATTCGGGTAACGGCTACAAAGAAGAAAGAAAAAGGAAATTGTACCCGACCAGGGATGGAATTGGACGTAATGGAATAAGAAAAGAGAAGGGATTCATGGGCAATGAAGGCAACCAAGGGAGAGAAATCATCCCATTCAGTTCCGAAGACATTTGCTATTGGGTAGCCTGCCGATTTCGAGTCGGAGATCCAGCCCTATCAGCCCTACCTGACTCACTTCACTTGATAGAATGGATGTCATATAGAAAGGCTTCATCCACCAACCCTGATCCCATAACATAAACCACAATCCAAACACCCGTTTTATACAGCACTGCTACAAGAGTTATTAAAGAAGCAGTTCCTCTTTAACAGGACTTACTAACCTTAATACTATAATAAATAAGCACCCTTAATAACATAAAAAGGATCCAATACCAATCAGACATGGAATCTGAGTTCGGATTTTTCATCTTGAAGTTAAAAATCAGTTTAAGCTCACCAAACTATTCATACCAAATAACCCTTGAATCCATATGACCAGTTTAGTTGCCATCATCTATCAGTGTTATATCTGCTATGACATTGCCAACACAATGTTTACTACATGTCTGTCAATCATCACTACCTCATGTAGTTCATGTATCCACATCACCAACATTTTAGTTTGACTGTTGCACAATTCTAAAGGTATACAGAAACTAATGAACTATATGGTCAAAACAAAAGCTTGTGGTGCATACTAACAACTTTTCATCTTTGCACAAGAAAATGACAAGGTGATTCTTTTATTTTTTATTATTATTATTTTTATTATTATTATTATTATTTTTTTGGCAACACAGTTACCTAAGTTTTATGTTTAAGATACGACACTCATCTTTCAAGTGCATTACCACACTCAGAGCCTATGAAGGTTGGTAACATAAAAGTTATAACATGCAAAGTGTTAGCACATAATCTACCTAAGCAAGAGCATACTTGATACACAAAAGTTAACAAGTAAAAAAGATAAACATGTATATGGACAAGTTTATCGTGTACCAAAAGTTTAGTATCAATATTACATAAGGTTGTGAGCGAAGAAGATAATTAGTTAACAGACTGCCTAATACCACATCACTTGGAAGTACCAAGATAATAAGCATTTGGAATGGATCAGAGTAGCCATATGTCTAGCATAAACAAGAAGTTAACGTTGCTTAAATATCTGGCAGCAGTTCCTATGCGTCCTCGTTTTCAATTGAATCAATATACTTTTTCATGTTTGATGGAAAAGTAAAACCTTTAGCCTTTTAAGGATCAAGAGCCTGCCATAAGAATGAGAATGGAATTGTCGTTAGGGAGAAGTAAAGAACAATAATCATCAAAGATATATATAGATCAGTAGTTGATAATTAGAGAATCTTACGTACCTTTAAACAGGCTTCCCCAATTGCAAGTTCCTTGACATGACGCAGGTTTAGTATAAAAGCTTCAAACATTTCTTCTTGCCCAGGATGATATCGACTATAATACTCATAATTTAACTCGGCTTTAATTAAAGATGAGACATTTAGCAAAGATAGCTTCTTTACGCACAATCTTCCATCAATTGTGAGTGACAAAGTATAAGGAGCATTGATTTCAATAGCAGGTGGCGGAATACGTCGCTTTCGATCAAGGTAGGAAGAGAAGAGCAAGTTCTTGACACTCTTTGAAGGAATATCAAGGCGCGTGAAACCGTAGCAGAAGTCCAACTTGAAAGTCTCCAAAAGAGGACTACCGGATAATATGTTATGAATCAAATCATGATCCAATTTTGTACGAGAAATGGACAAACTCTTAAGGTTTTTCCATGCAATTGAACCAGTTTGATCAAATAAACATCCTTGTAGTTCGAGTATAGTAAAACATGAATTGATGAAAAACAATTGAGGTAGCATAAACGACTTAGATAGACAAACTGGAGATAAACTAGGTATAAGTAAATGAAACTCGTGAACGTTGCGATTAATAGCATAATGAATCCAGTTGTTGACGTCCGATTCAAATTGAAAATGGTATCTGATAGAGATATAGAGTTTGTTGATGTTCAATGGGAATTGAGTTATGGTTTGGTCAACAATGGAATAGAAACCATCGAGCAGAGCAACTGGATTTTCTGTGTGATAGATTTGAATGTCGAAAACAATATTGGGAACTAAAGTCCAGAGATGTAACCATCGCTTTGAGAGAATACCTGTTCTAATCGCCTCTTTTGTCGATTCTAAGCGACTAAGGATTTCCACAATAATCAACCAATCTGGTAACAAACTTAGTCGATCTTCTTCCATATTTTCTACACAGATTTTTCGCTGGTTATGACTAAACGAAGGGTGTCGGTATCTTCGTTATTATTATGGGGATGTTTATTACAGAGGTAAGCCCACGTTCATGTTTGGGTAAGTTTATATAATTGGGCTTATCTAAATTTCATATCAAATGTTACTGTATAAGTTTATATAATTGGCTTATCTAAATTTCCATATCCAAAATTTTATACAATTGGGCTTATCCAAAATTTTAAGGCATGGCAGATGCTTATTTGGTCATCTCTATATGGTAGAGAAAAGTTCTTTGTAGATCCGATTTTTAGCATAGAACCGCTAAACACATCTGGTCCGTCCATCCACTCTTCATCCGACGCTTTGGATTAATTTGATATTATTTTTTTTCTATTGTCATTTATTGAAGAGGGGTATCGTGGTCATATCCCATACACTCATTCAAACAACACATCTGTCATTTTACAAACACACACATACACTCATCTCTCATTTCTCTCATCTCTGTCATCTCCAATCCAATTTGAACCATAATTGTTCATCATCCATAAGTGATCATCATCCATAACTGATTATCATCCGATTATCACTCTCATAAACACACACCTAACCCTAATTTTAGCCCCAAATTTTATCAATAATGAATATCCGAGATGAAATAGCAGCGAGTAAGCGTAAATCTAAGGTCGAATCATCATCTGTTCAACCTGGTGATATCGTTGCCGGTAATTTTTTTTTTGAATTTTTTCTTTATATTACTATTATTTTTCAATTTATTATGATTTCATGTATTGGATATTGGATATAATTGTTATTTTGACTATTTTGATGTTCATTTATATTTGAAGTTTAGATTTTGATTAGATAATCAACTGAAATTAGTAAATAATCAATTTAGTTTGTGTTTGTTTTAGTTTTTTTGCTTGTTTTAATTGATTTTAGTTTTTGATGAAGAATCGCATGTGATTTACAATGTGCCTATGCCAATGTGCAGGTTGGTGTGCCATCATTAGTGTGCTTTTTGAATAAAGTTGATGCAGTTGATGATCCTAAGTTGCTAGAACTTGTGGAACTAGAGCTTCGAGGTAAAATTCGATCTTGTCACTTGTTCAAGGTAAGAGTAAACTTAATTAGCAATATGACGCTTACTGGTCGATCTATCTTAAATTGTGATGTTTAATGAATATAAGTCCTTGTTGATTCCGATTGACCGACATATATAATAAATGTATTGTTAAGCTAGCTGAATATAAGTCCATGTTGATTCCAATTCTCTCACACACACACAAAGTAGTGGAAAGTTGTTTAGGTCTTTCAATAGGCATTTCGTTGCTGACACACATCCATTTGTTGCGTACCGATGGGATGGAGTTTGATAAGGTTGATTCTTCCGTCAAGATGAACATGATTGTTGAAGCAGTTAGGCAAAAGTGGATCAACGTGAACGCATGTGAAGCCGTTGAAGTTAGAAGAATAGTTTGTAGATCAAAATATGTTGTATTTTTCTGTGAACGATCTCGATGGTAGTTTATCGTATTTTTTCGTACAAGTTGTAATGATCTTAAGAAGTATGTAATGATCTTTGAACAAGCTTTATGTTTATGAACTGGTCTTTTTCTTTGTATGTTTTTAGCATGCGTCTTCTTAATTTTGTTAAATGTGATAACTGATGGTCGTAGCCTGGACAAGTTATACAGCTAGATCACATGTGATTTTGGCAAAAATCACATGTGATTTTGGCAAGAATCACATGTGATTTTCACATGAATCACATATGATATTCACATGAATCACATGTGATTTTGATATGAAAATCGTATCCGTTTCTGACACGATCACATGTGATTTTGAGATGAATCACATGTGATTTTGACATGAATCACATATGATTTTGAGAAAATCATGATTTTCACATGAATCACATGTGATTTTGATATGAAAATCGTATGAGTTTCTAACACGAATCATATTTGATTTTCAGATGAATCACATGTGATTTTGAGATGAATCACATGTGATTTTGACATGAATCACATGTGATTTTGACATGAATCACAAGTGATTTTATCCAGTGTAATACCAAATCTTCTAGAATATTAAACAAAATAGTATTCAAGTAAAATCCCATATATTCGAATTAAAATCCATACACCACTTTTGCAGAAGTTCAAATGAAATGAAAAACCCAAATATTAAAAAAAGTAGAAAATTCAAGAAGCATTAGCCACTTGTTTAGCCATTTTCAATTGTTTTGCAATGTTTGATATCCGCTTTTGTTCCTGCTATGCTTCTATGTGCTTATTTCCCACATGAGTAGAACGTGTTGTCTCTGTGCATGACTTTTTAGAAGCACTAGTTTTGTACACCTTTGTTGTACATTGGAGAAGATGATCAATTGTCTGCTCAACCGGAGTTAGCTGCAGCCAAAATAGGAAGGTCAGGTGTAACACCAGATGTAAGTAACTTGACATCATTATCTTGATTTACCTTGAAACCCTAGAAACCTAAATAGGCAACAAAAAAGAAACAAAATAAAATGAATCACATGTGATTTAACTTGAATTGTAGCTATATTTTTTTCTTCATCTCGATATTCAACAGCTTCATCAATAACTTTGTTTTCTTCTCTATGTGTTTTTGAAAAATCACATGTGATTTGTTGTGAATCACATGTGATTTGCTATGAATCACATGTGATGTGTTTTGAATCACATGTGATTTGTTCTGAATCACATGTGATTTTGTAATATAAATCAGAGTAATCAATTTAGATTATATGTGAGTAACTACAAGATTATTTTTTTTAGAAAGGAAACAATGTATAACCACTAAAACAAAATTACACAAAAAGGCATATACAGAACTTAGCGACACCAAATCTAGCAATATTTTAACAATTAACATCAAGATATATTTTACCAACCTTCAAAAGCATTGTTAATTTGCTGTCTCGGAATGGCACATGAGAATCACCATTGGCGATGGACTCCACCACTCTCTTCAAAGATATATTACCCTGATTGATCTTTGTAGTTTGCAATTTCAATCCAAAAGAAACCACTTTATTTACCTGCATTTTTAATTTACCTGGATTTTGGCTTCAAAATCAGTTTCACCAGCTTGTTCTATATTTTCAGACCCAGCCATGTCGAAAAGCATTAGGCGTCCACCCACAGTTGGGACATCAAGGATGATCTGCACAAAAGTATTTAATTTGTTTAACTCGTATCCATAATAAAGGTTTCCCAGACAAGAAAAGTTGCTAAGAGGTTTATTTATTCAAACCATGCAGTGACTCCTGGAGCTTCTTTCATTGCAGAAAGTGCTTTTGAAAATCTTACGCTTCTCAACTTTTTGGATCTCTTTTGATATCTTCCCTGCTTCGGTTCCAGATATGAAAGTTACATTCTTTGCTTTCTTCCCCAGTACTTCTAACTTTACCTAAAGTGTACAAGATAAATGGACTTAGGAAACATAATTATTCTGAGTATGTCAAAAGGAAATGAGTAGTTTAAACTGAACTTGCACATCCTAAACCAGGATTCACAATTAACTGAAATTGAATCCCTAGTTTCACTAAGGCCAATATTTATTTTATATGTTTCATAATGCTAACGTAAAAGCAAATAAGTAATCAACCAAATTACGTCAACAAAAAAACCACTAAAATAAACTCAAAAAGCAACATTCCGAGTCCGTAATGCCCCGTAGTTCATAATGCTAACGTCCTCAATTTCAACAAACAAAGAATCACCATCTGCTTACACAACTTAAGTGACCAGTAGATTCAACAAAGTAACCACTCAGTATATCTTAAACCTAACTCAACACTCTTCACATCATTTATTTTAGAACATAATCATATGTGATTCTACTAGAATCACATGTGATTCTACTAGAATCATATATGATTCTTTTCTTCCTTGTTACAGAAAAACAGATAAAACAGAAAAACAGAAAAACATGTGATTCTAGTAGAATTACATGTGATTTACGTTGAATAAGAGCTATATTTTCTTCTTCCATAACCTCATCATCCACCAATATCTCAGTTTCAACCATAACCTCAGCTTCATATGGTTTTTCATCAACCGCAACTAGAACATCAATTAAAGTTGTTTCGTTTAACTGATTATTATCCATTTTTTAAATGATTAACGATCTGAGATGATGTTTTTGGGGATTAAATCGGATTGAATTTGTAACGGAATCGGGGTGTATGGCGGCGGAGCGACGGCAGCGACGGATTTGACGGTGATGATGACGGATTTAACGGTTATATGTTGATCGACGGTGATGTGTACGGGTATATGACGGTGATGATGACGGATTTGATGGCGGCGGATTGACGGTTACATGGAGGATCGATGGTGATGAAGTCAGTTATTTGAGAGTGTTTTTGTCTGTGTGTTTTTTGCCGTATTTTTTTTGGCAAAAGAATGAAGGTATTAATTTTTTTTATTTTATATAATTGTCTATTTTACCCTCCAAGTGTAAATAGCTTATTTGATCTCAGCCTTTGGATCAAATTGACTTGGATGGTTGGGATGAGTTTAATGGTTCTATGGACAATAATGGGTCTTTAGGGATCTCAACTCCTATATGGTATTATGGTTATGTTAATTAGAACATTTGAAGTAATAACTTTTAGCATCACGGATGCTTTTTTTTTCATCTTTATAGTGTTATTAAGAAGTTTCTTTTTGAAGATAAAGCCTTCATTGTAAACTACAGTATGTTTTTATTTAAATTAAAACCACCCATTCTGTTTCCAATCTGTGATTTGGATTAAAACCCATATATACTAGTTATAATACTCATGTGCGCACAAACTTTTAATATAAATTCTTAATTAGGTTTTATTATTGAATATTTCGAGTTTAAAAGTTATTGCATATGAATATATTGTAAATATACCTGTGCATGCACTGTATTTTATCTTAAATTTTTAATTATATGTTAATAGTGGATATTATGAGTTTAAAGCTAATTGCATAAGATTATACTTAAATTTTAAGCGGAGAGTTATTTTACATATCAAATCTTTCTCACATATCAAGGGACTCATTAACACCCCTCATCTAAAAAAAATCAATGGTTGAGATTAAAAACATTTTAATATTTCACATATTTTTTATAATTTAAATATCTATTAAACCGTTAATTGTTAAGCAAAAATAATTACACGATCGCGACAAACATTTAATTATCTTTCTATAAATGGGCACATTTATATACTTTCGAAAAAAGAAAAAAAATCGCTTTTTTCACGTTTTTCGTATATTTATTTCGTTTTTTTCGAATCTGATATTTGCATAAAAAATCACATGTGATTAAATACTAATTTGAATATCACATGTGATATTTGTGTTAAATCACATATGATACGTAATATCATATGTGATATTAGTGTTAAATCACATATGACATTCACATGTGATATTAGTGGTGTGATTTAACACTAATATCACATGTGATATTCAAATTAGTGTTTAATCACATGTGATTTTTTTATGCAAATCTCAGTAACGAAAAAAATGAAAAAAAAAAACGTGAAAAACACGAAAAACAATTTTTTGTCGAAAGTATATCAAAGTGCATATCTATAGAAAAATAATTAAATGTTTGTCGTAATGGTATATTTTTTTTCGCTTAACGATTAACGGTTTGATGAATGTGGGTTTTTTAAATTGTTGGGATTAATCTCATCTATTAGATCAAATAAAAATGGATATAAGATGGAGGGTGGAGATTGATCCCTTGATAAAAGAATGTTTAGTCCTCAAATTATCTTAAATCTAATTTTAAATATTTATAAAAGCAACGAGGCTTTTACTATTCCTTGAGTACTAAAGTTAGAGAACAAAAGGCAAAAATAGTTCTCTAATTGTAAATGCATTGGAAAAAATGTCCCTGCAAAATTGCAAACAAAAAACGCATTGTTGTTTACATGCAACTGCATAAACAATCCTTACACTATATTCGGGGACTGTTAGTACGTGCAACAGAAAATTACATACATGTCCCTCCGGTTTTCTTTTGTTGCAGAAACCGTCTCAAAAAATTGCAAATTTTGTCCCTATTGTTACTTGCAATTACACGATAGTCTCTAAATTAACCCCGCGACGGATCGTGGGTGAGAAAATCCTGGTTGTATACCATTATATTTTTTTTTTTCTTTTTTTCTTGTAATTGTTTTAGTAAAAGTGCTAAAAGTTGAACTTTACATTACCTATACTAACTCGACTAATATAGTTGCCAAGTGACCACCTAGTGTTTTGAGTTCACAAAAATATAATTCTCTCTTAGATGAAACAAAAGAGGTTATATTTGTAGCTCCATTATGCGATTACTTTGTTAACAAAAATAAACGACGTAATTAAGTTTTGTAGGGGTTGTTGTGCGGTTCTGTGTTGAGTGGGGAAATAGAGAGAGAACCAATGAGAATATAAACATGAACACATAAAATTGATATTGGAACAGAATGATTAACTAACTTGTTAACCAATGAGAATATAAACATGAACACATAAAATTGATAAATTTTCAGTTGATGCTAAAGAAGATATGGAAATATATGTCACCTGCATTGAATTGCATGGTAATCATAAAGTGTATACTATTAAAGATGGGGCATGGTGTCATGGGTGTATCAGATTTTGATCTTAAAGTTACAACAACACAAGTTCATATAACCAGAAAAATCCAGATCTTATTAAAGTTATATTTACTAATTACAAGCATATAAATGAAACCCATATATAATGAAAATGTTAAACAACCTAAAAAATGGTAGCTGTGCTTGAAACAGAATTTGTAATTGACATTTCATTCACTCTGTTTTTGTACCATCATTTCGTCACTATCAAACAATATCATCGCCGTTAACCATCAGTAGTATCCATAGACGCCCCCTCTAACTGAAAAATATTGTCCATGATTACCTATGATTGCATCTTTGAATCGGGAAACAGGGCGTGCCATCATCCTTATTTTCTGTCCACATTAGCAAACAACAAAATTATTAAAAGGGTTAATTCATTATATACCCAACTTAAACCCCTATATGTTATACAGTATTTACCCAACTAAATACAATATATATCCAATTTAAACATCATATTTGTCATTTGTACCCATTTTATTATTAAACCAAATAAAAACTCAATTTACATTGTTAAATGTCCATTATACCCTTAACGTAAACACAAGGTCTCCAGAGACTACAAGTCAACAACTACCCAAGGCCAAATAACAAACTAAAACAAAAACACCACTCACTGGAACCAAATGAAAACACTAGGAACTACCCTTGGCTAACTCCATAAGCAATGCTGCAACTTTTTTTGTTAAGAAAGGAAGGATTCCTATTAGCTAGACAGCAAAGAATCAAGCAATACGGATACAAATAAATAAACAACAGGCCATGATAACATCACTGCCAATACCAACGAAATGGAACAAGTCACTAAAAATGGATCTGATATACTATAAGACTCTACCCACATACATATATAATGACTAACTGTTTTAAAGGAGAACAAGTATGAAATACTTGAAAAGGATAAGATGACATAATCACTAATAACTTATTATTTGGGAAAAACCAACCTTGGGGGATCAATCAATGAGAAACAAAACACTAATAAAAGAGTCAATAAGATGAACGAGTTTGCTTCTTTACGCGTGATCATGCACCCATGTAAGCACCATATTTATTTATTTTTCTTATAAACCTAAGTAAGACTAAAATTGGTGGGAACATTTGCCGCCGATTAGGAAGGCTAAAATAGTCCAAATTGATAATTATTAAGATTTAAAGAAAAAATAAAATGAATTATTTGTAGTGTAGGTAAATATGACAAATATGTTGTTTAATTTGGTTAAACATAACAAATATCTTGTGCTCTTTATACAATTCAAGTCTGTGGTTTCTCTCTCTGCAACCGCTCCTTTACCTGCGTCGTCCCCTGCTTGCTAAAATACAACCATACACAAGATAATGTCATGATGTACAAAAATGTAAGGAGCTTTGAGTATATGCTTAACACACTTCATCCCTTTCACGTACTACAAGTTTCAGTCCTAAACCGCGTCCTAATTACTATCAAGGGTGGGAACCTTAATTGGCTCTTCTATTAATATAAAAAAGACCTTATATGTGACTTAGTGTTGCATGTATGAACATATATCAAAGTTTGTAAAGTATATAATAGGGCCGTGATATCATGTTATTCGAAAAACCACCCACCACCACATGCATAAAACTGAATATCAGAAACTACAGTCAAGATTCATGATAAATGGGATGCTTCACATACATTATTCACCATTGTAAACAGCTAATTTACCTGATTCAACCAAAATATGGGTTGTAGTAGTCGTAACCACTACAAGTGGAATCCTTGGCCCTAGACACCATCCCGCTAAAGTAATCGTCACTAGGATCATACCAGTCACCTACATGAAGAATAATTAATTACTTCAATTTAAACTTTCATTGACGGATAATTTTGAAAGAAAAAAAAATGAATTGGAATGTGCTAATCACAAGTGGTAAAATAGGCTGGCCTTTCTGATTAAGTCACGTCTAGTTGAGTTGATAGCAAACTTGTTCGCATAATAAGTAAATACCCATGATAATCATGATCATGGTAATAATAACAATAACAATGATAATCATGATGATTACAACAACAATAACAAGACAACGATGATAGCAAGGATAACAACTATGACCATAATCAGGATAACAACTAGAGGTGGCAAATGAGTCGGTTTGGGTCATGGGTGCAGCAGGTCATTTTTAAAAATTGGGTTAAGTGGATCACAAGTCAAATGGATCGGTCGGGTCGGCCAGTTACATTTCTTTATGACAAAATTTCTTACTTGAAAAAAAAATAAAGATAATTAATTAAGATGAAATTTGATGAATATAAAAAGTAAAAGTAAAAAAAAAGTAACTCCCAATACCGTCTTCCACGGTGTATGAGGGAGGTTGAGACGTAGACAGCCATACCCCTACCTAAGGTAGAGAGGCTGCTTCCGGTTCTACCAAAGATAGAAAAGGACCTCCGGCCTTGCAAGGGGTGGGGATCGAACCCTTGACCTCTGTCTCCAGAGGCAAGAGTGTTAACCACTTGAAGTAGTTTATTGAGAGTGTATAATTCAAAATTAGTTCTAAATATTAGACAAATAATTAAAAAAACAAACATGAAAAATCCATTATAGACAAATGCAAAAAAGATTATTTGTGAGAAAAACTAGATAGAGAAATTGGAAATGAAATAGAGCAAAGTGAAGTCAATCAAAGTTCTAAATTTCTAGTGACCCATTTGACCCATTCTGATTATCCACTTGACGCATTTTTTTAATTTAAACATGTTTTAAAAGACCCACTCAATCACCCTTTCATCATTATAAAAAACCCACGTGACCTAAACTATCTAAATAATCACCCATTTTAACCTACGTTTACACGTTTTTTTGGTAATTTTGCCACTTCTAATAACAACGGCGACAATAATCAGGATAACAATGATGACAATAATCAGATTAATAATAATAGGGATAATAGTCATAATAATAGGAATAATAGTAATAAAAATAGAAGAGACAATAACAGAGTTCATAACAGGCTTAGATGAATAACCTGGATTAGTCGATCGATCACAATCTGGTGGAAAGAGTGAGTGAGCGTCTTGATAAAGCTTTTTGCGAAGACCTATTGTATAAACAATACATTATAGATACACAGAAATAACAGCTATAACTGGAAAGAATCTTTACACCATTTGAAAGGTAATAATAGAATATTCAAACTTTCCTCAAGTCGCACATTGCAATATTGATGGGCATGTTAATAACCAACCTTTCAAAGTTTCAAGATGGAGTTCTCTAAGGCGCACCATTTCAGTAAACACTTTCCAGCTTTTAGGACCTATGCATACAAAATGATAAGCAGAAAGTGAATAACCCATTCCCTTCCAGGTGCCTTCAATTACCAAAAATGATCATGCCAGTTGGCACCTGTTAGCCTATATCATTGTACGGGCCCAAGCCCATCTTAGCCCATTTCTAGAATATACCGACTTGTGGTATATAGTTGGCATGTAATCACGTATTGGACAATCAATCAATTACAATCAATCAATAATAAACATTATCCCGCATTATACCTTCCTACATGGTTTCAGAGAACCAAACCTAAACGCTTCAGATCCTAAAAACATTCCGCCGCCGCCTCCGGCCGCCGGCTACATGCCGGAGGTTAGGAGGGCTCTGACCATCTTTCTCTTCACCTACATCCTCATTTTTCATTATCATTTTCATCCTCTGTCAATCTTCTACATCATCCTCATCTACATCATCTTCATTATCTTCTTCTTCCTCATCTTCTTCTACATCGTCCTCATCATCTTCAACCCCGTCCTCATCATCCTCACTATCATCACCTTTTTCTTCTTCTTCTTCTCACCATCACCACACTTCTCACCATATTGTTACTGCTTCGTCTACTGCTTCTCCTTCCCAACCCTCTCAATCATCTCCAACACAGCTTTCAAAAAAAAAAAAAAAAAAAATCAACCCCGATATCTGATATGAACAACACTTGCGTCCAGATCTGGGTTTCGTCTTCGTTAGATTCATGACCAGTCTACCGATTCGTTTAGAGCATATTTAATTGTTTGGTTGCTTCGGTACATTAGAAGATCAGAACTCGAACAACGTCGACATTATTGCCGGAAAAAGAAAGTGTAGTGGTGGCTGTTCTTTTCATTTTAAGAGAGAGAATGCGTGTTTTTGTGTTTGTGTGAACTGTAAAGCATCTTTAACTTTGATAAAGTTAAAAAAAAAAAAAAAAAAAAAAAATTGTTATTTATATGTCGAATCTAGGGTATCAATTCCCGAGACGACTTTTGTTGGTGTCGAATCCAGGGTATCAATTCCCGAGACGACTTTGTTGGTGTCGAATCCAGGATCAAGTCCCGAGGGTACGACTTTTGTTGGTGTCGAATCAGGGTATCAATTCCCGAGACGGTTTAAAAAAAAAAATCTCCTTTCAACCTCTACTGTTTTCTCACCTGCTACGCTGCCTTCTCATATGCTCACCTTCATCAGACTCTTTCCTCACCTCCATTCTCTATCCTAAAAAAAAAAAAAGTAGTGGATCTTTATGTTTTTCTATAGAAAAACACGCCCGGTTTGTTTGGAAGGTTATTTGAGGGTTGAAGTTTTAGAACCAACTTTCGTTTTAGGCTATATCATTGTACGGGCCCAAGCCCATCTTAGCCCATTTCTAGAATATACCGACTTGTGGTATATTGTTGGCATGTAATCACGTATTGGACAATCAATCAATTACAATCAATCAATAATAAACATTATCCCGCATTATACCTTCCTACACTAATATACCCTTTTTAAGCATAATATTCTACGAAGAATGAAACAAGCATAACTATCTGGCCCTCAAAAGTATAAAACAGCCAACACAAAATTACTTTAATCTTTCAAAGTATTTTGTATGATATCGACTACAAGTATTTGTCCATAGTGATTTGTGTGTCCATTTAAAACTAAAAAATGTGATGGAAACAACATTGCATTGACGCTATTGGAGAAACTGTTGTAGGCTTTCCAATTTTGTAGCAGTTGAGGACAACGATTAAGTTGATATCACATGGAACATCGTAAATTGGTAGATCAGATGGTATAAAAACTGCACATAATTCTCATAATGATTGGTATACTTGTTTGAAGTGGAATTAAAAAGAGACAAAGATCCATGTTGGAAGAAACAAAAAGGTAAGCTAGATGCATCTTGGTCAATTCATCAAATAGGCAGATGATTTTGGGTGCAAAAGTCATTGGATCCCCCCTCACTTTTTGTACCTCCTACTAAAGTAAACTCAAGAACAGAGTGTCAGGCACATGACGAATGCAAATCCTTTTAAAAATCTGTTTATTACTAGAATTATGTAGGTTGAAGAAAAATAGATTCGTATGATATCAAAACACTTTTTATTACTTCAGAAACAAGATTACAACACCAGATATCTATTTTCAAATAGTATCAACAAACAACTTAATATTTGATCTCAATCAAATATTACAATATTAGAACAATCAGTAACAAGTGTTTTGATCAAGAGAATCAAGAACACAACTAGGGTTTCACAAGAGAGTTTTAGAGAGATGATTAATTGAGAGAGAAAAAGTAGAATCAGATATATGAGAAAGACTTTTGTATTTCTCATTATATAGCCTCCAAAGTTTATCTTCAGTCCTTTATGTTTTAACAACTTGCTAGAAGACATCCAAAGTCATCCACAACCTTATCACATTTATGCTTCAAGCCCCTCAAGATATAAAATCTTCAATATCCAACTCTTAAACTTCTCATCAGCATACAAACTTAAACACATTAATCTGCAACACAAAAGCATTATCAGATTACTTATTAAGCTCAAGATTATAAATCTCAACACCCCCCCCTTAATCTGATAACTGATATATATCAAACATACTAAGATTTTTGACCAAAAAATTATGTTGTAATGTATCCAACCCTTTTGTAAAGATATATGCAATTTGATTTGCAGAATCCACTTTAACAATTTTAACGACACCATTTAAAATTTTCTCTCTAACAAAATGCAAATCAATCTCAAGTTGTTTAGTCCTTTCATGGAAAACTGGGTTGGCTGCTATTTTAATAGCATATTTACTATCACAGTGAAGAGGAACAGGTAAAAGACCAGAAATATTAAGATCTTTTAAAAAATTTATAATCCAAATCACTTCACTGGTTATTGAAGCAAGAGCTCTATACTCTGCTTCAGTAGAACTTTCTGAGAGTGTAGGTTGCTTTTTACTTTTCCAAGATACTAAAGACCCATTAAAAAATACACAATAGCCAATAACAGACCGCCTAGTCACAATACATTTAGCCCAATCAGCATCAGAATAGGCAAGAAGAGACATACCAGAATTCTTAGTAATATGAATACCCAAACCTGGAGCTCCTTTAAGATACTTAAGTATCTTTAAAGCTATTCTGATATGAGACTTAAGTGGAGAATGCATGAACTGACTCAAACAATGAACAACATAAAAAATATCAGGTCTAGTATTAGTCAAGTAAATAAGCTTACCCATAAGCTTCTGATAATCAGTAATATTATCAAGTAAAGGATCAATATCAGTAGCTTCATTAGAAATAACAAGTTTAGATTGCAAAGGAGTTTTAGAAGGTTTACAACCAAGCATACCATACTCACTTAGCAAATCTAAACAATACTTTCTTTGGTTTAAACAAATTCCTTTATCAGTTTCAGCAACTTCAATACCAAGAAAATATTGCAAATTTCCTAAATCTTTAATCATGAACTTAGTTTTAAGAAAGATCTTGAAATTGTTTATTTCATCAATATTATTTCCAGTAACAATAATATCATCAACATAAACAAGCAATGCAATAAACACATCATATTTAGACTTTGTATATAAAGAATAATCACTTTTACTTTGAGTAAAGCCATTTTCAATAAGAGCAGGTGTAAGTTTAGCATTCCATTGTCTAGGAGCTTGTTTTAAACCATACAAATATTTTTTAAGTATGCATACTCTATTATCACCTTCAGGGAAGAACCCTTCTGGTAATTTCATGAAACAGTTTCATCAAGATCACCATAAAGAAAAGCATTGTTAACATCAAGTTGAAAAATAGGCCAACTATTTTGAACTGCAACATTAAGCAAGCATCTAACAATAACCATTTTAACAACAGGAGAGAAGGTTTCCTCATAATCTACTCCTTCTTTTTGATTATACCCTTTAGCAACAACTCTAGCTTTATATCTATTTATTTCTCCATCAGATTTATACTTTATTTTAAACACCTATTTACTTCCTATAGCTTTTCTACCAGGAGGTAAAACAGTGATTTCAAAAGTATCATTTCTATATAAAGCCTCAATTTCATTATTCATAGCATCAGTCCAATAGATAGATTTAGCAGCTTCAAAATAATTTTTTGGCTCATGACTTTTGTTCAACTGAACTGTAAAGCAATAGTTTCTAGAGTTAAGTTTAGAATAATTCACAAATTTTTCAATACCATACTTAACTTTAGATTCAACAACAAAATCATTATAATTTCTAGGAAAAATAAAAGGTCTAGAAGACCTTCTCAAAGGTACTTCTTCCTGAACTGGAGAATTTGAATCAAGATTCAAATTACCCTCAGAATTCATATTTTCTTCAAGTGTAGCTACCAGCTCATCCTCATCAGCAAAGACATTCACGTCACGGTTATGATCAGTGACATGGTCTCTACCAGATAGAGGAGAGTAGCTACCTTCACTTGGTGACTCAATGTCACTATTCATATTAGGATCTACTCTCTTTTCATCATTGGGTAGTTCACGGGTTTCAGCATCAAAAAATTTCAACTAATTTAAGTCTTGAAAAACATTTTCAGTAGTATTATTGTTCTTATCAACAGTTGATTCCTTAAAAGGAAAGATAGACTCAAAAAATTTAACATCTCTAGAAAAGATGAACTGATGCTTATCAAGACTATATAACCTATATCCCTTTTTAGAATTAGAATACCCCATCAAAACACATTTCTCAGATTTGCTACTCAATTTATCATGATTATTAACAATAGTAGCAAAACATAAACAACCAAACATTCTTAGATCACAGAGAGTAGGTTTCTTATTATATATCATCTCAAAAGGAGATTTCCCATTAAGCACAGAAGAAGGAAATCTGTTAATAAGAAAGGTAGAAGTAAGAACACATTCAGTCCAAAACTTAAGAGGAATTCCCCCTGAAACAGAAGGGATCTAGCAACATTCAAAAGATGTCTATGTTTCCTTTCAGCAATACCATTTTCCTGTGGAGTGTATGCACAAGAGGTCTGATGGGTAATACCTTTTTCCTCACATAACTTTGAAAAAGAATGATTAACGAATTCAGTACCATTGTCACTTCTGAAACTCTTAATTTTTCTATCAAACTGGGTTGCAATCATATTGTAAAAGACAGTGATATAGTGAACAGTTTCATCCTTAGGTTTTAGTAAATATACCCAAACAGCCCTAGTGTAATCATCCACAATAGTCAAAAAATATTTGTAACCTTCTTTACTAGCAACCTTATAAGGTCCCCAAAGATCTAAATAAACAAGTTCACCTAAAACAGTTGAAGTATGATCACTTAAGGGAAAAGGTTCTCTAGTTTGCTTAGCCCTTTGATAAGTTTCACAAATCAAGTTTTGATCTTTTGAATTAAACTTCAAGTCAGGTTTTAAAACATTTAGAACAGGGTCTGCAGGGTGACCAAGCCTACAGTGCCAGTCATAATGTGAAAGAGAACTTTGAACAAAAGAGTTATGACCTTTAAAAGAAATACCTCCAGAATTGAAATAATATAAACCACCAGACTGATTACCAGTCCCCAGAACTTTTCCCAGATTCAAATCCTGATTCAAGAAATAGCTTTTATTCTCATCAAAAGCAACCACAATTTTATTATCTTTGGCCAGCTTATGAACAGAAATTAAAGTGACACAATATTCTGAAATAACCAAAACATCATATAATATTAAAGAATCTGTTAACTTTAGATTTCCAATTTTAGTAATAAAAGCTTATGTACCATTAGGATGACCAACCTTTATTTTAAGATGAGAAATATCAAAAACATTTATTAATTCCTTGTCACAATATGTCATATCTTTGGTTAGCACCAGAATCCACAATTTTTCCATCAGAAGTAAGTTTAGATTTCAAATTACTATTTGTGGAGAAAAACTTTTGAAAATTATGATTAAAAATCCTACTATTATTGAAATAAGTACCTGCCATATTGGCCTGCACATTATTTCCTTTGACTTTATTGTCTTTGATTAGAGAAATGAGAGTAGTAAGTTGTTCATCTATAAAACCAGAAGATGAACTAGACCCCACAGAGTTATTGTTAGAAAACCTTTTAGTAGTATTATGAGGTCTATTATTGTTACCCTTTTTTCCAAAATTTGGAGGATACCCAATCAATTTAAAACATCTTTCCTGAGTATGGCCATTAAAACCACAATGATCACAAACAAGAGTAGAACCAGTATTCCTTCTATTATCAGAAACTCTATTAAAATTAGCAGATGGATTATTAGATTGAGCATTCTGATTAATAGGTCTAGTAGATTGACTGGTCTGATTATTAACTTGATTCACAACTCTAGTAGTAAAAGCAGAATTATGATTTCTACTAGTACTTCCAGACACAACATTTCTATGACTCTCTTCACTACTGATAATAGCATAAGCACCTCTAACATCAGGCAAAGGATCTCTAGAAAGGATATTACACCTTATTTGCATATAAGTATCATCCAGACCCATTAAAAATTGCATTAGTTTCATAAGTTGATTATGCTTTTTAAAATCATTAACAGCATGACAAGTGCATCTAGGTAACTGAACCATAGCATCAAATTGTTTTCACAAAGTACTCAATTTGTTAAAATATTCAGAGATAGTAGTACCATTATGAGTTAATGAGTTTATTTTATGATGAAAATTAAAGGTAACAGAACCATCAACCCTGTCAAAAGTATCTTTTAACTCATTCCATACACCAGAAGCACTTTTAGAAAAGATTTGACCAAGAAACAACTCTTCAGAGATAGAATTTAGAATCCATCCCAGAACAATAGCATTAACCCTGTCCCATTGTCTACCCAAAACTTCATTAGTATTAGACCTTCTACATGTTTCATCAATAAAACCAGTTTTATTTTTGCCCTCTAATGTTAAAGCATAGCACATGACCAAACATTATAATTTTCAGTTCCTTTGAGTTTTATTCAAACAACAGTTAAAGAATCTGAATCATTTGGGTGTAAATGTAAAGTGCTCAAATCCAATTTACTTATTAAAGTGACAGGGTTCTCAGGTTCAAACTCATCATCAGTATAACCATGAATAGAATTCTGAACAGACATGATTCCAAGAAAAAAATACAAGCACACAGATTAAGAAGAGAAAGTAGTTCCCAGGCTTTCCTTGCCACTAAAGTGGTAGGTTAAGGGCGCACACAAGCACACAACAAATTAAAGAATCAAGAAAAGATAAAAGAATAATCAACTCAACCAACAACCAATCACAACTTCCAATAATCCCAAAACCTATCCTCCGGCAATCTAAACATAAAAATAAGAACATAAATTAAAAGAAGAGTGAGAGAGGTGTTACAAAGCACGCAAATATCAATCAGTAGCGGAATAACAGACCTACTATACCCTAGATTCACTTAGTCTAGGGATATAGTAGATATACAACAAGAACCCAGAACCAAGATCCAAGAACCAACAAACCCTAATTTTCAGAATTAGGGCAAATCACCAGAACCTCTTCCAATCTTAATCAAATCACCAGATCTATCGATTAACCAATCTTAATCGATCACAGAAGCCTTTAATCACAAAAGCCCCAAAATATACCAAACCCTAATTTTTTTTAGAAATTAGGTATTTATCAAAAAACTTCAAGCTTATCAAAATTGACCACAAGATCAAGTTAATTGACCAATTAACAATGAATTAAAAAATCCCCAATTTAACAAAACCCTAATTTTTCAAAAACAATTTTCAGAGCAACCTGGCTCTGATACCATGAAGAAAAATAGATTCGTATAATATCAAAACACTTTTTATTACTTCAGAAACAAGATTACAACACCAGATATCTATTCTCAAATAGCATCAACAAACAACTTAATATTTGATCTCAATCAAATATCACAATATCAGAACAATCAGTAACAAGTGTTTTGATCAAGAGAATCAAGAACACAACTAGGGTTTCACAAGAGAGTTTTAGAGAGATGATTAATTTAGAGAGAAAGCGTAGAATAAGATATATGAGAAAGACTTTTGTCTTTCTCATTATATAGCCTCCAAAGTTTATCTTCAGTCCTTTATGTTTTAACAACTTGCTAGAAGACATCCAAAGTCATCCACACCCTTTTCACATTTATGCTTCAAGCCCCTCAAGATATAAAAGCTTCAATATCCAACTCTTAAACTTCTCATCAGCATACAAACTTAAACACACTAATCTGCAACACAAAAGCATTATCAGATTACTTATTAAGCTCAAGATTATAAATCTCAACAAAGGTGGATACAAACACAAAGCATTGTGATATTGTCTTCTTATCGACTTATCAACGAGATATTAATTTAATACATGGCAAACCAACTAACCATCGAGAGTTTTGCATGCAGATCTCAGGCAAAACAAGTACCTTGCTGCCATTGCTTTCGTACCTAGATGAAGAATTAAAATTAAGAGTTGACAAACACCAACGTCCCCTATCTTGGGGAATTTTTGTTGAAACTTCTTTTTTTATTCCTTTCAACGCTTTTCACGGATATTTGTTTATTTATTTTAGACCTCTGTAGATATATATAGGGGAAAACTATGTAGGAGGTTGTAAAGCACCCCTGCGCCTATATGGCCCATTTTTCCTCTTGTCATAATAGTTTCAATATTACAAGACGAAAAACATCAGCCACGACACATTATAAAGTGGGATGCATAATGTGTCATAGCACACATGCAGTAGAAAGCATGTAAAAGGGTTTGATCAGTCATAACTAAGTCAAGAAAGAATCACATACCGAATGGTTTACGATTGGTAAGATTAAACTTGTCAAGATATCTCGAACATCTAGAGGCTTCACAAGTAATTTCGGCCTCATAAATGCCCACATTTCCTTCTTCGATTGCCTCTATGGTCACGTAGAAGCGATAAACCTGGCCTCGTTTCTTGTATTTGCACTCCATAAATTCAATATCATGGATGTTGTGTTCTACCATCTTTACATGCTAACAAACAAAAAACAATTATGATTAGTTAAACGATAACAAGCAAAAGTGGAATATCTTTGCAACGGCACATACCATATTGCAGGCCTTGGTGTAGGTAACAACGGAAAATAACCAATGTCACTAACAATCGATGATCAAGTGCAATTGACCTTTTTTCTTCATCAACGAGCGTACGAGGAGTTACTTCAGCTTCAAGCTGTCAATTGAACACATGAAATATATATAAGCGTATAAACATCAATATAAAAAGGGAGAAGAATGATAACATAAACATACAGTTTCCTTTTCAAACATTTGCCATACTTTCTTCTCCTTTTTAGTGAGTGGCATCAATTATAGCAAATTTGATGCACCTAATGGCCAAACATAATTAAGACCATATTCTGTCATCACAGGCGGATCTACTGAGTCGCCGGGGGTGACCCGTTTTAGTCCGCCAATTTTAGAACAATTGGGGTCATTTAAATGTGGCTTTGCAGTCTCCTTTCCATTCACTGTCTCACACTCGTCGTCGTCTGACTGAAAAAAAAATATGAAGAAACAAAATAAAATTAGATTGTTAAAAATGAGGGATAGTCATAACTCTATTCCAAAGTAAAACTCATAAAACGTGAACAGGTGTCAGGTGACATCAAGTCATTTGAAATCTGGTAGAGTATATATTATTCACTTGCTAAAGAAATTCTTAAGCATTCATTTGTTTCAAACAGTAAATAACATACATGTCTTCTCTTGATCAAAGTCAAATATCTTATTGTCGAATATAAACACTGCTCTTTTTGAATTCAAGATTAAACATTAATATAGATTTCGGATCTTTTTTTTATTTTTGATTTTTTGTTTACCCCAGATTAACAATATCCACGCATATTTCCGTTTTACAATATTTTCTAAATCTATACAACTGCTCTTATATATATTTAAGCTGTTTATGCCACAATAAATAGAGTTGGAGATGAAACAGGTGCAGAGTTGCTACCAACAAAACTGTAATTTTCAGGAAAACCAGCAAATAAAATTTAGATTCAAGGAATTGGATTTACAAGAACATGGTATGCCATTAATAAACATGTTAAGCATGCAATAATGTAGATCTGCATGTATTAGAAACCCCAACCATATAGCTAAAAACAAAACACAGAGCACCAAGTCGTGTAATGATCATAAGCTATGTACCTCGATATATATTATTTCAATTTCTGGCACTTGGATAAATTTGAGAACAAACTCCATGGATACCCAAAAAACATTCAAAAGTTATCATACCATCATCCATCGATTATATCAAATTTTGTTTGAACAAGCCATTTTCTGAGATCGATACGCCGCATATTTGAGATGTCATGCAGCGTATCATGGGCAAAACTAGTCAAATCATATTCGTTGTCCAAGGTTTCATGTACGGCGCATCGTATAAACCCATAAGGCGTATGCTTCAAAGTCATGCAATGGTCTTTGTGAACTGAAATAACAAGATGATGAACACATAGTGAAAACACACAGTGAAAGACAGAATTTGGGGAAAGTTTGTTAGATTGCTTGAATGAAATTGAAAGAGTGATACAGATACTTAAAGAGTGGTTAAACAGACTTTCCCTCTCTAATTACAATTAAAACTAATTATGTACAAACTACATCCCTACACTTTACTATATGTACAAAACAGACCCTGAACTTTGTTAACCCATTCCATTTCTATAGTCTTCTTATTCGTCTAAGTGTTGGTGTACGGCATATCTGTCTAGAATGATACGGCGTATCTATCTTCAGTTCAGTAGACTTTTCCAATTTGATCCATTTTGCTCTAATTTACGTCCAAAATAGCTAACTTTCACAAATGCTTGTTTATAACTCAGATTTACAAAAGTGAACGATTAAGTAACGATTCTCATATAAAATAATATAAAACAAACAATATACAAAGGATAAATGATGGTTTAAATATGTTGTTATTTGAAGTCATCACTATGTAAAATGATACGGCCTATTGGCTTCAGAATCAGTAGACATCTCGAACTTCGTTGTTTTAGCTCCAAAACATGTCATTATTGCTAACACTCACCATTTGCTTGATAATAACTCAAAATGACAGAAATAAAAGATTTAGTATCAATTCTCATATAAAATGATACAAAAACAAGCAATTTTATAATGCATTCTAAGAGCATCTTCATTGCATCAAGTCTTTAATAACTTGTTGCATTTGACACAGTCATTTCAATCAATTTTGTTATAAAAAGTAATTTTTACGAACTAGTTTTCCAATACAAAAAATCTATTTCAAAGCTTATTAACATTGCAAGAAAAGGTTTAACAGTGAGTATTTAAATAAAATATCGATAAACAATAGAGGCAAGTCATTGGCTTCAATGCTTGATGAATCCCAAATCTTTGACTTTTCAAGTCATTATCTTTAATGCAACAAGTCATAATAATGACTTAATTAACTAGTGTCAACTGTCAAGTCATTGTAAAAATACGAATTCTAGTCGCTCTAAGGTCATATGTAAGAAGTTAAAATAATTGTATTACAACCTTTATACATTGATTAATTTTAGATAACTATAAAATTGAGTGAGGGAGACAACAATCTAATGAATTTTGGTGGTTCACGAGAAGCAAATTGCGTAACTTTCAGGTTTCAACAAATGTTTTAAAACACGGGTTGATCATGATGGTTCAATCGGTTGAATCAGAAACAAGTTAGGAGACCAGGTTAGATGTGATCGGGTTTTTGTTTATTTCATTAGCGGATTGAACTGGCAGTTGGTTGACCCTGTTGGATAAACACAACCGCGTCATGTTAAACATGCAAGCATACACACATACAATTGAAGACATGACGAACTCAATGAAGTAAATTACTTATCTTGATGTAAAATAAGGTATGAGAACCCTAAGATACTGTCCAAACCGGACCAAAATCGTTTTAGGTTTTTATTCCACAAGTCTACCTCTTAAAATTTTGAAAATTCGATTTCTATATATAATTTTACAACTGCGACGGCGTCACCTTATAATTGGGACGCCGTCAGATCGCCGTCATTAGGGTTTCGTCTTGGCCAAGTCATCATTGGGACGGCGTCACGTAGTGGTTGTGACGCCGTCAGTCTTCAGCAGTGGCGTCGTCTAAATCTGGATCTAGGCCGTCTGAGAAGAAAATTCTTCGTGACGCCCTTACTCTTCAAAGCCAGACGCCGTCAGGTGCAAAATAGCAAAATCGCTATTGAGTCGTCACAAATTGAGGGACGGCGTCGCCCTCTGTTTGGGACGCTGTCATGTGTAATTCCAGCAGCTTGAGTGTCTTGATCTTGACTTAGCCATTTTCTTCATATATTCACTCCTTTTTGTCCAAAAATGCAATATTCCAGCATTTTGCTTCCAAAAGACCTAAAAAGTGAAAAGGAACGAAATTAAGCAGTAATGGATATAAAAGTGGGTGATTAAGGGCTTAAATGACCCCTTAAAAGTGTACGTTTTAAATCCTTATCATTATCCCTTGGTTGGCGGTCTTGCCAATTTCCAGAATTTCTACCGTAATAATTACCACGATATCCTCCTCCACGGTATCCTCCTTGTACATAATTCGCTTCTCCTTTGTTAGGTCCACCCATGGAAAAGTTTTGCCTCGATCGCAAAAGCGTGAGACTTGATTATGCCGCCACGCCACGACTAACGCTATTTATAACCTTGTTTACTACTTAACTAGGAATATGTCAAATAAATTTTGATATAAATAAAAAAAACACTTTTCAGTTTCTTCATAGCTTTCATTTTTACCATTTAAAATTCTAGTGACTAATGATATCCTATCCTACCAACCGTAAAAACTGAAGATCATAGATTAAGAAACACTAAAAAGTACCATAGTGTAGCTGCAAAAAGACATGCACCCAAATACCCAACATCACGTCACTAATAGAATAAGGGAGTTGATACTCACACTACATTTTTTGATGCAAATATCACAACTGTGCATTACAGTGTTGGACTGTGAGCTTTATAACTTGTGTAAAATGGTATTTGCATCAAAAAATATGGTGTGAGTATAAACTCCCATAGAATAATCTTTCCAATTTACTTTAGTTCATGCATAACAACTTTTATGTTTTAACATACACAAGGACCTTTGCTTATTGTGTGTCTTGATACATGGCCCGAAAATGATAGGATTTAGGTTCCTTTTCGAGGTAGAAGTTTGCAGATAAGCTATCGAAGAGAAAATGAAAAAAGTGATCAATTACTTTCGAATGTAAACGAAGAAAATAAACAAAACGGCTAAGATAATACATTAACTTGTGGATAATTTCCTTCGAATGCCTTCTAACTCAGGTTGAATTAGACCAAAGCATGTCCTTAATTTTGATTGATCTAATTTTGTTGAAGGGAAGACCCTCAACCCTATGGCAAAAAAGGAACAAAACATAAAACAACTACATCACGCAGTGTAGTGTATGGCATTCATGTTCATTGTACGCACATGATGTATATATCATTTCAACTTTGCATACAAAACCTATTACAAAATATTTATTTATGTGTAGCGAGTAATACCTATTATATGATGGATACTACACTTTTAGGGTCCGTTTGGTTTGTAGATGAGTTTGGTATTTGGATTTGAATTTGGATCTAAATTTGGTATAGGATTATGATTTGGATTTGATTTGGAGAGAGAAAATAATATTAAAAGATATATTAAATATTAAAATATAAATTAAAAGTTATATTTATTAATAATTAAAGGATAATAAAAATAGATGTGTGCTAAAAAAATAATGTGGTCCCACACATGTCAAAAAACCTCTCATCCCCTTCTACTTTTCTTCATCCCTTAATATTTACATTACTATCTTAAACCCAACTTCTAAAAAAACAACCAAACAATTATTTTTAACTTTATAATCCTAAACCTATCATAAACCCACAAACCAAACGGGCCCTTATATGTTAGAAAAAGTGAACATCATTTCAAAACAATAAAGTAGATACTACGGAGTAATAATTACCTATGTTTTATGTCATCTTAACATAATGTGAGATATTCTATTTCCTTCCTGGGTTGTGCTATAGGGGGTGTTTATAATTGTTGGTGGTCTGAGCTAGCTGGTGGTCTGTGTTGTGTACTTTGTGTTTTTTTTTTCAATTCCCGTGCTATCAAACTATGTATATGTTTTTTATTTCACTTATTTTGCTACAAAGTTTTTTTTAAACTTATACAAAGTTTTTATAACTTTTTTTTAAACTTATACAAAGTTTTTTAAAGTTTTTATAACTTTTCACATACACAGTTTTAAACAGTTTTCAAGACTCCAAACATTTTCACGTAGGATGACTGTGAGAGATTTATAATCATCTCGGATATTACGTGTATGGATTATGTTTGGATTTGAGTAATTAGATTAAGGAGTGCATAAAATGCAAGTTATTTCTTGAGGAGAGGGTATGTATGAGCAATATGGATTGTTTTCTTCACGGTAGTTAAAGAGAGAGTCATGAGAACAATCTTCAATGAAGGCACATTGTCCATGATTTAGAATTCAAAAGAATGTGAGCAAATTGCTCAAGAGTCAAAACAAACTTTTGGTTTTTGATCCAAAACCATAGTGATAGAGAGCGATCCTCGTTACGAATGAGTTCAACTTGAGGAAAGAATTCGAAAACAAACCGCGGACAGATTTTCTCCTTAATCCCGAGAAGACCTTCTAGTCCTATGGTGCGGAATGAGGTATTGATACCTTATTGGTATAATAGAGGTGAGTCAACAAGACGTCTACATGAAAGCAATGAGTTTCGAGATTATTGAATCCAAGAACATGATTGCCAGGTGTGTTGGGCTCAAGAGATATATTAGGAATGTAGACACAAGTGAGTTGATGATCGAATTCATACTCATGAGTGATGATGAGTCCTATAGACATGAAATGAATAATTTACATGAGTATGTTAGGACAAAGTAACGCTTCAAGAGTGAGAACGTTTTTGATTAGTGACATCTTATTTCAATCCTTCTTTAATGTTGAAATGATATAATCTCCTAATGTTTTTATTGACTATTCTATTTTTATTAACAATGACAATTAACTTAATTTGTTCTAATATTCTAGTAGGATTTCCCTTTTAACGCTATTTATAACCTTGTTTACTGCTTAACTAGGAATATGTCAAATAAATTTTGATATAAAAAAAACACTTTTCAGTTTCTTCATAGCTTTCATTTTTACCATGTAAAATTCCTAGTGACTAATGATATCCTATCCTACCAACCATAAAAACTGAAGATCATAAAGTAAGAAACACTAAAAAGTACCATAGTGTAGCTGCAAAAAGACTTGCACCTAAATACCCAACATCACGTCACTAATAGAATAAGGGAGTTGATACTCACACTACATTTTTTGATGCAAATACCACAACTGTGCATTATAGTGTTGGACTGTGAGCTTTATAACTTGTGTAAAATGG
The DNA here is from genome assembly GCA_910596185.1 of Chrysanthemum makinoi. Lineage (NCBI taxonomy): Eukaryota > Viridiplantae > Streptophyta > Magnoliopsida > Asterales > Asteraceae > Chrysanthemum > Chrysanthemum makinoi. Next base: position 57,224,206 of record OU343223.1, on the reverse strand, counting down.
TATTTGCATCAAAAAATATGGTGTGAGTATAAACTCCCATAGAATAATCTTGCCAATTTACTTTAGTGCATGCAGAACAGCTTTTATGTTTTAACATACACAAGGACCTTTGCTTATTGTGTGTCTTGATACATGGCCCGGAAATGATAGGATTTAGGTTCCTTTTCTAGGTAGAAGTTCGCAGATAAGCTATCGAAGAGAAAATGAAAAAAGTGATCAATTACTTTCGAATGTAAACGAAGCAAATAAACAAAACGGCTAAGATAATACATTAACTTGTGGATAATTTTCTTTGAATGCCTTCTAACTCGGGTTGAATTAGACCAAAGCAAGTCCCTAATTTTAATTGATCTAATTTTGTTGAATGGAAGACCCTCAACCCTATGGCAAAGAACTAAACATAAAACAACTACATCACGCAGTGTAGTGTATGGCATTCATGTTCATTGTACGCACATGATGTATATATCATTTCAACTTTGCATACAAAACCTATTACAAAATATTTATTTATGTGTAGCGAGTAATACCTATTATATGATGGATATTAAACTTTTAGGGTCCGTTTGGTTTTTAGATGAGTTTGGTATTTGGATTTGAATTTGGATCTAAATTTGGTGTAGGATTATGATTTGGATTTGATTTGGAGAGAGAAAATAATATTAAAAAATATATTAAATATTAAAATATAAATTAAAAGTTATATTTATTAATAATTAAAGGATAATAAAAATAGATGTGTGGTAAAAAAATCATGTGGTCCCACACATGTCAAAAAACCTCTCATCCCCTTCTACTTTTCTTCATCCCTTAATATTTACATTACTATCTTAAACCCAACTTCTAAAAAAACAACCAAACAATTATTTTTAACTTTATAATCCTAAACCTATCATAAACCCACAAACCAAACGGGCCCTTATATGTTAGAAAAAGTGAACATCATTTCAAAACAATAAAGTAGATACTACGGAGTAATAATTACCTATGTTTTATGTCATCTTAACATAATGTGAGATATTCTATTTCCTTCCTGGGTTGTGCTATAGGGGGTGTTTATACTTGTTGGTGGTATGTTGGTGGTCTGAGCTAGCTGGTGGTCTGTGTTGTGTACTTTGTGTTTTTTTTTCAATTCCCGTGCTATCAAACTATGTATATGTTTTTTATTTCACTTATTTTGCTACAAAGTTTTTTTTAAACTTATACAAAGTTTTATAACTTTTTTAAACTTATACAAAGTTTTTAAAGTTTTATAACTTTTCACATACACAGTTTTAAACAGTTTTCAAGACTCCAAACATTTTCACGTAGGATGACTGTGAGAGATTTATAATCATCTCGGATATTACGTGTATGGATTATGTTTGGATTTGAGTAATTAGATTAAGGAGTGCATAAAATGCGAGTTATTTCTTGAGGAGAGGGTATGTATGAGCAATATGGATTGTTTTCTTCACGGTAGTTAAAGAGAGAGTCAAGAGAACAATCTTCAATGAAGGCACATTGTCCATGATTTAGAATTCGAAGAATGTGAGCAAATTGCTCAAGAGTCAAAACAAACTTTTGGTTTTTGATCCAAAACCATAGTGATAGAGAGCGATCCTCATTACGAACGAGTTCAACTTGAGGAAAGAATTCGAAAACAAACCGCGAACAGATTTTCTCCTTAATCCCGAGAAGACCTTCTAGTCCTATGGTGCGGAATGAGGTATTGATACCTTATTGGTATAATAGAGGTGAGTCAACAAGACGTCTACATGAAAGCAACGAGTTTCGAGATTATTGAATCCAAGAACATGATTGCCAGGTGTGTTGGGCTCAAGAGATATATTAGGAATGTAGACACAAGTGAGTTGATGATCGAATTCATACTCATGAGTCATGATGAGACCTATAGACATGAAATGAATAATTTACATGAGTATGTTAGGACAAAGTAACGCTTCAAGAGTGAGAACGTTTTTGATTAGTGACATCTTATTTCAATCCTTCTTTAATGTTGAAATGATATAATCTCCTAATGTTTTTATTGACTATTCTATTTTTATTAACAATGACAATTAACTTAATTTGTTCTAATATCATCCACGATCCAAAATCGTTTAACAAATCCGTGCTTTCGATCATCAATTTGTAAGTGGTTTTGTGTTCTTAACATGTTTTTAAACAATGGTTTTGAATTTCATGCAAATCCAACGGTTAAAACTTAAGATTCAATGGATTTTAGGTTTTACGCGTAAGGGTTAGAACACATGATCATGTGTTGTGTGTTTGTGGTTAAAAAGATAGTGTCAAAACGCTTTAATAACATCAATGATATCTTTTCTATCCTCAAAATACACCCAGATACACGAATTGATGGATTTTGGAAATTAGGGTTTATGCGTTAATTTGGGTGTTTTCAAATGAGAACGTTTTTGGTGATAAAGATAGTTGTATAAGGTTGTTTTCAAGATGAATTAATCATATCTAAGCCCAGATTTTACCCAGAAACTCAAATGAATCATCAATGGGAATTTAGGGTTTATATTCATACGGTTTGGGTAATTTTGATTCTTGACACTTTTGATGTTAAAACTTGGATAAACATACTCTATATGCTTCTTAGACCTCCCAGAAATGATTTGGTGCAATTTCCATGGTTAGAAATCATATGCGAAATTCTTGAACTATTAGGGTTTTAGTCTTACGCGTAAGATTCTTACGCGTAACTGTTTAATGTAGTCTCATGCCATGATCTGTTTTAGAATGAATGTTAGTGTCATAATTGATGTTATGATGATTTTATTTCAGGCTTGCTACTCGTAAAACTCAGAATCAAGGTTATTGAAACTCTACGCATAAGGATCACCTTACGCGTAGAAAGTTATGCGTAAGAGAAATCTTACGCAATCTTACGCGTAGCGTTACGCGTAAGGTTCTACAAAGGGACTACGCGTATCCTGTGAAGGATATGCGTAAACAGTGACCTCTACGCATAAGGTCTACTCTTACGAGTAAGCCTTACGCGTAAGGTTTTATATACGCCAACGCGTAAGCTTTACGCATAAGGTCCCCTTTTCCTACGCGTAACATTTCTTACGCGTAAGTAAGGATCCTACGCATAAGCTTGCGTCTACGCGTATACTTCTCCTGTTTACGCATAAGCTACCATTTCTACGCATAAGCCTTGAATATACCTTCATTATGAATTGTTAAGCGTGCAAACTTATAAATAAATAAATCATAACGTCACGAAACCAATAATGTCACTAATAAGCTTAAACGTTCAATATGTTGTGTTAAAAAATGTGATAGCATAAACTTTAAAACTTAAAGTTAACTAACTCACGAAACTTATCGCGACGTCATTGGACTATTGAACATACATGTGACTTTGGACTCGTAACTATCATTGACATTGCACATTCAATAATTAGACAATAAAACCTTCTGTTGACTAACATTATGTCTTTCGATATGTTGGTTCTTTTGGCTAATGTTATTTCAGATCACGACATGGCTGCTCAAATGAATGTGGATGCACCTAAGGTTCTCACAGTTGCCGATATCTTCCCTAATGACTATCCAAGGAAGATTGGAAAGAACAATCTCAGAGTTGACTTTGAAACACTTACCTGCTCGGAATCTTCATGTCTCATTGTTGTGGATGTTCTAAAGAATCATCCCTACCGTAACATGCTCTCACACTCTGCTATCTGTTCCAGAGATCTACATACGCAATTCGGAATACAATGCAGATGGTCAAAGGTCAAAATGCTGTGACAAATGGACGCCAATCACAAGCAACTCACCATCACTCCTGCTGACTTAAGGGCCGTTCTCCTCATTCCCGACATCATACCAAATGAATTCTCTGCTGCACCTCGAAGAGACGGTTCGCAATTCTTGATCAATATTAGGTATGACGAAGCTTCAGGGGTTATCATTAAGCATTCTCACGTGGATCTCAAGAACATCCCTCACCCTTGTAGAACCCTTTATATCATCATCACAAAATCCATTTCTGGTCGTGACAGCGACTATGAGCATCCCAAGCTCGTGGAACTGCAAATCTTTTGGGCTCTAATCAACATGAAGCACATCGAAGTTGAAGCTCTGATTTGGGATGACATGATGACATTCCTCAAAAATCTTGGATCAAAGATTCCCTACATCAGATATACTAAACTGTTGATCCAGAGAGCACTTGGGTACAACCCTGACATCCCCAAAAGAATCAATGACCCCGACAATCATGACATGTTGACTGAACCCACTCTAACAGTCAGATTTAAGGAGTCAACGACTAAGAAACAAGGTGCTGTGTTGCCGGATCACCTTCTCTCAGATGAACTCAAACAACTATATTCTTATAAAAGATATTTGGTTGCGGTAGAAGAGAACAAAGTTGGATTTCTTGATGAAAAATCTTCTGGTACACCTGCAAGGAAAACCAGAAGAGGAAGTGGAGGAAGTGCTGCAAGCACTGAGAGTCAGAGGAAGTTCCCTAGGAGGAATCCTCCACGAAAAAGGACAGTTCCCGCCAAGGAAGTTGTTCCTATTCCTATTCCCAAGATTAAACCGCAAAGAAAGCTAACTGACGAGGACTCTGAGGGTACTGAATCAGATGAAGAGACTTTCTACTCTGAAACTGCTAAAGATGACACTACAACAGTACCTAAACCTCCCAGTCCTCCAACTTACAAAGGAAAAGGGAAGACTCCAGTACTTGTGCCTTATGAAGAAAGCTCAGATGAAGAGCCACTGGAAACCGATTACAGGAAAAAGTTCAAATTCGTTAGACTTCAACACGTCGCACAACAATTTGCTAAAGAACAAATGGGTGGCCCCGGAGGGTCGAGTGGTGGAGCTCAACCTTCACCAGGTCCTGATGCGGTTAATCAACCCGATAAGGGATCTGGTGCCACCACTTTGGTACAACAACAAACACGTGTGGAGGACACTCTTGAGTATGACTTTGAAGAACCGAATCGAGAAGTTAGAGAAGGTAAAAGCCGATGAAGAAGCTGCAGCCAAAGCCAAAGCTAATGAAAAAGCTAAGTCTGGAAATGAAGAAGATGTTGAGTATGATAAGTTTCTTCTAGATAGTCCTGCACGATCAAAGGAAGAAACTTCTGAGCCACCAAAGGACCCGGAGTCTCCTCACATCTCATCATCATCGGATTCATCTTCTCACTCTTCACCACCACCATTAAAAAGATCAACCAAATCATCAACCAAATCAGTGAAGAAGCCAACTCCATCTTGGATCTCTCAATCTAAGAATCGAATCGTTAAAGCTGTCAAACGAGTCAGAAAGAAAGATATTTTCTACAGAAAGTTGAATTTCCTCGCTGATAAGATAACGTATCTTCATGATGAGAATGAGAAGATGAAAGTTGAAAGGGAGTATGTCCAGAAGCTCATGAAAGATGATCTTCAAGGGAGCATGGACGAGATGATCAAAGGATACTCTCACAAGTTCCTTATGGAGGTCGTTCCTAAACTGACAAAGGAGATGTATACCAGACAACTTTATCCGAATCTCTTACATCTAGCCAAGCAAGCCATGAAATCAATTCCAATGAATTTGAGCATCAATCCAGTTGAATCCACAATCTTCTCAGATGATGAATTGGTGAACCGGCTAGTAGCTCAAATGTCGAAACGCTCTGCAACGTTTGCCTCACACGAAGCTAAATTGTTTGAAGCATTCTTTGGAATACCAACTCAGGTCAGCATACAAAGAAGAAGCTGTAAGGCCCAAACGTTCAAGAGACGACGAAGACAAAGATCAGGATAAGGATAATGAGCCCAAACGCACAAAGAAGTCTGGTGAATCATCCTCCATTCATGTAACACCCCCAAAATTTCACAGCGGAAGCGTTCGGGTCTTGGGGTGCTACTAAATCAATATACACAACACAAGGTAATAAAGAATGGAAATTCTATTCAATTTTCAAAATATAGATTAATTTAAGAAATAGTTTTACATCATTGTTTCAAAGTGCGGAAGTAAAGCCCATAAAAATATATGTTGTCCCATTAAAATTTGTATTAGAATGTTTGGAAACACTTCGAATGCCAGTCTTCAATGAATGCCGTTGCCATTGCCCACGACAAGAAGTAAACCTGAGAAAAAACATGCTAAAATGTCAACACAAAGGTTGGTGAGTTCGTAGGTTTAATTTAAAACATTCAAGTTGGACCATAGTTGCACATATAGCATCTCCGTGAATGACACTATATGCAAAAAGGCTATTACGCTAATACCAAGTTCATGCAACCGAAACTACGACAGTGTGCATGCATCTAGAAGCATGATAAATAAAAGCCCAGCAAGTGTATTTCCAGTACACTCAATCAATACGATATGATTTACGCCCGACGTTTGCCTATCCGGTCAAACTCGAACGGGGGTGTCATCCCCAATAGATCTATTCATAACAATCGCGCTTCCCCAAAGGGAACTGACGGTAGCATAGTGGGATTCAAGGTTGCTTCACATAATAGTGTAATCAAATCTAGGTCCGAAAAGGGTTTTGCATGTTTCTCACCCCATAGTTTTATAAAACAAGTAATAAAAGTAAAAGTGGGGCTATAAACTCACCTTAGCAGGATGGTTGACAGAGTAAAGTAATGTTATCGCAGAATGGAAAATGGCTCCAATGGACAACCTGAATAATATGGAAGTTTGAGATAAGTTGGACTTATCAAGAATAGTGATTTGAAACAATGTCGGATGAAAAAATTGTTTTGTGGCAAAGGTGGCTTGTGTGGTAAAATGTTTATAGAAAAAAAAAACAAAGTTATATACTATATAACTTGTTTGTTAGGTATAAAGTATCGTTATTGTTTATATTTCCTTGTTATGAATAATAATGTGTGTAATCTATCAAAAGTTGTGAATAATAAGTTGTAGTAAATGTAGAATATCTTTAGTTAAATGAATAGATGATTTTTGTAAAAATAATCATTTTCTATATATTCAAGTTAACCGTTAATAACGTTAAGTTGTATGTTTTGTAACCACTATGTTAAACATATTTATTTAGACGGAAGAATAGTAAAATGTATAAGTTAAACTTATAAAAGTTTTAGGGCAAAAAAAATGTTAAAATATCAAACTTGAGGGGTTGAATGTGTGAAAAATAATATAAGTTAAAAACTCATATAATTTTAAGAAAAGTTGCAAGTTATTTGAATTGGAAGGGGTTGAAACTACCAAACTGTCAAAGTTGCAAAAATAACTAAAATTAAAACTGCCACTGCTTAGGCTCGAACTCAGGACCCCTCGCTTAGATGCAAACGACACAACCAACTGAGCTAAGGGTGTTCCTTGGTTCAGTTATGCGCGTAGTTATTTTTAATGTATGTGAGGCTGTTATAAATTTGTTATGTTCACTCAGTATATTGTGATCGTGTATATGCATATAAAACTTTTGTGTTTCATTCCTTCCTTCTCAAAACAGTTTCCATCTTTTTCAAACATATAAAAACTACCAAGTTCAAGAGTCGGCTTATGTTTACAAGGACGAGACCAAATAAGCTCAAATGAGTCTCGACTCATTTGAGTTTATTTAACTCAAACTTCCAAGTGTGACCAAAAATGTAAACCGACGGGTGTGATGATTAAAGAGTTAGTTTATGTTTTCAAATAAATAATTTTACATCATTTTGCTCATTAATAAGCTAAGAGGTCTCGGGTTGGGCCTTTTGGCTCGATATAAGTTCGGTTTGGTTTTAGTTTAAAGCTCGATGCGTAAAATAAGTTTTTATGTAGCGAATAAGTAACTACCATTTAACAATAAGCTATATGAATCATTTGGACACTTGAAAGTTGACTGTGTAAATGTGTATATATATGTCGATTGCTATAGTATATTAGCAATATTTTAGTTTGTTAAGTCATTTAGCCACACAAGACTCTCATGATGCACTAAGCTGTTTTGGTTTTGCATGAAAAATATGTACGCATGAAATAGAAAGAAACAAATGTGAAGTTTATAAGCATCACATACATGGCATATGTGTAAGCATGAAAGAAAAAAAAAAGTGAAATGGTAAATGAGTTTGAGAGTTTGAGGCTCATAGTGGGTTTCGAATGAGATGGCGAGTGAATGAGTGAGAAAAGCTCGAGATGGAAGAAACCCGATGTGCCAACTAGATTTCAAAAGCTTATACCCGCCTAGAAACTAAACCGAAAGGCCCGCTTAGCTTATGAAATGAAACCCGAAAACTTGTTTCTCCTTCTTCTCCTTCGACAGTGGCTAACAAATAAGTGAATGAGGGAAGTGTGCTTGAGTTTTTGAGAGTTGTGAGATGAGAATTGTTTTTGAGTGTGATGATAAATGTTAAGTGTTTGAGCTAGTTTATATAGGAGAGCTCATGCATGGTCTTTCTTCTTTTACTAGTTCCAAAATGAGGTGCTTTGATGTTTCTTGAGCGTGTATATTATGGCAGCCAAGGGAGGGCTCGTTTTTGTGTTGTCATTGTCAAGTGAAAGAGATGATCAAGCATGCTTGAGGTTGGGTCATTATCAAGGTAGGCATGGTAGGATTAGGACTCTAGGTGAAGAGCAAGTATAGTGTAGGGTGGCTTTGACTTTGCTTTTGTCTCCTTTTATTACTACACACACGTTACTCATATTGAGACCAAAGAATGAGTTTTGTTTTGGTATCTTGTTTGGTAGTCATGTGTTCACAGAATACATATACAAACTCCATTTTGTTTTATAATTTCATAGGGTGCGTTTTGGCTGAGAAGAAAAGGGCTAGGCCCAAAGGAAAAACAAAAGAGTCAGGCTGTGACGGGTTGGTTTACTTTGTACACGAGGGTCCAAAGAGAAAGGTGTTGGATAGGGCTGAACACGCGAGCCTAAAAATATAAAATGAGTTGAGTCGGGTAGTGTTGAGCTTAGAGGCCTGGCGGGAAATAAAAATATAAAAGTATAAAAGTTCATTATATATTTATTTTATGAAGTTTTTATTATCGAGTTCGAGGTGAAAAATATCCCGTGGCTTGTCGTGATTCTAGATCGAAAGGAAAAAAAATTTAGCCGCGAAAATCGATGGGGAAATTTACGAGTGGTTACAATTCAGTACTTAAGGCAACCACCACCTCAAAGGACTCCAGCTCAACAAAGATCCCCTCCTCGCTCTTCTGAAGATAAACCTCAGGATTCTGAGCTACCGCCCCAGACTCAAAAAACCGGTGATCATTTTGAGTATACGGGTGGTGACGATGAGGAATACCATGAGCCCCAACAACAACCCGCCTCTCTAACAAAGTACGAAACCGAACCCTCATCTAGGCCTAAGAAAAGAAGAAGAAGGCGCCCAAGGTTGGCCTATCATGGCTAGATGACGATAACACAGAGGAATTTGAATGGTTTTCTACGCTTGTTAATTCCACTCCCTACCCTGTGAAGGTCAAGATCCGTAGACGGTAATACATTGGAGCATGCTAAAATACTGCAAGAAAAATTCCGAGTAAAGAAGATGACGAAATATGAGTTGCGGCGAATCAAGAATGAAGCTTTTCAACTGTTAAAAGATAGCTCAGAAAGTGTCATTGAGGTCGAATATCACCTCGAAAACATTGCTCGAGCTATGTCTAACAACATGGATTGGCTCAACCCAGAAGCAAACATCGACTTCACAAAACGGGACAACCCTCCATATTACACCGACTGGTCTAAACCTCTACCAACAATTGGCCAACCGGATGAGCCTCGAATTCCATTCCGATATTTCTTCAACAAAGACTTGGATTTTCTTCTACACGGTGGCGATGGTTCAAGGAAATACGCTACATCTTTGACACTTCCATTCCCGACTATATACTCTAACCGCATAGCCATCGAGGAAAGATCTAATCACTTGTTCTCCAACAAAGTGGAAGAGTATGACCGTGATGCAATGTATGGGATTCACCATTGGCCGAACGCCAAGAATCTACTACGTAAGCTGCGGTTCAGAAATCTCAACATGAAGTGTTCAATACTAAGAGTATCGTTGCCATCAAACACGTTGATCTTTCGTCCAAATGGGACTACACTTTTCTCAAGAATATTGTGGTCAAAAGGCAAGACGAAAGGGATTATGCATTCTCTGAAGCTGACTTTGAGAATTTATCTATCAATGACATTGAAGACATGTACCTTGCCAAAGTCACGTGGTCGCATGAGACAATTTCCAACTGAAATACAACGTGAATTCATCAAGTCATTGCTCATCTTCATCGACGATAGTAATCAAAGAACGTGTAGAAGATCTCCAGCTTGCGCTTGAATCTTATCGCATTGTAAACTTCACTCCACTGCAGCTTGATCTTCCCGACATCAACCAGCTCTCACAATATACACTCATCAGCAAACCATTCGGATTCGTTTACCGCAGTGAACTTCAAAGAAATTGCTTAATGGCGTGTAGAGATCTTCACAAGTTTGGGGATCACACTTTGAAGATGGTTAGGAACGGATTGGCTTATCGGTTGAAGGATATACATCAAAAGATTGGGTCTCCTAAGCGATGGAATTCTCAGGATCGAAGGGATGTGAAGAGGATCATCACGATGATTGATGAACGGTTGTATCGAAGGGATCATTCGAAGATTGGAAAGCTTTGTTGGTGGTTGACCGGATTAACATCACCGCTTTCAACGCCCGGTTCACACTCTGGCAACATCACCTGGACTACCGGTACCCCTTGAATTGCTTCTTTCATTATAACTTTGGATGTATGATTTATTATGACAATGGCTTGTGCACAAATTACAGTGTACAACCCGATCTTGTAAATAAAGGACCCTGTGGTACGCTTCAGTGCCACAATCCTTATAAAAGAAGAAAAAGCTTCTTACTTTTGAGTAAAACCTATCAAACCTTTCACTTTTCAAGGTTTTGCTCAAAAGAACAAGTACTTCCCCTTATGATTTTCAAAACCTCAACCGTTTATATCACTTGTTGAGGGGGAGTATTTGATTTTAAAACTTTGTTCACTAATTGTTCACAGTGGTCATCTTCCCATAAAACTCAAAATGGTCATATTTATTCTCAATATTTCTTCAAAAATAACACTTATATGCCATTTTTTAGGGGGAGAAAATTTATGTGATAAGAAATATGTTGTGTAACTGCAAATGAATCTTTGTGCTATAGACTTAACCAACGAATTGACGAGATCTTAACTGTTAGTAACTCGAAAAGACTTGTCCTGGACGGGGAATAATTTCAAGCTAGTTTGCTAGTGATGTAAACGTGTCTCGCAAAGGACTTGTCCGAGTAGAATGTACCATTCGAGAAACTCTTGGTAGACATGATCTTTGACGGGTTTGACAACCTTTTGAGGTTTGTCCACACCTTCAAGATAGTTATTAGAGCTAGTTGTCACCTAAAAGCTGACAATGTAACTCTTTAACTATTCAACGTAACCGTGTCTCGCGGGGAATTGTCTATCGTGAGTCGATCAATTCAAAAGTGCGCGCTCTTCTCTCACCGTGCAGATTTCTGTCTTAACTATTAAGCACGTGTGGAGGGGAGTATTTATGCTAAAAGATAAAACTCTCACAGTGGTACAAAATGTTTTTCATTCACAAACACTACGAGAGATTTTCTTGAAAATGGTTTTATGGAAATGGAGATATAAGGAGATTAAGGTTAGGAATAACCGTCCTATGATCCGCCAGAGCCGGAGGGATCTACCCAAGGACACTACCAATAGTTAGAATTAGAAGTCCTTAGGTATGATTGTAAAAAGGAGAAAATGAGAATCGGAGAAAGAAGGAGTTGAAGAATTAAAAAGAAATGTAAAGAAAAGGGTGAAAAGAAATAGCCCTCCAAATTATTCAACTTAGGGCAGACACCGGGTTCAATTCATATGCTACTGGTTGTCACTAGATGATGCCGGTATTGAAGACTAAAAGTCGTCATGGACCCAGTGACGCATGCACTAAACCTTCTTAGCCACTCAAGTTTCTCTCAACAGAAGCTTGTTTCATTCTCACAGGGAACCCTACGTAAACTATCGGCTTTCTCTTAGAGATTGCTAGTATTGAAGAAGGAGACCCTCTCCCTAGTCTCCGCCAGAAAACCAAAATGCATTATTGAGTCTAGAGCCACGAGATTCATCAAAAGATCTCTTAGGAACACTTGACATTTTATCACTTGTCGTTCAACAATAAGAACTTCAGTGGTACATTATCGAGTCCTACATAGATCTTAGCAATCTGTCAAGAACATTTATGAGAGGTTCACAATTGTGATCCTCGGTGATTGAATGGAAACTCCTGCGGGTCATCATCAAACACCGACAGAGGTCACTTCGGTAACTCCTCGTGGATTACGCTTAGTGTGTCTCAAACGGTCTACGGTCGTGAGGTGATGCTTCGGTGTACCTCAGCGACTCATCTGAACCGTAGATGTACTTCAGTACATCGCGTTATCTCACTTGTGGGACTCCGGTTCAGGAACGGCCTTTGTGAGAATTAGAGTTGTGTTTTCACACTATGCGTTAACACTCTCAAAGTTCAAACTTGTAAGTGCCGGTATCCGCTTATTACTAACCTTTCTTATGTTTTCTTCTTATGGAAGCTCTGGAGCGGAACGATCGTGCAGATTCTTCACGTGCTCATGCCAACATCATCACTAATGGAAGTTCTCTCGAAAGGCAACACAAAAGTCAGATTGATTCTTCATCAAACCAAAGAATCTACAAAGTTAAAGACTTAAAGAACTTCATCAGTACTGAAATCCAATGTCAAAAGCGTGTGAGCATGTTGAAGAATGACGTGGAGACACCGGAGCAAAGGGCGACTGAGGCGAGACTTGATGCGAACAACAACAACATACTCTCACTACCATCACAAAGAACAATGATCAAAGAACAAAGATTAAGATGACGTCAAAGCGGAACTGTTTAAAGAAAACAATTTCTCTACACTGGGAGATTGTTCGAATCAAGGCAATTCTTCTCACAAGAAAGAAGAATGTCAGAAGACGTCAAAACTACTATTACATCAGCACTTTCACCGTCCGTATTCATCACCAACACTTGAGGGGGAGATTGTTGGAATCACTCCTAAACCTTAATTCAAGTGTTAGTAATTAATGTGTAATAGTTAGCTTAATATGGCCTTTATGTTAGTTATTAGCCTTAGGCTTATGTAGAAGGCCCATAAGCCTAGGCCTAGTCCAATAAGAAAAAGGATGGGAACTAGGAGTGTTGCCCTAGCTTCCCTCCTATAAATACCTCATGTAAACCCTCACTTGAGGGTTGGTTGTTCAATTTATTCCTTTCACTCACTCTCTACGCATAACCGTATAAGCATATCGTGTGTGTGTGTTTGGATATTGTTCATCCGCCTTCATCTTCATCTTATTTCTTCTATTGTTACTTGTGTTGTATATTTGGGAACCTAACAGAAGGATCAAAAGCATGTAGGCTATATGATCCAGTAGGAAAGAAGAAACATGTTAGTAGGGATGTAAAGTTTATGGAAACGAAACCGTGGGATTGGAATAACATGAAGAGGATACAAGCACAGAAGATACATTTTGGACTAGCTTTGTAGTAGATGGAGTTGACTATGATAATCCTACACCAGTCAACATAGAAAACACTGATAACACGTATCAAGAACAAGAACCTATACCAGATCCACCCTCACCAATCACATCACCATCATACACTTACAACCCTAACTCAGAAGATGAAGAAGGAGCTACTATAAGCTTATTAGAAAGCTCAGATCCTAGATTTGGTCATAGACCTATACAAGGTTTAAAGAATATTACGGAAATCTACCAAACTTCACGTGAAGTAGAAGCACCAAGCTTATTTTTCATAGAAGAAGAACCCCGTAATTACAAGGAGGCATCAAAAGATGAGAAGTGGATTGAGGCCATGGAAATTGAATTAGATTCAATTAACAAAAACAACACATGGACCCTCACCACATTGCCCGAAAATCAGAAGGCAATAGGACTCAAGTGGGTTTATAAAACCAAGAGAGATGCACAAGGAAGGATCATAAAGTATAAAGCTAGATTAGTAGCAAAAGGTTATGTACAAGAGCAAGGAATAGACTTCGATGAGGTGTTTGCACTAGTTGCTATGATAGAGACAGTTCAATTGATATTAGCACTAGCAGCATATCATGGATGGCAAGTACACCACTTAGATGTAAAATCAGCCTTTTTACATGGAGAATTGAAGGAAGAAGTCTATGTTACACAACCTGAAGGTTTCATTCAACAAGGAAACCTAGGAAAAGTCTACAAGCTAACTAAAGCTTTGTATGGCTTAAGACAAGCACCTAGAGCTTGGAACGTGAAGCTTGACCAGACCTTGAAGTCCCTAGACTTTAAGAAATGTAATCTCGAACAAGCAGTCTACACAAAGAGAAGCAAGACTTCTACACTTATCGTTGGAGTTTATGTAGATGATTTGATAATCACGAGCACTCCAAAAAAGAAGTAGACTTGTTCAAGTCCCATATGGAAGATAAATTCGAAATGAGCGACGTAGGGTTGCTAGCATATTACCTTGGGATAGAAGTTACACAGACAGGAGGAGAGATTACGATCAAGCAAACTGGATACATTAACAAGATCTAAAAAGAGACAAGCATGACGGACATTAATGATACGAAGACACCGATGGATCTCGGCACTAATTTGGTCAAGGCGGAAGATGGAAACCCAGTTGACGCAACTTATTACCGAAGCCTGATTAGAAGTCTCAGATACTTACTACATACAAGACCAAATCTTAGTTACTCAGTCGGACTACTCAGCAGATTTATGCAAGACCCGAAGGATCATCACCTGAAGGCAGTGAAACAAGTAATCTGATACATCAAAGGAACGAAAGACCATGGAATAATATACAAGAAAGAATGAGGCTGCAAGATTACAGGATACAATGACAGTAGTTATGGAATCAATACAGATCAAGGAAAATGAACTACTGGAATAGTATTTTACTTTGGAGAGTCACCTATCACTTGGTGTACTCGGAAGCAACCGACAGTAGCGCTCTCATCATGTGAATCAGAATTCATGGCGGCTACTGCAGCAACATGTCAAGCCTTATGGCTAAAACGATTACTCGTGAACTAACGGATTAGAAGAAAAGAAGATAACGCTTAGAGTTAACAACGTATCAGCTATAGCACTCGTAAGGAACCCAGTTTTTCATGGAAGGAGCAAGCACATAGACATTCGCTATCATTTCATTCGTGAATGCGTAGAGAATGGTCATATCAAAGTGGAACACGTAAGTGGAGAACTACAAAGAGCAGATATCTTTACAAAAGCCTTACCAAGACTCAAGTTCGTGACTATGCGACAAATGCTCGGAGTTCAAGACTTAGGACGAAGCAACGATCAAGATTAAGGAGGAGAATGAAGATATTATAATCTCGACATTGCTTCTAACTCAAAGGACCATACTTGTTCGTTTTAAAGATTTCAACCGAATAGCGGTTGGTAGCAGTTAGATAACCGCCAAGCGGTTATGAAAGTTAGTTAAGGGGCGGTTACAAATGGTTACAAACTCTAACCGACACATTGTTTAGTTCGCACCCTTTCGTTTAGTTTATATACTCGTTGTAATGAATCATTTCAATAGTTAGACGATTTAGTTATTCAAAGTTCTTATTATTGTTTGCATTTTCATATCGACTCACTCAATACACGTTAGGGACCAACAGTTAGAATATGAAACCAAGTTGAAGGTGATTGAGAAGACGTGGCAAAGTCATATTGCAACTTTACAAGTGAGATTGCCTATTTATCTTTTGATTATTAATGAAAAAAGTACTAAATTTATTTTAGTTGTTTAAAGTTTAACCCCTAAACTATGTTTTACAAAAGACTGCTCCTAAGTTAATTGTACATGGTTTCATGTAGGCTTCCGAGGCAGCTATCATGTGGGTCTATGGTCAATTTACTGTCATGCTTATTGCATAGAAGATATCTTTGAGAGGTTCTAAGGATTCCCCTTCCATGATTTCTAATGTAATTGCCATGTTATGTAGTATGCAGTGGAGTAGTGGTTTATGTAAGTATGAAGATAAGAGTGTTATAGCATGTGTTGCAGGCAATAAAGACCAACTTTGCAGCTGGTCCCTCATGTTACTTTCGCTTATAATTCTTCGATACAGTGCAACCAAAGCCCAACAGGTTTGATCAAGACCATTTAGTTTATTAAATTTCTAAAAAATGTTTATTCAATATTCTTTTACATATATTTGAGATATTTTTATTGTAGCTACCTTTGTAACAACTCATTGGATAAACATATCTTCATATGTTTTTAAAAAGCTATTAAACTTTCCATAAAAAAGAAGCTAATAAGCTATTTTAAGGTGTTACATAAGCTTATTTGAGATATTTTGAAGGTAAAAGGCTATTACACACACGCTTCATCAAAGGGCCGTTTTAGAAAACTCATAAGCTAAATCAACTAAATCATAGCCAAACATCCCCATTGGTATTTGATCTCTAATCATACTATTTATCAAATGCAAAACTGTGGTATGCATTCTTCGCTAACTTTCATTTTATACTTATATCGATTAACATTACTTAGAAGTCAAGTTGTTATATTAGTCACAAAATGAAAACTTAATAGGTGTTCAGATTAGCTTTTCTATGAGCTTAACTTAATTATCCTTATTAAAAAAAATAAATAAATAAATAAAAAAAAAAAAAAAAAAAAAGTTTTAGGTATATGAGTCTGTTTGGGATACTCTGATTATAAGTTTAATGGCTGACTTTAAAATAAGTTGTTTGGATTTGCTTTTTACACAATGCTTATTTTAATAAGAACTGACCACAAATTCATTTTAGGAATTTTAATAAGAACTGTTTGGGTAGGATCCGTCTACATTTTACCTCCCCCATACCCTGCCCCGGCGGGATTGGGTTTGTTGTTGTTGGTGGTGGTGGTGGTATGTTTGCAACTTATGTCTGTATCCATGTATATATGTATTATGTTGTGTTTCTCTATTAGTAGTTGTAGGCTTCTTTTGGAGCTGTGTATGTTAATGTTTTGATGTTAAATTGTAAGGATTTAATTATGTTTCTCTATCAGTTGTTGTAGGCCTCTCTTTGTAGCAGCGTGTACGTTAATGTCTTTATGGTAAATTTGTAAGGATTTAGTGTACTAAACTAATAACATTTCCATCATTTAACTTTTACTTTTATAAAAATTGTCAAAGTTAACCTAAAGTTTTGCTTATCAATCTTCTGGGATCGTTAGGAACACCTATAAAGTATATCTTATATCATTTTTTCATCTCATAAGTTATAGTTAATGTTTGATTATGATGCATTGTGTACGATCGGTTACATCATATCTTAATTTTTTGTGCTGTATGTGTTTGGTGGTTCAAGGTAAGTAGGTTGGAACCGAAATTGACATAGAAAGTCCGTTACCTGTACAAACCGGGACACGCTACAAAAGGCTTACTGCCCATTAGGTAGTTTGTAAACATCTTACACTAAAAAATGGCTAACTGAAATAATGTTATGTTTTCACTAATATGGTTCTGATTCTAATTCTCCAGGCCATCTATAAGTTGTTGACGGCAAAAAGGCCACCGCAACGGTTAACGCTATAAAGTACTCCCTTCGTCCCAATATTATTGTCCACATTTCCTTTTCGGTTTGTCCAAAAATAATTGTCCATGTCTAAATATAGAAGTGAAAAAAGTTTAAGTCTACCTTACTACCATTAATCAAAGTTAATGCAGATTTGGATTCATATGTTGCTTATCTTTGTTTTTCGTAAGCAACTTTTTGTCATCTTTATTTAAGATTCAATTTTTCTTGTTGTGAATTTATGTAGGTATACAATGGCGTCCGATGGATCTATATCCCTCAAGTGTTACCAGCTTTGCGAGTGGAGTTAGGAAGCTCACGCACACTAGGAGTAGGGACATTGTCACGAGTTACTAGCTTTAGTGTACATTTGATATCAATTTTTGGCTGCCTTAGCTCTTCCCGGCTAAATCCCGTCACAGTTTTTTCATGTATAAGAGCTTAGAATAAGGCCCTTGCAAACACTTGTACAATAGCCCCTTCGGCAACTCCATAGTCTGCAATGGGCTACTCGTTCCTTGCCATCACCCTCCCATTAAAAACCAATGTACACCTATGTGTACACCATTGACGGGGGCACACATAGGTGTACCTTGGTTTTTAATGGGAGGGTGATGGCAAGGAACGAGTGGCCCATTTCGGACTATGGAGTTGGCGAAGGGGCTGTGGTACAAGTGTTTGTAAGGGCCAAGAAAGAAGCTGATTCTAAGCTCTTATACATGAAAAAACCTGTGAGGGGATTTAGCCAGGAAGAGCTGAGGCAGCCAAAAATTGATATCAAATGTACACTAAAGGTGGTAACTCGTGACAATGTCCTTACTCCTCCTGGTGAGCTTGCTGACTCCACCCGCACATGTTTGGTGTATCAACCGGTTCCTACAAGTACTGGAATGGGTGGGTCGTATTTCATGCATTGATGTTTAGGAGAGCTTAAATCGATATTTAAGCCACTGGACGAAAGGCCAGAGACACCCTAGAGGTAAGGTATCAATATATAGAAAGGGTTGGGCTGAAGTTGGGGACAATTGCACTGGACGAAGAGCCGCAAGCTGTGAATGACCCGAGAGGTAAGGTATCAATAGAAAGGGTTGGGCTGAAGTTGGGGATAGTTGTAGGTGAGGGCTACATCCGTGAGGTTGCCGCCTATTTGTTGGACCACCCGAGAGAAGGGGAGCGTGGCGCAGAGATGGCAACGGGGCCGGGTATGCGGGGAATGGTTGATACCATCGCCATCCCCGAAGTTAAATAGCTATCCTCATCCCCGTCGGGGTCACAATTACGTCCCCATCCCCGTCCCCTATGGGGAACGGGGATCCTCAATGGGGAATCGGGGATTTTTCCCCGTTACATTTAGCATTTGTTAGGTACTTTTATGATGTTTTTAGCATTTGACAGGTACATTTAGTCCATTGTTTTTATACTTCTGATGAAAGCATTAAAGCATACTAAAGTTATAGATACCACTGACCACTACCAAAACAATGTTGTGTAAGATGCTCAACTCGTATTAAAATCAGTTTAAGATCACGAAACTAATAATTTTGACTACGTTTATTGAATTAGGCCACATATAAGTCGAAACAAACACCCCCTTAACATACATATATCTGAATAACAAAACAAAATAATTAAACGAAATACAAACCGAACAAAATAATATGGACATATAATGTATTTTGTATAGAAAATATATTCGGAGACAGGTTCGGGGATCCGAGGGTATTACCATACCCGCTTTTCAGTATCGAGGATTCCCCGCCCCCATCCCCATACCCGGTCAACTCGGGGATTAGCCGGTAAAATCGGGGTCGGGTATCGGATTCTCCATCGGGTTTTCTGGGGTTCCACTTACCTGTCTTGTGAAGATCTATCATACAGCTTTTAACCATTCTGGGATTCCACCTACAAAACAAACTAAAACCAACCCATATATATAAAGCAGAACTTAAATCAAACCATTTATACCAAAAACTCAATCTATAAACCAGTCTGGATCTGTGTTTTATTTGACCATAAATATCAGCTGACGTTACCAATTAGTAATTAGTTGGAATCAGATTTTGGTGCTTGAATATAAGTCAATATTGTGGCACAAGTTTAACGTGTTTTAGTATTTTTATCATATTCCCTTTTTTTCTTGAATAGGAGTACGGCTATCCTTTGTATTGTTTTACGACTGTGATAGTATTACCAGTTTTGTACAGAATTAAGATTGCACCTAGGACTGATTCTAGTTTAAAATGCTGCTAACTATTTGCTCAAATCTGTTGTATACAGTTTCAGGATTTCACAATTGAATGGTTCCATTGGGATCAGGCTAAGGTGCCATTTAGCTCTGAAACAATTGATTACATTAATAACCTGGATGCTGAGGAAGATCTAGCTATGCTCATGGATGGACGATGCCGTGCCAGAATGCTAGGATCTTCCAGACCTGCACAATGTTGCTGAAGAAAGGGGTCAAGAAAGGGTTGACTGCTAATGGAATTGGAAGATTGATGTACAGAGACCTTTCTACTCAGAAAACTGCCATAGAAAATTTTTTGAAACTGCCAATACAAGATTTCCTCTAGGTTCTAGCGATGATGATTTTATTGACTTGGTTTCACTGTTGATTGATGAACAACTTGCTATAGGGGCATCAGATGGAAGCGTTTCTTATTGACTTGGTTTCGCTGTTGACTGATGAACAACTTGATGTTTATTTCTGTTCCTTTCAGTATTAACTTTCCAAGTATTTTGAGATGGGCTTTCGAAAACCATTTGTGTCTTAGACACCTTTTAAACTGAATGTTTGAGACTTTTAGTCAGGAGTATATCTGAACTTGCCAAAATGTTGCTGTTGATTGATGAACAACTTGCTATAGGGGCATCAGATGGAAGTGTTTCTTATATGTAATTGCTTTTTTTGGATTACTTATGGTTCTTTACTTTATGACTTGATGTTTATTCTTGTTCCTTTTCAGTATTAACTTTCCAAGTATTTTCAGATGGGCTATCGGAAACCATTTGTGTCTTACACCTTTTAAACTGATTGTTTCGTGTCTTTTAGTCAGGAGTACATATGAACTTGCCAAAATGTTTTAATATGATGCCACAATTACTTAACTCGAGTTCTCGCTGCATGTAGATATAAAAGCTGTTTAGACTTTAGAGTACATTAAATGAAAATGTTGTATTGGTTACCTAGTTGAATCAGAGTCGATGATTTTAACATACAAGAGATGTTCATAGCAGATGAAACAAATTTCCTTGCACTCTTTTTTGAATTCTTTACTATGTCCCGGCACTTTATCAGTTAGAAACTTATATTCGCTATTCATAAAACCTCATAAATGGATTCCAAGTTGAGCAGCCCGGTCATGAAGAAATCAACATCAAAACACTGAATTTACAGCAATTACATTTAGCCAAAACTCAACCAGTTGACTTCTATGAAGTCAAACTTGTTAACATTCAAAGTCCAGCCAGCTACATTTTATTTTACTACCTATTAAAATCCCAAAAACTGGAAACCAGCATACTACCAAGATGAAATGTGCCCGCATTTGGTATTACCAGAGTATATGGTTTTCACTGAATCATCAAGATGATATATCATAACACACAAATGCTAAATCTCACTATAAGTGATAACATGATGTTACTTTTTTGGTATTACAAAAGTATATGGCTCAAAAATCGTGTCTTTATATGCATTTTCTGGCTGTCTGTTTTAACTTTTGGAGTCGAGAGTCAAGTCAAAAAACCAATGGAATCATGAACAAAAAGAGTGAAAGACATGAAGGCATGCAAATCTTCATAAAATGCAAACCAATGGATCGTAAACTAATCTAAAGTAACAGAACATTAAACAAAACAAAAATTACAATATATTGACTTTCCAAAGTCAAACTTCTTACATTCTAACCATGTTCAAGTGAGTTTGGGGTGAGTGGACACACTCACACACTTGCGCGAATTCGGGTAACGGCTACAAAGAAGAAAGAAAAAGGAAATTGTACCTGACCAGGGATGGAATTAGACGTACTGGCATGGAATAAGAAAAGAGAAGGGATTCATGGGCAATGAAGGCAACCAAGGGAGAGAAATCATCCCATTCAGTTTCGAAGACATTTGCTATTGGGTAGCCCGCCGATTTCGAGTCGGAGATCAAACCCAATCAGCCCTACCTGACACACTACACTTGATAGAATGGATGTCATATAGAAAGACTTCATCCACCAACCCTGATCCCATAGCATAAACCACGATCCAAACACCCGTTTTATACAGCACTGCTACCAGAATGCAAGTATAGTTATTAAAGAAGCAATTCCTCTTTAACAGGACTTACTAACCTTAATACTATACTAATAAATAAGCACCCTTAATAACATAAAAAGGATCCAATACCAATCAGACATGGAATCTGAGTTCGGATTTTTCATCTTGAAGTTAAAACCAGTTTAAGCTCAACATACTATTCATACCAAATAACCCTTGGATCAATCCATTGACCAGTTTAGTTGCCATCATCTATCAGCGTCATATCTGCTATGACATCTAGGCAGCACACTGTTTACTGCATGTCTGTCAATCATCACCACCTCATGTAGTTCATGTATCCACATCACTAACATTTTACTTCGACTGTTGCACAATTCTAAAGGTACATACAGAAACTAATGAACTATATGGTCAAAACAAAAGCTTGTGGTGCATACTAACAACTTTTCATCTTTGCTCAAGAAAATGACAAGATGATTTTATTTTTTTGCAACACAGTTACCTAAGTTTTATGTTTAAGATGCAACACTCATCTTTCAAGTGCATTACCACACTCGATCCTATGAAGGTTGGCACGACATTTGGTAACACAAAAGCTATAACAGGCAAAGTGTAAGCACATAATCTACCCAAGCAAGAGCATACTTGATACAAAAAAGTTAACAAGTAAAAAAGATAAACATGTATATGAACAAGTTTATCGTGTACCAAAAGTTTAGTACCAATATTACATAAGGTTGTGAGCGAAGAAGATAATTAGTTAACAGACTGCCTAATACCACATCACTTGGAAGTACCAAGATAATAAGCATTTGGAATGGATCAGAGTAGTTCCTATGCGTCCTCGTTTTCAATTGAATCAATATACTTTTTCATGTTTGATGGAAAAGTAAAACCTTTAGCCTTTAAAGGATCAAGAGCCTGCCATAAGAATGAGAATGGAATTGTCGTTAGGGAGAAGTAAAGAACAATAATCATCAAAGATATATATAGATCAGTAGTTGATAATTAGAGAATCTTACGTACCTTTAAACAGGCTCCCCCAATTGCAAGTTCCTTGACATGACGCAGGTTTAGTATAAAAGCTTCAAACATTTCTTCTTGCCCAGGATGATATAGACTATAATACTCATAATTTAACTCGGCTTTAATTAAAGATGATACATTTAGCAAAGATAGCTTATTTACGCACAATCTTCCATCAATTGTGAGTGACAAAGTATAAGGAGCATTGATTTCAATAGCGGGTGGCGGAATACGTCGCTTTCGATCAAGGTAGGAAGAGAAGAGCAAGTTCTTGACACTCTTTGAAGGAATATCAAGGCGCGTGAAACCGTAGCAGAAGTCCAACTTGAAAGTCTCCAAAAGAGGACTACCGGATAATATGTTTTGAATCAAATCATGATCCAATTTTGTACGAGAAATGGACAAACTCTTAAGGTTTTTCCATGCAATGGAACCAGTTTGACCAAATAAACATCCTTGTAGTTCGAGTATAGTAAAACATGAATTGATGAAAAACAATTGAGGTAGCGTAAATAGACAAACTGGAAATAAACTAGGTATAAGTAAATGAAACTCGCGAACGTTGCGATTAATAGCATAATGAATCCAGTTGTTGACGTTCGATTCAAATTGAAAATGGTATCTGATAGAGATATAGAGTTTGTTGATGTTCACTGGGAATTGAGTTATGGTTTGGTCAACAATGGAATAGAAACCATCGAGCAGAGCAACTGGGTTTTTTGTGTGATAGATTTGAATGTCGAAAACAATATTGGGAACTAAAGTCCAGAGATGTAACCATCGCTTTGAGAGAATACCTGTTCTAATCGCCTCTTTTGTCGATTCTAAGCGACTAAGGATTTCCACAATAATCAACCAATCTGGTAACAAACTTAGTCGATCTTCTTCCATATTTTCTACGCAGATTTTTCGCTGGTTATGACTAAACGAAGGATGTCGGTATCTTCGTTATTATTATTTGGATGTTTATTACAGGGGTAAGCCCACGTTCATGTTTGGGTAAGTTTATATAATTGGGCTTATCTAAATTTCCATATTCAAAATTTTATACAATTGGGCTTATCCAAAATTTTAAGGCATGGCAGATGCTTAATTAGGGGTGTTCATCGGTTTGTTCGGTTCGGTTTGTTCAGTTAATTTTTTTTTCTGGGTATAACCGAGAACCGAACCGAATCGAATTCAAATTTGACTAAACCGAACCCCCAATAACCGAAAACCGAACCGAATAACCCGAATTATATAAATTTAATAATTTATTCATTTATTTCTATATAATTTAAAAAAAAAAAAAAATTTCTAGCTTAAAAAATATTATATATATATTATAAAAGAGTTTTAATATATTTTTTTATATAAATATATTAAAAAATATATATATTTATTTAAATTCGGTTTTCGGTTCGGATTGCTAAAACCATAACCGAACCGAAAACCGAACTTTTATTTCATTTCGGTTCGGTTTTGACAAATTCGGTTCGGTTACGAGTTCGGTTCGGTTATTTTTTGTTCGGTTCGGTTTCGGTTTTCGGTTTATTCGGATATTACCCAACCCATGAACACCCCTATGCTTAATTAGAACATTTGAAGCAATAACTTTTAGCATCACGGATGCTTTTTTTTCATCTTTATAGTGTTATTAAGAAGTTTCTTTTTGAAGATAAAGTCTTCATTGTAAACTATAGTATGTTTTTATCTAAACTAAAACCACTCATTCTGTTTCCAATCTGTTATTTGGATTAAAACCCATATATACTATACTAGTTATAGTACTCATGTACGCACGAGTTTTCAATATAAATTCTTAATTATGTTTTAATATTGAATATTTCGAGTTTAAAAGTTATTGCATATGAATATATTATACATAATTATTCTTGCACATGCACTGTATTTTATCTTAAATTTTTAATTATATGTTAATAGTGGATATTATGAGTTTAAAGCTAATTGCATGGGATTATATTTTAATTTTAAATACTAGTAAAACAATGAGGCTTTTACTATTCTTTGAGTACTAAAGTTAGAGGACAAAAGGCGAAAATAGTCTCTAATTGTAAATGCATTGGAAAAAATGTCCCTGCAACATTGCAAACAAAAAAGTCTTGTTGTTTTCATGCGGTTGCATAAACAATCCTTACATTATATTCAGGGACTGTTAGTGCAACGGAAAATACATACATATCCTTCCGGTTTTCTTTTGTTGCATAAACCCTCTCAAAAAATTGAAAAATTTGTTGGAAAATTTAGTGCACTTGTGGGAATAGTTCACACCTTGTAATGGGTTAGGAGGTACGGAGTAGATGAGTGCTAAAACACACATCATTTTATATCTAAAAATATGCCAAATCGGACTAATAACCATTAAATAGGTCAAATTATATTGCAAATATGTTGGATATGTGTTATTATGTCTTGCAGGTACAAGGGTTTGAAAACAAAGCAAAAACGATGATTTTCGGATGAGTTTCAACGACATTTTCATGTTTATCGAAGTTCAAAAGAAGTCATAAAGATTACCCGAGCACATAGTTGGAAAGATCATGAAATATCGAGTCAAGTGGTTATTTTATTTGGAGCATCAAGGAAGAGAAGAAAAATTGAATGATCAAACGGAGTTTAAACGAAGATTATTTTTAAAGATAATAGCTAAAATTGGATCAAGGAAAAGAGGGCTAAAAAGAATTAAATGCAAAAGAGTTAACACAAAATGGCTCTTGGTCTAGTGGTTGGGTGCATGCTTTCTAAGCAAGAGGTCAAGGGTTCTACTCCCACTAATGGCATATTTGTTAGTTTTCTTTTTTGTATTTACTGCAGCAGCTAGGGAAAGAGTCACAAATCCAGTCCAAGCCCACGAGATGCTAAAGTGCAATTATTCCAACGCAGCCCAATAGTAGAAAAACGGGCCCAACAGCAATTCTAATATAGTTAAGTTGGTATGAAATTAGATGAAGTGCAAAATGTATCTGTGTAACCAGCTATTGCATGCGTGAGTCCCACGTCCCAGAATTAATTGCCATAAGGCACGTGACGTTGTTGTGCCATTTCCAGCTGCTCGCTCTGTAATTCTTTCACCCAACCTTCGAGCGACACGTGTCCAGCTGTTCACATGGGTGCAAGAATTGTTAACACCTAGGAAGGATCGAGATTGAATGTGTAGGTATAAAAGGCTCCGGATCCAAGGCTACCAAGACATCAATTTACACACACAGTAGCTTTTAATTTTACTTTTTAGTGTAGTAATTAATTTTAGGAGTAGGAGTAGTTTGTAGCTTATTGCTTATTGTAATTTGTAGCTTATTTGAAGTGCTTATTTTGTAACCAACTCTTTTGCTTATTAATGAATTTAATGCTTTTTATTTAGCTTAATCTTCATCTCTTTCTTTTATTTTTCTTTTTCTTATCTTATTTAAAAGTCATGAAAGCTTATTAGCTTTTTGTGGCTTATTTAGATATAGCTTATTTCATAAGCTCTCTTTTACTACGTTGTTTTAAAAGCTTTTATAACCTTGGATCTACTCTTTATTTTACTAAGTACTTTATAAAAACCCAAAAATATTTGATTTTTATTAGTTTTTCTTTTATAAAAAGTTATTCATTAGCTTATTACTCTAAATCTAGCATTTTTAGCTTAAAAAGATTTAATCTTTCTTAGTTTTTCTTAATCAATAAGCTTTTCCATACCTTATTGGATCCATATTATAGATTATTTGTGCTAACTCTTGTTAAAGCTTTGATATATTCTTAGTTTCTCATCATTCCAACCTAAGGCGAGGAGCTTATGGGTTTTATAAGCTAGCTTATTTATAAAGTTATATAGCTTTTTAGTCTTAATAAGCTAAATAGTTAATAAAGTCACAAACTTTATTGATTATTTGGTTATATTAATGCTTAAAAAGGAGTAAACTTTACAATTTGTCAAGTTTATAAAATCGGGTGGTATTTATTCTCGTCTCATTAGATCGGGTTCTAATTTCTTGCCTTTCTCGTTTAGCTTTTATATTTTAGTTAATAAAATGTTTATTATTGTTGAGGTTATTATTGTTGGTTTAGTAGTTATGCTTATTGAGTAGATTCTTATATGCTTGTTAAGTGAGTAGTGATATGGGATTTGAGTGTGAAAAACTTAGAAATTGTTGATTAATAATCTTTGGTTACTAGGATTGAAATTTGTTGTTTTGACGGGCAAAAACCGTTAGGGTAATTAATTAAATCTAGTAATTTTACCTAGATAAAAATTTGTTTTCAAAATAAAAAAACGTTGTGAGAAAGTAGTTTTTTAAACGGGTATCGAAGATTATTGATTAACAGTTTCCGGATTATTTTTAGATATAATTAGTTGGTTGTTTTAACGGGCAAAAGCCGTGGGAATAATTGATTATTTAAATCTAGTGATTTTTACCAAGAGAAAAATGATTGTTTTCAATATAAGCCAACGTTGTGAGAAAATAATTTTATTTCGACGGGTATTAATTACACGGGCTTAATAGATTATTCACACTTAAGTACCTTTTCACCTCACTTGACAAGCATAGCTTTTACTATCATTCTCTTAGTTTAATTTTATTTCGTCATTAGTTGTTATTTAATTTTATATAGCATAAAATAGTTTTTAAAATCTTTTCAAAAATCCAAAACCAAATATTCGATAATCAAGCATCAAACGAAAAACATAAACGTAATTTTCAATTCATATCTCGCCGTGGAATACGACTCCGGAAGGTTGATTATCATTTGTCCTCAAGTGATTGTTAATCTTAATCGTTAAAAAACAAAATTTTAAAACTGCTCCTATATCTACAAATCGAAATCAGTTTTTGGCGCCGCTGCCGGGGAGATATGTTATGATTTTTGCGTTTTGTTTCGAGTTAGTGCCTTGAAGATCCTTTCTTTTGAAAGTTAACTTTCGTAGTTTTAAAATAAAAATCACTAAAAATTTTGAAAAAAATCAAAAATCCAAAAATATTTTCCTTTTTCTATCTTTTAAAAAATCCAAAATATTTTTCTTTTTTTTAAATATTAAAAATAATCTTCTTTATCCTCTAAAACGATAATTCTATCTTCTCAACCCTCTCGTTTTTAATTCTTATGGCGTCTCGCGATAAAACTATGGAAGAATTACTATTCGAAGAACTAAAATCTAGCCTTCGCGAGATGCACTTGATTGGTAACGACGACGATTATGACGAGGAGAGTGATATTCCATTGAACGATGTTATCTCTCAACTCCTCGCCTATTGCAATCACATCTGTCTTACCCAACGAGGATCCCGAGGACTCTCTCATAATGGGGGACGAGCATCTCAAAGACTATTTCGAAACTAATTGTTTAGTGTTGAGGACCTTGTCCCAATCCCAAGTGAGTCTGAGGATATATACGACGATGAGTATGATTTGCCTTTTCGTGATGACTCTCTTAACATTTCTGAGGTTACTTCCGGGATTTTCTCAAATCCACTTTTTGAATTTAATGATGACTATACTTTTTCGGTTAATCCTCTTTTTGATAAAATGTCTGAGTCCGATACAGAGACCATAACGGAAGTGGTGGAAATTGCTAGCTCTCAGAGCACACCACTTGTCCCAACTCTGTATTCTGACTCATCTCCTCCGTCGCGTGATGACGATTCTACCCTTACGATTCTACCCTTACAATTTGTCAAGTTTATAAAATCGGGTGGTATTTATTCTCGTCTCATTAGATCGGGTTCTAATTTATTGCCTTTCTCGTTTAGCTTTTATATTTTAGTTAATAAAATGTTTATTATTGTTGAGGTTATTATTGTTGGTTTAGTAGTTATGTTTATTGAGTAGATTCTTATATGCTTGTTAAGTGAGTAGTTGATATGGGATTTGAGTGTGAAAAACTTAAAAATTGTTGATTAATAATCTTTGGTTACTAGGATTGAAATTTGTTGTTTTGACGGGCAAAAGCCATTAGGGTAATTAATTAAATCTAGTAATTTTACATGGATAAAGAATTGTTTTCAAAATAAACCAACGTTGTGAGAAAGTAGTTTTTTAAACGGGTATCGAAGATTATTGATTAACAGTTTCCGGATTATTTTTAGATATAATTAGTTGGTTGTTTTAACGGGCAAAAGCCGTGGGAATAATTGATTATTTAAATCTAGTGATTTTTACCAAGAGAAAAATGATTGTTTTCAATATAAGCCAACGTTGTGAGAAAATAATTTTATTTCGACGGGTATTAATTACACGGGCTTAATAGATTATTCACACTTAAGTACCTTTTCACCTCACTTGACAAGCATAGCTTTTACTATCATTCTCTTAGTTTAATTTTATTTCGTCATTAGTTGTTATTTAATTTTATATAGCATAAAATAGTTTTTAAAATCTTTTCAAAAATCCAAAACCAAATATTCGATAATCAAGCATCAAACGAAAAACATAAACGTAATTTTCAATTCATATCTCGCCGTGGAATACGACTCCGGAAGGTTGATTATCATTTGTCCTCAAGTGATTGTTAATCTTAATCGGGAAAATACAAATTTTAAAACTGCCTTTCGCTACAAACCGATTCAGGAGTGTACACCCATAAGGTCCATGAACACCCTGACTCTTGTAGTGGTTTGTATTGGTAGTGCTTGGTGAAAGTACTGTTGTGGTTACCACTGATTATCAGTGTTTCCACGGCAAGATACTTCCACGGATCGATGTTTCCACCTGGTGGTGTTTCTTGAAGTAGTGTTTACACCGGTGGTGTTTCCACCGGCAGTGTAACCACCGATAGCACTATGAAATTACTGATGAAAGTACTGCTTGTAACGGTTTTGACCTATTCAAGTGGCAGTTTCAACCGCTTAATGACCACGTTTAATTGGTCATGTAACCACTAACGGCTATAATGGGGATAATTATGAGGCTATTAATGGGCCGATTAATACTCATAATTCCATTGAATTAGCCAAGAGTATTATCCTATAAATAGGATATCGGATTATGCATGAAGAACACGAGAAAACACAAAACACTTATAAGCGAAAGGGTTATAGAATTGTGCCTAATTCTCTAACTGCATTTGGTCTTATCCCGAGTAGATATTTGTGTAACCCAGGCATTAGGGTCGAATAGTTTACTTTGGAAAGTGATCACACGATTCCAAGTGATATCCGGTAACCACCTAGTGGTAGTTGTTACTACTGACCGTTTGTTTGTTTCTACTGAAACAGTTGAGCATTCCTGCAGAAGTTGATTATCTTTACCCTGCTGCTGGGAGATACACACCAACAATCAAAGTAAACTATTTTGTGATAATCAATGGCAACTGCTGCAATGAAACACATGGCTTCAAACTTTGCTAAGTTGGGCAAATTTGAAGGGGTGGACTTTAGGAGGTGGCAGAAAAAGATGCATATTTTGCTGTTAAGCATGAGTGTGGTTTATGTGCTGACTACACCAATTCCTGATGATGGTGATGATGCCACCGTGGAGCGATCGGAGGAGGAGCAAATGGGAGAATGATGACTACATATGCAGAGGTCTTATTCTCAATGGTATGTCCGATTCTCTGTTTGATATTTATCAGAACTTTGAATCTTCCAAAGAACTGTGGGATTCCTTGGATGCCAAATATATGGTTGAGGATGCATCAAGTAAGAAGTTCCTTGTTAGTAATTTCACAAATTACAAAATGGTGATTCAAGACCGTTATGGAACAATACAGTGAACTTCTTGGAATACTTGGAAGGTTTACACAACACAATATGAACATGGATGAGGCCATTAAAGTTTCTTGTGTCATTGACAAACTCCCTCCTTCTTGGAAAGATTTCAAGCATACCTTGAAACATAAGAAATAGGAGTTAACTCGGTTGAGTTGGGCATCATCTGCGCATTGAGGAATCTCTCAAGATGCGGGATAATGACAAGCCAAAGAGCAAAGAATGCTCTGGTGCATCTGTTGACAATATGGTGGAGCATAACAACTCCACCAGGTACAATGACAACAAAGGCAAACGCAAATTTCATGATAACACAAAGGCAGATCCTAACAAGAAGGCAACACCTACTTGTTGGAAATGTGGCAAAACCGGTCACATTAAAAGGGACTGCAAGGGTGTTAAAGTTGGTGGTAAAGCCAATGGATCGGCACTAATGGTTCAGGGAGTGGTGGTTCACCAACTCACTGAAAGGTCGAATATGTTTAATAAGTATTTTCGATTTATTATGTTACATATGTATCTGAATCTTTTATGTCTTGAGGATGATGATGTTGTGTGGTGGGTTAACTCTGGTGCAACAGTTCATGTGTGTAAAGATAGAAGCTGGTTCAAGACTTATGAGTCACTGAATGATGGTTCTATTCTCCACATGGGAAATGAGTCAACAGCCTTGGTGCATGGTCGTGGTTGTGTAGATCTTAGGTTTAGTTCAGGAAAGATTGTAACTTTGTTTGATGTTATTCATGTTCCTGATATTAGGAAGAACTTGGTTTCAAGTAGTATTTTGAATAATCATGGTTATAAACAAGTTATTGAGTCTGATAAATTTGTGCTTTCTAAGCATGGTGTTTTTATTGGTTTTGGTTATTTATGTAATCAAATGTTCAGGCTTAATATTTCCATTGATAGTGTATTTATTTCCACTGATAGTGTAAATTCAGCTGTGTGACCACCTCGACCGACCGACTCTACCCGTGGCATGCTAGACTTGTCCATGTTCATTATAAAAGGTTGCAAGATATGTCTAAGGATGGGTTGATCCCAGCCTTTGACATGGACACTGAAAAGTGTAAAACTTGCATGTTGACCAAGATTACCAAGAAACCTTTTCAGGATGTTAGTCGTGAGACTAATCTCTTGGAGCTTATCCACAGTGATCTGTGTGATTTGCATGCCACTCCCTTTTTAGGGAACAAGAAGTACTTTGTGACATTTATTGATGATGCTTCTAGGTTTTGTTATGTTTATTTGTTACATTCCAAGGATGAAGCATTAGATAAATTCAAAGTGTTTAAAACTGAAGTTGAATTACAACTTGGGTCTTTGATCAAAAGATTAAGGACTGATAGGGGGTGAGTACATGGATACTATGTATTTTCAGGTCTGTTGGAATTATCCATGAAACGACGCCCTTATACTCCTCAGCAAAATGGTATTTCTGAAAGGAAAACAGGGTGCTGAAGGAGATGGTTAATTCCATGTTGTCCTATTCAGGATTGAGTCAAGGGTTCTGGGGTGAAGCTATGTTAACAACTTGCTATTTATTAAATAGGGTTCCCAACAAAAGGAACAAGGTTACCCCTTATGAACTCTGGACTAAAAGGAAACCCAACTGAACTATCTCGTGGTCTAGGGTTGTAGGGCTTTGTAAGACTCCCGATCCAAAACAAAAGACTTTGGGTGAAAGAGGCATTGACTACATCTTTGTTGGATATGCTGAGCATTCCAAGGCTTATAGGTTATATGTTATTGAACCTAATGAATATGTTTCAGTTAACTCTATAATTGAATCAAGGGATGCAACTTTTGATGAGAATAGATTCTCATCAGTCCCTAGACCAAGTCGGAGGATTCCTAATGGAACTCATGACACTGGTGTATCGAGGTCCCGATGATGAACCATCGGTGGTCCCTGATGAGGTTGTGGTTCAACAACTGAACCTCGTGCTCGGAAGAGCAAAAGGGTCAGTACTCCAAAGTCATTTGGACCTGAGTTTCAACTATACTTAGTTGAAGGAACAAGGATGAGGTCTCAGACCAATACTCCTATTGCTTCATTGTTGAGGATGATCCCAAGACATTTGAAGAAGCAATGAAGTCCCGGATATTGCTTTCGGAGAGAAGCAATCAATGATAAGATGGATTCCATCATGGGGAACAACACTTGGGTGTTGGTTGATCTACCACCTGGTTGCAAATAGATTTTCAAAAATAAAATGAAGGTAGATGGAACTATTGAAAAGTTCAAGGCTAGACTAGTCATTCAGGCTTTAAACAAAAGTCGGGATGGACTATTTTGATACTTATGCCCCGTGGCTCGTATCGTTACCATAAGACTGCGATTGCTATGGCATCAATTCACAATCGATTATTCATCGATGGATGTGAAGACAGCTTTCTTGCATGGTGAATTGGAAGAGGAGGTTTATATGAACCAACCTCAGGGCTTCATCTTGCCCGGCAATGAAAACAAGGTGTGTAAACTGATTAAGTCTCTTTATGGACTTAAGCAGGCACCTAAGCAATGGCATCAAAATTTGATGAAGTGGTTTTGTCTAGTGGTTATGTTCTTAACCAAGCTGACAAATGTGTGTATAGAAAATTTGATGAATCTGGCAAAGGAGTCATCATTTGTTTATATGTTGATGACATGTTGATCTTTGGCACTAACCAAAATCAGGTTGACCTGACAAAGGAATTTTTGTCATCAAGGTTCTCCATGAAGGACATGGGGAGGCTGATGTTATCCTTGGTATAAGGATTAAACATGAAAGTAAAAGAATTTCTATCTCTCGGTCTCATTATATTGAGAAGGTACTGAGGAAATTCAATTACTTTGACTGTACTCGATAAGTACACCTATGGATACTTGTGAGAAGTCGATGCCTAATCATGGCAAGGCTGTATCTCAACTTGAGTATTCTAGGGTAATTGGTTGCCTGATGTATGCCATGACTTATACAAGACCTGATATTGGTTTTGCAGTGGGAAAATTGAGCAGGTATACTAGTAATCCTAGTGCTCATCATCGCAAGCAGTTCAAAGGGTTTTGAAGTATTTGAAGAGAACTATGGATTATAGTCTCTCATATACTGGTTACCCATCAGTGTTGGAAGGATACACTGATTCAAGTTGGATCAAGAATAACGAAGACAATTCGTCTACCGCTGGTGGGTATTCCTACTTTGTGGAGGTGCAATTTCTTGGGCATCCAAGAAACAAACTTGCATCACCAGTTCAACAATGGAATCGGAATTTGTGGCTTTAGCAGCTGCTGGTAAAGAAGCTGAATGGTTGAAAAACTTGCTCCTTGAGATTCCATTGTGGACTAAACCTATAGCACCTATTTCTATCCGGTGTGATAGTGCAGCTACATTGGCTAAGGCTTATAGCCAAATGTACAATGGTAAGTCTAGACACTTAGGTGTCGGACATAGCATGATTCGTGAGCTTATCATGAATGGGGTGGTATCTATAGAATTTGTGAGATCTCAACAGAACTTAGCTGATCACTTGACGAAGGGTCTGGCTAGAGACTTGGTTATAAAGTCTGCTAAAGGGATGGGTTTAAGTCCAACTTAGTCACTGAATGCTAGGACACCCAACTCCTCCTGAGGAAACTTAGGAGCTGAGTTCAATGTGGAAATATGAACATTCAGTGGACTGGAGCACATGTTTTATTTACATCCCAAGGTTGTGCTCAGAACCTGCTGAAAGGAGGATGAAGTCTTTACTTCTTAATGGTTATTTTTCTTTGAAAAAGTGCTTGGCAGAGCATGAATAAAGAGGAACCACCTATGTAAATGTTGAAGTTTTGCCGCCTCAGGAAGCTTTGGACTTTTAGCTTTTACAACATTTATGAATTTAGATATGGACACATGGCTTGTATAGTGTCATGAGCTTTTAAGTGTTTGAAAACTTGTGTGTATTTTATCTTCAGGTATTCAAATGGGTTGAAAGGTTCAATTCTTAGAACACCCTGATTCTCGAATATTTGAAACGTGTAATTTACTAAGATGGAAATTCAATCCTCAGGACATTTTCATTTATGCACATGTTTTGTTTGATGGTTAATTTTCATGCAAAGGAAGTGAACTAAATTTGGGGAGGATTGTTGGAAAATTTAGTGCACTTGTGGGAATAGTTCACACCTTGTAATGGGTTAGGAGGTACGGAGTGTACACCCATAAGGTCCATGAACACCCTGACTCTTGTAGTGGTTTGTATTGGTGGTGCTTGGTGAAAGTACTGTTGTGGTTACCACTGATTATCGTGTTTCCACGAAGCGATACTTCCACGGATCGTGTTTCCACCGAAGTGGTGTTTCCACTGAAGTGGTGTTTACTGAAGTAGTGTTTTCACTGAAGCAGTGGTGTTTCCACTGAAGCAGTGTAACCACTGATAGCACTATGAAAGTACTGATGAAAGTACTGCTTGTAACGGTTTTGACCTATTCAAGTGGCAGTTTCAACTGCTTAATGACCACGTTTAATTGGTCATGTAACCACTAACGGCTATAATGGGGATAATTATGAGGTTATTAATGGGCCGATTAATACTCATAATTCCATTGAATTAGCAAAGAGTATTATCCTATAAATAGGATATCTGATTATGCATGAAGAACACACAGAAAACACAAAACACTTATAAGCGAAAGGGTTATAGAATTGTGCCTAATTCTCTAACTGCATTTGGTCTTATCCCAAGTAGATATTCGTGTAACCCAGGCATTAGGGTCGAATAGTTTACTTTGGAAAGTGATCACACGATTCCAAGTGATATCCGGTAACCACCTAGTGGTAGTTGTTACTGCTGACCGTTTGTTTGTTTCTACTGAAACAGTTGAGCATTCCTGCTGAAGTTGATTATCTTTACCCTGCTGCTGGGAGATACACACCAACAAAATTTGTCCCTATTGTTACTTGCGATTACATGAATAGTCTCTAAATTAACCCCGCGGTGGAGCGCGGGTGAAAAAATCCCGGTTGTATACAACTATAACATTTTTTTTTTAGTAGAAGTGCTGAAAGCTAAACTTTACATTACCTATATACTAACTCGACTAATATAGTTGCCAAGTGACCACCTAGTGTTTTGAGTTCACAAAAATAAAATTATCTCTTAGCTGAAACAAAAGAGGTTATATTTGTAGCTCCATTATGCGATTACTTTGTTAACAAAAATAAACAACGTAATTAAGTTTTTTAAGGGTTGTTGTACGGTTCTGTGATGAGTGGGGAAATAAAAAGAGTTTTAAGGTGGAAAAGGAAAAAATTATATGGCTAAGAAGAGAAAATTAGTTGTATTAGATTTCACAATTTGATTCAAAAATATCAACAAATACATTTTGAGTACATGTGTATTTTAGACTTTTTTATACATAAGTAAATAAAAAAGAATTGTGTTAAGAAGAGAAATGTAGTTTTATTTGATATTACAATTTGGTCCAAAAGTATCAACTAATACATTTTAAGTACATGTGTATTTTTGAACTTGAGAAGGACGCTGTAACCTTGCTAAAGCATATTCGACGATTCTCTATGACTCAAGACATTGGAGCGCGTGCGGCGGTTCATATCTTTAATAGGATTGGGTTTACTATTGCTAGAGGTGTGGGGGCTCAGTTAGTTTCTCGGCTTCCCACTAATTTTTTGTAAATCCTTTGTTTTTCTAATAAAAGTGTTGGTTTATAATAATAATAATAATAATAATAATAATAATAATAAAAGCTTTTTTAGTTATTTTAAAAAAAAAATAATTTAATTATTACCTAATAATAAAACAAGTTCCAAAAATCATATATAAAAGATATCCTTGTTCTTTCTACTTTAACTTTTGGAGTACAAAAAACCACAAAACTAAAGTCGCATAAAATGACATGTTAATGGAAATTCACAAAAAAAAGAATTGCAAACTTTAATATCTTGACTTCCTTTTTCATAGCAACTACAGTAACTTCTTCACTCATCCACTAGAAGTTCATAAACCTAAATGCCAAACGCCCAAAAGGAGACGTGAACCGTGTTAAAAAAAAAAAAAAAAACATCTTTTATAATTCCCTTTAAGCTATGAATCATAATTATTAATCTAATTTCAACTTCAAAAAAGATACTAAACTAATCAAACTAAACTTTTTTTTTACGACAATTTTTTTATAACCTATACCCTACCTATCTCTCAATATATTTCACTGATGCATTCAACAAGCCTTGAACCCACTAACTTTAGATTAGTGGGCAATTCACACATACCACTAAACAAAGGCCTTGGTAGACTAAACCTTACTACTTCACTCATATATTAAATGGAACTTCAAAAACAGGATATCCAAAAAATCCGACACCCAAAAATAAGATCATACTCGTTTCAAAAATCCATCTTTCTTAATTCCCTTTTAATGATGAATCTTGATCATCATCATCATCGTCGTCATATTCTAGTTCTCCTTCTTCTTCTTCATCTATCTCTTAAGACCATATATAAGTCAATAATTGATAGATCTCTGTCTCGTTCTTATCCAAGCAGGAGACTTGTCATTAAAGCTGATATAACGCTTCTTGAATCTTGTGTGCAGTTCCTCCATTTTATCAAACCGCATATTTTGACAATTAACACTTGTTTTCATTTTCATCCAATTAGTACAGAATTCTTCCAAATCTTCATCACATCCAGAATCCGGGTACCTATCAAATTTTTCATGAAACGCAATCATCTGATTCAAGATATGAATCTCTTCCTTTCTAGTTGATGATCTGAGTTTATCATTTATATCAACAACACCATGTTTGTGTTCTTCCTGGTGAGTATCACTTGAACTATCATCATTGTCACCTTTTGGTAGTCGTTCTGGTGGCATTTTTCCATTTGAAACAAACCCTTGTGAGTTAGAACTATGAATATAATGTCTGTTTCTATATATGCGGAATTGCGGACGATGATTCTGTTTGAAGGTGTTTGCTTGGTGTAGAAGTAACCGTTGATATCGTCTAGTATTCATTCTTTCTTTTGTTAGTTGAAGTAGTATTGGTGACTTGTGATACTGGCACTTGTGATTTTGATGAATTAATCATGATGGAATTGCAATCTTGTTTGATAGTTTTGTTTTCTTGTTTCAAGAAAAAGTTGTGGTTTTATAAAGTTTTTTTTTTTTTTTTTTTTTGATTGACACTAAGAGGGAAAAAACGGTTGAAATTCAAGAGACAGGATTGTGGAAAGTCTTTGTTTTATGAATGTATTTGTACCTCGAAAAAAAAGGTTGAAATTTAACGTGTATTGCGATATTTCGGTTTAAACGTGTTTTTATCTACAATAGTTAAGTTTATCTACAATAGCTAAGTGGTTGACGCATAATAATTGGTTTATTAAAACAGCAATTAATTAAGAAATTATTATTAGAAGAAAATTAGGATTGTTTCATATAAACCAATAGGCTATTAAGATTTCTTAATTTGTGCAAACATGTAAAACTATTTTATATGCCGTAACCACTTAGCTAAAGTATTGTTATGTGCCAAACGACTTGTTTGTGCACTCACACTACTTATTGTATCAATCTAACTATTACTATTGCACAAGCAAATTATAAATAGAACAAGAGAAATATACCCATAACTTAAAGCTAAATAACACATTATGACTAACACTAGCCATTTAAAGAAATCAAAAGCCATGAGTGTACTCGAAAGGGTAGAATAGTGCGAATCGGGAGGAAACAAACTTGTGATTTTTGTAATGGTCTACAAAATTATTTGGGTTCAACCTCAGCATTTAAAGGTTAAAAGTTTGATGGTGAATTTAGATGGACGATGGTGATCCGTGTCATATGGTTGTGATCAATGGTATGTGGTTTGTTTGGTGAGTAGTGAGTGGTATGGATTGATGAAAGGGCATCTCTTTCTCTTTTATCCAATCTAGTTGATTTATTTCATATGCACACTGCCTAAGTGTTTGTTTAAATTATTTAGGACTTATAGCATAATTAACTACGATAAGTTTGATCTAGTATTTATATGAGCTTTTATGATTGGTTTATAAGTTTATATTAATGGTCTTTAATAAGTTTCAATTATGTGACTACTTAAGTGTGGTGCTTATATAAACACAGTATATCAAGAATTCTCTATTTTCTCATGCAACAATAGCGAACTTGAACATTCATTTACATTTTAATCATTTTATTTCACTAACTATAACTAACGAAGTGATTGCGCGATGTTGTAGTAAAAAAATTAATCAATGTGATAAACGCTTTACGGCATTCTCTAAGGTGTCATAATCAAGTATTGTAAATAATGACTTGGCAAGTGTGGATATAATTTTATAAACTTTTTTGTGGATGTAACATTTCTTTATGATATTTGCTAACGAGAAAAATAGTTTTGGCCTTTAGCTTTTATAAATCAAATAAAGTGAACTATATATAAAAACTAAAATATAACATAATTACATATTGTTTTTTATGTTGAATGTCTTGACAATAATTCTACAAACTTCATCTTTTTGGGGCATTAATTATTAAGTTGAATAGTAATAATATTTTGCAAATTTGTAAAGTGATACAATTTACATAAATAAAATGGAGCTATATTTATTTCAGTTTATATATTTTTATTTTAAGGATCGTTGGTAATTTCCTTAACTGAATTTTTCAACATAGGTGATTTAAATGTTTTATAAGATGTATAAATAAGGTAACCCGAACACCCCATCAATACATCCAAACCCAAAAAGAAAATGTGAGCATTCGTTAATATTTTGTCAAACAATTTGTATAATAAATTTAGTATTCATTTATTTGTTTTCATAATATAAAGTATGGTTGAGTCGAGGACAAATTCACTATAATAAACCGTGAGTATGGATGTTTAGTCATATCACAGCTTGTGTCTTTTAACAAACTAGACGATTATCCGTGCATAACAACGAAATTTTATAGCGGCAGATAGTTATAGTGATATTTTGGCACAATATACTAACCTCAACATTAACATTTTCTTGATCATTCATTTTCATTTTCATAAAAGTAATTATAAATTAAGACAAGAGCAATAATAAGTGTATGATGTTTGTATATTAGAGAGTAGTGTGATTTTTTAAAACTATTACTACATATTAGTTAAGTTTGTGCTAATTTGCCATTTATAGTAAGGTGTATAATAGAGAAAAAAACATTACTCAAAAATTAAGAACTTTTAAGAGATTAAGAGATGTGATGAATTCTTTATAAGTAGTTAAGATGATAGCATGTGAAGAGACTCAACTTTGGCTTTAGTTTCGGTAGGTGTATTATATATACACAGTTCACCCCTCCTACATGTTTGCTTCTGACATAAAATCAGCAGTTAAAACAACTAAAAATGAGACTGGAATACAAGTTCTAGTTTGTTCGAAACTGGGTATCATACTTCGCTTGTGTTTGCTTCCCACATCAGAGTAGGCAGTTAAAGTTTCAAGTCGAACCACAATGACTTTGGGCTGCATAACAACACAAGTTCATATCACCAGAAAAATCCAGATCTTATTAAAGTTATATTTACTAATACAAGCATATACAAAATGAAACCCATATAATGAAAATGTTAAACAACCTAAAAAATGGTAGCTGTGCTTGAAACAGAATTTGTAATTGAAATTTCATTCACTCTGTTTTTGTATCATCATTTCGTCACTATCAAACAATATTATCGCTGTTAACCATCAATAGTATTCATAGACACCCATCACTGATGAGTGCTACAATCTCACCCTCATTCAATCTCTTCAATACTGAATGCTCTCTTTGGGTCTCATTGAATTTATGATAGCTCAGCTATAAAACTAAATCATGAAATTAGAAATAAAAAATAAAAATAAAAATAAAAGAAAACAAAGCTGCACTTACGAAGAACCACATGAACTTACAAGGGGAGTTTTGATACTATAATGTTGAAGCAGTTCCTAACTGAAAAATATTGTCCATGATTACCTATGATTGCATCTTTGAATCGGGAAACAGGGCGTGCCATCATCCTTATTTTCTGTCCACATTAGCAAACAACAAAATTATTAAAAGGGTTAATTCCTTATATACCCAACTTAAACCCCTATATGTTATATTTACCCAACTAAATACCATAATACCATATATATCCAATTTATACATCATATTTGTCATTTGTACCCATTTTATTATTAAACCAAATAAAAACTCAATTTACATTGTTAAATGTCCATTATACCCTTAACGTAAACACAAGGTCTCCACAGACTACAAGTCAACAACTACCCAAGGCCAAATAACAAACTAAAACAAAAACGCCACTCACTGGAACCAAATGAAACACCAGGAACTACCCTTGGCTAACTCCATAAGCAATGCTGCAACTTTTTTTGTTAAGAAAGGAAGGATTCCTATTAGCTAGACAACAAAGAATCAAGCAATACGGATACAAATAAATAAACAACAGGCCAAGACAACATCACTGCCAAAACCAATAAAATGGAACAAGTCACTAATAATGTATTTGATATCTACAAGACTCTACCAACATTCATATAATGCCTAACTGTTTTGAAGGAGAACAAGTATAAAATACTTGAAAAGGATCAGATGACATAATCACTAATTACTTTTTAACTTTGGTAAAACCAACCTTGGGGGGTCAATCAATGAGAAACAAAACACTAATAAAAGAGTCAATAAGATGAACGAGTTTGCTTCTTTACGCGTGATCATGCACCCATGTAAGCACCATATTTATTTATTTTTCTTATAAACCTAAGTAAGACTAAAATTGGCGGGAACATTTGCTGCCGATTAGGAAGGCTAAAATAGTCCACATTGATAATTATTAAGATTTAAAGGAAAAATAAAATGAATTATTTGTAGTGTGGGTAAATATGACAAATATCTTGTGCTCTTTATACAATCGAAGTCCGTGGTTTCTCTCTCTGCAACCGCTCCTTTGCCGGCGTCGTTGCCTGCTTGCTAAAATACAACCATACACAAGATAATGTCATGATGTACAAAAATGTAAGGAGCTTTGAGTATATGCTTAACACACTTCATCCCTTTCACGTACTACAAGTTTCAGTCCTAAACCGCGTCCTAATTACTATCAAGGGTGGGAACCTTAATTGGCTCTTCTATTAATATAAAAAAGACCTTATATGTGACTTAGTGTTGCATGTATGAACATATATCAAAGTTTGTAAAGTATATAATAGGGCCGTGATATCATGTTATTCGAAAAACCACCCACCACCACATGCATAAAACTGAATATCAGAAACTACAGTCAAGATTCATGATAAATGGGATGCTTCACATACATTATTCACCATTGTAAACAGCTAATTTACCTGAACCAACCAAAATCTGGGTTGTAGTAGTCGTAACCACTACAAGTGGAATCCTTGGCCCTAGACACCATCCCGCTAAAGTAATCGTCACTAGGATCATACCAGTCACCTACATGAAGAATAGT
Source organism: Chrysanthemum makinoi (assembly GCA_910596185.1). Taxonomy (NCBI): domain Eukaryota; kingdom Viridiplantae; phylum Streptophyta; class Magnoliopsida; order Asterales; family Asteraceae; genus Chrysanthemum; species Chrysanthemum makinoi. Next base: position 57,182,165 of record OU343223.1, on the reverse strand, counting down.
TAATTACTTCAATTTAAACTTTCATTGACGGATAATTTTGAAAGAAAAAAAAAATGAATTGGAATGTGCTAATCACAAGTGGTAAAATAGGCTGGCCTTTCTGATTAAGTCACGTCTAGTTGAGTTGATAGCAAACTTGTTCGCATAATAAGTAAATACCCATGATAATTATGATCATGGTAATAATAAATTAATAACAATAACAATGATAATCATGATGATTACAACAACAATAACAAGACAACGATGATAGCAAGGATAACAACTATGACCATAATCAGGATAAAAGCTAGAGGTGGCAAATGAGTCGGTTTGGGTCATGGGTGCAGCAGGTCATTTTTAAAAATTGGGTTAAGTGGATCACAAGTCAAATGGATCGGTTGGGTCGGCCAGTTGCATTTCTTTATGACAAAATTTCTTACTTGAAAAAAAAATAAAGATAATTAATTAAGATGAAATTTGATGAATATAAAAAGTAAAAGTAAAAAAAAAGTAACTCCCAATACCGTCTTCCACGGTGTATGAGGGAGGTTGAGACGTGAGAAACCATACCCCTACCTAAGGTAGAGAGGCCGCTCGGTTCTACCAAAGATAGAAAAGGACCTCCGGCCTTGCAAGGGGTGGGGATCGAACCCTTGACCTCTGTCTCCAGAGGCAAGAGTGTTAACCACTTGAAGTAGTTTATTGAGAGTGTATAATTCAAAATTAGTTCTAAATATTAGACAAATAATTAAAAAAACAAACATGAAAAATCCATTATAGACAAATGCAAAAAAGATTATTTGTGAGAAAAACTAGATAGAGAAATTGGAAATGAAATAGAGCAAAGTGAAGTCAATCAAAGTTCTAAATTTCTAGTGACCCATTTGACCCATTCTGATTATCCACTTGACGCATTTTTTTAATTTAAACATGTTTTAAGAGACCCACTCAACCACCCTTTCATCATTAGAGCATTCCCAATCATAACACCATAACACCGTCCACGTCAGCGCCACATCAGCTTTAACATTTAACATTAACATTCCCAAAAAACACCCACAACAATAACATCCCAATAACATCAATAACATTTCCAACAATTTACAAAAACAACCCCTCATTTAGGGGCATAAATGAGAAAAAAAAAAAAAAAAAAAAATAACAGGCGTTAGGGCCAGAACGCCCAGGGACTAACGCCGGAGGTCCAAGGGTGATAACGGCATAACGCCGTTAATTTGATGCAAAACGCCGTTAGGGCGTTAAGGTTGTAAATGCTCTTATAAAAAACCCACGTGACCTAAACTATCTAAATAATCACCCATTTTATCCTACGTTTACACGTTTTTTTGGTAATTTTGCCACTTCTAATAACAACGGCGACAATAATCAGGATAACAATGATGACAATAATCAGATTAATAACAATAAGGATAATAGTCATAATAATAGGAATAATAGTAATAAAAATAGAAGAGACAATAACAGAGTTCATAACAGGCTTAGATGAATAACCTGGATTAGTCGATCGATCACAATCTGGTGGAAAGAGTGAGTGAGCGTCTTGATAAAGCTTTTTGCGAAGACCTATTGTATAAACAATACATTATAGATACACAGAAATAACAGCTATAACTGGAAAGAATCTTTACACCATTTGAAAGGTAATAATAGAATATTCAAACTTTCCTCAAGTCGCACATTGCAATATTGATGGGCATGTTAATAACCAACCTTTCAAAGTTTCAAGATGGAGTTCTATAAGGCGCTCCATTTCAGTAAACACTTTCCAGCTTCTAGGACCTATGCATACAAAATGATAAGCAGAAAGTGAATAACCCATTCCCTTCCAGGTGCCTTCAATTACCAAAAATGATCATGCCAGTTGGCACCGAGGCCTAAAACTTGTTTGGCTCATACAGGGCCATTTTGTCGCATTTGCTGGCCTGTGCCGTAGCTACAAAGTGGCCATTTAAACACATAAGATATAAACACAAATTGCTATGTAAATTTTTGCAAGTGTCCTAACACTTTTATGTCCACTTTTTCGCTGCTAAATCTCTTTGCTAAAACGATGCATGGAGTGCTTTAAAATCCAATCCTGAAAATGCATATAATATGTTTAACCTGATATCACACTATATCAACACAACTTATATATTTTATTATGAGGAATGCTACATTCACACAAGTTTTACAAAAGAAATTCCACACAATGATGTGTAAGTTAATTTGTGGATGCAAATAAGAGAATAAGTTCAAAAGGAAGAGAGATAATATCCATTATCATGACACATCATTGTGTGGATTTATTTTTGTAAAATTTATGTGGATCTAGCATTATTCCTTTATTATAAAGTATCGAGTCGATTAAAACCTGATTTGTAAAATTTATCGAAAACCCATTCTTATACTTAGCATACAAACAAGTGCATCTAAATAAAATTAGCTAATCAACCATGCATCTAGTATATTCAACTAATCAGCCATGCATCTAATTAATCTTATTTAATCATTGTGTTGTCTACCGAATACCACTTATGATGATCTTCAATCCGGTAAAAAAAATAAAAAAATAAAAAACAAAAAAAAAGAACAAAAAAACAAAACAAAACAAAACAAAATTAAAGAGATGCATACTGTTTTTTAAGAGGATGTATCGTTGATCAAATTAATAAGTGACAAAAAATTAATGCTAATTCAAAAAACATGCATCTTTAAAAACTTCTTGATGCCTAATGAAGTGAGAAGGGGCGGATAAGACAGAAGGACGATACGGAAAATGTTGCATTCACTCTTTTACCCTCCTGCTTTATAAAAAATGCTTTATATATACCATATTGCCACCGTCTGTTTCTAGCCATTGATATATTCATCTAATGGTTTAGCTTACTTCTTATTCTTCTCATTTTAATTTATATTCTCACTGGATCCTTACCCTAGATATAATAACAGAAATGAAATTTTGTAGCCCTCCCCGTGCCTTTGCACCACATACACATGCTAATCGCTGGCCACCGGCTCATACATGTGCAGACCTCAATAAGTTCAAGTTGGTTGGACAGAATGTTTGTAAAGCCTAGAAATAATATGTTTAGAGAGTATGCTTGATGATAATAAATACCTGCCAAAGATTCGCTTAAAAATGTCAACTTGGCAATTTTCTCGTTATAGAGATCTGCACACAAACAAGGATGTCAGAAAAGAATGTAACCAAAACCTAACCCTAACTAATCTGACCCTAACATTATGTTCTCGAGTTATTTAAGAGAAAGTAAAAGTAAAGAAAAGTAGGTGGACAGAAAGGCGAGGAAAGAAAGTTAGTAATTTACTTTTTGTTCTCAAGTTAAAAATGAAACAAAGGAAAGTGAAAGGAAGTTGTCACTTTTGCAAATTTGTGCTTTGCGGATGTACTAATATACCTTTTTAAGCATAATATTCTACGTAGAATGAAACAAGCATAACTATCTGGCCCTCAAAAGTATAAAACAGCCAACACAAAATTACTTTAATCTTTCAAAGTATTTTGTATGATATCGGCTACAATTATTTGTCCATCTTGATTTGTGTGTCCATTTAAAACTAAAAAATGTGATGGAAACAACATTGCATTCACGCTAGGGATAAGTGTTTCTAAATGTATCCAAGTTACCCTCTTTTACTAAGTTGTATATCAAAAAATTAATCCTCCTAAACAATGTAATCTTTTTACTAATCATACTAACATGTGTATCGATTAAGCCTCCCGTCTATTTTTTTTTCTTGTGGCAAAGTGAAAACGCGTAAATTTGTTTTTCCTTCTTGACTCATGCCCAAGTGGCAGTCAAAGAAACCATGTTAAGAAACCATGTTCCAAGCCAGGCTATATAAAAACCAACAACACCCAACAAATCCAAAAAATCCTCAGACCATTTGAAAAGATTGCTACATGAAAGCATACTAAAAATCATAACCCATGTAGTTTGTGTTCTATGTATTTCATCAAACATGGCGTTGAAACTCTTGAACCTTTTAGTACTGGTTTCATAACCTTCCCATTTGCACTTAATCTGTGAACTCAAACATTGCAACAACTTTGTCCATGTTTCACGCTTGTAGTTCGTGTGGTAACTCCTTAAATCCGAGGACCTTTTTCTCACCCACGGGACACCCATCAAGCTCCTCATTTCACCTGTCCCCTTTGTCTTCAAAATTAAATCTCAAAAAAATACCCAAAGCAAAACTCTTATAACCACCATATCGGATAGATCTTAACATACCACGTGACCAACACACATACCGATGACCTACAAACCAACCAAACCAATAAACGCTCGATCCTAAAGATCCAATCATACACCATAAAAGCAGATCCAAAACATCACCAAAACCACAAAAACACCATCGAGGCCATTGAAACATCAACGAAACCACCGAAACTCAAACACCACCGCTATATAGTGGTCTTGGCGGTAATTAGTTGATGGTGGGCGTGTCTATGGCGTGTGATAGGACCGTGGTAGCGGAGTGGTTTTATCCGATGGTGGTGATTATAACATATGTAGGTTTAATGATTTGACATACCACGAGGTCAATACAAACCGATTAGAGAAGTAGACGCGTGGTCATGGGTGGGCATGCATGTGGCAAAAGTGGAGTGGCCTAAAATAGGATGGCAAAGTGGGGCGCGGCTGTGAGAGAGAGAGGGAGGAGGAGGATGAGTGAGGCTGTGATTAGTGTGTGTTTGGGTTTGTGGGAGAAAGAAAAAAATACTGCCACTTGGGCATGAGTCAAGAAGGAAAAAAACAAAGTTAACGTTTCCACTTTGCCACGTCAGCAAAAATAGACGGGAAACTTAATCGATACACATGTTAGTATGATTAGTAAAAGGATTACATTGTTTAGGAGGATTAATTTTTTGATACACAACTTAGTAAAAGAGGGTAACTTGGATACATTTAGAAACACTTATCCCCTTCACGCTATTGGAGAAACTGTTGTAGGCTTTCCAATTTTGTAGGCTTTCCAATTTTGTAGCAGTTGAGGACAACGATTAAGTTGAGATCACATGGAACATCGTAAATTGGTAGATCAGATGGTATAAAAACTGCACATAATTCTCATAATGATTTGTATACTTGTTTGAAGTGGAATTAAAAAGAGACAAAGATCCATGTTGGAAGAAACAAAAAGGTAAGCTAGATGCATCTTGGTCAATTCATCAAATAGGCAGATGATTTTGGGTGCAAAAGTCATTGGATCCCCCCTCACTTTTTGTACCTCCTACTAAAGTAAACTCAAGAACAGAGTGTCAGGCACATGGCGAATGTAAATCCTTTTAAAAATCTGTTTATTACTAGAATTATGTATAGAAGATGGATACAAACGCAAAGCATTGTGATATTGTCTTCTTATCGACTTATCAACAAGATATTAATTTAATACATGGCAAACCGACTAACCATCGAGAGTTTTGCATGCGGATCTCAGGCAAGACAAGTACCTTACTGCCATTGCTTTCGTACCTAGATGAAGAATTAAGATTAAGAATTGACATACACCGAAATATATTGAAAAAAAAATTACGAACCAATGTGAAGTTTAGTGGACTGCAAAAATATATATTTTGTGCATTTTACTTTTTGTTATTATTTATGGCTATTCAATGAACTCTGATACAAAAAAACATACTAACAGAATAATAATATGCACTTGAGGGGAGAGATCAAATAAGAAAACAAAAAAACTCTCGAAAATTCTGAAATATTTTCACAGTCGGGGAAGTTGGTGGATAAAAAACTTGTGAAGTTTTTGAAAATTTGATTTTAGAATAGGTTTTTTAAATGCGCGGATACTTTTTGTTATATTTGTTGCAGAAGATGAAAAAAAAAAAAAATATGCACAAATGAATTTTTATAAAATGACGATTTACAAAACTACACACAAAATTCGATTTTGTGCATTAAAAATTTTTTCAATTTTTTTCCAGCAAAAATATCAACTTTACTTTTTCATCCACCAACGTCCCCTATCTTGGGGAATTTTTGTTGAAACTTCTTATTTTATTCCTTTCAACGCTTCTCACGGATATTTTTCTATTTATTTTAGCCCTCCGTAGATATATATAGGAGAAAACTATGTAGGAGGTTGTAAGGCGCCCCTGCGCCTATATGGCCCATTTTTCCTCTTGACATAATAGTTTCAATATTACAAGACGAAAAACATCAGCCACGACACATTATAAAGTGGGATGCATAATGTGTCATAGCACACATGCAGTAGGAAGCATGTAAAAGGGTTTGATCAGTCATAACCAAGTCAAGAAAGAATCACATACCGAATGGTTTACGATTGGTAAGAATAAACTTGTCAAGATATCTCGAACATCTAGAGGCTTCACAAGTAACTTCAGCCTCATAAATGCCCACATTTCCTTCTTCGATTGCCTCTATGGTCACGTAGAAGCAATAAACCTGGCCCCTTCTCGTGATTTGCACTCCATAAATTCAATATCATGGATGTTGTGTTCTACCATCTTTACATGCTAACAAACAAAAAAAAATCATGATTAGTAAAACAATAACAAGCAAAAGTGGAATATACTGCAACGGCACATACCATGTTGCAGGCCTTGTTGTAGGTAACAACGGCGAAGTTACCAATGTCACTAACAATCGGATGATCAAGTGCAATTGACCTTTTTTCTTCATCAACAAGCGTACGAGGAGTTACTTCAGCTTCAAGCTGTCAATTGAACACATGAAATATGTATATGCGTATAAACATCAATATAAAAGGGGAGAAGAATGATGTTCATAAACATACAGTTTCCTTTTTAAACATCTGCCATACTTTCTTCTCCTTTTTAGTGAGTGGCGTCAATTCTGGCAAATTTGATGCACCTAATGGCCAACCAGAATTAAGACCATATTCTGTCATCACAGGCGGATCTACTGAGTCAGCGGGTGACCTTTTTAGTCCGCCAATTTTAGAACAATTGGGGTCATTTAAATGTGGCTTTGCAGTCTCCTTTCCATTCACTGTCTCACATTCATCGTCGTCTGACTGAAAAAAATGAAGAAACAAACTAAAATTAGATTGTTAAAAATGAGGGATAGTCATAACTCTATTCCAAAGTAAAACTCATAAAACGTGAACAGGTGTCAGGTGACATCAAGTCATTTGAAATCTGGTAAGAGTATATATTATTCACTTGCTAAAAAAATTCTTAAGCATTCATTTGTTTCAAGCAGTAAATAACATACATGTCTTCTCTTGATCAAAGTCAAATATCTTATTGTCGAATTTAAACACTGCTCTTTTTGAATTCAAGGTTAGAACATTAATATAGATTTCGGATCTTTTTTATATTTTTGTTTACCTCAGACTAACAATATCCACGCATATTTCCGTTTTACAATATTTGCTAAATCTATACAAATGCTCTTATATATATATTTAAGCTGTTTATGCCACAATAAATAGAGTTGGAGATGAAACAGGTGCAGAGTTGCTACCAACAAAACTGTAATTTTCAGGAAAACCAGCAAAATTTAGATTCAAGGAATTGGATTTACAAGATCATGGTATGCCATTAATAAACATGTTAAGCATGCAATAATGTAGATCTGCATGTATTAGAAACCCCAACCATATAGCTAAAAACAAAACACAGAGCACCAAGTCGTGTAATGATCATAAGCTATGTACCTCAATATATATTATTTCAATTTCTGGCAATTGGATAAATTTGAGAACAAACTCCACGGATACCTAAAAAACATTCAAAAGTTATCATACCATCAACCAGCGATTATATCAAATTTAGTTTGAACAAGCCGTTTTCTGATGATTATATCAATTGGTAGAACAATCAAATCATTATGTCACTCAAAGAAAGTATTTTGAGTGAGCACCACAAGAAAAAGAGTCTGATTTTCTATTTTTCAAAACATTTTCCTAAAAGATAACAATGTTTTGTTTGTAATGTGAACATTTCTTAATGCCCGAAGCGGAAAACATGGGGACTTTAGGCTGTGTTTAGTTAGGGGGAAAAAAAACTTAGTTTTCTAATCTTAGATTTGTAAAAAAAAAAAAAAAAAAAAAAAAAACCCTTGTTAAGTTGGGAAATGCCTGTTTTGTGTTTCGTAGAGATTTTGATAAAAAAAACATTTGATTTGAACGCAATCTCTATTTTCCATGTTTTGTAGAAAACAAGGGTGTTTTAATCTAGCTAAACGCAGCCTAAGGTTCACCGCTTCAAATAAAAAGATGACAAATGAGGAAAACAAATAAAAGCAATAAAAGGGTAGCTATTCTTACAGGGTGAGGAAAAAGCTTCGCACGCACCGAGAATGGCATGATGTCATCACTGTTAACAAAAGATCACAAAGCGAATCAGTCAAAAAAAAACACAGGAAAATGCGAATATATACCATATAAAGGACTAGAACATACGATAGGGAAATGGAAGGTAGATCCAGATTGACCTGGATCTCCTCCTGGTAGCGAGCAATAGTGTGAATCACGTTCTCAACAGAAGTAACTAAGATATTAGATCCCATGTTGTTGTTCTCCAGATGGTTCTTCAAATCAATTGCTTCCTGATAGAGCTTATATAGATCTTCAGATGAAACACCCCCTATCAAACAAAAAGAGCAAGTTGATCAAAAACTTGTTCCTTCCTTATATTGACATAAATTATTTAAAAATGGATACCATGTTGTTCCTTGACATTAGTCTTGTTTCGAGTTTGGGATATGTTGTCCTTGACCTGAGCAAGCAAAAGCAGCTGACATGGTGAACAATAACAATAACAGGTACGCAGCTGGTAGATTTGAATCAAACTAAATGGAGCTTTGATCTTGTTTTTTTTTTTAAATCCTAGTCCTGCTTCTATACTAGTAGTAATCCAAATTAATTGAAACAAAGGATTTATGTTGATTTAGTGTAATCATAGTTGTTAATCATCGGCTTGATTCCGGATCATATATAAGAGTCAATCACCGGGTAGTCTGAAAAAGACTGTTATGATGAAAAACAGTTTAACGGAACCATAGAGGTTAGGGGTGTTTGTTTAAGCTTATTTGAGAAGCTAAAAAGATGAGTTACATGAGCTCATAAATTTAAATAAGCCAAAAGCTCATAAACTAGGAAAACACCCAAAAAAAAGTTTTGTAGAAATACAGAAAACCATTCAAAACTCTTTGTTTCCAAAAACAAATTTCCTTTGTAACCCAAAGCCAAAGCCCTCCCTCCCCTTGTTCAAAATAGATAATGCAGATTCCATATTTTCAACAAATTTTTACAAACCAAGAAAATATTATTTTCTCCGAATTGAGCTTATCAAAGTTTGATAAGCCCATAAGCTAACTGAAAAGCTCATAAACGTCAGTTTTTAAGGCTTATGAGCTAATCAACTTAAGCTTATGTGAGCTTTTAAAAAGTTCAGTAAGCCAGTAAAATTGTTACCCATAATCTAAGAAAAGCTTCTTCATCATCATCCCGATATGATATCTCATCCGGTTCATAACTGTTCACCAAAAAAATAAATAAATAAATAAAATTTAATCAATATGTAATCAATCTAATAAACATCGGAACGATTTACATACCCGATCTTCTTCCTCGGGAGTCTACGCACGGGACGCGTCATTTTTTTTCTTTTTTTAAAGTAAAACTAATTTCATTGATTTGGGGGCGGGTACGGTTGGTTTATATATGCTGCGTACCATCCACTTTTCTTGTTTTTATTTATTTCCTTTTAGCCCGTCTTGTTTTAACTTATTCTTTCTCGCTTAAACATATGTGTCAACATCCTATTAGAGACAATAGAGGGACCCACTTCTTCACAAACTAATAGAGTAAACTTTTTTTCCCCAACTTCTTTTTGTTTGTGTTGATGAGTGTTAGCTTTTTTACTTTTTTCAATATCATCTCATGAGATGTTAAACGGATGAGATGATATTGGTATACATTAGATGTTAAACGCACGAGTCGAGATGATATTGGTATACATGAGATAATGAAATGTTGCGTATCTCATTCAACCAACCGAATAATCTATACTATCTAATATACAACACTTGAAAAAGACGTTAAATGCCCCATTAAAAAGTGAATGCTGATTTTTAAGAGTGTATAGATATGTAATTTTACCCACTAATTTGAATTATGTCATTAATTGAGAAAATTATAAATTAACACTGTGTTCTTGAGTTGGTTTTATAAAGGAAATGGAAAGTAATGAAAGAAAACAAAAGATCTATCATGTTCTTGAGTTTTTTTATGAAGGAAAAGGAAATAAATATAAGAAAAAGAGGGGGAAATTTTAGGCTATTTGAAAGTGACGTGTTTCCTCCCAAAAGTGGGAGGAAATTGTTTATTTTACATTACTTTCATTTTCTTTATTAGCAAAACTCAATAACACACCATAAAAGTCAAAGCTCTTACAAGAAGTTTAACACTAAAATAATTATCGCCCATTTATGTTAGGCAAATAATTTAAAATTTTGAACTAAACCAAATCTCATTTAGCTTCCACAAGAAGTTTTCTCAATATAACCTAAACTCAGTCAATCAATATTGACGGGCATGTTAATAACCAACCTTTCAAAGTTTCAAGATGGAGCTTTCTAAGGCGCTCCATTTCAAGAACACTCTCCAACTTTCAGGACCTATGCATACAAAATTATAAGCAGAAAGTGAATAACCCATTCTCTTCCACCTGCCTTCAATCACCAAAAATGATCATGCCAGTTGGCACCATAAACTAAAAATTGTTTGGCTTATACAAGGCCATTTTGTCATATTTGTTGGCCCTATGTCGTAACTACAAAGTGGCCATTTAAACACATAAGATATAAACACAAAAGTGTATCATTGCTATGTGAATTGTTGCAAGTGTCCTAACATGTTTATGTCCAGTTTATCGCTACTATCTTTTTGATAAAACGATGCATGGAGTGTTTTAAATCCAATCCTGAAGATGCATATAATGTTTTTAACCTGATATTACACTATATCAACACAACTTATATATATTATATTATAAAGTATCAAATCGATTGAAACCTGATTGTAAAATTTATCGAAAATCCATGCATATAATTAGCATACATACAAGTGCATCTAAATAAAATTAACTAATCAACCACGTAATCAAATTAACTAATCAACCATGCATCTAGTGTATTCAACTAATCAATCATGCATTTAATAAATGCATCTCGTATATCTTATTCTTCTCATTTTAATTCATATTTTCACTGGATCCTTACTCTAGATATAATAACAGAAATGAAATTTTAGCCCTCTACAATTAGGGGCCAAGTGCCTTTGCACCACATATACATGCTAATCGCCAGCCTCGGGCTCATACATGCGTAAACCTCAATCAGTTGGTTGGACAGAATGTTTTTAAAGCCTAGAAATAATATTTTTTCAGAGAGTTAATGACTGTAAAAATAAGACCCTTTCATATGTAAGGAGAATGCAATTAATTGCATATGTCCTAACTTCAATGCAAGTTTATTGGAGTTTAGTGTTTTTAATTCCCAAAACAGCTATTATAGAAATAAATAAAATGTTACAGGAATTCTTATGGTGTCAAGGAGAACTAGTGAAAGGAAGAAAAAAAGTGTCATGGGATCTCATTTGCAGGCCAAAAAATAAGGGAGTTATGGGTTTGAAAAACATGCAAAAGTGGAATGAAACCTTACTGATAAAGCATCATTGGAACATTGAAGCTAAAAAAGATACACTTTGGGTCAGATGGATCAACTCTGAAAAATTAAAGGGAAGGAATTTATGGGATGTTCAAGTTGGATCCAATAGCAACGCTTTGTGGAAAACTTTATTAGGTATGAGGTGTTTTGTTAGAGAGCACATGTGGTACAAGATTGGTGATGGTAAAAATATTTCAGTGTGGTATGATAAATGGCACTCAATGGGTCCTTTGTGTAATATTGTGACTAAAAGGGACATTTATGATGCTAAGATGATCATGATCACTCTTGCTAATGCAGCGGATAATGGAAGTTGGAAATGGCCAACTGAATGGTATAATAAGTATCCTATACTTAATAATATTCATTCCAAAGATTTCTAGATTCAGTAAGGATGAGGTCAAAATAAATAATCAAGGAAAAATTGTACAATTCAGTATTAAAAATGTATGGAAAGATAAAATTGATGAAGGACATGAAGTGTCTTGGGATTCTATGGTTTGGTTTACACAATGTATTCCAAAACATGCCTTTGTGCTATGGATGATTGTATAAGAGAAGTTGCTAACCGGAGAAAAAATCTTGAAATGGAAACCTAATGAAATCTTGAAGTATACTTTGTGTGATGGAAACAATGATTCTCATGATCATTTGTTTTTCAAGTGTAACTATTCTGTAGAAATATGGAGGAATTTGCAGTAGTTATTGATTTAAGAAAAGTTCTCAGGATTAGAAAGAAATCATCAAAGAAATGTCCCAAATTAAAAAAAGTAACAAAATTTGGTGTATCTTGAGGAAAATAGTATGTGTGCAGCTGTGTACTATGTGTGGAGAGAAAGGAATGCAAGAATTTTTGGCAATGTATAAAAATGCAGAAATAATAGTCCATGAAATCAAGTCTAATGAGTTTGAAAGTTAAGGAGACCGATACGACCCTGTTAGGGGTTGTATCAGGATAAGGCACCACTTCAAGCGTGTGCGAGCTCATTAAGAAATAAAAGAGAAGAACTAGAGAATTATTGATCTTAAACTTGATTGAATGATAAACTAAAATATTTCAAAGAGTATTTATAAGACAAGGTAAAACCCTAATAGCTAAATGAGCCTAGGGCTCGAGCCCATGCATATGAATTAAAATTATTAAGTTTTGTTAATACAAATAAGCCGTAAAAATGTGTATTTATATTTTACGATCCTCTAATGTTTTGTCGATAACAAACGTAAAATCATTTTAACGAAGCAAATAAAATACGTAAATGGTTGAGCTAATAGTTTTCTAACACACCTGCGTTTTCACATAAAACACTAAAACAAGTATAAGTGATTTTATGACGTAGTAATACATATGTACAACAACTAGTGTTTACATATTGGGCAAATATACACATAACTAGTATGTATTATAATGCGTAATATAAATGGGTAGAAACTTAAGTATTTGACCCATTGACCAAATACATTGAATATAGCTGGGTACAACCCAAATTCCCATGTAGCTTGACCCATAACCCATTGCATGACATCATGCTTAAGTCATACATGGTTTTAATCCATGGCCCATAGTTTTAATCCATGAACCATGGACTAGATGCATTGCATCTTATAGATACATTGTATCTACTTGGATACCCATGATTCATAACCCATGACCCATGACCCAAAACCCATGGGCAAAGGGGGAAGGCCCCACGGATCCCCGATATTACCGACGGATCCTCAAGTGAGGGATCCGTGGGATCCGTGGAACAGTAGTTGTTTTCTCTCTATAAATAGTGAGCCATTTCTTCATTGTTTCTCACCCCTTTCTCATATATTTTCTCTTTGAGTTAAAAACTCTCTAACCTCAGATCCAAGTGATCTATGTATGTAGTTTTGTTTTTGTGTGATTCTCTAGGTTCCTTTTAAAGGCGAGATCACCACCTTTGGAAGTCAAGCAAGCTCAAGTCCATGAGTTGCCATGCTTCGTTATCATCAAGACTACTGAGGTTCTCTTGTTGATAGTTTTCTTCTTTCTCATAAGAAGTGTAGTGTTGAAGACATTAGTGAAAGATGTCTCAAGTGTCAAGACGAAGATATTAGTGAAGGGTGTCGATCATCCGTATTGAAAGCACTAGTGAAGGGTGCTTAGAATTCAAGGTTAGAGGCATTAGTGAAGGGTACCTAGAAGTCAAGTCACAAGACATTAGTAGAGGGTGTCTTGAAGATTGAGTCAAAGGCATTAGTGAAAGGTGCCTAAGGTGTACATTCGATATGGTGTGATTCGATGTACATGATAGATTAGTATTGGGTCAAAGGATATTGTTATCCTTGATGATGTTATTATAAGGAGTAGATCTCCTTTGGGGTTAGGTGTTGGTGTAGTGTTGGGTAGTAGTTCCTCCATTGTAATGGAACTCGGTATCTAGCCTAGTACCGAATAAATGGTAGGCGACGTTGTAATAGGTTTGGTTCTACCTCGGGAAGAACCCGTATTCTAGCCTTGTACCTGGGATAAAGAGTAGGCAACGTTGTGAAGGTTTCTCCACCATAAGGAGTCTGTGTTGTGTAGTGATTACGAACTCTCGAGTAGGTGACTCGGGGGATGGAGTAGGGTAAGGAAGGTGTCCTTGTAGCCGAACCACTATAAATACTCATGTTGTGGTTTTGTGCTTCTTACTCTTTATCTTTTCATTATATATTTATATTTCTATATGTTTGTTTATCAACATCAAACACACATCCAAATAGATTGACATAAGTTGATCTAAATATTTTAAAACAAAGTTTTAATCGGTAAAACTATTCAACCCCCCCCCCCTTCTAGTTTTCCACAATTGGCATCAGAGCTTAGTTACCAAGTTTCTTAGAGTATGTTGTACTTTAAAAATTTGATACGATCCGTGTATGTTTGAAAACTACAAAGAAGGAAATCTTTTAAAACATTTTTTTTCTCATGTTGGATATTGATACATTATTCTAACATTTTCTTTTCAAGAAATCTTCACGCTGGGATCTCTCCAAAACCTTCATTTCTATTCAAAGAATAATGAAGTCAACTTTCAAGGAAGAACCTAAAAGTAATCACAACCCACTTATTCTAAGTACAACGGATTACTTTAAGAGCTCATGAAGTACTTTTGGTATTATGTCTTCACAAACCAAAACCAAGAGCATAGAGGTATGTTTACTTCTCATTAGCCAGCCTATATCTACATGAATATGTTGATACCATTTTTTTCTTAATAATTGCTAGTCATTTAAAAAGTCTCCTTTCGCCACTTTCCCGACTTACTCATCATCGGGAATAGTATTCCTTTTGAACTCGTCAAACTAACGCCGGCATCACAAATGGATTCTCGATAATTAATTTATCAAATCCCCGTTGACCAAACATTCTTTTTCTGTCTACAGTAGTTGGATCCCTCTAGTTGTACTAGATGGATCCCTTATACAAGGGATCCGGGGGAACCGTGGGACAGAAACCAGCTATACGCCTTTCAAAATAAACCCTGCTCATTTTCCCTCTCCTCACAAAACACAAAAACTTACCCAAGAGCTAGTTTCATCTCCATAGGACTCCATATCCTCAAGCATTCATCTCTAGAACATCATTGTAAGTAATTACACTAACATGTTCTAATTTTCATCATTCTCATCCTAGGGTTTATGGTTTCTCAATTTTTCTTAAATCAAATGATAAAATTAGGTTTTCCAAAATTGATCATTAGAAAGGGTTTTCACATAACTAAGATTACATTGTGCTTACAACATTGTTAATACAAATCAAAACCATAAACCCATCTCAACAAAATTTTCCTAATTAAAATATTTGTGTTTCTAGGACCAACCATGCCTAAAGCCACCCAACAAGACCACCATGATACCGTCTATTACCTCACCTAATACTATCGAAAAGAGGGCTTGTCAAAAACCGACCGCAAAGTCTTCAAAAGACTTGAAAAAATATCCATGAAGGTCGTGTGGTCAAGGAATGTTTCCTTGAAAATACCGACATTCGTCAAGTCTTCTCGGCAATCAACTTTGATTGTCTTCTTGATATTGATGAACAAATTTTTCCGGTTTTCATCTTTGAATTCTACAAAAGCGTTAGGATCATTTGAAACACCGATGATAGCATCTCAATCGCCTTCATCATCAATAAACGATACTTCACTCTACCTCTCAACACATTTGCTCAAATCCTTAGCATTCCTTGTGAAGGAATTTGTATGTACTCTCAAGATTGGGCAATATCCACTCAATCTTTTGCTTTTGATCACAAACCAATATACCATACTCCTCTTGATGAACCCGAAACCATTCGAGACACCGTTTTCAAAATTAGAGCCGACTAATCCCGTCTCAACCGAAACAAAAAGCTCATTCACCGTGATCCCTTTCAAATGGAACTCTTCGAAATGCACCCCATTTTTAGAAAATGGGAAGAAATTCTTAGGGAAAACTTCATTAGCTTAGTCGGCAACAAGGATCATCCAAATGCACGTCTTCCGCAAATGATTTATTGCCTTATTCACCAAAAGCCATTTAATCTCGCCTATTACATGGTGAAGAGAATGGCCGGAGTATTCAAAGTTGCCAACATGGTACTTCCGTATGGTATGCTCCTAACATGAATTTGTAAGTATGTTAGTGCATTGCAACCATCTATTATCAACGATGATCATTTCCTTTCCGATCACGTCATGGTACCTCTTACCAAACAAATGGAAGAAAACCTAAGGATCTCCCGGACTCCTCGGACGAAGAAGAAGAAGAAGAAGAAGAAGTAAATGTCAACCCCGAAGCTACACATCGACTTGGACCCCTTTGACTACTATCAACAACTTCCAACTCTTCCAAACGAGACCGCGGAATTGAAACAATTAAGGGGTATGATTCAAAACGTAGCTAACTACGTCATGAAGTCGGGAAAGAGGAAAAGAAAGGATTGACGAAAGAGACTGTGGAAAACTAGAATGGGGGGTTGAATAGTTTTGCCGATTTTAAGTTAGTTTCTATAAACTTTAGATTCGATGTTATGTGAAATCGTATGGATGAAGATAACGTATAGATCTAAGAGTAATGAAAGTAAATAAAGTAAAGCAAGTGAAAGAAATGACACAACCGATTTATAGTGGTTCGGCTACAAGGACACCTTCCTTGCCCTACTCCACTCCCCGAGTCACCTACTCGAGAGTTCCACCACTATGTCAACAAACTCCTTCAACTTGGCGGAGAAGCCTAGACAACGTTGCTTACACCTTTTTTTGGTACAAAGCTAAATACCGAGTCCGTAACGCGGAGGACCAAACCAACACGACTATTACACAACAACTATGTGAAATATCAAGTACAAGATCTTTGCTATAGAAATCTTGTGGAGGAACAAATCAATCAAGGACCCCTTGCTTGGATGACTTGTAGTGAGCTCGTGATCTCGCCTTAGAGAAGGACCTATATGAGAATCACAATAGAAGAAAGAACAACTCTCTAGATCAAGTGATCTTTTGTTATAAGAGAGTAAGAGTATATGAGAGATTTAGAAAGAAGATGGGTGAGTAAAAATTAAGAAATGGCTCTCTATTTATAGGCAAAACTTGCCACTGTTCCACGGATCCCACGGATCCCTCCCTTAAGGGATCCGTCTAGTGTAAAGCTAGGGATCCATGGGATGCTCCTCTTTGCCCATGGGTTTTTTGGTTATGGGTCATGGGTTATGGGTTGGTCCATGGGTATTTCATTAGATACAATGTATCTAATAGATGCAATGCATCTAGTCAAATAGGTATGGGTCAATATCATGGGTTATGGATATGCTCCATGGGTTGTGATTTTTACCCATCTTAATAAACTATTACAACAATTTGTATTAAATGACTATATGTAAATGCTTTACAAAAATAACATGTATCCTTATAATTTTACTTATGATAACATTATATTTGTTATCAACAAAACACAAAGAGATCGTAAAATATTAATAAACGTTTTTATGGTTTATTTGTATTAACAAACTCCCCCTTTTTGTTGATGACAAAACATAATGTTATGATGAGTAAAACTTAAGATTAGATGTATGTTCTGAAAGCCCTAAGTTTTACTTTTTCTCCCCCTTTTTGTCAAAACAAAAAGTTAACCCCATCGAAGAAATAAAATATGGAAAAATAGTCCATGTATCGCTTACTCCCCCTTGACGGTAGCTCCCCCTAGTTTGGGGCATCAAGTGAGAAAAATAAAAAAAAAATCCTACAAAGAAGAGGTTAGTAGTAACATGCATAAATAATCTTGTGATTGACGAGAATCAAGATTGAGAGGCAAGGTATGTAAACAAGGCCTTGTAATAAAACAACAAAATGTAGTGGTATTTATGCCACATACAAGCATGTAAAAGTAAGAACAATATTTGTTCTTAAAAATGACTCAAAAGAAAAATACTAAGAAACATAAAATAGTAATAATGATTCCTTCCATGCTTGCATAAGGTTATGGATGGAGGTTTTGATGAGTAATGACATTGATGCGATCAAGAATGAGGTTGAGTATGAATCGCATTTCTTCCCTAATTTCTATTGCAATATCCCTAGTGGATTAGCAATGTTCACAATATAAGTGATGTGGGTAATGAGTGCGGAAGTTTTCCGGGCGACTTTGATTTGTGAGATGCGGAAGTTGTGGTGGAAAAGTTGGAAAAAGCGGATCAAAGTCCGGAATGTTTGGAAGTGGTGGTGGAAAAGAACCTAGATGTTCTTGTAACAAAATGGGAGCTAAGGGTGGTGAGGTTTCAAGGTCTTTGAAAATTGTGTTTTGAGAAATGGGAGGTGTCAAAAAGACTAGTTCTTTTTGCTTTGGTTGTTGAGATCTTGTTGGAGTCTTAAGGAGTTCCAAAAGAGTGACCTTAGGTGGTGAGTTGATGGGTGATGAAGTTGGTGTACTTGTTGGTGATGAAGGAGGTGCTATAAAAGAAGCATCTTGTGGTGAGTTAGTGGTTGGTGATGAGCCATTCTATGATGGTTTTGCTAAGCAACAAGGTCGGATGCTAATCCTTGCGGATATCCTAGATTTTGATTGTGGTATTTTGGAAGGCGGGAGGACAAAAGTTTGGATTTATTGAAATGGATTGTTTGCACTAGGTGATTCATCTAAGTTGGAAGATCTTTTGGAAGACATGGTGGTGTTTGTTTGTGAGGATGAGATGAATAGCAAGCAATGTTGGGAATCCTACTTATAGAAAAGAAATTATGCATTGTAATGAATGCTTGACCCAAAATGTGGATTAAAATCTAATGATCAGATATGAATTTAAGGCATGTGATCATAAGAAAACATGCATTAAATCACATACTCCAAAATAAGGTGAGAAAAATAGAAGATAAAACTAGCTTCTGTCTCACGGATCCCACGGATCCTTCCCTTGAGGGATCCGTCCAGCATTAAGATTTTGGGATCCGTGGTCCGTGATCCACTTAAAATTTTCTTTTTGAAAACATTTGTGCCTAGTGTGTGCCTATATGCAAACTATTTGGAGTTGTGGTTATCTCGACTCCTAAATAGAAAAGAAAGATAAACTAGAAGTGAAAAATTATAGTATTCTGTGAGATAACCCGAGTGCTCCTAATTCATTGTTGCTTAAATGAATATACCCGAAAAGACATATTAGTTATGTGTCCTCTTTAGCATTCAAAAGACATGAGATGCAATGAAAACGGGTTTTTACTTTGTATTAATCATGAAAAAGCTCCTAGACGTGAGAAATTGCTTTTGTGAAATTGATACGGGAAGAGGTATCATTTTAGAAAACATTTTGAAAAGAGGTTTCTATGTGCGAACAAAAACGTTTATCCTTTGAAAAGAAGATGTGTATGTAATTACATGTTTGCAACTTGTACTTATTTTGAAAGAAAATAAGAGAAAAATATGAGTTATAAGTGAAAAAATTATCTTGGGTTTTGAAAATTCCCGTATTGCTTTGTGAGTTATGCGTGAAATAGAGATCCTAGACTCAGAAAGAAGAATGCTAGTGTTTACATACCTTGTAGAGTTAAAAAGTAAATTATGATGATTGTTCCATGAGACCAAGACCAAGACGAAGTAGGTTGAATTGTTCCCGCTTCAACGGTTTGGTGAGGACGTCGCCTATGTTGTCTTCGGACGCTACCTTCTCAATAGAGATGTTCCCCTTTTAAACATTGTCTCTTAAGAAGTGATGATGAATCTCTATATGCTTTGTGCGAGAATGTAATACCAGATTCTTGCTTAAATCGATGGCACCTTTGTTGTCACATAGAATGGCTATGTCACTTAGATGAATGTCGTAGTCAACTAACGCTTGTTTCATCCATAGTGTTTGTTGGCATATTTAGGAGACATATTCGGCTTCGGTTGTTAATATTGCTAATGCCGTTTGTTTCTTTGAGAACCAAGATGTTAAACAACATCCCATAAAGGTACATACACCACTTGTACTTTTTCGTCAACATAATCACCGCATGGTCGAATCTGATATACAATTGTTTCTACTCCCGTACTTTTAGGATACCATAATCCTAATTGAGTTGTACCCTTAATGTATCTAAATATTATTTTGACGGCTTCTAGATGTGATGTTTTAGGGTCTTCTTGAAACCTAACAAATAGACAAACACTAAACATGATATCCTACTACTAGCCGAGGGTAGAGGCTACCAATCATGCCACGATATTTTGTGTTATCAACGGATTCTGCCTCATCTTTGTGAGTTTAGTGTCGGATGACATTGGTGTCCTAATTGGTTTTGACTCTTCTAAACCAAATTTCTTTAACATTTCCTTAATGTATTTAGATTGATTAAAGAATATACCATCTTCTACTTGTTTAATTTGTAGACCAAGAAAGAAACTAAGTTCTCCATCATACTCATCGTTAATACAAATAAATCATCACACATGTCAGTAAAACATTTATTTATACTCCTTTTTTCTTAAGTAAAAGTGTACAACTAACCCATGATCTTCTAATGTTTTGTCGATAATATTTAGGTTTTTCAAAAGTAAAATCATTTTAACTTTTTTGAAATGTTAATACAAATAGAAAACATTTATTTATATTTTACGTAATGTAAATAAAATCATTTTAACGTTTGAGTTAATAGTTTTCTAACACTTACGCTTTCACATAAAACACTAAAACAAGTATAAGTGATTTTATGATTTAGATACATATGTACAACAACTAGTGTTTACATATTGGGTTAAACATATACTTAAACTAAGTATACTAAAATGGGTAAAACTAAGTGTATGCTAAAATGGGTAAATACAAGTATATACTAAATGGGTAAAATACTAGCAAATGGTTTTGACCCATAACCCATGGTTTTATATATACCACTTAACCAAGTTCATTGTATCTAGAAAGAAAACCATGGATCAACCCATGACCCATGACCCATAACCAAAAATACCCATGGGCAAAGAGGAGCGGACCACGGATCCCTAGCTTTGTGCTAGCGGATCCCTGTGTAGGGATCCGTGGGATCCGGGGAACAGTAGAGGATTTTTCCTCTATAAATAGTGAGCCATTTCTTCATTGTTTCTCAACCCCCTTTCAATATACTTTCTCCCCTGAGTTAAATCTCACTAACCTTAGATCCAAGAGATCTATGTTTGTAGTTTTGTTTTTGTGTGATCTTTTAGGTTCCTCTTAAAGGCAAGATCACCACCTTTGAAGTCGAGCAAGCTCAAGTCCATGAGTTGCCATGCTTCCTCATCATCAAGGCTACTGAAGTCTTCTTGTTGATGATTCCTTTCTTTCTTCAAAGAAGTGTAGTGTTGAAGACATTAGTGAAAGATGTCTTAAGAGTCAAGACGAAGATATTAGTGAAGGGTATCTATCGTCTATAGTATAAAGCACTTGTGGTAGGTGCTTGGAAGTCAAGACTAAGAAGCATTAGTGAAAGGTGCTTAGAAGTCAAGACAAAGAAGCATTAGTGAAAGGTGCTTAGAAGTGAAGACACAAGACATTAGTGAAAGGTGTCTTGTAGATCTAGTCAAAGGCATTAGTGAAAGGTGCCTTAGATGTACATTCGATATGGTGTGTTTCGATGTACAAGATAGACTAGTTTTAGATCCAAGGATATTGATATCCTTGATGATGTTGTAAAGGAGTAGATCTCCTTTGGGATTAGTCGTTGGTGTAGTGTGGTAGTAGTTCCTCCATTGCAATGGAACTAGGTGCTTAGCCTAGTACCTAATAAAGGGTAGGCGACGTTGTGAAGGTGTAGTTCACCTAAGGTGTGAAAGAACTAGGTACTTAGCCTAGTACCTAATAAAGGGTAGGCGACGTTGTGAAGGTGTAGTTCACCTAAGGTGTGAAAGAACTAGGTACTTAGCCTAGTACCTTATAAAGGGTAGGCGACGTTGTGTAGGTGTGGTTCGCCTTGGTGTGAAAGAACTCGGTATTTAGCTTTGTACCGGAAAAAGGTTAAGCGACATTGTGAAGGCTTCTCCGCCATAAGAAGATTGGTGTAGTGATTACGAACTCTCGAGTAGGTGACTCGGGGAGTGGAGTAGGGCAAGGAAGGTGACCTTGTAGCCGAACCACTATAAATACTTGCGTTGTGGTTTTGTGCTTCTTACTCTAATCTTTTCATTACTTATCTTTACATGCTTGTTTATCAACATCCAACACACACATCCAAATAGATTGACATAAGTCGATCTAAATAGATTAAAAGGAAGTTTTAATTGGTAAAACTATTCAACCCCCTTCTAGTTTTCCACAATTGGCATCGAGCTTTCGTTACCAAGTTTTTTAAAGTATATTGTACTTTAAAAACTTGATACGATCCATGGTTAATTGAAAACTACAAAGAAGGTCTTTCATAAAAACAAACACCATGTCTTTTAAAACTATATGTTTGGATGTTGATTTGATAACAACATTTGTTTCTTATTTATTTTTAAATTGCACTAATCTTCTTTGTCATGTTGATTAGTCAAAGCTCATACCCACCAAGCTTTAGGAGTCGCTTGGTAACAAGAATACCTTCCTTAAGAAGGTATCTTAAAGGAGCGGAATCGCTCTAAGTGACATTTGTGATGTCATTTGTAAAGACATTCCTAAGTGCGCTAGAGGTATGATTTTCTTTTACTTTGCTTGATAATTAAGTATACCTATTTAGGTATTTATATGATTATCTTTTGTGTTTATACATGTTTTACATGAAGCTTCATTAGGAACCCTTTTTCTCACATACGTGTTTTATTTCTCGTCTAAAAATCGTGGTATATAAAACTTATGTTTTGTTTCTTTTAAATCCAATAATAAAACAAAACACGAATTTCAAAAATTCCTCCTTCCCTATAAAACTCCACCGTCGGCCACTCTACCAAATCCTCACTTTTCAAAATCTTCAATTTCAAAAATCTTCTCTCATTCAAAAAATTTCATCTTCCTCCTCACTCCATCTCAACCTAAACCAAGAAAGATCCGTCTTCAACATGGTTTACATCGCACTCGTGCTCATCGCCATAACACTCATCACACTTGTGTTCCCTATGATGAAGTTCACATACGGAGACATTTACTTTGTGTTGTTAATCTATATTGGGATCATATACCCAATCCTTTGTATCATCCTTAGTATTGAAATGCAATATTATTAATAATCTAGTTTATCTAGGTTGTTGTTATCATAATGTGTTTGTCACTTATTTTGATCTATATGTTTTATATTCTTTGTGATACATTAGAAGTCATGTATGCATGCTAAAAGAAAATGTAGGTTAAAACATATATCTTGGTATAAAATTATGAGAATAAAAAATCTATGAGTTTTCATATAATCTGGTTCTTTAATTACAGATCTACGGATCCCGGAAGTTATACTAGCCGGATCCCTTTTGAAAAGGAACCGTGGGATCCGTCCCACTGGAAAACAGTTTTTCATGCAAATCTAAAACCTCTTTTCTTCTAAGAGTAATACTCCACTTGTATGTCAAAACCATAAGTGAGTTAAGTGTATTTCTTGTTAAAACCATTGTTAATAAAAATCTAGTAAAAACATTAGATTAACATACGTTGACCACAAACATTTCCTTTTATTAACTTGTCATTTCTATAGGTTCAACTATGACGCATGAATATGAGTTTGATTTTTCACTCACTAGCGTCTACACTCAACATCTCTCTGAACCCAACACGCCTGGCAATCATGTCCGTGGGTTCAATAATCTCAAAACCGTCACTTCCACGAAGGACGTATTGTAGACACCTCTCTACAATTAGAAGAAGGTATCAATACCTCCTTCCGAGCCATAGGACTAGAATGTCTTCTTGAAATCAATGAGAAGATATGTCCAAGGTTCATAATGGAATTCTTCCGTCAAGTCGAACTCGTTCGTAACGAGGATCGCTCTCTATCTCTTTGGTTTTATATCAAAAACCAAAAGTTCACTTTAACCCTTGGGCATTTTGCTCACATCCTCCGGATTCCAAATCATGGACAATGTGCCTTCACCGAAGATTGGTCTCTTGATTCTCTCTTCAACTTTCGTGAAGAAAATAGTCCATATTGTTCACACATACCCTCTCGAAGATTTAAATCGCAAAATATGCAAACCTCGACCATATTACTCCGATCCAAACATTATCTTTACAAGGGATATCCGAGAAGAGTACAAGCCTTTTGCACTCATCCTACGTGAAAATGTTTGGAGTCTTAGGGGAAATCGAGAAATCCTTCCCGCTTGTGTGCTCACATGTTGTACTATTTGCTAACACAACAACCATACAATCTCGCCTACTTCTTCGCAAGGCGAATTGCAAATCTTCAAGGCTCCAAGAATAAACTCATCCCTTATGGAATGTTCTTGACACGCCTCTATCATAATGTTATGCACTTCCATCCTCAATTTCAAAGTCCGTTGTATGTACTTGTGAACAAGATGATGGAACCGCTAAACATATCCCTCATGAAGACTTTCTTCATTCTTGACTCCACCAACACTCATCAATCACTTAATGATCCTCCTAGCGAAAACACTCAAGGAAACTAATAATATTTCAAAATAGGATCAAATCTATTGTACTCGTGCTTTATCAATGTAATCCATTTCCTTCATGAAATAAAACATTTGATATCTTAGTATTTAGAACTCTCTTTAGACTATCCTTGAGATATAATGCATTGTCAAGATCATTGCATACCTTTAGTAAAGGTCCTGCTGAGCAAATGGGCGGATCCCAAAAGGTACACTAGACGGATCCCTACTCTTAGGGAACCGTGGGATCCGTCGAACGGAAAATGCAATTACAAGCATTGTATTTCAAAGACATTCTTAGAACACCTCACACTAAGCTAAACATAGTGTCTTAAGGCAAATTAAGTCCTTATCAAGATAGGTTAATCTTTCCAATTCATACATAACTCACCGAGGTTACACTCTAAAAAACGCTTGTAGATCTACCGTTTCATTTTAATCCATTACTCTTCCGCTCTTAAACTCACACCTTATTCTCTACTTGATCCCTCACATCTAGTCTTAGAAATCTTTCAATTATGGCAAAATTGATCATAAATCATCCTCACCTCCAAATTGATCAAATTTGATCAAAATCTAGTTTTCTCATCTTAAAGCTTCTAGGATATTTTCCAAAACACTATCCTAAGACACAACCTGATCTCTAGGATCATCTAGCTTCAATTGACATTCTAAATCTTTAGTGTCATCCTTGTTCATCCATTGGTACTCTTGAAAGTTCCAAATCCTTCCACAAAAGATAATCATTAGCTACATCATTCATTACCTTCAAGTACTCAAGCATCCCTTCATTTAAAACACTTAGAAGAACTGAAACACTCAAGATGATATAGGTCTTAGATCTTAGAAACATCATTTCCAATCTTTCATAGTTGCTGAGAGACGGATCCCTAGGATTAGCCTAGACGGATCCTCCAAGAGGGAACCGTGGGATCCGTATGACAGGATAGGTCAAATCTTGCTAAAGCAATCATTTCAACTCATCTTCCTAACTCAAACACTCCATCTCATCTTAAATGAGTTCCTAGATCAGTACAACCTCTGAAGTTGACTCTTGTGCATGTCAATCATCACATTCCAATGAATCCTAGTGGCTTGAAGCTTAAATGCACTTGCCAAATCTCTTAGTTTATAAACCACCTTATTAGGACCTCCATAGTCATCACTTTCATCCTAACTTTCAGCTCTTGCAAACTCTTGAAATCATCTCATCATGAGGAAAACCCCAAGTAGTAACTTATCCACCAAAGAACCACCCATGAAAGAGCTCGTGTTATACACGAAATTTCTTCAACCGAATCATCTCCCATCAAACCAACAAATGATAGAACTCTTCATCATCCAATCAAACCAATTCCTAAAAGATAGTACCCACAAAACTACCTTTGCCAAACACCACCATACCTCCTAGGCCAAACAATATCATCTCCACCAAACCATCACCATTGGTTCCTAGAGCTATTTCATTTACATCCCCACTATCATCACCACACCTCTACAATTTAGAGGACTTGCCTCCTAGGCCGTCTCATCCGCTTCCGCCAACAACATTCCCTCATTAGGAGGAATAATGGTTCAAAATCAAGGTGTTGAGTCAACACTTGCTCCGGTTTCCTTCTCGGCGTTTTCATCATATAATCCCATTTGGATTATGACAAATCATCAAAATCAACCACCCGACCATATGGAAGTTGACACTTCTCTACCACCACCATCATTCTTGGTTGAGTCATTCTTAAATGCACCTCCACCAATCCCTCCATCGTTTGAAGCTCCACAAGCCGCTTCACTTGATCCTTCGAATCAAGCCATTTCATTTCATCCACCACCACTACCTAGCCATGACAAAGATTGCTATCATTGTCAACATGTTGAAAGTTTGATACATGAAGTACGAGAAGACCAACGTTTCATGTTCTATCATCTCCTCGAACGTTTCGACGAGATTAAACCTAAACAAAACTTGAGCTAGAAGATTATAGTGGTGTCTTAGCTTCAAGCGTTAGGTGATCTAGAAATTCCTAGTCATGTATTGTCTATTTTTTTTAGTCATGTATATCATAACTCTTGTTTATTAAATGGAATTACATGCTACTTGCTATATTTCTGAGTATGTGAGTATACTATATAATCCATATCTCTTTTCGTTATTAACATTTCTTGTTATACCAATCTTGGTCTGACCTTATTCATCGCAGACGGATCCCTCAGATTTGCCTAGACGGATCCCTACTAGGAGGGAACCGGGATCCATGAGACAGAAAGCTTTCTTTCTACTAACTTGAATCACATTTGCAGGAAATTGTGAATTATACTTGATTTCTAACCTTTGTTTTGTAGTTATTCAATTTACATATGAAGACTTTGACATCATAAAGCTAGGGGGAGCTTTATGTCAAAGCAATACATTACAAATTACTTGCAATACTAGGTTTACATTTCGTGACATCCCTTTGCAACTATTGCAATCATCAAGGAGGAGCACATTCGTCTCGTAAAGATATCTTTTGCAAACTTATTTGCAAACAAACTAGATTAGTATCATTTACTTGACGCCTTTACATAGGGATGGACTCGTCAAGGGGGAGTTAAGACGAGTACCATTCCCGTCACTTGCTCTCTTTACATTTTTACATTTTAAAAAAAAAATTGTGTTAGTTTCTTTTAACACTTTTTTTTCGACAAAAAGGGGGAGAAGAAAGTAAAAACTACAAATTCAAATTTTTACGAATTTTAGCTTTTTCCTTAAAATAATTTTATGTTTTGTCATCAACAAAAGGGGGAGATTGTTAATACAAATAAGCCGTAAAAACGTTTATTTATATTTTACGATCTTCTAATGTTTTGTCGATAACAAAAGTAAAATCATTTTAACGAAACAAATAGAGTACGTAAATAGTTTGAGTTAATAGTTTTCTAACACACTTACGCTTTCACATAAAACACTAAAACAAGTATAAGTGATTTTATGATTTAGATACATATGTACAACAACTAGTGTTTACATATTGGGTTAAACATATACTTAAACTAAGTATACTAAAATGGGTAAAAACTAAGTGTATGCTAAAATGGGTAAATACAAGTATATACTAAATGGGTAAAATACTAGCAAATGGTTTTGACCCACAACCCATGGTTTTATATATACCACTTAACCAAGTTCATTGTATCTAGAAAGAAAACCATGGATCAACCCATAACCCATGACCCATGACCCATAACCAAAAATACCCATGGGCAAAGAGGCGCGGACCACGGATCCCTAGCTTTGTGCTAGCCGGATCCCTTGTGGTAGGGATCCGTGGGATCCGGGGAACAGAGGATTTTTCCTCTATAAATAGTGAGCCATTTCTTCATTGTTTCTCAACCCCCTTTCAATATACTTTCTCCCCTGAGTTAAATCTCACTAACCTTAGATCCAAGAGATCTATGTTTGTAGTTTTGTTTTTGTGTGATCTTTTAGGTTCCTCTTAAAGGCAAGATCACCACCTTTGAAGTCAAGCAAGCTCAAGTCCATGAGTTGCCATGCTTCCTCATCATCAAGGCTATGAAGTCTTCTTGTTGATGATTCCTTCTTTCTTCAAAGAAGTGTAGTGTTGAAGACATTAGTGAAAGATGTCTTAAGAGTCAAGACGAAGATATTAGTGAAGGGTATCTATCGTCTATAGTATAAAGCACTTGTGGTAGGTGCTTGGAAGTCAAGACTAAGAAGCATTAGTGAAAGGTGCTTAGAAGTCAAGACAAAGAAGCATTAGTGAAAGGTGCTTTGAAGTGAAGACACAAGACATTAGTGAAAGGTGTCTTGTAGATCTAGTCAAAGGCATTAGTGAAAGGTGCCTTAGATGTACATTCGATATGGTGTGTTTCAATGTACAAGATAGACTAGTTTAGATCCAAGGATATTGATATCCTTGATGATGTTGTAAAGGAGTAGATCTCCTTTGGGATTAGTCGTTGGTGTAGTGTGGTAGTAGTTCCTCCATTGCAATGGAACTAGGTGCTTAGCCTAGTACTAATAAAGGGTAGGCGACGTTGTGAAGGTGTAGTTCACCTAAGGTGTGAAAGAACTAGGTACTTAGCCTAGTACCTAATAAAGGGTAGGCGACGTTGTGAAGGTGTAGTTCACCTAAGGTGTGAAAGAACTAGGTACTTAGCCTAGTACCTTATAAAGGGTAGGCGACGCTTGTGTAGGTGTGGTTCGCTTGGTGTGAAAGAACTCGGTATTTAGCTTTGTACCGAAAAAGGTTGCTTACGCTGAAGGCTTCTCCGCCATAAGGAGATTGGTGTAGTGATTACGAATTCTCGAGTAGGTGACTCGGGGAGTGGAGTAGGGCAAGGAAGGTGACCTTGTAGCCGAACCACTATAAATACTTGCGTTGTGGTTTTGTGCTTCTTACCCTAATCTTTTCATTACTTATCTTTACATGCTTGTTTATCAACATCCAACACACACATCCAAATAGATTGACAAAAGTCGATCTAAATAGATTAAAAGGAAGTTTTAATTGGTAAAACTATTCAACCCCCCTTCTAGTTTTCCACAATCCATTTGATAAAGCTTAAGATCATTAGCACAAGCATAAGCAAGAAGTACTCTTATAGACTCTAATCTAGCCACGGAGGCATAGGTCTCATCAAAGTCTATTCCTTCTTGTTGATTATACCCTTGGGCAACGAGTCTAGCCTTGTTTCTAGACACTACACCGTTTGCATCTAACTTGTTTTTATAAACCCATTTGGTTCCTATTATGGTTTGATTACTAGGTGGAGGGACAAGTGTCAAAACATCATTAGAAACAAATTGATTTAACTCTTCTTGCATAGCCATTACCCAACTTTCATCTTTTATGGCTTCTTGCATATTTTTAGGTTTTATGGTTGAGACAAAACAAAACAAGCTCCTTTGGTTTTGAACTTGAGACCTTAAGGTTCTTTCATTTAGCTTTCCTATGAACTTATCTACGGGGTGATCTTTGGACTCTTTAATATTTGTAATTTCTTCATTTAAAGGTTCTTCTTCTTCGTTTATCTTTTTCTTTATTACAATAGCCTCACTTTCGACAATCTCGTCATCGACAAGAGGTGGAGAAGGTTGGGGTGGACTTTCATTAAATTTAACGTTTAATGACTCTTCAACCTTCATTGTTTCTTTATTTAATATGACGTAAGCTTTGCTATTAGGAGAGTAACCTAAAAAGATACCTTCGGTTGATTTAGGATCAAATTTTGTAACGTAATCTTTAGTGTTAAGTAGAAAACATTTGCTACCAAATACTCTAAAGTGATCTAACGTAGGATTTTTGCCTCGAAGTAACTCGTATGGAGTTTTACCTAAAATTGGTCTAATTAAGACTCGATTAAGTATGTATGTTGAGGTATCAAGGGCATTGTACCAAAACTTTTGAGGTATGGATTGCTCATTTAGCATGGTGTGACTCATTTCTTGTAGGGTTCTATTCTTTCTTTCAACTACCCATTCGATTGTGGAGGCGCGAGGTGAGTCGGAAGTTGTGAGTAATACCATTAGCGTCACAAAAAGCTCCTAATTGCACTTCATTATCGAATTCCCTACCATGATCCGTTCTAGTAGACACTATAGGACTTTCTAGTTGTCTTTGGATTTTCTTACTTAATATTTCAAAGTAATTAAATGTTTCAGTTTTGTTCTTTAAAAATTTAGTCCATGTTTACCTATAGTAATCATCCACTATAGCCAGAGTGTAGTAGGTTCCTCCATAACTTTGGATAGCAGATGGACCAAATAAATCCATGTGTAGTAATTCTAGACACTTAGTTGTAGACACTATATTTTTAGCTTTGTGACTAAAATGGACTTGTTTTCCTACATTACAAGCATCACAAAAGTGATGTTCATATTTTAATTTAGGTAGATATCTTACTAGATCTTTGGATGATAGCGATTGAAGAAGTCGCATATTGGCATGACCCAATCTTCGATGTTATAAGGTTGAAGTATCATCCATAGAAGTAAAAAAAAGTTTGTCT
Organism: Chrysanthemum makinoi; assembly: GCA_910596185.1. NCBI lineage: Eukaryota > Viridiplantae > Streptophyta > Magnoliopsida > Asterales > Asteraceae > Chrysanthemum > Chrysanthemum makinoi. The sequence continues at coordinate 57,151,473 of OU343223.1, read as the reverse complement.
TTAGGTTCATTACTAATTTTAATGACATAGACTCCATGTTTCCTAACTCCTCTTCCTATGGTTACGCCGTTTTTTAATATCTTACTACCGGTTTCGTTAAAAACTACGTTGCACTTTTTATCACATATTTGTCCAATACTTAAGAGATTAAAGTTTAGGTTTTCTACGTGACACACATCGTTAATGGTTAGAGATTTGTTAGAAATCGTACCTTTACTGATGATTTTGCTTTTGCTATTTCCAAATACCACATTTCCTCCGTTAAAGGATTCATATGTGGAGAATAAATTTTTATTGCCGGTCATGTGCCTCGTGCACCCGCTATCCTTGATCCATTCATCTGGATCTAGGTCAACCTTTAAGCACACCTAAGAAAACAATTAACTCAAAAGTTTGGTCCCCATTTGTTCATGGGTCCATTAGTGTTAAACATTCCATTCATGTTAGACATGTATGGATAAGGTGAATATGCATTCCATGGTGCAAAGTTTTGAAATGGAAAACCGTTTTGCATATTTGGGTTCCATCCCATTTGATGGTTGCTTCTCGGGTAAACATTATTAGGTCTTTTAGATATGTTTGGTTTTGAAAATGATGGACCTTTGTTCTTGCAATGTTTTGATTATATCTTGGGTGTGGTTCTCGAATGGTAACATGACTTGGTTTCTTCTTATTAATAATAAAAAAATAAGTTCTAGAAGAGGAAGCTATGTTTTTACCACTGTGTGCTTCAGCAAACCCACGGATCTCTGGTTGTACACTAGCTGGTTCCCTTTTTGTGGGATCCGTGAGATCCGCCACAACAGTGGCCTGTTTTTCTATTGCTTTTACGAATTGTGTTTCTTTGTTTTCACTAGTTGACGCATCAAGTTGCTGAATACCTAAACCTTTTTTGTTGTTTCCAGTTTTAACACTATCTAGTATCATATCTAGAGTATTAGTACTCATTCTAGCAATCTTAGAATCTAGTT
>OU343223.1:56998500-57150402 GCA_910596185.1 Chrysanthemum makinoi | reverse complement strand
TCGCAATTGTTATTGCATCGCTGGCGCGGAAATAGCGTATTTGGAAGTATCCCCCCGGTCCTTCCCCTACTGCCAAACGAGAGGGATCAAATCAGCCTTTTTCTAGCAAGTATCTCCCTTGGAGATTTAGATGTATTAGCCAAGAGCCCGCTGTTGATGTTTTGTGGGGGCGTAAACCGCCCCCCGCCATGTTCTGTTTCTTGACCCTTCCCAATGGCGATGCTTCGGGCTTTGCTGTGACTTTCTTTATTTTCGACCGTAGGCCCCTGGTAGACACTTATTTGGCTTGCTGTGGTGTAGGCCTTCTCCACTAAGCCCTTATAGGTTGCGTGAAGGTCGAGTGGAGAGGAATTCCACCACTTCTGTTCAGAGGCCAACAAACCTCGAGATGCGCTGGTTCGTGTGCACTCCGATATGTAAGGTGTCATCGTGATATCCGTAATGGAAGACCGGTGCTCTCGCTTCTTCATTGATGTTGTGCACCGTTAGGTGCGCTTCTTGTGAACTTTTTCTGCTGGGTGAAGTGTGATCTGGTCTTGAGATCATCCAAATTCACAATGCTACCTGGTTTTTCCCGCTCCACCATATAACGCAGAGTCTCAAGGGTGTATGTAAACATGTGGCAAGCAAGGGCATGACCCATTTCTGATTCGATAGCCCCTTCGAAGGTGTAAAAGTTGCGGGCCCCCTTCCCATCATAAGTACCAATATGTGCGGGCATTTTCAACCCATCGGGCAAAGGGTAGTCTTCTATCCATCTTACGGCGGGTGTTGTAGAACCCGGCTCTCCAAAGGCAATTATAAGTGTGGTATGTAGTAGGCGCATTGTACCGGTTATGATTCAGAGGCATTCCAACAGGTTTTTGCTAACATATTGAGGGTAAGCAGAGGTATATAAGGTGGGTGACTTCACAGTGGTACTAAGGGTATACATAGGTTGCCCGTAGGGCATGCTTCCATATGGTTGAGTAAAACTAGGGTTGCTAGCCCATGCCCATTGGTGGGGATAGACCCCTTGAGGGTAAGATTGAGCTAAAAGGAGGGTATACCATGAGGAGGAAGATTTCCTCCCCATTCATTTGAGATGGATTTCCTCTACACCGGATATGGCCTCAACGGAACCCCCGCCTCATTTCTCCCCTGATGGGCCGCCAATAGTGGTGGCAAGTTGACCTCCGTAGTCTCCCTTCGATGACTCCTTCCATTGGAGCCTTCCAGTGTTCCTTCTCTTCTTGTCGGAGCCCTCTCCAAAACATCTTCAAAACCAACCGACCTTCCACTCGGGCTTCGATCGCCGGAGACCATCCTCGCCATCGAAGCGTGTAGCCCCACGATCCAAGCGGCCTAGCCTCCTTTCAAGCTCTTCGCCATACGCATCGCTTGAGTATTCCAACTCCCTTCGATCTCCACATTCCGAGCTTGCCTCGAGCCCTCAGAAGATTCTAGTGCTCGATGTTAGCTCACAAACGCCGACTGATTACCGTCTGTGGTTAGCCGAGGTTGAAGCATGGTTGTTGGGAGTTATTTCGTGGTGAGATCGTGTGGTAAAAGTGGATGCGTTATATTGGGAAGGTTAGGATCATTGATGGGATTGGTGTCAAGGTCGAAACCCGGAGGGGGTGTATCTCTCTTCCTTGATTCATGCCGTAAAACTAGTGGCGGATTAACTGGGTAAAGTTTGGAATAACGAAACCAATAGTAGCGGTCCCATGGATGGCGCCAATTGTACAATAAGTCGTACGACTGTGCCTTCGATGGTGATCGAAGGGTTTGAGGGGTGATATGCTTGCGCCAAACTTGTAGCCAATCTGCAATAAGAAATAGTAGACACTTCTAAGTGATGCTAGGGTTGGGCCCTGCGAACCACCTCGCGTGTGAGTAAGTATGTGATATGTGTTGTCGATAATATGGAGTATGTGAAATACTGTGTTGAGTGAACATACCATTGAAATGACTCGTCCAACCTATTTACAGGTGAAGAAATAAGCGGAGAGTGTTAGCACACGTTTAGGAGATCATGGGCGCCCCTCATTTGTGGTAACCGCTAGGTTTCATCCCCACTATCTCTCTTGCCGGGGAAGCTAAGGAAATAGTGGGAACATGGGGGAAGACCAAGTCAAGGTTCTCCTTCGTCTTGGTGCCTTCAAGAGAAGACTGGATATATTAGGCGTTCAATTGGTAACCATAACCATATGAATAATACTGCCACCAATGACTTATGAAGAAAGACTTGGGTCTTCGTAATGCAAATTTGACTGAGGTCGAAGGACACCGATCGGAGGGTACGTCATCAATACTAAAAGACGATTGTGTGTGGCGTAAAAATCTTCTTATTTATTTATTTATCTAATAAAAGAAAAAGGAAAAGAAAAGACGGTGTCGAGAGCATAAAGAGTCCAACACGTTTAGGGGTGCTGGTGGTGAAGGGTTGAAAATGGTCATGAGAGTAGTAATTTTGTTGTTGTTGGAAATAAGATGAAATTGCAATGGAGCCGTTATGCGGTAATAGTAACTAGTGTTTATCAACCCATACATCCCTAGATCCATACTAGTTTAAAACCCTAAAACCCCTTGTTTGTTTTTCACATTTTCAAGAAGAAAGCTTCATACTTTTACCACTTTTAGTCGATTCACCTCCGCCGACTATTGAAGATGTTATTGAAATTTTACCCCGGTCGGGTTAATCGAATCTTACACCATATTGGGGGTCATTGTTCCTTAGCGGGCTTCATAACACTGCCAAAACAAGCACTGTGTTGAGGATCTTTGAGAGCCTTAATCAGCCCGTCGTCTATGTCAGCAGCGCCAACTTTCATGCTCACGGCAAATGATGGTATTGTTTTTTTTTGTTTATTTAAAAACCTACAAATACAAAAGATTAATGGGAGCTGTTATTTGACATAACTTGTTAATTTAGGATTAGTTCGGACACATAGTCGAGAAAGTCAAATGAAACCTTGGTATACCCTCTTGCAACCTAGTACTTCTCTCATGAGTTTCTTTTTTTTATTTTATTTTATTTTTATTTTATTTTTATTATTTTTTATTTTTTTTATTTATAATTAGTTCATGATTTCTCGGGTTGTTGGTTAGGGTATCGATCCCTCTGATAGTAACGACATGCTCGCCTTGTTTCTTCAAATTTTTATGCTGCCTTGGAAGGTTTTGCTATAAAGTGGTCAACACGAAGGCCTCAAATGCACTTCTAGAATTATTGAGCTAGTCCATTCTACATGCCCCAATCATTGGTTTTCGTGAACCCCCAACCCCAAAATTACTGGTAATGGCCGATTTGGCCGACCGGTGTGTGTAATATGCATTGAATCCATCGAGATGATAACGTCTACCAGGTTGATCTATGCATGAACCTCTGTAAATTCGGGTGAAGTGGTAACTGCGGTTTGAGTGTATCCTTAACGCTCTCGGTTGGTTACATTGAAACTTTTTTTTTCTTTTATATATATATATATATATATATATATATAGGCTTTGGTTCCATTGAGAAGACTTTTAGATTGAGAAGATTGAGAAGAAATCAAGGCCATTGATATTTTTAGATTTTAAAGTTTCATAAATATTATTTATTAGAGTGAAAAGGGTATAAAAGTAAATGCATCATTTAGAACTTAATTGAGGAATAATGACACCTACAATTATGGTCTAAATTTCAAATTTCTTAAATCATAATAAAACATGCTTCATTTGTTTTCGTCTTAAAGTATCACGTCACATGCTTTTTTTTTCTTTTTAAATCAATAAATCACTTTCATTGTATGGAAATCTTATTTAAATATGCGATTCATCTTTTGCAACTATATGATTCATATTTTTGTTGTTTTTATATATGACAACCTTATTTAAATATATGATTCATCTTTTGTTGATATTTTATATGCCTTTAGATGTTTTTAACATGATTTACGTATATGTTGTGGGTTTTGAATTTTCAAATATAATGGTTTGTCATAAGAAAAACTTGTTAAAATGAACTTTTCTAATAAGTTGGTTTTGTATGTTCTATTTTGAATCAAAAAACCGAATTGAGTAAGTGAACCAAAATTGAATAAATGAATCATAAGTAAATAAAAACTTGTTAATCAAAATCGAATAAATGAATCATATGTTAATCATATTCATATTATTGAATCTGTGATTTACTTGATGGGGTTGTTTTTGAGTCATTGCATATCGAAATAAAATGATTCACTAAGTCCATCCCCTTTTCTTTATAAATCCTTAATATCTTAAACAATAATGATTCATAAGTGCATTATGATTCAATATTCATATAACGATTCATATTTATGTCAACAAACGCTGTACCACTTATGATGATTTAATATTTACAATATAATTATCTATGCGTATCCATGTAAATCGAATTCATATAAGAAATTTGAATCTCTATTGGTTGGTACGTAAGTATCTCTACTAATGAATTATGAGAAAGAATACATAAAGTGGTGGTGCTTATTGCATGAATTCTTGAAATATTAAAATATATATGTAATAATGGAGCAATTAGTTGAAGGCTTACAAACTGATATTGACGGAAAGTGGGAAAAAATTAAAAACTGAATTGTGTAGGAGCGGAGAAAAAGCCTAGAGAAAAGGAAATATAAATATCTAAATACCCATCATACCCTTATCTTGATTTAATGTGATTAATGGCCAAGATTACTTCTCAATCTTCTCAATCTAAAATCCTTCTCAATCGATCCGGATTATATATATATATATATATATATATATATATATATATATATATATATATATATATATATATATATATATATATATATATATATATATATTATGTTTTGCAATCGTGGTTGATGTGTGGTTGAGGTGAAAGGTCCAAGTCATCATCCTCACCAACCATACGGTGTGCGATGGTCATTGCCCCGACTATCCACAAGACGGATATTTACAACAACTTTATCGAGGTTAGAGAATCTCTTGAAAATGCCCTCGTATCTTTGAACAACCACAACCACAATTAAAACCTAATCGGAGCACCTGGACTATGAGGGGGACATGGTCTATCTCATTATAGACCATATTCGAACCGTGCACGAATGGTTCACTAATATGCCCTTAGCCGGGTTTCAAGGCTTACGAGTTGTTTTCATCCGATCCCCCGCTCGTATACCCTCCCACTAAAAAGTTGCTCACCAAGTCCAGTTGAGTTAACGCCGTACAAAGATCATGACTTTCCAACTGTGAGAAGGTATACGAGAACGGGAGCTGATGAAAAGAACTCCTAAGCCTCGGAAACCACAAAGTCTTAGAAACCGGCTAAGGGCATATTAGTGAACCATATGTGCAAGGTTTGAATATGCTCTATAATGAGATAGACCATGTTCCCTTCATAATCAAGTGCTCCGATTAGGTTTTGGTTATGGTTTCAAAGATGCGAGGGTCTTTTCAAGAGAATTCTCAAACACTTCAATAAAGTTGTAAATATCTTTCCTATGGTTAGCCGGGGCAATGGCTATTGCACACCGTATGGTTGGTGAGGATGATGACTTGGACCTTTCACCCAACCACTCATCCACCATGATTGAAAAACATACAAGAAAACGGGTTTTAATGTCACCAACTAGAGCGATATGAATACAATCAAACCGTAGTTACCACATCACCCGAATTCACACAGGTTAATGCAAATATCAATGTGGTAGACGTTGTCACATCGATGGATTTGATGCATGTTACACACCCCTATCAACCAAGGCGTCCATTATAAGTAACTTTGGGCTTGACGGCTCACGAAAACCAATGATTGGAGGATGTATGTTGGACCTTTCTATGGATCTATGATCTAAACCGCAATTACAATATACCAAGAAAACAGAAACTAGAATGAAACTATGAAAAACTAAAATACTTTTATTAAATCTGTCATCACAACTTGTTCATACATATGTCCTATCTATTTATACATAATGAAAAGGTGTGTTTGAAGGGTCGTGATGGTTCAAACGAACCAAGGGATGTGTCCCTTCAGGCATAACTGCCTATAACTGTTTTTAACTAACTTTATAACTGTTTTTGTAATTGTCTTTGACTTTGCTTTGATACAGATGATTGGGATTAACCCAATATTCTCCCCCTTAGTCACAATCGCATTGTCGTAAATCTTTAACTCCAGTAAGTTGTTTAGAAACTTGATCTTCAGTAGTGCTTGAAACTGCTAATAAGAGGGTTGATTCTAAATCTTCTTCGATGAGGTTTGTCTCTTCTTGTCTTTGATATCTTCGATCTCTTTTATGGAAATGTGAGGCATAATGTCCATATTCATTGCAATTATAACACTTTACTTTGCTGAAATCTCTAGGATTTTTCGTGGCTTCATTGTAATCTTGTGAGAGTTTTTCTTCGTCACGATTTCGGCTATGTGGTGGAATGTATCTTCCTCTTCCTTGATTATCATAGTGATGTCTTCTACCATTATCGTTGTGTTTTGTAAACAATAGTTTATCTTGATCTTCGAATGCTCTTCCTTTCTTAGCTTTTACTCTTTCTTTGAAGGTTTTCAATCTACCAATAGCTTCGTCTAGAGACATTGTATCTAGATCGGAGTATTGCTCTATGGATGTGACAATATGAATGAATCTTTCAGGTACATAATTTAGCAATTTTTGTACGCGAGTTGATTCATTAAGTGGTGATCCAAGGCTTGTCATCTTTTACATAATACTTGTCATCTTTGCGGTGAATGAATCGATAATGTCATCTTTCTCCATTTGTAATATCTCAAATTCAGATATGAGTTTTTGTAGTTTTGCCTTTTGCACTCGATCCACTCCAATATTTCTAGTCTTTAATGCATCCCAAACTTCTTTTGGCTTTTGCAATTTGCCACTTGTAATACTTGATCTTCGGGTAGTGATTGGAATAGATATGCCAATGCAGTTTTTTCTCTTTTATCATTCACTTGAGTCTCAGTAGTAGGTTCTAACATTTCACAAAGACCATTTGCTTGTAATATGATGTTTATTCATATATACCATATGGTATAATTTGTTGAATTTAACATGGGACATTGAAAGTGTTGTAGGTTATCTAAACTTTTAATTTGACTACTTGTTTCACCCTTCCCATTTTGATTGTCTTGAATCTGATATAATACTCTTATAAAACTTTTGAAACTTTTGTTAATACTTTATAAATCTTAAAAAAAAAACTTAACAATGTAAATCTTAAAATATTTTGAACTTTTAAAAACTTTGTAAGAACTTAAAATTTAGAAATTTTAATCTTTAAAACTCTTAAACTTTATATATATTACTTATCTTAGGCCTAATAAGTAAAAGCTTAAAAACTTGTTTTCTTATCATAAACCAAATAAGAAAAATCTTAAAACTTGTTTTCTTATCATAAACCAAATAAGAATACTTGAAACTTTCTTATCATAAACCAAATAAGTAAACTTGAAACTTAAAATTCTTAAAAAATTAAAACACATTATAAACCTTAAAACTAAAAATAACTTTCCTAAAAACAAAAACTATATATAAATATACTAGTATAGAAAAATAAAAGTGAAGGGTGGTGTAAGTTTTATTTTGAGATATAACTATCTCACTCTCTCTCTTGTGATATAATTCCGTTTCTCTTTTCTCTCTTCTTTGGAGACTTACTGTCTCACTTTTTCTCTTCTCTTGGTGGTTGACCGTCGATAATATGTGGATATTTTGTTTGATTTATTACACAGTTTTGTTCGTTTTATATACAATGCTAACTTTGCAACATATATTGTGGATATTTTGTAATAGTTATTGATATGTGACAAGAGAAGAGGTGAATGTGCATATACTTGCTAACTTTGTAACATGGTGTGCCTCGAAGCACCATCTAACATTCTAAAACTATCCATTGAACATGATTTTAATAACAAAGCCTCGTTAGATCTCATAATTGAACATGATTTTAATAACAAAGCCTCGTTAGATCTCATAAAGGAGTTTGTTCACATAGAGCCACTTTGGTTTAATAATTTGTTTCGTGCATTGTTTTTCTTCTATGTCACCTATGATGTTGACATTGACAACAAATGGACAACAAAGCCTTGCCCCTTCTATGATATCTTCTAGGAGAGGTTTAACCACAATTCGTTTCGATAATATACTTTTTCTTTTTGTCTGGTCTGGTATTTGTACTTCGTTTTGCTATTCGTTTTTCATGGGATGATGGAGATCATGTTTGGCCTTTGAAGTCAAACTATATAATTCAAAGCAACTCCAAAAACTGTGAATGAGAAAGTATAGAAACAATTGGATAGCATTTAGTAATATATGTAGACAGGAGCTTGAAACAAACTACAAACCACACCGAGGTTAAAACTTCACAAGCATTTAGTGTCTTTCCCTGCACGGGCTTCCTTACAAGCACTTAGTTTCTTTCCCTGCAAACGACTGAAATGCAACCATAAACAAGATAACATCATTATGTAGAAAAATAAAAGGAGCTTTGTATATGTGCTTAAACATGATTCACCACCACCCTTCACGTGAATTACAAGTAACCGCACCCTAACTACAATGAAGGGAAATGCAATGTAACTACCTGAGCCTGAGCTAATCCTGAATAAAGTTGGGTTGTAGAAGTCGTAACCACGAGTGGTGGTATCCCTTTCCCTACGCACCATTCCGCTGGATGCCGCAGGATAAAAACAACCATCTACATTACAAGAAGATCAAGTAATGAGTTGAATTAAGCATGCATTATCAGGAGGAGAATTGACAAAAAATCAAGTGGATCAAACAGATATCAGAGGTGGCAAAAATGATATTTCGGCCTTTTTTCGTTTGAGTTGGTTATTGTTAAGTTGACCCCCGCTAGCTAATTTTAAAAATATAACCCAACACGATTTATTCACAGGTAAACGGCAACGGGTCAAGATTGTCACCTCTAAGTATCATGTGTCTATAATTTATGATAAAAATAACAATAATAATATAAGTAAAATAAATAAATACATCAGAATAAGCGAACCTTGTTTAGTGGGTCGATAGCTATCTGATGGAAAAAACAACTTGATGTCCTGATAAAGCCTTTGTGTAAGACCTATTATGCATATAACATAATTCAAATAAGTACTTATAATAACTATACAAATACATAAAAACAATTGCAACTGACAAGAAATTTTCCTCCATTTGAGGTCGAACTTTTTCATAAGAGCGAGCCGTTGCAATACTTTGGCAGGGGCATGTTGAATACTAACCTTCAATTGTTTTGTCTCGGAGCCTTTTAATGCGATTAATCTCTACAAGAGCGGTGCCTTTTTGTGGACATAATCATAAAAAATCACAAAAATGATACATTAGCAAGTAAGATAACCATTCTATAATAGGTACTCTGAGTTTCTACAAAAAGATCATGCCAGAAAGTGATATACCATCTGTATGTCTACGTAAACATTTCAACCTGTGCGCTTTTTTCTTATAGAGCTCTGCACGCAGACCACATTGTTAATAACTAAACTATCTACTTTAACCTTAAATAGACTGTATAGACTATAGAACAAATACAAAGAAATATACGAGAGAGACTGACTTTTCACACTCTTAGTTATATGTCTGATGCAAGACACGTAACGTACAGCCAATGCTTTTGTACCTGGATGAAGCATAAACAACTTAGACATAATACACAGAAATTAAACAATTAAATTAAACAGTTGTAATCTATGCAAGTTGATTTTCACGAGCAAAGTGAATTGATTTGCATTCAGGCAGCATATATGACCACAAGCAAAGCAAAATCCTATTAACTATTCTATATATATACTTATTGTATTCAGCTTGATTTGAAAAAACTATACTAATAGCTATGATAATGATTATAATATGTATTTCAGACAAGTATTATTTATGTAAGACCCATGTGGCCGCTTGTATAACCTTTAAGTTTTTACCAAAGACGTGCAATTTTTAGGTCGAATTGACAGAATTGTTTTTACTTTGCCAGTAGAAAAACTGAAACTGATATGCATATGATAAAGCGGGTTGTATGATGTTCGCAGTAGCAGATGCAAAATAGGGTGCATAGCAAACGGTTCAATCAGTCAAAACTAATCAAGAAACATACCGAATGGTTTACGATCGGAAAGAACAAACGCGCACACTGTTATTGCACATAAATCGATATTCCAAATTAGTTCAGTGCGGTAGGTGCCAATATATCCTTCTTCGAAGGCCTCTATGGTCATGTCGAAGTGATAACCCGTGACAAACTTCGAAAACTTGCACTCCAGGAACTCAAAATGACGCAGCTTATTGTGTTCGCCATTCTTAACATGCTAAAAAAACAAAAATTTATTTATATGTCACAAGACTGAAAAAACGGAAGACTGAAAAGTTGAAAGCAGGCGGAACGAAACAATACCTGTTCAAAGGCACCATTGAAGGAATTAATAGCGTAGTTACCAATAATACTAACAATCGGATGTTCAACTTCAATTGACCTTTTTTCTTTAAATACTTGCTGCGACTTAAACGCACGAAAATTTGTCATGATATATGTGTATGAGAGAAGATGTATAAAAAAACAAGATAAAAACAAGAAGAACAGAGAAGAAACATACAGTCTCCTTGTCAAACTCTATAAACTCCTGCCAGATTTTCTCCTCGTCTTCATTAGGAGAATACGTGTATGAATTGTTCGCGACCAGTAAATCTGCTGAAATAGAAACTTACCAAAGTTAACTTGTGAACAAACAAAGAAAACCCACAGAGACGCACATCATCATTCCAAACCAAAGACAAGTTAAGGACTTGTTCTTTAGCCTGCAAGATAAATGAATAAGAAAAACACCAAACAAAAGAATGAAAATGAGTACCACTATCAAACGCCATACGCGTATCTACCATGAAGGGCGCTTGGTTGAGTCCACCAAGTCTAGAGAAACTTTGGACCTCTGTTACACGAGGGGTCCACTTAAAATCAGGAGGACTAACACCTGGCTTTGAGACCTCTTGTACACGTGCCTGATGATATGATGGGTGGGTTTTGTGTTTAAAATCATTTGCTCGTTTCAAGAAGCAAATAGCAAACCCGTCCTCTCTTACGCTGTGTTCTCGAGCTGGATGAAGGAGGAAAAGAAAATGAAAGTGAAGTAAAGTGAAGATATTTACTTCTACATTGTGTTCTTGAGTTTTACTTAAGGAGGAAAAGAAAATGAAATGGAAGTAAATTAGGCTTATTTGGGTGATTTTGAAGTAAATGGTTTCCTCCCAAGTGGGGAAAAGGAAGTAAAGTGTTTACTCCCACTTTACTTCCACTTTACTTCCCTTTTCTTTAATGAAAAAACTGGAGAACACAACGTTAATCATAACCCATTTCTCATCTTCAAAATTCAGGGCATGCTTGGTAAGGGGTTATAGGGGGTAAGGATTGGGAAAGATAATGAATGATGGTGCTTGGTAAAGGATAATATCCAATAGTGGGTAATGAGTCATTACCCAACAAATTGAGGGGTATGTTTTTCTTTCCCTTTCTCTTAGTTTGAACCAAGCACACCCTCAAACTTGCTCATTTTGATTATAAGTTATATCTATATTTATTTTTTCTTTACCTAACTCTAACATATCCAGGGATATCATTTATACTATGTATGGCAAAACTTAATCTTTGGAAACCTGACAGCATTTCAAGTAGAAAAATTGGTGATGCAATATAAATCTATGCTGGAATGATAAAAAATAAAGAGTAAATTGCATTTTTGGTCCCTAAGGTATGGCCAAACTGCAGGTTTCGTCCCTAACGTTTCGAAAGTTCAGCGATAATCCTCATTTTAAAGGTTTTGCTGCATGTTTGGTCCCTAATCTGCAATTTATGGACCAGACATGCAACGGAAACTTCAAACTTTTAGGGACCAAATCTACAATTTAGAGACCAAACATGCAACTAAACATTCAAAATGATGACTACCGCTGCATTTTCAAAACGTTAGGGACGAAACCTGCAATTTGGCCATACCTTAATGACCAAAAGTGCAATTTACTCAAAAATAAATAACCCTAAAGAGGAGGTTTTTGGCTTCGCCACTTCAGATAGCAAGAGGGACAGATGATTATTATTAGAACAATAAAAAGTATACATAAACATAGCTAGCAATAACTATTCTTACCTTATCTATATAGGATGACATCATCCTAATCCACTCGAGTAACTCTATAAATTTTCTACTGTTCACCATAATCACAATGTGAAATCAATAACGTTTAAAAAAAAGTCAAAGACGGGCAAATGAAATATTTATGCAGTGTGAAAATAGTGACAGAAACAAAAAAACAAAATGGAAAAAAAAAAAAAAAGGTATTGTGCAAAGGTCTTAGAGACAATTTCATATAGTTTGAAAATAATATATATAAAAAGGCATGGGAACATACCTTATGTGGTTAAAAGGAAGATCCTTGATCTGCTTGCAGAAGGCCTCAACAATGTGAATCGTGTTCTCAATAGAATCCAATAGAAGTTTAGTATCCTTGTGGTTAGGGCGTGCCTCCAAATCTGTCTTGATGTCAATTACTCGCTTATAGCGGTTAAGTAATTTCATTGAACGTTTATGTGAAGACCCTATCAATACAAACCAATATTATAAAAATAAAAGTTAATAATGAACTTTGCTTGATAGTTAATAAACTTATACTGTATACTTTAGCATTAAGGGGAAAAAATGTGTAAGAAAAAAAGAAAGAAAATGCACATAGTAGGTAGGTACCCTCAACAATCCTGTTTCCCCTTTTGCATATGTCGTTCTTGCCCTGAAGATATGATCGAGCGCAGCAAGCAAATTAGAAAGTGAAAGAAAAAATAAAAAAGACAATTAACATGTATTATTCGATCTAATATGTTTCGTTTCTATCAATAATCAAAATGCATGGTTTAACAATAATCAAAGTGATAGTAAGTAATAATGGGAGAGAGATATTATACCAGTAAACGTTTTGGGGTAGACCTGTTCATCACCAGAATTCAAAAAAACTAATAAAAGTTATTATTAATGTTAGAATAAATCAATGAACAATATACATACTTACTTTCTGCCGTCCCTCGCAGGAACGTATTTATTGTAATTCGGACCATCGTAGTCTTTAAAATAACGTAAGTAGTCATGATCAGCTGGTAGTAAAGGTGGAATAAACCTGTTGATAAAAAAAGAAAAAAAAAGAAAATCAGCAACTGAATGAATTGACGGTAAGAGTATATTATAACGAAGTGCGCCTCAATCAAAAAACGTGAATGATAAAAATATAAAGTGATTCGAATTTACGTATTCTTCTTCTTCTTGGTATTCGTCATTGTTCAGGAAACCCTAACTCAAACAAATTGGATGAAAATTTGGGCATTATATACTGGAGTACTGGACGAGTTACACCCGGTTTGTGGGCTTTTTTGGAGGGAGAATAATTGGTCTACACGGGTTATGACCTTTGACCCGCCAGCTTTTAAAAAAACTATATACCTTTTTGGGGCAATTTCATATATACCCAACTTAAACCCTGTAATTTCATATTTCCCCAACACATGCTTTAAAAGCATTGTACATATGCACTAAAAACTTGTGTTTTGGGGAAATATAGAATTATGAGGTTTATGTTGGGTAAATATGGAATTATCCCTACTTTTTTATTGCCATGAAAATTTGAAAATGAATCAAATCCATTTACCCGGTAGACTTTGTCCCTGACTTTGGTAGAGCGGAAAGAATAGATGGAGAAAAACATAATGGAGAATGATTCTTTTCTTTGTTTGACGCAAAGAACGGAAACAAATGGTGAGAGTGCGTTTAGTTGGGGAAACACTTTTGTTTTATGGAAATCAATGAACACAAATATCGCGTTTAAATCAATGTTTTCTCACAAAATGTTTTGAAAATCATAAAATCCTTTTATTTCATAACTTAACAAAGAAATATAAAAAACAAATTTTAGTTGTTTTCTTTTGGTACCCCCCCCCCCCCCCCAAAAAAAATCTCTTCAGAAAACACAAACATTAACTAAATGCGTTTTTTATATTTTCAAGTGTTTTACGAAGATAAATTTCCCTTTTCAAATTTTTACAAAATTAAAGATAAAAACAAGAGAAATTTTGCTCCAACTAAACGCACCCTTAACGTCCTCTTATACCGTGTTCTTAAGTTTTTTTTTAGTAAAGAAAAGTAAAATAATATAAAGTAAACATTTTCAGCCCACTTTTGACAGGAGATACTTTACTTTAAAAATCACTCAAATTAAACTATTTTTCACTCTTTTTCCTTTTCTTTTCCTCTTTAAGTGAAACTCAGGAACACAACTTTTTCCGTTTATTTTATTTTCTTTTCTCCTTAATCAAGACTCGAGAGCACAGTGTTAATTTTCCATTCTCTATCTTGGGTTATGATTCTCTACCCACTATCGTTAATAGAGAATTGTGACCAAGAGCATTGTATTCGATTGATGAATTTGGTTGGTTACTAAGTACCCGAATTCTAGCTTTCAATATTATTTTCATCAAGCTTATCTGAGTTGACAATTTTTTTAAAAATCTTATGATTTCACAACATTGGTTGCAGCAAATATTGTACGCTAGGCAATGTAGTGACATTGAAGAAGAAAAGACTCATATTCGAATGTTGTGGATCGTTATTTTTTGTGTGTTTGTTGATTCCTCACGATTGTAATTACAATAATACATGTATGAGGTTTATTAATGTCAGAATAATCGAATGTTATACAAACGTTACATAAACAACGCAAAAGTCTAAATATAATGAATTCTCCAAAAAAAATATAACATATATTGGCCCAAAAATTCAAACTAAAAATGGGATTACAAAGTTCCGCTTTTTGAATTTATTCTAAAGAAATTAAATATGCTAAAAATAATAAGTCTCTAAGGGGGGAGGGAGTGGGTTCGGGTTGAAGAATCGGGTAGGGATACCCGAGCGGCTACACCGCCCCCTCCACATCGGGTAGCAAGATCGGGTATGTAGTTCGGTTTGTGAGCCCGAGCGAGTATTGTGAGAAAATTTGAAAAAAGTGACCATTTGGGGAGGGTACCAACGGCTAGTATGCAATAAATACAAAAAAAAGTTTTCCCTTTCAAACCAAACCTTTTCACTCATTTTTTCAAAATAAAAACACACAAAACACAAATAAAAACACACACTAATCTTTCAAAAACACAAAACCATGGATCCAAGAAGAGGTAAAAAAACTTGCACCTCGCGTTAAGGTCGGTCTCAACCCGTTCAACCGCAACCACAACAAACTCCGTTTCCAAACCAATTTTATTCTCAAGCATCCCCGAATCAATTTTACATTCCACAACCCCCATCTCCACATCAATTTTACCAATATAATATGGGTCCTCCTCAAATGAATCCACAACGCTACAACATCACTACTACAAGCGAGTTCTCCCCGTTCGAAAACAATGACGATGACGTAGAGTACGTACCCGAAACACAACAACTACCAAACGAAGAAGACGAAGATGAGGAAGTTCAAGAAGTCGATCCGAGAGGAAGAAAAAGCCTTCGGCGGAGGAGGCCCCGTGAAGTTTGGTCGCCGGCACAAGAGGAGGCTTTGGCGAAAGCATGGATTCAAATCTCCGAATGTGGTGTTGTCGGTAATGAACAAAAGTCCGACGGTTTTTGGAAACGGATTCTCAAACATTACGAGGCAACTATGGGTTCGAGTTCACGAACTTTTCATGCGTTGAATACCAAGTGGAAAACAATGAACACGGCCATGGGTATTTTCAACGGCTACTACCTCCAAGCGGTACAATTACATAATCTATACTTTATTATTTACAATTACATTATTTTGTTTAAGCTATACTTTTTATTATTTTGTATATAATGTAGAAACGTGCTAAGGCTAGTGGGTGCAACGACTTGGACGTGGTGAGGCAAGCTGAGTCGGATTACTATACAGCAAAAAAAAAGACAATTTACTCATACCTTGGCGTGGGAGGTTGTCAGAGGTCATGACAAATGGACGGAGCAAGAATGTTTTCAAGATATTGGCGGTGCGACAAGCAATTCTTCAAAAAGGAAGTCGGGGGAGTATGAATCGGCAAGCAACACCATTCCCGACATGAATGAAGACCCCACCCCTCCACTTGAATCAAGAAAGATGAAAAAGAAGCAAGGCCCATCCTCCTCGTCGGTCTCAAGTATTGCGGATGAAATCAACTCCTACACACAAAACAAGACGCAATATTTGGAAGAAAAACGCGAGAAGGATGCGTTGGCGAATCAATTGTTGGCTACACAACTCGAAGGGGCGAAGTTCAAGAATACACAACGGGAGATGAAGTTTTTTTTGGAGCCGCATGATCACATTCGCGATCCCACTATGTTGGAATTCGTTCTTACCCAAAAACGCGAACTTGCAGCCAAACACGGATGGGCTTGCAATTTTTAAGTTGTAGTTTCAATTTTTTTAAATTTCAACTTATGTAATGTTTTTTTTTTTTGTAAGTTGTAGTTTCAATTTTTAAGTTGTAGTTTTTTTAAGTATTATGTAATGTTTTTATTTTTAATGAAATGGTATGTTTTTATTTTAAATATTGTATGTGATTTTATGTATTAAAAAAAAATCGGGTACTAGGGTACCACTCCCTCCAAATCGGGTAGTGTTAGGGTAGAATTGGGTAGTTTTGAGTTGGAGCGTTTTTATTTGATAGAGGTGATGTGGCACCTAGGGTATTAGGGTACCACTCCCTCCCCCCTAATAGTCCACGTCAATTATATCAGCTCTTGATGACATCAAATCACAACATACTATTCACATTATTTATCCTATGTATATTGCTTATTTTGTATTATTTTATATAAGAATTGATACTTAATCGCTTACTTTTGTAAGTCTCAGTTATAAACAAGCAATTGACGAAAGTTATCTAGTTTGGACGTAAATTGGAGCAAAATGGATCAAGTTGGAAAAGTCTACTGAACTGACGAAAGATACGCCACACACCAAGACTTAGACGAATATGAAGACCATGCCTGACTTTGAAGCATACGCCATATGGATTCATCCCATGCGCCGTATATGAAACCTTAGTCAATGAAGAAGATCTAACATGTTTTACTCCAGATACGCCGCATGACATCCCATAGATGCGGCGTATCAATTTCAAGAATTCACTAGATAATCCAAGATATTGAAGACAACATACGCCGCATGAAGAATAAAGATACGCCGTATCATATAACGGTGTACGAATATTCCAGAATATAATAATCTTGAACCCCACGCGAAGTTACCTAGATACAGCGTATCAGATAAACTGATACGCCATATCGACTAGGTTTCCATAATGTAAAAATAGAGGCTGCCAATTTTTGGAGCATTCACTCACACAAAAAAACCAAACAAGATAACATCATAATGTAGAAAAAAGGATATCCAAAAGGGATATATCATTTATACTATCCATGGCAAAACTTAATCATTTTAATTCATACGCTTGGGCTCGAGCCCAAGGATCATTTAGCTATTAGGTTTTTACCATGTATTATAAATATTCTTTGTAATATTTTAGTTTATCATTCAATCAAGTTTAATGATAAGGATTTAAAAGGTACACTTTTAAAGGGGTCATTTAAGCCCTTAATCGACCACTTTTATATCCGTTACTGCTTAATTTCGTTCCTTTTCACTTTTTAGGTCTCTTGAAGGCAAAATGTTGGAATGATGCTAATTTGAACGAAAAGGCGTGAATATGTGAAGAAAATGGCTAAAGTCAAGATCAAGACACTCAAGCTGTTGGAAGTACACCCGACGGCGTCACGGATAAAGGGCGACGCCGTCCCTATAATTGCGAAGGCTCATGAATGAAATTGCTATTTTGTACCTGACGGCGTCAGGCTTTAAAGAGTAGGGTGTCACAACTGTAACATATTGGATTTCACATACACATCAAACCATAACCAAAGTAGGCGTACAAGATGAGTTCTAGAGAGAGAAAGTTAGAGGTTTAGGGAACTTTAGTGAGAGAAAGAAAAATCTTATTATGAGCTCCAACTCTCTACCTTGGGAGGTAGAGAGTATTTATAGTACTTACATAAAACGCCACCTACCAGGCTGTGGATCAGGCATACAGTGGGTAAAGACCCGTCCGTCCTCCACGGTGTTACTAAACTAAATACTACTTAACATAAAATAACTACGACTACGAGCTTTCTAACGATTACATATACTTGAGGTGACCGACACTTTAACTACTGGATTTTCCAAATCCTAACAATCTCCCCCTAAGGGAGGTCACCTCAAACACACATTAAATTACATAGAAAACAAACAGATATTACATTTAGATTGTTCTTGGATTCTTGTTCTGTAGCACGTAGTCTTTGATTCTTCATTTTTGCATGCTTTGGATAATCTGAGTGGAGGTCTTTAACTGATCCACGTGATACTGAGTTATGAGCCAGCTTTGAGATCATCAGTCACATTAATCACTGACTCATCCATTGTGGTGTTGGTATTATGTGATGTTGTGACTTTTGGACCGACATGCTCACATTCTGTGTTAGGAATTGGTAATTCCATGTTAAAGTGTCGGTCACCCCAAATATTATCTAGCATAGTTTAGCTCGTAGACTTGTCGTTATTTACGTTATTAAGTAGTTTATTAGTTAGTTAGTAGCATAGTTTAGCGTAGTGTATCACCGTGGAGGAAGGACGGGTCTTTACCCACTGTATGCCTGATCCACATTCCGATAGGAGGACGTATTGTTTGTAAGTATAAATACCCCTTCCATCCATGGAAGGGGTGTGGCTTGGCAATCTAACCTTTTACATTTTATTGAAGCAACTCTCTACCAAGAACACCCTCTCTACTTTCTCTCTCTAAATATGGCAAACATGTATTTTGATCATCCAAGACCACCCGAATCATCAACACAATAAATATATCGATCCTACAAATGGTACCAGAGCCAGGTTATTGTGTTGTGTTGATTTGTTGTGGTTTTTGTACCTTGGAAAAACTGTTTTTGTGCGTTTATTGGCTGGAAAATCGTTTTCCGTTTATTATGTTTGGTAAACAGTTTTTACAAGTTATTCAGTGTTGTATCCTCATTGGTCAAATTATTTATGTGGTCTATTGTTTGTTAACATCTGGTTTGTTATATCTGTTTTTTTTGTGTCAAGCTTTTGTCCAAACAGTCACGTTAATATCATCAGTTTTTTGTAAAGTCAAAACGGGTCATTTAAATGAAGCTTTTTCTGGGTCTTTCTTTGAATCTGGTCTGGTTTTTGAGGTCTTAACTGGTCAAAATATTTAGCAGTCTTATGTGTTTTCTGGGTTCATATGAATATCGTCAGAAAGTGGTCGGAAAACTCATATATTCATGCTAGCGAGTTGACAGAACAAGATGTCCAAATACACTGAATCTACCTAGCGAGTTGGGTCACCTAGCGACTTGTATTTATAAGTCGTAGCGACTTGTTAAGCATTTAGCGACTTGTTTACAGAAAATTTAGCGACTTATTTTTTGGGTAGCGAGTTGTTGACTCGTTGTGATAGCTACTTGTTACTTAACAAGAGTTAGCGACTTGTTTCAAAATCTGGGTAGCGACTTGACTTCTTGTTAGCGACTTGTGACTCTTTATGTTAGCGACTTGACTTAACAGAATGGATGAAGAAGAAGATATACGGAGCACTTGTTGACTCATAGACCAAATAACCAAATACCAATTATAACTCATGACTTCAGTAGTTAAAACATCATTCAACAAAGACCACAAACCAAATATAACATCAAGACTCAAATCAACATTTTATATCCACATATCCGAATCTAAGATACATATCCATATCCAACATTCGAATCACAACATGAAGAAAGTATAAAGATCTCAGTCGACTCAAACATTTTCCTAAATCTTTTAAAAGATGTTTCTCGTTTGAATACCACCATCACAGACCCTTATTACTATCCGAAACTTAAAAGAAAAACGATTTACAAAAATGATGCTATAATCGTTTTCTTGGTTCGTTCATTGACTAAATACAAAAATGAATACATCAAACCATTCACAACCTACCCGAGACCCTTACTAGGTCTTGAAGAAACGTGAGTATGTTGCACCTTTTGTGGTTTGTTCACGATGCCAATCAAACACTCCAAACCATCCCTGTGGTTCTCACCTCATCGAGCCATCCCTGTGGCGAGGTAACTTTGATTATCTTTCAGTGGAATGAGCGGATTTGTTTGAAGTTAAGCTAAGGTTTGATGTGGGCGGTTATTTGGAGTTAATATGATGGTAAAAAAGGATGATTGGTTTCCTTTTGATGGACTAATTTGATTACTTGATGTGTGATGAGTGGCTGCTGAGTTGAGATGAGAATTATTAGGGTTTGAAGGAGTAAGTGAGTTCATGTGATGAGGGAGGCGACATATGTTGTGATTAGGGTATGAGGTATGTGAGAATGTCATGTTAAATACCCTAATTGTTAGGGTTGGAAGTATTTAGATCCAGTGTAAAAAAAACATGGGCCGTGTGTTAATCTTGAGTTGATATGGGTCATCCGTTTTTTTTTGTCACGGGCCTCATGTGTTAATGATAGAATTGGGCCGTAATCTATTATATGGGAGATGGGCCGTTTTTGTGGACTGATATGAGACTTTGTATCACTTGATGGACCGGATCTTGGAATTTATATCACCATGCATATTAGACATTAACTTTGATAGTAATTTTGGACATAAAGGGTTTGACGTGAGTTAGTAATTTTGATATTAACTTTGGACTTTATATATCAAATGGTTTATATGATGGTTGATGTTAATCTCGGATCGACATGCTTCTTGTCTACAATTTTAAGAGTTGAGATTTGACGTGGGATTAGACCTGAGCTGGGTTCCAGTTGCGGTGTTGGTTAACATGTTTCAATGTATTGATTTGATATGTCGTGGGCTGCATGTTATCTCTTTTGTATCTTGCAAACTCTATTTGGATGAGCCGGAGCGGATTTGCTTGTTTTGCTATGAATAGGATCTAAAGAGTTTGAAGGAGGGGATTAATGTATCTCATGGGCTAAATACCTTTAAGTTATCTGGACCGAGCTTAAGTAATTTAAGCTTTGAACTTGGATAATGGATATATGGGCTACTCAATATTGGATTGTTTTATGAGATTTGTCAAAGTGACTAGATAATGAGACTTGTGTTAATTTGTTGTGATGATGAGAGTTGGTGTGATGATTGATGTTGTGGTATGAGGGTTGATACTTTGGTCTATGCATTTTCACAAAGAATATTTTGTCTCGGCCTGAATTTCTATTGGAACTAGAGTGACTACGGAGATGGTTGGACGATATTTCTTATTTGGGTTTGAAGTGAAGATTTTCAGGCAAGTCTGCTTATTTCGTCTTCTTTCTTTCTACCCTTCAGCGAAGATGACTTGTTTGGGTATTTATAGAAGGTGATAAAGACTTGGCTATTTAGTTACGTTTGTGATTCTTTCTCGCTTAACAACGTTTCTATCACTTCGGTGTCTCACTCTTTTGAGAATGTCAAGAGGTTTTGTACATTGGGTACACCGTTTCTTCTTCACAAGGATTAGTACAAGGTTAAGTAACAAATCTGGGGAATTCTACTTCATGATCAAGTTTGGTATATCAAGTTTACCTCTCCATGTGGTCACTACAATAGCCGACAGATTGCGTGAATGATGTGTTTACCAAAGTGTTGATTGGATGGTTGATGATGTTGGATATTGAACCATTGACGAACCGCTGCATGTTCCCTTAAAACAGATCTTCACTGAAACCAAAGTTGTCATAACACATTCAAGCTGACATTGTTTACGGTTTTGTCTTGATTTTGTAAAATCCCGTGAAAGAATCTATTTCTCGGTTTAAATCATAGACTTGTAAAATCCCGTGACAATGGAAACATCCTGGTAATAGTAAAGTGCATTTCCGGATCTATCTTACGATTTATTCTTGGTTTTGTAAAATCCCGCGAAAGATACTATTTTTCGGTTTAAACCATAGAATTGTAAAATCCCGTATTGATGGAACCATCCTAGAGAAAAGGAAAGTGTATTTCAGGATCTTTTGTGATGCTGGTGCTACGGTTTCTGCTTCGAAGAAGGGATAAAAGGGTGTACTTCATGAATTGAGTGTGTGTTTGGGTTGTCTTCATGGCAGTTTGGCTATTACATGGTTTTACGGGATTGCGTGCTTTTAGCCATAGTCGGGATGAAACCATTATCAAAGTTCACTTTTAAGATCAAAGGAGGCTAGATTTGAGCATTTAACAAGATGTGACAACGGGGTTAATTCACTACTATTTATTTGAAGTTGAAGTGAAATATCACGGGCGAGTGTACTTAGTATCTGAAGGTATCGGGGATGGTTGGATGAAGATTCTTCATGATCCTTGTTCGAGCTTATTATCAAAAACGAAGACTTGGAAATCTAGTTATTCTTGGGAGTCTTTTTTTTTACCACGAGGGGAAATTGGGCTCTTTTTGCCACAAAAATAACTATCACTTTAAGGAGTTACGTTGTAGTGCTCAGTGTCACATTCAATTGTGGATTTTCAAGAGGTAATGTACGTCTTATACTTGATGGTTGGTTGGTTGAAGAGTGTATAGTACATAGAGAGTACTTAAAGAAGCTAATGGAAATCGGCACCGCTCTTTGTTACATATATGCAAGTTTAAGTCACGAGTTCGGGGTAGTTTACTTCAGGGTAAAATTCATCATACTGGGTTTTCTCCATCAGCTGTCACTTCAAAGAGCCTACTGAATGATAATGGGCTGATTACATGTTTTGCCAAAAGAGATTGAAAAGAGAGAGATTATGACGTATGAACACAACAGTTCATGCCTCGTACTCTAAAGAAAAGAAATGTGTACGTTTCAGTGCGCTTTATCTTCTGAAGAAGAGAAATCTTCTCATTATGACCATTCTCATCCACATGCTTCACACTTTTTCCATGCGCTTTAGTCAGCAAGTGAACCGGGCTACCACTGATTGCTTTCTCATTCCACTTGCTCGATTATAATGAAGATGGCGACATCATGTGCTTATTTTGTGGGAGAGAAGTGTGAATAGAACATTCGGATGATTTTCACTTATTTAATCAAGAATGGCAACTATGTATGCAATTCTTGAGGGGGAGAAGAAGTGTGAATTTTTTGCATGTTTGATTGATATTTGAGAATATAAATGGTCATACGGCTCTAAACTCATGTAAGAACCGAGCTTCTTCTTATCGGGTCATCTTCACATGGAGTTTTTCTCTTCTAAGAGCCGTTGGTTGACATCTTCACTCGGATTGATGAGTTTATCGACAAAGTGCTTCCGGTTAATGCTTCACGTATACATCAACATGATGATTCCGAACAATCTCTCTGTTCTTGTTTGATGTGATGGGTAGTTTGGTGTTACCATCTTGTGTGTTCATTGCGGCCTGATTTCCTTGATGAACATCTTTACTGTTCTTGTTTGATTGGGAGGATTTTAGTTAAGGGGATTTGCAAGATGTAAGTTAATTGGGATGCTTTTTGGTGTGAGTTGAAGATGTTAACACTCTATTCCCCATTCGGACAATCTTGAAGAAGGTCGAGTCTACAATCAGTTCTACATTCTCTGCTACATGTTAGAAGACTAAAGACGAGTTGCATTTGATTATCTAAAGACTTCTTCTTAATCTGGGCATTTATCAAACAGATTGTCGGCTTATGGGAGGCGTTGATATTGACTATTGTAATATTGCAGTTGCACTATTGAATAATAATCCGCTCTTTGGTATTCCTTTGCCAAATCTTCACGGATTATTGTTGATGAAAAATGATCCGCTCTTTGGTATTCCTTTACCAAATCTTCACGGATTATTGTGCACTCTGTAAATCAACCACATGAACATTTAGAAAAATGACTACCTCATCCGCTTGAAGACATTATTGGTGAATCTTCCAGATCAGTCTCTATATGTATATCTTTAGGAAGATGGAATTGATGTTGAGGAATCATTTGTTTCGGTTCATTAAGTGGGTCAATGTACATCCGGTTGTACATTTATTCACGTGTTGGACATTTGACACAAGTTGATTACTTCAGAGTTAATCATTTATCACTTATTTGAGATTGAAGTTGACTTTCACAAAGGCGTGTTCTTATTTGATAACTTGCTCGGGCTTAAAATTTTGAGTTGAAGACTTGGTTTATCTAGTTACCAGCAGTCAAGGTGGATGGTTGAAGACCTGGTTAACTATCACTATTAGGAGTTACTTTGTTTTACTCAATGTCACACGCATATGACGGTGTGGATAATCGCAAGAGGTGTTAATGTCTCATACTTTGCTTGAGTAGTGAGTACTTAGAGATTTGCTTGAAGCATAAATTCTCGACACCGTTCTTCCATCATTAGGTGCAAGCTTAAGATACAAATGTGGGGAATTTGATTTCAATTTCAAGTATGGTATATCGGGTTTTCTTCATCAGTGGTCACTTCAAATTGTCTACATAAGGGTTGATAAAATAGTCAGAGAATGTCTTCAGCAAGTTGATTCTCACAAGAGTTCAAGTGTTCTTCTTAACAAATTTCTAGTATACGGGCTTATCATTTGTTGTTGATTCTGAAGTATCAAAACCAGAAATGGGAAAGGAGACTAGCATATAAACGCGAGTAAACTTGATGAACTTAATTCTTCTAAGTGATTGAAGATATCCCGGGAAGACAAATGTTATTACCGCAGAGAAACTCAAGGTTTGACTCATGGCGAGTAAAACTTGATGAACTTAATACTTCTAAGTGATTGAAGATATCCCGGGAAGACAAATGTCATTACCGCAGAGAAACTCAAAGTTTGACTCATGGCGTTTAGTGTTTATTCCAACTATGTAGGGGAAGAGAGGTTAGACAAAGTTTCTAAAGATAAAAGAGGTACACAAGTGTGTGGTAATTTCGATGGTATCACAATGATCAGAGGAGAGAAATTGTGTACATTGGGGATGCTCAGCTATTTCACTTGAGTGCTTAATCAGTGATTCAGAGATATAATCACTTATTCCGGAGTTGACATCCGCAGAGATTGTCGCCCGCAGAGATAATCAGTGACTTGGCCTGCTTCTTCAATGTTATCAGTTATTCATTCCTTGTGTATTGGTATACTTTGGATACTTGAGCTTCATACACGATCATCAGGGAAGAAAAATGTGAACATGGGGAGGTGTTTTCATTCCCCTCATGATGTGTATTCGGGAGAGCTCTTGGATATTGGTGTACTTCGGGTTCTTGAGCTTCATACACTATAATCAGGGACGAAAGATGTGAACATTGGGGAGGTGTTCTTCATTACCCTCATGATGTGTATTCGGGAGAGTTCTTGAGCATTATACAAAGAGACTGACTGCATCAATTCAACTACTTGGGGGAATTGTTCTCTTGACACCTTTTGGAATAGATTGCTTTAGACTTCAGTGGAAAAGGAATTTGAGAAGATTATTTAAATGTGGGATGAAACTTTGATGTTCTTCTATTGGATGATATAACCCTGAACTGAGGACCTCGATTATCGTTCTTAAATGGAGCAGCGGGATTTATGATTATGGTGTGCTTCTCTGTGTACCTGGCTAAGGCAAGCTTGAAATAGAGCTTCGAATCTGCTCAGCTAAAGGATTTTCGGTTTGGGGGGAAGCTGCCAAGGTCTCACTTTCAGATGGTTCAATTTCTTTCTATTCAAGAGCCCTGGAAGCTTTGGTGGTGAATGTTTAAGAGTTGATGACTTCTATCTTCTACGACGTGCTACTCATCCTTATCTCGGTACTCGTATCATCATCTTCTTTAACTATATCATCTTCTCTATCTTTGTATATATTTATTAAAAACCAAATACAAAAATATAAAACCAACAAAAACAAAATAGAAAAATATACAACCAACAAAAACCCAAAAAAATCAGAAAATTTAAAAAATACCAAAAGTATGTTTTCTCAAGACATGTCTTCTGGTATCGATAACATCTGCGGTCTTAGAAATGTCATTCAATAATGGCACGGAACCATAGATGAAGTTCGAGCAGGAGGTGTAAATATTTTTTTCTAAACATGCCATTAAATATGGCTTGCAGTTATTTCAGACTGTGACCCGCGCTTAAAACTATGGTTTGCTATTATTTCAGATAGCAACCCGCTCTTCAAGAAAGGAAAGTGCTGCGCTATACCAATTTTCAAACATTTCGTGCACTTATCCTAAAAACAAAAATGAGGAAAGTATGTCGAAGGACTGCTGTTCCTACACAAATGTTTTTCCGTCTAAAATTCTTTAGAAAAATATTTGTTGTGTTCAAAAATGGTGGTAAATGAGTTGTTTGAAAATCAATCAGATTCAGAGTTTTTCGTAAAAATTGAAAACTCAATCAATGACTTCAGCGCTTTTAACCTTTTCAGAAAAACAAGTCGTTGATTGAGGGGGAGAATGTTTTCAAATCTATATCTTCTAACGAGATTATCTAATTATCCTATATGCTTAATTGAAAATGATGTTAACCTACGTTGAAGGACTAGGTGCCTAGGATATGATTGTTAGGATTAGATGATTAGTGTTTGATAAACACATTATTCCCATGCCATATATGAATTGATTGATATGTTGGATTGACTTTTATTAGTCGATTGTTGTTTGGGTGATGTCGACCACCATATATCTGTATGTGTGTTCACTAACGTATGCAGGTATCTTGGTATAAGAATGTTCCCGATCCGGATCCCACAATTAAAGATGATTGGATGCCGAAAGGAAAGGGTAACTATATCTTGGGTTGACAAATGAAGAAACGGAGCTTAATTGGACTTCAATGGAGAGTTGGCATAAATGCAACGTAAGAGGTCTCACTGCATCAGCAGATGGTTTTCTTCTAAGTGATTGAAGAAACGGAGATTAATTTGACCTCAATTGGTATTAAAATGCAACGTAAGAGGTCTCACTGCATCAGCAGATGGTTTTCTTCTAAGTGATTGAAGAAACGGAGCTTAATTTGACCTCAGTTGGCATTCAAAATGCAACATAAGAAGAAGTCTCACTGCATCTGCAGACGGTTTTTCTTCCAAGCCCTATAGCAACAACAACAAAAGCGGCTCATCCACCTAACGTATCTTTGTGCAGGATAATTGTGATTATACCATTTTCTTTAAACAATTTTTAAATAATATTGTTTTGAAAAATGGAAAAATATTTGTTGTGAAAATAAATTGGTCTTAATTTTGAAAATCACCGGACTTCATTTTATCAAAACTATATGTCACTCAATCATCGACTACTGTCATGGATTGAGGGGGAGAGTGATTTAAAAATAAAATATTTTCAAACGATATTTCTTCACAAAAGTTCCGTTTTGTACTTTATAATGTGGTGATTTAAAGATTTAATGTTATGTCATGGTATGATTTTTCTTTTGAATCAAGGTCTTTCAAAATGAAATTTTTTCTGTTCTTGTTTAATTGTGAAATTGTTTTATTTTACTTAAAAGATCTCTTAAAAACTAACATACCTGACACTAACAATCTTTAATGTCTTAAAATGGTCCTTATCTGTCAATTTCAAAATCAAATCTTGCCACGTCTTTCCCCAAAATTTTCTAAATGATTTAAATCTTTTGGGATCACAAATCTCAAATGGTTTGAAATTTCTGATCGGGGTAGAGATCGTGATTTAAATCTCAAATCTGTTTTAATGGAATTGGTTTTAGTCCTTCAAAGGCACTCCTGACTCCATGTGCAAAACGATTTCAAATACACAATGCACATGTTGAGGAGGAGGATTTATCCAAAAACCAGATGAGTAATTAAACAAGGCCACATGTTTTCTAAACCTAATTAAATCACTTGGGATCCAAAATCTCAAAGGGTTTGATATTTTTGATCGGGGGAGAATTTGTGATTTAATAATAAAATTTGATAAAAGGTGATCGTTTTGATTTAATTGTGCAGGCTGCTATCTCATATGTGCTAAACGCTTTCGAATCTCGAAGCACATATTGAGGGGGAGCAAATAAACTATCGAGGTACGAAAGTTTTTTAAAGTGATTTATAAAGTACCTTGATTGAGTTTTCAAATGGTTTTCTTAATGGATTTTGCGATCGTGGATGTGCTTCAAGAAAGAACTATTTCCTCTATGTGATAAAATGATTTCAAATATCCTATGCACATATTGAGCGGGAGAATTTACCAAGAAAATCAAATGGCTTTTTCTATGAAAATTGTGATCAAAGAAAATATTTCAAAGTCCTCTTGCCTCCATGTGCTAAACACTTTCTAAATCATATGCATATGTTGAGGGGGAGGTTTTCTAAATGATCAAAACTATTAAGGTACAAAATGCTTTGATCTCGTATCACAAGTACCTTGATTGTTTTTCCAAATGATTTTTCAATTGGTTTCAAGAAGAAATGAACAATACCAAAAGACCAACCAATTTACTTTATGCATGGAGTTATAAGGATGGTTAGGTTAGGTATTCGTTCCCACGATCCGCCAGAACCGGAGGGATCTACCCAGGGACAATCCACTAGATAGTGTAGAGTCTTTAGGTATATTGAAAAAAGGAGAAAAGTGAGATATGGGAAGAGTGCCGATTGAGACAGAGCTAGTACTGGAATAAACCCAACAAGGTTCTAGTTATGAAGTCTCGGTAAGCACTGAAGAGGTTGAAGAATGAAAAAGAATTGAATGTGAAAAAGGGTGAAAAGAAATAGCCCTCCAATAATTCAACCTTAGGGCAGAAACCGGGTTCAATACATTTGCTACTGGTGGTTACTAAGGTAACACTGGTATTGAAGACAAGACGTCATGGACCCAGTGACGCACTGCACTAAACTTCCCAAGCTACTCAAGTTCCTCTTAAAAGGGCTTGTTTCATTCTCACGGGGAACCGACATTATCTATCGACTTTCTCTTAGAGATTGTTGATATTGAAGAAGGAGACCTCTCCCTAGTCTCCGGCATAGGAACCAAAATGCACAATTGAGTCTAGAGCCAAGAGAACATCCATAATATCTCATTAGGACACTAAATTAATGAAGACTTGCTGTTTCACACAATGTGGAAAGTAAGAATATATTAAGAGTCCTACGCATTATCCTTGTGGTATTGCCAGAACATCCGAGTGATATGTAAAAATATTCACAATGAAGATGGAAATCCTTCTAGAGCCAACATCAAACAAGCTCTTGGTGGGTGACATGTGAGATCTTCTCGTAAGATCAAGCTTGTGACAACTGGATAGAAACGATGGGGAGATTCAGTCTTGAATCAACCTTGGTCCAGGAATGGAATTGACGAATACTTTTGGAAAAACAGTTCGATGTGCAAACCTTCTTTTCTCTAGCACGTCGAATGTGTACTTATGTCTTCAAACACAAAAAGTATCTCTGATTGAAGAAATGCTTTTGGAAAAACCATTCGATGTGCGAATCTCTTCTTTTTTCTAGCACGTCGAATGTGTACTCATTTCAAATACAAAAAGTATTTTTGATTGAAAATTGATCTTTCTTATAAAACCTTCGTCGTATTGCAAAACTCTTTCTTCTAAGCAATACGCGATTGTTTTCAAATCAATTTTTCATCAATCAGTGAATCTCAATTCGCTGGTTCACTCACTCCGTGTTGTCTTCTTTGAGACGTTCCGGTTTGAGAACAGCTAGAACAGCTGCGAAACCCTGTCAAGGAGATTCTTAGGAATCCTACCTGATCACTGGCAGTACTTGTATTGATCAATGGGGAACCGTGGGTCGTGTACCTCAATTCAACGAAAGTGATCAAAGACAATTTCGTGTGTTTTATTGCTAACTGTTGTTTGCAGGTACATTTGGATGGTTGCAGCTGATCAGAATTGAGGAGTCAATCCAAAGCCGCATGCTCACAGCATCCACACTTAATTGAAGAAATCATGACTGGTGCATATCTACATAACCGGTTCGATATTTTTATACTATGCTTCTGCTACACTGCTGCAAATATCATGAACCAGTAAAGCTTCCGCTACTCTGATGGAAAGATGTCATGATTCAAAAGTGTGAGCATGCCGGTCCGAAAGTCACAACTTCACATGATGGCAACACAACAAAGGGTGATCCAGAGATTTACTGTGGCTGATGATCTCAATGAAAGCTTGAAGATCATCAAAGATGTGGATCAGTAAAAGGCCTCCACTGAATGTACAAAACTATGCGGACTTTGAAGTATCACTGCTAAAGCACAAGATTGCAGAATTGAAGAATTAAAGTCTACGAGCTCAAGAACAAAGACAAAGAAAGAATGCTAGGATTCAAAATGTAAATCATGGGGTGACCTCCCTTAGGGGGAGATTGTTAGGAATTGGTAATTCCATGTTAAAGTGTCGGTCACCCCAAATATTATCTAGCATAGTTTAGCTCGTAGACTTGTTGTTATTTACGTTATTAAGTAGTTTATTAGTTAGTTAGTAGCATAGTTTAGCGTAGTGTATCACCGTGGAGGAAGGACGGGTCTTTACCCACTGTATGCCTGATCCACAGTCCGATAGGAGGACGTATTGTTTGTAAGTATAAATACCCCTTCCATCCATGGAAGGGGTGTGGCTTGGCAATCTAACCTTTTACATTTTATTGAAGCAACTCTCTACCAAGAACACCCTCTCTACTTTCTCTCTCTAAATATGGCAAACATGTATTTTGATCATCCAAGACCACCCGAATCATCAACACAATAAATATACCGATCCTACATTCTGGATCATGATATCTTCTTATCAGAGTAGCGGAAGCTTACGTTGATTCATGATATTGGCAGCAACATAGCAGAAGCATGGAGTGAAAATATCAGAGTCATTGATGCACTAATCATGATTTCTTTAGATATGAATGTGTTGTGTGAGCATGCGGCTATGTATTGACCGCTCCATTCGATCGGATGCACACGTCGGGCGTACTGCATACAACAGTTAGCAATAAAGCGCACGAAAGTGTCTTTGATCACTTTCGTTGAATTGAGGTACACGGCCCACGGTTCCCCATTGATCGATACAAGTATGCTCGTGATCGGTATAATTCCTAAGAATTTCCTTGACAGGGTTTTTTGCTCTAGCCGTTCTCAAACCGGAACGTCTCAAAGAAGACAACACGGAGTGAGTGAACCAGCGAAATGAGATTCACCGATTGATGAAAAGAGATTTGAAAAACAATCGTGTATTGCTCAATAGAAATTGTTTTTGCAATACAACGAAGGTTTTAATGAAAATCAATTATCAATCATAAACACCTTTTATTTTGAGAAATAAGTACACAGTCGATGTGCTAAAGAAAAGAGTTTTTAAGCACAACGACCGGTTTTTCAAAGGTATCCGTCAATCCATAACCTGAACCAGGATTGATTCAAAAGATTGAATCGCTTCATTGTTTCTGTTCAGTTGTCACATGGTTGATCTATTGGATAGATCTGACATGCCACCTACCAGGAGCTTGTTTGATGTTGGCTCCAGAAGGCTTTCCATCTTCATCGTGAATATGTATGCATATCACTTAGATGTTCTGGCAATACCACAAGGATAATGCGTAGGACTCATAAGATATAATCTCTCTTTCCACATTGTGTGAAACAGAGAGTCTTCATTGAAAGTGTCCTAATGAGATTTATTGATGATCTCGTGGCTCTAGACTCAATTGTGCATATTTGGTTCCTATGCCGGAGACTAGGGAGAGGGTCTCCTTCTTCAATATCAACAATCTCTAAGAGAAAGTCGATAGATTATGTCGGTTCCCCGTGAGAATGAAACAAGCCCTTTTAAGAGGAACTTGAGTGGTTTGGAAAGTTGAAGTGCAGTGCGTCACTGGGTCCATGACGTCATGTCTTCAATACCGATGTTACCATCAGTAGTATATGAATTGAACCCGGTTTCTGCCCTAAGGTTGAATAAATGGAGGGCTATTTCTTTTCACCCTTTTCACATTCAATTCTTTTTCATTCTTCAACCCCTTCAGTGCTTACCGAGACTTCATTACTAGAACCTTGTTGGGTTTATTCCAGTTCTAGCTCTATCTCAGTCAGCACTCTTCCCATATCTCACTTTTCTCCTTTTTTCATCATACCTAAGGACTTCTACACTATCTAGTGGATTGTCCCTGGGTAGATCCCTCCGGTTCTGGCGGATCATGGGACCTCAACCTAACCTTATCATCCTTATATCACCATACATAAAGTAAAGTTGGTCGGTCTTTTTGGTATTGTTCATCTGCCATTGGAACCAATTGAAAACCATTTGAAAAATCAATCAAGATACTTGTGATATAGAATCAAAGCATTTTGTATCTTAATTGTTTTGATATTTTAGAAATGCTCCCCCTCAACATATGCATAAATATTTAGAATTTGATTAGTACATGGGGTCAAGAGATCTTTGAAATCATTAGATTAAGAATGAAATGTCCAATATTTTGATTTACATTTTCTAAAATGATCATCATCACTTCCCAATCAATTTGAGTAGATAAAACATTTTGAAGAAGGATGAGGTTTTCACAAGTTTGCTCCCCCTCAATATGTGCCTCAAATTTTGAAAGAGTTTTTGCACATATTAGAGGGAACCTGCACTTAGAGACAATTCAGTCACGTTTCAATAAATTGAGGTTTAAAATAGATGCTCCCCCTCAACATGTGCATGGAAAATTTGAAATCGTTTGTCACATGCGGGGAGGAAAACTTGTACATCCTTATAAAACCATTTACCGACTTATCAGTTTAAATCCAATTTAAATCACAAATTGTTTGAAAAATACACTTTTTGATTTAATTGAAAAATCATTCTCCCCCTCAATCAATGACGAAAGTCGTTGATTGATGAATTGAGATTTTGACACTTGATAAGTTCTTTTGATTTTCAAAAATAGAGTCCGAAGTGTTTTTCAAAACAATTGAGTTTTCATAAGATTGCAAATATTTTTCAGAGGAATCTTTAGAAGGAAAAATATTTGAAGTTAAACATTTGTCTTGTTGATGACAAACATTTGTTTTTAGAATCAGAGCATTAGGTTTGAAACATGAGATAAAGCATGGCTCGGTTTTTTCTTTGAGAAGCGGGTTACTGCCTGAAATAACAGTAAACCATTGTTTTACTTTCTCCCAAAAATAATTTTTGATTTTTTTTTTTTTTTTTTAACATTCGAACAACATCTAAAGTCCCGTGTCACTCTTTGATTGACAACACAAAGACCGTAGATATATATCGAATCAAGAAAGAAAAGACAGAAAGGACAATATTGTTGAGATTTTTCGAGATTTTCAGATTTTTATGGATTTTTTTTGAAAGTTTTATATTTTTCTATTTGCTTTTAGTTGGTTTTATAATTTTGTATTTTGCTTTTTGAATAAATATATACAAATTATAGATGAAGGAAAGACCTTTACTCCTCGTCTTCCTCCTGAAGACGTTTGAGTATTTCTGGTTGAAGACTTTTCAAGCCAAGTCGAGGAAGAATAAACTCAAAACGTTCTCTCGGAAGAGCTTTGGTGAAGATGTCTGCTAACTGGTATTCTGACTTCACAAAATAGAGTTCCTCCACACCTTCTCTACTTGTTCCCTGATGAAATGATGTCGGATATCAATGTGCTTTGCTCTTGAGTGTTGTACGTTGTTGCATGAGAGAGCAATAGCACTTTTATTATCACAGTACAGAGGGACTTTATTGAATTCAAAGCCATAGTCAGATAATTGGGATCTCATCCAAAGGATTTGAGCACAACAAGATGACATGGCTATGTATTCAGCCTCTGTAGAGGAAATAGAAGTACTCATTTGCTTCTTTGAAGACCAGGTCACAATCTTATCACCCAAAAAGCTGAGCACCTCCGATGTACTTCGATGTGTATCTTGACATCCTACGTGATCAACATCTGCATAGGCTGTTAGTGACATACCGGTGTCCTTCGGGTACCATAGTCCCATATTGATGGTTCCTTGGAGATATCAAAAGACCCGTTTAACCGCTTCAAGGTGCTTTTTAGTAGGCTTAGCCTGATATCTACCACACATGCACACATCGAACAAGATGTCTGGTCTGCTAGCTGTGAGGTACATCAGGGATCCAATCATACTTCGATATTTCGTTTGATCTACCATGATCACTGAGTTGTCCTCATCCAGCTTAGTACGTTCAATCATGGGAGTGTCAACGGTGTCACATGATACAAATCCAAATTTCTTTAAAATCTCATTTGCATATTTAGATGATTTATAAAAATGCCTCCGGGACTTTGTGAAATTTGTAATCCCAAGAAAAATGACATTTGTCCCATCATTGACATTTGAAATTTGGAACCCATTTCATTTGAAAAACGATCACATTCATTGGGGTCGGTCGAGGCAAAGATAATATCATCAACATTAATTTGAACGTGAATTAAATGTTTGCCTGACTTCCGGGTGAACAATGTCGGATCAACTGCTCCTTTGTGAATCCAGTGGATAGAAGAAACTTTGACAGCGTATCATACCATGCTTTAGGAGCTTGCTTTAAACCGTAAAGAGCCTTTTCAAGCGATAGACATGAGTAGGATGCTCTGGATTCACAAAACCCTCGGTTGGTGGACGTAAACCACCTCTTTTAAATCTCCATTCAGAAAGGCGGTTTTAACATCCATCTGATATACAACCATATTCTTGCTAGCAACATTAGCCAAGAAGATTCTGATTGCTTCAATGCGAGCAACTGGAGCAAATGATTCTTCAAAGTCAATACCCTCCTCTTGACGGTATCCTTTTGCGACCAATCGAGCCTTGTTCTTTAAGACATCACCATGCTCATCAAGTTTCACTTTGAAGATCCATTTTAGAGCAATGATCATAGCACAATCTGGAGCAGGTACTAATTCCCATACATCAAGTCGATCAAACTCATGAATTTCTTCTTGCATGGCATTGAACCAACAATCTTCATTAATGGCGGTTTTAATGTCTTTTGGTTCGACCTTAGAGAGTACGGAGTTGAAGAAGCACCATAAGGCATCGGTTGCAAGTTGTTTCCATGTAGATACTGGGCGAGAGGGTTTTCCAATGATGTTGTCCAATGGGTGATCATGTGTCCATTTTCTAAGGTGTTCATGTGGTTGTTGTTGTGGAACTGAAGTAGCAGAGTCGATATCTCCCGATGAAGAAGGTTCTGATGATGATTCAAGAGCAAAGATATTTTCAAATGGAGCATCTTCGGGAGAAGCAAAGGGATTAACTTCTTCATTGATGCCGGAAACAATTCCATGATGTACATTTGATGATTGATGATTTGTTGATGAGACAGAGTGATCGCAGCAGCGCTTCTTGACTTAATGATATTGAGCCTGAAGGGTTTACTTCATTCACAGGGATAGGAGCAGCCTCTGTTGATGGAATTGACATTTCATCGGCATTCGGTTCAAAGTGTTCATCAAACATTGGATCAAACAATTTCTTTAAATCATCTTCAGATGGAGGTACATATGGAGTTGCTGGAAGTGAGTTTGGTACAAGGGATGAACCAATGGGACTGTTTTGAAGTGCGGGTCGAGAACTGGATTTTCCAGGAGCCATTTGACCGGTCAGGTCATCGAACGTAACGTGAATTGTTTCCATGATATTTCGGGTTCTCTTGTTGTAGATTCGGTAACCCTTCTTGTTTGGTGCATAACCAACAAAAACTCCAATATCTGCCTTAGCTCTTAGTTTACCTAAGTCTTGACCATCATTAGTTGGATAACACAATGCACCAAACACACGAAGGAATGAGAGATTAGGTTTTCTATTGTGGACAAGTTCATATGGAGTCTTTCCATGAGAGGTGTGAATTAGGGACCGATTTTGAGTGTAGCATGCAGTGGCAATGGCTTCACCCATAGAAACATTGGAACCTTTGAGTAAATCAGCATTGTTCTTGCGGCTTCCACAAGAGTTCGATTTCGTCTTTCAACTACACCATTCCGTTGAGGAGTTCGTGGAACACTTCTTTGATGACTGATTGCAACACTTTCATAAAACTCACTAAGTTGTTTATTAACAAACTCAGTTCCATTGTCTGTTCGGATAATTCTGACGGTTTTGTTAAGTCGAACTGCATGTTTGATAAGTTTGATGATGATATCTGAGTTTCATCCTTTGTCCTTAGGAACTTAACCCAGGTGAATCGAGATTAATCATCAACCACAACTAACACATATTTCTTCCCAAAGATATTCTGCACTCTCATGGGTCCACATAAGTCCATGTGAATTGTATGAAGAACTTTTGTAACAGAGTTTGTAGGTTTAGGTTTGTGGGCATACTTCTTGCTTTTTCCCAATTGGCATGCTGAACAAAGATGATCCTTTTCATACTTTAATCTAGGTAACCCTACAACTAAGTCCTTTCTGGAGAGATCATTGATGGTGTCGAAGTTCAAGTGATTGAGACGACGATGCCATAACCATGACTTGGTTTTTGAAGCCTTTGACAACAAACAAATTGGAGAAGACTTCATCATATCTTCGATAGAGATGGTGTATAGATTTGAACCACGTGTTCCTCTTAAAAGTTCCACACCATCAAGTTCTCTAACGAATCAAGTATGTTTTCTAAAGGCCACCTCTAGATCGGAATCACAGAATTGACCAACAGAGAACAAATTATGACCAAGACCTTCCACATAATATACCTTGGAGATTACACTTTTTCCAACTACATAATCTTCACAACCCATAATAGCACCGAAATGATCATTCCCGAATCTAACAGTCCCGATGAATTTGCTCACGAAGTTCATGAGCCGCGACCGGTCTCCAGTCATATGCTTGGAACAGCCTGAGTCCAAGTACCACATAACGATTTGAACGATCTGCAGTTGAACACATACAAGAATGGATAACTAGATAATTGGGATCCCCATGCAAGAATGGGTTCCACTTGGTTAGTAACAGTGATTGGAACACCCACATCAGAAATAGAAACATCCATATTAGAAGTAGAAGCAATGGAATCATTAGGAATAGATGCAGCTGGTGTCGTATTTGACCTATTCAAAGTATGTTCACTTCTTAAGGGAATAGTTCTACAAGTAGGCATCCATTTTCTAGTGGGCATTGTCTTAGCAGATTGAGGGCAGAACTGATTGACCTTATGGCCAACAGGTATCCATTGATAACCTATTTTGCTAAATGTTCTTCCTGTGGGTTTTCACTGTTTTCTAACTTTCTTTCGCTTTTGCCTTTTAGCCTTCTTTGCATGATTTTTAGCATTAACAATTTTAACTCGGCATTTGACAGCCTTAGACAAAGCATTCACACCACATTCAAGATTAGTAACAGAAACCACGCAATCATCATTACATGTTTTGCCAAAAGTAGTAGAATTCGCATTAATTACAGTACGCTTAAAGCTAACACTAGAATCAACACGATTCGTTTTATTCAAATTCTCCCTACGGTGATCTTCTCATTTCTTCCAATGCACATTCTTAGCTTGCGAGGTCCTATCATTCCTTGTATTGTCTTGAGACTTTGACCTGCTCGCTTTAATGTCACTGATTACTCCTGTAGATGGAATGGGAATATTAGTTGGTTTTGCTACTTTTCGCCTTTCTTGTTTTGATGTGCTGGGACGTGAACTATTTGAAGGCGTACTTAAGTTCACTTTCTTAACACTAGAGGTGCTGGGATCTGAACTACTTGAAGGCATACTAAGGTTCACATTCATAACATTGGGAATTGAATGAGTTGCATACTTGGCACTAGGCATGGAACAGGGTATCAAGGGATTGACCTGCTCACCTAGGGATTTAGGGCATATTGTAATTAAGCATTCCAGAAGTTCTTGAGATCGTTTGGCATATAAGCATGCATGGCCAATTGCATTGTCAAGTGGTTTCTCTATCTTATCCTCTTCTACAATCTCACGGAGACATTCTAGACTATCCTTAAGGTATGAGAAATATGTTTGAATGGCAAGTTTGTTATTCCTAAGATGAGGAGGAACATATTTCACAGACAAAGCATATTTATTACAACCATGCACCTTTGATGCACCATTCTCCCCATTGGTCATTGGCATTTTCCCTTTTACCCGACTCTTCAGATTTTCAATTTCCTTTTGCAACGAAGTTATTTTTTCATTATTTTTATTACGAGTGACTTTAATTGACTCAAATAACTCATTGAAATGACGTTTAACCTTTTCATTTTCTTCTAGAAAACTCTCATTTTCCTTTTGTAAAGCATTAACCAAGTTTTGAAGATGAAAATTTTGAGAATTCTGAGAATCTAAAGGAGGAGGCATTTGGGAGCCAGTCACATTGTTCATTTCACCCTTTAATTGAGAAATTTGGGCTTTCAACTTTCTAATTGTGTTACAATGAGCTCGAATCTGTTCATCACGTTTGCTAATTTCAAAAACTGCATCAAACTCTGGAACATCCGAGGATATCTTGATGTTTGAGGTTTTAACGTTTTCTTTGAGATGTTGATATTTTAGTTGTAACTCAAAATGTTCAACTTCTAGTTTAGAAAAATGTTTTACCAGATTATCATGATCATCCTGTTCAATTTTCTCACTTAGTTTAGCGTTTTTGATTTCAAGCTCAATGACACAATCATGGGAGACTTTCAAAGCAACAGATAATTCATGAAATTGAGAAGCAGTAATAGAACAGTTAGTTGCAGTATAGAACACATCTTGAGAAATACAATCAGAAATCAGATTCTCATTTAAGGTATACAAGTTCTTCCTCTCAATTTCATTATATTTTAATGCTCGCTCATAGTCACTAACCTCTACAATCATTGCATCAAATTCCTTTTCCATTCCTTTAATATCTGAATCAATCCCCTTTTTAAGACTCTCAAAATGATCTTTTAGTTGTTTAAAGAAAGGCATGACCTCAGTTAAATAGCATTCTTTTGTTTGTTCAAAGCCCCTTTCCCCCTTCAGTTATCCCAGTGGGTGTGATCTTTTTCTTACAAGTTTTCTCAAAATCGACAAATAGTTGAAAAATAACATATTGACTGATTAAGGTCTTGCTCTTAGTGGCAATAGTTCTAGGAACTAAATGCATTGGTGTATTTGGAGGATACACAGTCGCTACAGGCATTTTCCTAAGGGGAGGGTTTGTTTCAACAAGATTTTCAGCCTTTTGCTTATCTAAGTCCCTTTTCCAGAAAACTTGTTCAGGTGTTAACAACGTTTGAGGCTTAAATTTGTTTAAGGAGATCCAGTTTTCCTTCTTGTAATCTTGGGGTTTAATCGTGATGTTATTCTTTTTACATTCAGGATCTTCTAGCTTTTTATTCATTTTCTCCCTAGATGCATCATCTAATTTTCTATCTTTCCCAGTGCACTCAACGCAACTAGGTTTCTGTCTAGGTTTAAGAATATCATTGCCATCATAGATTATATTTTGAGCTGCTTTTGCCATCTTACTATACTCAGGGTTGGGTTTATCTATAATGGGAACACTATGCTTATCGTTTAGAACTCTATGCTTAGTGACCATGTGAGCAGTCTGAATGGTATTCCCTTGTACGTACAGCTTATTTTCAAGCTTGTTCTTCAAAGTTTTTAGATTGGAAAAATCATTCAAAAGTTTTGATTCCTTTGCATGAAATTCCTGCTTAAGCACTTTAACATTTTCTTGAAGTTCTTGTTTTTGCTTAGCAGTTTTAGAAAGCTTTTCTTGTAAGGAGTTTAACTCTTGTTTTAACACTTCTTCTCTAAAATTACTTTTTCTAATAATTGTACGCATTTGGTTATCCAACTCCTGCTCACGAGTAGTTAGCTCAAACTTAGCACGTTGTTCATAAATGGCAACTCGTTCTTTATAGGCATTAAGTTCAGAGATAGCAGAATCATCAGGGGCACATGTAGTGTATTCATAAAAAACATAGTCATCATTGACTGCAGAAGATGCATCACTTGGTACGACCTCACTTTCACTTTGTTTCACATATTGATCATATGGGACAACATTGATATTACCCATATTTTCAATATTTGACTCAATAGTTTCAGTTGATTGTACTTTGTCATGCATCTTTTGCACATCAGCGTCATCGTATAGTTTTAGTACCTCAGAAATGATTTTGTCTTTGGATGGACCAACTTGTGGTGATGAAGAGACTTTAGGAGAGACCATTGGAGAAATGCTAGCCATGAAAATGGTTTGTGCAGTAGGTTCATCATCAACATCAGAGTCGTATGCATTACAATCAGCTACTTGAAAGGCATTCTGATGATTATGGCCTATCTCCTGAATTGGTTGCTCATCCACATCTGCATCATATGTCTTAGCATTTCCCTCATCCAGAAACAACAACTCCTCTTCATCCAAAGCTGCACCATTATCCTGAGCTTGCACAAGCAACATCTTATCCCTGAAGTACTCTGC
This sequence comes from Chrysanthemum makinoi, assembly GCA_910596185.1. Lineage (NCBI taxonomy): Eukaryota > Viridiplantae > Streptophyta > Magnoliopsida > Asterales > Asteraceae > Chrysanthemum > Chrysanthemum makinoi. The sequence goes on along the minus strand of OU343223.1, from coordinate 57,110,021 downwards.
ATTTTGTGGACGTTTTGGAGATGTGCAGTTCCTAGCAATGTGTCCCTCACCACCACAGTTGTAACATTTGATTGGCTTTGCTTGACCATGGTTTCCATTCCTTCCCCTATTATGATTTGCAGCATAACCTCTACCGACTCTACCTCTTCCTTGTTCATATTGTCTTTCTTGAACTGGCTGCACCATAACTTTCCCATCTCTGACAGTGGCTTGATTGTGTGGATTGGATGCAGTTCTGAGATTGTTGTTGGTGATGTTTTGACTAATCAGGAGAGCCAGTTGATTAATGAAGTTTCCTACGTATGCATCAACATCAACTTGTTTGAACATAGGATCGGGAATGAGTTTGTGATTACCATTACCCATGGGTATAACTTGAGATGCTTTGGTGGTAATTCCAATGTTTGAGTAGAAGGCAGTTGAATCATTTGATGATCTTGTCTCTCCCTGGTTAGTTTTGAACTGATCAAGAATCCTTTTTTCAAACATATCATGTCTCTTATTATGAAGTAGGAAGGCATAGAGTTGCTCATAGTTTGTATTCTTTAACCCTTTGGTTAGCTTCACAAAGGTGACAAACTTATGCCATTCGGGATTCATGTTGTTCACAAACTTTGAGTTCAGCTGTATGTTTGGCATAGTCATTCTGATGTTCCTCATGTCATTAACAAGCTTGTGGAATCTCACGTAATACTCATACACACTCTCATCTGGTTTCATCTTGAAGTGCTCAAACTCATCATAGAGTTGTGATTCTCTGTCTTCCATAGTTAATTCAGAACCAGACAGAAGCATCTTGACATTATCCCACACTGCCTTGGCTTCCGTGTTGTGATTGATAAGCTTGTAGATATCTTTTGGAAGACCTTGACGTATGATGTTAGAAGCCCGATATCACATCGAATCTCTTTTTTCCTTATCATTGAGCTCATCATATGTCTTTGGTCTGTCTATCCCATAGATCATTGTTCCATCTGCATCTGTATCAATTAAGTCTCTTGTAGTCTCAATCAGATACGGTCCTTCATCAATCGATTTGAGAATGTTGACCCCATTTTCCTTTCCAAGACAGTACAATCTGATTCTTTGAGCCCAAGAGTCGTAGTCAGTTCTGTCAAGCATGGGTGGACGAGTATCTGAACCAGCTGCTTGAACATCCTCGGCAACAATGGAGATGATTGTAGGTACGTTGGTAGACATGTTTAAGGATTACACGGGATTTTATAACTCTATGATTAAACCGGGAAATAGATTCTTTCACTGGATTTTACTAAATCAAGAGAAAACCGTATTACAAACAAAAGTTAACCAAGTCGCTAAGATTCCTTGAATCAAGTCGCTAAAAAGCAAGTTGCTAAGACAAGTCGCTAAGTTCCAAATCGCTATGAATTTTGACAGTAAGTCGCTATGCACCAAGTCGCTAAGAGATCAAGTCGCTAAATAGCAACTCGCTACTGGTTCAAATCGCTAACACCAAGTCGCTAAGAAACTTAAGAACAATTCGCTATCAAAATTGAAAGCAAGTCGCTACCTTACCAAATCGCTACCCGTAGTGGAGAATCCACTAACAGTACTTTTTGTCGGCTTGTCTCTAAAGGCAAGTCGCTAAGCACCAAGTCGCTACCACAATACACTACAACTCGCTACAGACTTACAAAGCAAGTCGCTACCAAGAAAAGAACACCGTGACTCAAGTCGCTAGCATGAAAAAATTCAAAAACACCACTTTTCAATCCAAAAACAACCCAACCACGATGATTCAAGCCTTCCAAATCAAAACCTAAACACTTATGATGATCCTAAACACAAAAGTACAATCAAAATCCAAACTTTAACACAAGAAATCAACCAAATGATGCAAAAACCACTAAACTTTCTCAAACTCAAAAACCACCTAAAAACCACTAGAAATCCAAAGATATGTAAGAGATGATCTATCCATGGCTCTTGATACCATTTGTAACATATTGGATTTCACATACACATCAAACCATAACCAAAGTAGGCGTACAAGATGAGTTCTAGAGAGAGAAAGTTAGAGGTTTAGGGAACTTTAGTGAGAGAAAGAAAAATATTATTATGAGCTCCAACTATCTACCTTGGGAGGTAGAGTATTTATAGTACTTACATAAAACGCCACCTACCGGGCTGTGGATCAGGCATACAGTGGGTAAAGACCCGTCCGTCCTCCACGGTGTTACTAAACTAAATAATACTTAACATAAAATAACTACGACTACGAGCTTTCTAACGATTACATATACTTGAGGTGACCGACACTTTAACTACTGGATTTTCCAAATCCTAACAACAACTCAGACGGACTAGATCTAGATTCAGACGGCGTCAGAAGATGAAGCTGACGGCGTCACAACCACAACGTGACACCGTCACAAAGTTGACTTGGTCAAGACGAAACCCTAATGGTGGCGATCTGACGGCGTCACAATTAAAGAGTGACGTCGTCGCAGTTGTAACTCTATACATAGAATTCGAATTTTCAGACTTTTAGTGAGGTAGAATTGTGGAGTAAAAACCTAAAACGATTTTGAGCTGTCTTGGGCAGTATCTTAGGGTTCTCATACCCTATTTTACAACAAGATAAGTAATTTACTTCATTGATTTCATTATGTCTTCGATTGTATGTGTGTATGCTTGCATGTTTACCATGTTCGGCTAATTTACTTGTGTGTTTGCTTAGATCTATGAAACATAGTTATTAATTATTGATTGGTTGTATCTTATCTTAATTGTAATTGGCTTAGGATTGCAATAGGCCATCGTTGTGTTTTTAATGCTTGAGTAATCTTTGTGAACATTAGTTTATAATCGCCTAGAGTTATTGTAGGCTAAAAATCCAAAGATAACCTTAGAGTTAGTTTATGAATCCTAGAGATTTTGTAGGAAATAACCTTAAGGTATCCTCAAAGAGTTAGGGAAAAAAGCATACCCTACGACCTTAGAAGACACAACGCGTTAAGAATAAGGACGTGACAATTCAACAATCAATAAAAGATAAATAGGGAGTAATTGTATCTAGGTAAACACATTTTTAATCATCATATGAGCACACATAAATTAGACATAGACTACCCCTTAGCTTAGTTAATTAGACTAGATAATAGTAGAGTAATCGGTAGAAGTACCACCCCCCAATTCCAATTCCACGAGATCGTAACTTTTAATTTTCTAAAAAATATAAAAAAGATAAAAAATAATCTTCCTCAACCCCAACCTTAGCGTAGTAACTTCTCACTAGCATTCCTATTCCCCTAGAGAACGATATTAATCCCGAGGCCTACCCTAATACTACACTACAACGATTAGGTTCATTCCCTACGTGGTTGAAAAACTTGCTCGAAGAAAAGGAAGTTTCCTTTGACCCGAACGCGCGTTGTACGCGTATCATTTAAGATCAATAATTCTCTAGCTCTTCTCTTCTATTTCTTAAGGAGCTTAAAGTAGTGCCTTATCCCGATACAACCCCTAACAGGGTCATATCAGTCTCCTTAACTTTCAAACTCATTAGTCTTGATTTCTTGGACTATTATTTCTGCATTTTTTTTACATTGCCAAAAATTCTTGCATTCCTTTCTCTCCACACATAGTACACAGCTGCACACATACTATTTTCCTCAAGATACACCAAATTTTGTTACTATTTTTAATTTGGGACATTTCTTTGATGATTTCTTTCTAATCCTGAGAACTTTTCTTAAATCAATAACTACTGCAAATTCCTCCACATTTCTGCAGAATACTTACACTTGAAAAACAAATGATCATGAGAATCATTGTTTCCATCACACAAAGTACACTTCAAGATTTCATTAGGTTTCCATTTCAAGATTTTATCTTAGGTTAGCAACTTCTCTTGTACAGCCATCCATAGCACACAGGCATGTTTTGGAATACATTGTGTAAACCAAACGATAGAATCCCATGACACTTCCTGTCCTTCATCAATTTTATCTTTCCATACATTTTTAATACTGAATTGTACAATTTTTCCTTGATTATTTATTGAAACAACCTCATCCTTAACTGAATCTTGAAAAAATGGAACCTGAATATCATTAAGTATAGGATACTTATTATACCATTCAGTTGGCCATTTCCAACTTCCATTATCCACTGCATTAGCAAGAGTGCAGTCATGATCATCTTAGCATCATAAATGTCCCTTTTAGTCACAATATTACACAAAGGACCCACTGAGTGCCATTTATCATACCACACTGAAATATTTTTACCATCACCAATCTTGTACCACATGTGCTCTCTAACAAAACACCTCATACCTAATAAAGTTTTATACAAAGCGTTGCTATTGGATCCAACTTGAACATCCCATAAATTCCTTCCCTTGAATTTTTCAGAGTTGATCCATCTGACCCAAAGTGTATCTTTTTTAGCTGCAATGTTCCAAAGATGCTTTATCAGTAAGGTTTCATTCCACTTCTGCATGTTTTTAAACCCAGAACTCCCTTATTTTTTGGCCTGCAAATGAGATCCCATGACACTTTTTCTCTTCCTTTCACTAGTTCTCCTTGACACCATAAGAATCCCTTTAACATTTTATTTATTTCCATAATAAATGTTTTGGGAATTAAAACACTGAACTCCAATAAACTTGCATTGAAGCCAGGACATATGGAATTAATTGCATTCTCCCTACATATGAAAGGGTCTTATTTCTCCAGTCATTAACTCTCTGTAAAAATATTATTTCTAGGCTTTAAAAACATTTTTTTCCAACCAACTGAGTGAGGTTTACGCATGTATGAGCCCGAGGCTGGCTATTGGCATGTGTATGTGGTGCAAAGGAACTTGGCCCCTAATTGTAGAGGGCTAAAATTTCATTTCTGTTATTATATCTAGAGTAAGGATCCAGTGTGAATTTGAATGAAGAATAAGAATTGTTAAATGCATCATTGATTAGTTGAATACACTAGATGCATGGTTGATTAGTTGATTTGATTACGTGGTTGATTAGTTAATTTTTTTAGATGCACTTGTATGTATGCTAATTGTATGCATGGATTTTCGATAAATTTTACAATCAAGTTTCAATCAATTTTATACTTTATAATAAAATATATAAGTTGTATTGATATAGTGTAATATCAGGTTAAAAATGTTATATGCATCTTCAAGATTGGATTTAAAACACTCCATGCATCGTTTTATCAAAAAGATAGCAACGAGAAACTGGACATAAACATGTTAGGACACTTGCAACAATTACATAGCAATGGTACACTTTTGTGTTTATATCTTATGTGTTTAATTGGACACTTTGTAGTTACGGAATAGGGCCAACAAATATGACAAAATGGACCTGTATGAGCCAAACAATTTTTAGATTATGGTGCCAACTAGCATGATCATTTTGGTGATTGAAGGCACCTGGAAGAGAATGGGTTATTCACTTACTGCTTATCATTTGTATACATAGGTCCTGCAAGTTGGAGAGTGTTTACTGAAATGGAGCACCTTAGAAAGATCCATCTTGAAACTTTGAAAGGTTGGTTGTCAACATGCTTGTCAATATAGATTAACTGAGTTTAGATTATATTGAGAAAACTTGTGGAAGCTAAATGAGATTTGGTTTAGTTCAAAATTTTAAATTATTTGCCTAACATAAAGGGGCGATAATTATTTTAGTGTTAAACTTCTCGTAAAGGCTTTGAATTTACGGTGTGTTCTTGAGTTTTGTTAATAAAAAAAAAATGAAAGTAAACAATTTCCTCCCATTTTAGGAGGAAACACTTTACTTTCAAATAGCCTAAAATGTCCCCCTCTTTTTCTGAGATTTACTTCCTTTTCCTTCATAAAAAAAAACTTAAAAACATGATAGATTTTTTGTTTTATTTCATTACTTTCCCTTTCTTTTATAAAACCAACTCGAGAACACAGTGTTAATTTATAGTTTCCCTTTCCTTTATTTGGTTGGTTGAATGAGATACGAAACATTTCATTATCTCATGTATACCAATATTATCTCGACTCGTCCGTTTAACATCTAACGTATACCAATATCATCTCGACTCATCCGTTTAACATCTCATGAGATGATATTGAAAAAAGTAAAAAAGCTGACACTCATCAACACAAACAGAAAGAAGTAGGCGAATACTATTTACTACCGTCGTTTAATGCGAGTATGATGTTAGAACAAGTGAGAAAGAATCAGTTAAAAGTAAAAGTGGGCCGCGCTATACACATTTTGGGCCAAGGCCCAACAAAGTAGACAACCAAAAATACTGGGCCGCTACTAAGTCCAATGAGAAATTGGCTACAACCCAAATAAGATTTGGGAATAAATTATTAGTTTGTGAAGAAGTGGGGCCCTCTATTGTCCCCAATAGGATGTTGACACATATGTTTAGGTGAATGCTCTAGTACAAGTGAGAAAGAATTAGTTAAAAAGTAAAAGTGAACAAGAGGGGCTAAAAGGAAATAAATAAAAAACACAAGGGGTTGAATAAAGAAAAGTGGATGGTACGCAGCATATATAAACCAACCGTACCCGCCCCCAAATCAATGAAATTAGTTTTACTTTAAAAAAAGAAAAAAAATGACGCGTCCCGTGCGTAGACTCCCGAGGAAGAAGATCGGGTATGTAAATCGTTCCGATGTTTATTAGATTGATTACATATTGATTAAATTTTATTTATTTTTTTTTTTTTTGGTGAACAGTTATGAACCGGATGAGATATCATATCGGGATGATGATGAAGAAGCTTTTCTTAGATTATGGGTAACAATTTTACTGGCTTACTGAACTTTTTAAAAGCTCACATAAGCTTAAGTTGATTAGCTCATAAGCCTTAAAAACTGACGTTTATGAGCTTTTCAGTTAGCTTATGGGCTTATCAAACTTTGATAAGCTCAATTCGGAGAAAATAATATTTTCTTGGTTTGTAAAAATTTGTTGAAAATATGGAATCTGCATTATCTATTTTGAACAAGGGGAGGGAGGGCTTTGGCTTTGGGTTACAAAGGAAATTTGTTTTTGGAAACAAAGAGTTTTGAATGGTTTTCTGTATTTCTACAAAAAAATATCCTTTTGGTGTCATTAACATAACAGATGTCATTTCTAGTCTATCTCTTTCTATTTCTTTTCTATATATGGAAAGTTTCAAAATCATCATATAATAATCCAGAAATTGCAATAGAAAAGAAAAAGGGAGGTTTGTGATGATTTTGAAATCTTTTCTACTATTTTTTGGGTGTTTTCCTAGTTTATGAGCTTTTGGCTTATTTAAATTTATGAGCTCATGTAACTCATCTTTTTAGCTTCTCAAATAAGCTTAAACAAACACCCCTAACCTCTATGGTTCCGTTAAACTGTTTTTCATCATAACAGTCTTTTTCAGACTACCCGGTGATTGACTCTTATATATGATCCGGAATCAAGCCGATGATTAACAACTATGATTACACTAAATCAACATAAATCCTTTGTGTCAATTAATTTGGATTACTACTAGTATAGAAGCAGGACTAGCTGGATCAAAAACAAGATCAAAGCTCCATTTAGTTTGATTCAAATCTACCAGCTGCGTACCTGTTATTGTTATTGTTCACCATGTCAGCTGGTTTTGCTTGCTCAGGTCAAGGACAACATATCCCAAACTGGAAACAAGACTAATGTCAAGGAACAACATGGTATCCATTTTCTATCCTTTTTCTTTTAAATAATTTATGTCAATATAAGGAAGGAACAAGTTTTTGATCAACTTGCTCTTTTTGTTTTGATAGGGGGTGTTTCATCTGAAGATCTATATAAGCTCTATCAGGAAGCAATTGATTTGAAGAACCATCTGGAGAACAATAACATGGGATCTAATATCTTAGTTACTTCTGTTGAGAACGTGATTCACACTATTGCTCGCTACCTGGAGGAGTTCCAGGTCAATCTGGATCTACCTTCCATTCCCTATCGTATGTTCTAGTCCTTTATATGGTATATATTCGCATTTTCCTGTGTTTTTTTCTTTGTTTTGACTGATTCGCTTTGTGATCTTTTGTTAACAGTAATAAAATCATGCCATTCTCAGTGCGTGCGAAGCTTATTCCTCACCCTGTAAGAATAGCTACCCTTTTATTGCTTTTATTTGTTTTCCTCATTTGTCATCTTTTTATTTGAAGCGGTGAACCTTAGGCTGCGTTTAGCTAGATTAAAACACCCTTGTTTTCTACAAAACATGGAAAATAGAGATTGCGTTCAAATCAAATGTTTTTTTTATCAAAATCTCTACGAAACACAAAACAGGCATTTCCCAACTTAACAAGGGTTTTTTTTCAAATCTAAGATTAGAAAACTAAGTTTTTTTTTCCCCCTAACTAAACACAGCCTAAAGTCCCCATGTTTTCCGCTTCGGGCATTAAGAAATGTTCACATTACAAACAAAACATTGTTATCTTTTAGGAAAATGTTTTGAAAAATAGAAAATCAGACTCTTTTTCTTGTGGTGCTCACTCAAAATACTTTCTTTGAGTGACATAATGATTTGATTGTTCTACCAATTGATATAATCATCAGAAAACGGCTTGTTCAAACTAAATTTGATATAATCGCTGGTTGATGGTATGATAACTTTTGAATGTTTTTTAGGTATCCGTGGAGTTTGTTCTCAAATTTATCCAATTGCCAGAAATTGAAATAATATATATCGAGGTACATAGCTTATGATCATTACACGACTTGGTGCTCTGTGTTTTGTTTTTAGCTATATGGTTGGGGTTTCTAATACATGCAGATCTACATTATTGCATGCTTAACATGTTTATTAATGGCATACCATGTTCTTGTAAATCCAATTCCTTGAATCTAAATCTTATTTGCTGGTTTTCCTGAAAATTACAGTTTTGTTGGTAGCAACTCTGCACCTGTTTCATCTCCAACTCTATTTATTGTGGCATAAACAGCTTAAATATATATATAAGAGCATTTGTATAGATTTAGCAAATATTGTAAAACGGAAATATGCGTGGATATTGTTAGTCTGAGGTAAACAAAAATGTAAAAAAGATCCGAAATCTATATTAATGTTTTAACCTTGAATTCAAAAAGAGCAGTGTTTAAATTCGACAATAAGATATTTGACTTTGATCAAGAGAAGACATGTATGTTATTTACTGCTTGAAACAAATGAATGCTTAAGAATTTCTTTAGCAAGTGAATAATATATACTCTACCAGATTTCAAATGACTTGATGTCACCTGACACCTGTTCACGTTTTATGAGTTTTACTTTGGAATAGAGTTATGACTATCCCTCATTTTTAACAATCTAATTTTAGTTTGTTTCTTCATTTTTTTTAGTCAGACGACGACGAATGTGAGACAGTGAATGGAAAGGAGACTGCAAAGCCACATTTAAATGACCCCAATTGTTCTAAAATTGGCGGACTAAAACGGGTCACCCCCGGCGACTCAGTAGATCCGCCTGTGATGACAGAATATGGTCTTAATTCTGGTTGGCCATTAGGTGCATCAAATTTACCAGAATTGACGCCACTCACTAAAAAGGAGAAGAAAGTATGGCAGATGTTTGAAAAGGAAACTGTATGTTTATGAACATCATTCTTCTCCCCTTTTCTATTGATGTTTATACGCATATACATATTTCACGTGTTCAATTGACAGCTTGAAGCTGAAGTAACTCCTCGTACGCTCGTTGATGAAGAAAAAAGGTCAATTGCACTTGATCATCCGATTGTTAGTGACATTGGTAACTTTGCCGTTGTTACCTACAACAAGGCCTGCAATATGGTATGTGCCGTTGCAGTATATTCCACTTTTGCTTGTTATCGTTTAACTAATCGTGATTTTTTTTTGTTTGTTAGCATGTAAAGATGGTAGAACACAACATCCATGATATTGAATTTATGGAGTGCAAATACAAGAAACGAGGCCAGGTTTATTGCTTCTACGTGACCATAGAGGCAATCGAAGAAGGAAATGTGGGCATTTATGAGGCTGAAGTTACTTGTGAAGCCTCTAGATGTTCGAGATATCTTTACAAGTTTATTCTTACCAATCGTAAACCATTCGGCATGTGATTCTTTCTTGTCTTGGTTATGACTGATCAAACCCTTTTACATGCTTCCTACTGCGTGTGTGCTATGACACATTATGCATCCCACTTTATAATGTGTCGTGGCTGATGTTTTTCGTCTTGTAATATTGAAACTATTATGACAAGAGGAAAAATGGGCCATATAGGCGCAGGGGCGCCTTACAACCTCCTACATAGTTTCCCCTATATATATCTACGGAGGGCTAAAATAAATAGACAAATATCCGTGAGAAGCGTTGAAAGGAATAAAATAAGAAGTTTCAACAAAAATTCCCCAAGATAGGGGACGTTGGTGGATGAAAAAGTAAAGTTGATATTTTTGCTGGAAAAAAAATTGAAATTTTTTTTAATGCACAAAATCGAATTTTGTGTGTAGTTTTGTAAATCGTAATTTTATAAAAATTCATTTGTGCATTTTTTTTCTTCATCTTCTGCAACAAATATAACAAAAAATATCCACGCATTTAAAAAACCTATTCTAAAATCAAATTTTCAAAAACTTACTTCACAAGTTTTTTATCCACCAACTTCCCCGACCATGAAAATATTTCAGAATTTTCGAGAGTTTTTTTGTTTTCTTATTTGATCTCTCCCCTCAAGTGCATATTATTATTCTGTTAGTATGTTTTTTGTATCAGATTTCATTGAATAGCCATAAATAATAACAAAAAGTAAAATGCACATAATATATATTTTTGCAGTCCACTAAACTTCACATTGGTTCTTATTTTTTTTTTCAATATATTTCGGTGTATGTCAATTCTTAATCTTAATTCTTCATCTAGGTACGAAAGCAATGGCAGTAAGGTACTTGTCTTGCCTGAGATCTGCATGCAAAACTCTCGATGGTTAGTCGGTTTGCCATGTATTAAATTAATATCTTGTTGATAAGTCGATAAGAATACAATATCACAATGCTTTGTGTTTGTATCCACCTTCTATGCATAATTCTAGTAATAAACAGATTTTTAAAAGGATTTGCATTCGCCATGTGCCTGACACTCTGTTCTTGAGTTTACTTTAGTAGGAAGTACAAAAAGTGAGGGGGGATCCAATGACTTTTGCACCCAAAATCATCCTATTTGATGAATTGACCAAGATGCATCTAGCTTACCTTTTTGTTTCTTCCAACATGGATCTTTGTCTCTTTTTAATTCCACTTCAAACAAGTATACAAATCATTATGAGAATTATGTGCAGTTTTTATACCATCTGATCTACCAATTTACGATGTTCCATGTGATCTCAACTTAATCGTTGTCCTCAACTGCTACAAAATTGGAAAGCCTACAACAGTTTCTCCAATAGCGTGAATGCAATGTTGTTTCCATCACATTTTTTAGTTTTAAATGGACACACAAATCAAGATGGACAAATAATTGTAGCCGATATCATAAAAATACTTTGAAAGATTAAAGTAATTTTGTGTTGGCTGTTTTATACTTTTGAGGGCCAGATAGTTATGCTTGTTTCATTCTTCGTAGAATATTATGCTTAAAAGGGTATATTAGTACATCCGCAAAGCACAAATTTGCAAAAAGTGACAACTTCCTTTCACTTTCCTCTGTTTTATACTCGAGAACATAATGTTAGGGTCACATTAATTAGGGTTAGGTTTTGGTTACATTCTTTTCTGACATCCTTGTTTGTGTGCAGATCTCTATAACAAGAAAATGGCCAAGTTGACATTTTTAAGCGAATCTTTGGCAGGTATTTATTATCATCAACCATACTCTCTAAACATATTATTTCTAGGCTTTACAAACATTATGTCCAACCATCTTGAACTTATTGAGGTCTGCACATGTATGAGCCGGTGGCCAGCGATTAACATGTGTATGTGGTGCAAAGGCACGGGGCCCCCATTTGTAGAGGGCTACAAAATTTCATTTATGTTATTATATCTAGGGTAAGGATCCAGTGAGAATATGAATTAAAATGAGAAGAATAAGAAGTAAGCTAAACCATTAGATGAATATATCAATGGCTAGAAACAGACGGCGGCAGTATGGTATATATAAAGCATTTTTTATGAAGCAGGAGGGTAAAAGAGTGAATGCAACATTTTCCGTATCGTCCTTCTGTCTTATCCGGCCCTTCTCATTTCATTAGGCATCAAGAAGTTATTAAAGATGCATGTTTTTTGAATTAGCATTATTTTTTTGTCACTTATTAATTTGATCAACGATACATCCTCTTAAAAAACAGTATGCATCTCTTTAATTTTGTTTTGTTTTTTTGTTTTTTTTTTGTTTTTTATTTATTTATTTTTCTTTTCCGGATTGAAAATCATCATAAGTGGTATTCGGTAGACAACACAATGATTACAAAAGATTTATTAGATGCATGGCTGATTAGTTGAATATACTAGATGCATGGTTGATTAGCTAATTTTATTTAGATGCACTTGTGTGTATGCTAAGTATAAGCATGGATTTTCGATAAATTTTACAAATCAGGTTTTAATCGACTCGATACTTTATAATAAAAGAGTAATGCTAGATCCACATAAATTTTACAAAAATAAATCCACACAATGATGTGTCATGATAATGAATATTATCTCTCTTCCTTTTGAACTTTTTCTCTTATTTGCAACCACAAATTAACTTACATATCATTGTGTGGAATTTCTTTTGTAAAACTTGTGTGAATGTAGCATTCCTCATAATAAAATATATAAGTTGTGTTGATATAGTGTGATATCAGGTTAAACATATTATATGCATTTTCAGGATTGGATTTTAAAACACTCCATGCATCGTTTTAGCAAAGAGATTTAGCAGCGAGAAAGTGGACATAAAAGTGTTAGGACACTTGCAAAAATTTACATAGCAATTTGTGTTTATATCTTATGTGTTTAAATGGCCACTTTGTAGTTATGGCACAGGCCAACAAATGCGACAAAATGGCCCTGTATGAGCCAAACAAGTTTTAGGCCTCGGTGCCAACTGGCATGATCATTTTTGGTAATTGAAGGCACCTGGAAGGGAATGGGTTATTCACTTTCTGCTTATCATTTTGTATGCATAGGTCCTAAAAGCTGGAAAGTGTTTACTGAAATGGTGCGCCTTAGAGACCTCCATCTTGAAACTTTGAAAGGTTGGTTATTAACATGCCCATCAATATTGCAATGTGCGACTTGAGGAAAGTGTGAATATTCTATTATAACCTTTCAAATGGTGTAAAGATTCTTTCCAGTTATAGCTGTTATTTCGGTATCTATAATGTATTGTTTATACAATAGGTCTTCGCAAAAAGCTTTATCAAGACGCTCACTCACTCTTTCCACCGTGATTGTGATCGATCGACTAATCCAGGTTATTCATCTAAGCCTGTTATGAACTCTGTTATTGTCTCTTCTATTTTTATTACTATTATTTCTATTATTATGACTATTATCCCTATTATTATTAATCTGATTATTGTCATCATTTTTATCCTGATTATTGTCGCCGTTGTTATTAGAAGTGGCAAAATTACCAAAAAATGTGTAAACGTAGGTTAAAATGGGTGATTATTTAGATAGTTTAGGTCACGTGGGTTTTTTATAATGATGAAAGGGTAGTTGAGTGGGTCTCTTAAAACATGTTTAAATTAAAAAAATGCGTCAAGTGGATAATCAGAATGGGTCAAATGGGTCACTAGAAATTTAGAACTTTGATTGACGTCACTTTGCTCTATTTCATTTCCAATTTCTCTATCTAGTTTTTCTCACAAATAATCTTTTTTGCATTTGTCTATAATGGATTTTTCATGTTTGTTTTTTTAAATATTTGTCTAATATTTAGAACTAATTTTGAATTATACACTCTCAATAAACTACTTTATATTCATCAAATTTCATCTTAATTCATTATCTTTATTTTTTTTTCAGGTAAGAAATTTTGTCATAAAGAAATGTAACTGGCCGACCTGCCCGATCCATTTGACTTGTTATCCACTGAACCCAATTTTTAAACATGACTTGCTGTACCCATGACCCAAACTGACCCATTTGCCACCTGTAGTTGTTATCCTGATTATGGTGTCATCGTTGTTATACTTGCTATCATCATTGTTTTGTTATTGTTGTTGTAATCATCATGATTATCATTGTTATTGTTATTATTACCATGATCATGATTATCATGGGTATTTACTTATTATGCAAACAAGTTTGCTATCAACTCAACAAAACGTGACTTAATCAGAAAGACCAGCCTATTTTACCACTTGTGATTAGCACATTCCAATTCATTTTGTTTTTCTTTCAAAATTATCCGTCTTAATAATGAAAGTTTAAATTGAAGTAATTAATTATTCTTCATGTAGGTGACTGGTATGATCCTAGTGACGATTACTTTAGCGGGATGGTGTCTAGGGCCAAGGATTCCACTTGTAGTGGTTACGACTACTACAACCCATATTTTGGTTGAATCAGGTAAATTAGCTGTTTACAATGGTGAATAATGTATGTGAAGCATCCCATTTATCATGAATCTTGACTGTAGTTTCTGATATTCAGTTTTATGCATGTGGTGGTGGGTGGTTTTTCGAATAACATGATATCACGGCCCTATTATATACTTTACAAACTTTGATATATGTTCATACATGCAACACTAAGTCACATATAAGGTCTTTTTTATATTAATAGAAGAGCCAATTAAGGTTCCCACCCTTGATAGTAATTAGGATGCGGTTTAGGACTGGAACTTGTAGTACATGAAAGGGATGAAGTGTGTTAAGCATATACTCAAAGCTCCTTACATTTTTGTACATCATGACATTATCTTGTGTGATGACGTATAGTCTATATTCGGGTCACGAACCCGACCAAAGCCCAATACTAATAAGCCCAGCACGAACTGGGCTACGCCGATAAGTGTTTAGGCCCACGAAGGCCCAAACCCAAGGTTATTTACGTAACACGATATCGGATATATCCTAATTATGGAGATAATCATTCCCCAACCGACTTAGGCGGGATACGCCGAAGGTTGAGGAACACGGAACCAACAAGGATTCCGTGTGTATATAAAGGGAATCCTATCCCTCGTTAAAGGTACGATCTACAAACCCTAATTCTCCTTAAACCCTAAACCGATTACTTACTCTCACGCCGGAGGATAATCGTGGGAGACAATCCCACGGTAAGCCTAACGGTGTTTTCTGTCTCTTAGTGCGCAGGTCTCAAGCAACGATTCTCAATTGGTACGAGAGCCGGAGCTCCAAATAAGGAACGCCCAACTTTTGTATCAACAAGTGGCGCCATCCGTGGGACCATTCACTAAAACCTAAGACTAGAATGACGAAGCATGGAAACCAGCGATCGCAAGCGGATCTTACTGGAAAGAAGCTACACACTGGCTCGGCTTCCAAGCAGACTCCTGGGACAACCAGTACTACCAAAAACAAGGGATTAGGCCTGGACTTGGTCTACCCTATAGTGGAACCGCGCTCGGGGACAACCCAGGCCACCACAACCACTACCAGCACAGTGGATCCACTGCGCACTGTTCTTACCACTCCCTTTCAACCGGTACTAGAAACTGACTTGACAAAAGCACCAGATGCACCGGATAAAAACAAGGACATAGCGGCAGAAGCAAATACCCTTGCTCTAGAAGGGGTCGCACCGGAATTAACACCAAGGGATTTCGTATCCCAAAATTATGAAACCTTGACGCCTCATGCGAGAGGAAACTAGGAAAAGGTCGGGTCGAAGCCTACAAACCCGACTCAGTTTTGACTCGGAATACGAAACCTCACCACCGCGCCGTCAGGAGGAGAAGCGCGGAAAAGACAACCGCCGACCTCCTGTGTTTAACAGAATTGGAAGGAGAGTCGAAGAAGATGATACATCTGACTCACAGTATGTGGAAGAAAGTGAGGAGGATGAAAGGCAAACCAATGTCCACGCCAGACTTGGTAATCGCAGAATCCAGGACAGACTTGGGCGACGATACTCTCCAAGTAAAAGCCCTTCAAGCATAGATTCTGAGGACAATCGGCGCAAGCGCCGAAGGAGGGAAGATTCATCCTCTGATAATTCCTCGGACAACGAGGATAGCGAGACTGGACACTGGAAGTCCAGAAGGAAATACCGTGACCAAGAGGAGGAAGACATGTCTCTCCCGTGGCGCCGTCAGAAGGTGGATGCGTTCACTAGACGCATCAGCGATTTCTCAGAAAACAAGAAGAGGCGCATGCCTGCTAATGTCAAAACCTATGACGGAACAGGTGACCCTGACGATCACCTAAAAATTTTCGAATCAGCCGCAACTATTGAGAACTGGCCACAAGCAGTGTGGTGCCACATGTTTAATTCCACACTAGTGGGAAGCGCGCGGAACTGGTTCAACAAGCTTCCACGCAGAAGCATCAATGGTTTTGAAGAATTGAGAAAGGCGTTTCGCCTAAATTTTACACAACGGAAAAAGTGTGCGAAAAATCCCATTGAACTCGCTAGGGTCAAACAGCGCCAAGGGGAGTCCATGAGCGCTTTTATGGAGCGCTTCAAGGACGAATGTATGCAAGTCAAAGCATGTCCCGAAGTACTCAAAATCTCAGGGTTTATGAATGGGATCAGCAACCCAGAACTTATCAAAAGATTGAATGACAAGATTCCCCAATCCTTTGATGAAGTCATGAAACGCACACGGTCCTTCGTCCAAGGAGAAGCTGCTGCGGCAGATAGCAAGAGAAGCTATTCAAACTATCGGTCACAGGAACAACCTGGGAGACAATCCACGGACCGGAATAATAACCGTAACAGGAACTATCGCAACCAGGGGAGTGGGCGCGACAATGACAAGTATACCCCGTTAACAAAAACGCCGAAGGAAATACTCGCAACAGAGGGTGCAAACTTTCCAAGACCGCCACAAATGCGCACTCCAGAGGATCGGCGAGTAGGTAGTGGATACTGTGACTACCACGCACAGAAGGGCCACACCACTAACGAATGTGTCCAACTGCGCCAGCTCATTGACAAAATGGTTAAAGATGGCAGATTGGACCATTTGGTCAAACATATCAAGGAGGGAAATGATAGACAGAAGAGTGGAAACAAGAAGGAGACACCTAAGGAAAAGGCTGACACCATCTACATGATCCAATCATGGCAGCGGGTCACTCGACAAAAGGTCAGCCAGAAGTTTTCCCGAGGAAGCGAGATCTCTTTCCCCTCCTTAACTGCGGACAACGCAGTGGTTGAGCCACTCACCATTGAGATTAGTGCGGGGGGTCACGACATCCATCGCATGTATGTTGATGGTGGAGCATCGGCGGATATCATGTATGAGCACTGCTTCAAGCGACTGCGGCCTGAAATACGCAGTCAGTTAAGCCCGGTCAGAACGGCGTTGACTGGTTTTACGGGTGAAAAGATATGGCCTATGGGGCAAATACGATTACCAGTCAGCATCGGAAACGAAAAACACTCCGCGACGGCCTGGATGGAATTTATGGTGATCAAATCTCCCTCGCCATACAACGGCATTATCGGGAGACCTGGGATATCCGCTATGTGCGCAGTGCCATCAACAACGCACGGGATGCTTAAATTCCCAGTGGAAGGGGGCATTGTTACTCTTTACAATACCACTGTACCGCATAGAGAATGTAACACGATTACATGCGAAACGGCACCAATCCCAGAACAGCGCGCAACCAAAGTTCCAAATCTGAAGGTTGCGATTCACCCAGAATACCCGGAACAAGAAATATCCATCGGAGGGTCACTGTCGGACAACGGCAAAGCAGCTATGTGCGCACTCTTGCAAAAGAACTTGGACATTTTTGCATGGGAGCCAAAACACATGACTGGGGTACCACTCTCAATCACAGAGCATAAACTGAGAATCCGACAAGGGTACTCATCAATACGCTAGAAGAAGCGCGGCCAAGCCCCAGAGCGCGCGCAAGCGATTTTGGCAGAGGTACACAAACTGGTGGATGCGGGAATCATGCGTGAAGTCTACTACCACGACTGGCTTTCTAACCCAGTAATGGTAAAAAAAAAGCGACGGTAGCTGGCGAATGTGCGTGGACTTCACCGATCTTAACAAAGCGTGCCCACAAGACTGCTACCCATTACCGAGATAGACGGAAAATAGAGTCTCTGTGCAGGTACCCATTGAAGTGTTTCCTCGATGCGTACAAAGGATATCATCAAATCCAGATGGCAAAGGAGGATGAGGAAAAAATGGCCTTTCACACAAGCCAAGGCGTCTATTGTTACACAAAAATGCCCTTTGGCTTGAAGAATGCAGGCGCCACCTACCAGCGATTAGTAGATAATGCTTTCGAAAAACAGTGAGCCGCAACTTGGAGGTCTATGTTGATGACCTGGTCATAAAAAGCCATACTGAAGATGAGTTAGTGCGCGATATTGAAGAAACGTTCAAAACTCTACGAGAGATCAATATGAAGCTAAACCCCAAAAAATGTACCTTCGGCGCCACTGAAGGCATGTTCGTCGGATACCTAATAGAACCCGACGGTATAAAACCATGTCCGAAAAGACAAAGGTCGTCATCGAACTTCCCTCACCGCGCACGTTGAAGGAGGTCCAATCTCTCAATGGAAAGCTAGCTGGTCTTAACAGGTTCCTGTCTAAATCAGCAGACAAGTCTCTACCTCTCTTCAAAACACTCAAAGAAGTGTATCAAAAAAGGAGATTTTCGGTGGACTACTGAGGCAGAAGAAGCCTTCACACAACTTAAACAACACCTGGCAACGCTTCCCACACTTGTCGCACCCCGACCTGGGGAAGAGTTAATTATGTATCTATCCGCAACTGATGGAGCAGTGAGCGCAGTGCTACTAACAGATAGGGATTCAGTACAAACCCCTGTCTACTTTGTAAGCAAGGCGCTCAAGAAGACGGAGATGAACTATAGCGCCATGGAAAAATTAGTTCTGGCGTTGGTGTTTGCTGCCAAACGGCTACGCAGGTACTTCCAAGCGCATCCAATAGCAGTAATCACAGACCAACCGATCAAGCAGATCATCTCCAAACCTGACGCATCAGACTGACTGCAGAAGTGGAGTGTATTGCTAGGTGAGCACAACATCTCTTACAGACCACGTACCGCAATCAAAGGACAGATTCTGGCAGACTTCATCATCGAAAAGCCAGATACCGACGAGGTACCTGCACCAAGTAGGACGGAACTGCATGACCCATGGATCTTGTTTACAGATGGGTCCTCATGCGTTGATGGTTCAGGAGCAGGCTTCATCCTCACAAACCCAGAGGGAATGGAATTCACTTACGCACTGCGTTTTGAATTTACAGCGACGAACAATGAGGCAGAATATGAAGCTCTAATCGCTGGACTATGCATTGCAGCTCGGATGGGTGTACGTAACCTAGAAGAAAATGTGGACTCCCGACTAGTGGCCAACCACGTGTTGGGCGAATACGTGGCTAAAGAAGAAAATATGATTCAGTATCTCGACAAGACCAAGACACTGATCAAAGGCTTTGACAGATTCACCATCAAGCAAGTTCCTAGAGGAGAAAATCGCAAAGCAGATGCACTAAGCAAGATCGCCTCGACAAGTTTCGCATACCTATCAAAGCAAGTGCTGGTGGAAACAACGAAAAGCAAGTCCATATCGGAGATGGAAGTCTCCACAATAATAAAGGAGGAAGGTCCTACCTGGATGACACCGATAACGGAATTCCTAAGCAAAGGAACGTTACCCCAAGAGCAGCAGGAAGCTCGCAGGATACGGCGCACAGCACAGAGATTTGAACTTCGACACAACATACTGTACCGACGCTCCTTCCTCCAACCATGGCTCCGCTGTGTTGGCCCCTACAAGCAAATTACGTGCTGCGAAAAATCCATGAAGGTTCATGCAGCATGCACTCAGGACCACGGTCCGTTGTGGCACGCGCCATGAGATCATGATACTACTGGCCAACCATGCACCGCGATGCGCGGGATTTAATAAGGAAGTGCAACGATTGCCAAGTTCATAGACCCGTCCCGCGCCAACCACAACACGAGCTAACGCCAATTACATCACCATGGCCATTCTACAAGTGGGGTATCGACATTGCAGGACCTTTTCCAGTCGTAGCAGGAGGGTTAAAGTTCCTCATAGTAGCTATCGACTACTTCACTAAGTGGATCGAAGCAAAGGCAGTAGTAACAATAACGCAACCGGTCAAGCGCTTTGTCTGGAAAAGTATAGTATGCCGCTTCGATTGCTTGGGAAATCATCTCGACAACGGAAACAATTCTGCGACAACCCTTTCAAAGATTGGTGCGAGAAGTTGAACATCACACAAAGACTTCGCGTCAGTTAAACACCCACAAACCAACGGCTTAGTCGAACGTGCGAATCGAAGCTTAGGTGAAGGAATTAAGGCACGCCTAGAAAAGCACAAAGGAAGGTGGGTGGAAGAGCTATCACATGTCTTATGGGCGCATCGAACCTCAATCAAAACCAGCATGGGAGACACTCCCTTCTCTCTAGTCTACGGGACAGAAGCCGTCATACCATCCGAGATCGGCATGCCAACTATTCGCATTGGTTGCCACATTGATTCAGAGCAGGTGACTTCGTCTACCGCGCCAATGACGCGAGCCACGCAGAAGACACGGGCAAGCTCGGACCAAAGTGGGAAGGACCCTATGAGGTTACCGAAGCACTAGGAACAGCGCTGCACAAGCTGCGAGGCTTGGATGGTTGCTAACCGCCGCGCACATGGAATATCTGCAACCTCAAACGGTGCTACCTATAGGAGTGGCTAAGGCCCAAGACAAGCTCGGCACTTTACTAAAGTACCCAATAAACACCTATGTATTTAATTTTTATTTCCTTAATGTAATGTCTTATTTGTTTCTCATAAACACTTGCAAGTATTAATAACCGTCACGGTTTCTAGCTAACTCCGTGACACTTTTCAATTTGTTATTTCCATATACTGTATGACTTAACAATTTTCTATTTCTTGCCTACATGGCGTGCATGCACTAAATCAACCAACGATGGTAAAAGGATAAGTTAACCTACTAAACAACTTGTTAAGTAAGAGGGTTGCAAACCCATCAACACCGGATCACGTATCCTTGTTAAACACCTTGTTCTCAAGACGTTGGAATAAGTTTGTGCGCATCTCACGATGGGTGCGCAACATCGCATATGGTGCACGTTTAACAACTTAGAAACCAAGACACTTGATTTCTTAATGTGATATTTACAAAGACGCTGCATATCATAACATACACGACTATGATAAAAAATACTTGGTATTTATTTTATGCTCTTCATACATGATTACGAATTTCTTATATTATTCGCGCTTATGTACAACTTTGACCTGTATAACATGTCTTGTACGTAAAGACAGACAGATAAGTACACACCTTACAAGTTGTAATAACATCAATGCGCACTTAGCAAAAGGAGATTTTCATTAATAACCACAAGTTATTACAAAAGGATGTTTACTTTATGAAGTACACATTACCAACTATTACAACGCTCAAGAGATGAGCTACCCACGTGACTCACGGCATTCTTAGCCTCGCTTAGTATTTTCAACAAGTCGGAATCTTGTTGAGATACGGTCGCGACACTAACAGGTACCCCGTCCGACCGGGGAAGGTGAGCCGCACCAACGCCGCACAAAATGGCCTTACCCTTGATCCCCTTTTTCTTGGCAAGCCTTGTGGCGTGAGCTTCCAGGACTTGTTTCAGTGGAATTTCCTTCTCCAGAGCAAACGGATTCAATATATCCCGGGGTTGAACAAATACAGGTACCTTCAGCTGTGACTCATGGGGTTTCAAAAAATAATCCTGTTGCGCCTCCGCGTCTTCGGATCGATGCCTAGCCAATGTTAGCCCCTCCATTATTACCCCTATAGGGTAATCTTGGTCGCGCTCTAATTCAGCAATCATAGGCAGCTCTAATACCTTCATTTTCTCCATGGCTGCAACCAGATCATCATAAGCATTAGCATTGTATCCCGGTACCTTTTCAACAGGCACCTTTAGCAAATCTGCCTCATGCATCTTCTCCACAGCTTCTGCTTTACCGCGCTCCAGAGCGCAC
Source organism: Chrysanthemum makinoi (assembly GCA_910596185.1). Classification (NCBI taxonomy): domain Eukaryota; kingdom Viridiplantae; phylum Streptophyta; class Magnoliopsida; order Asterales; family Asteraceae; genus Chrysanthemum; species Chrysanthemum makinoi. Next base: position 57,087,869 of record OU343223.1, on the reverse strand, counting down.
TGAACTACCCCCCGAAGGCATTAATCACTTCTGGTGACTCCAACGTACTAAGGGCAGCAAGACGAAGACCATGGGCTATAAGCCACCTGCGCTCAGCTATAGTCGACAAGAGTTGGGGATACAACTCCTCATCGTATTCGATACTAAGTTTGCGCAATTTGGCCTCTTGCACCTCCAAGGCACTTTCCACAGTAGTGCCGAGATCTCCCAACTGCGTAAGCAAATCTTCCTTACCCTGTTCCAGATATTTAAGGGCCCAGTTACACGACGCCTTGTACGTTACTGCTTCAGTACGCTCCTGGTTTATCTGGGATAGTAATGCCATTTTCTCCCTTGCAAGCTTCTCCGAATAAGCATTTGCCGCCTCTATCTCAGTCTGGGCACTAGCTAAACGAGCCTCCAACGCCGCAATATGCTGGTCTTTTTCCGCGCTTTGGCTACTCTCTCCTGAATATTTAGCCTTTATCTGCGCAACCAACTTCGCTTGATGCGCCGTAGACAGCTCCAAATCTTCAACCAGCTTGTCCATTGGCACATCCCTTGAGACCAACGGCTCAGTACTTTGGCTTTTCGGCACCGAAGATTCAGCACGCACTGGAATATCTTGGGGAGGCGATTCCGCAGCCTGCTCAAACCTACATACACAGACAAAGAACCATCAGTTTCCTATATAAACAGTTGGCGCGCAAAAGTAAAAACATTAATGATATTACTTATTGTGGACCAGCGACACTAGCAGAGGGGTGAGATGACGCAACATCGCTGGGGGATGATTCAACAGTGAAGACCACAAGGCGTTTTTTCCTCGATGAGCTAGCGTCACCCTCTCCGAGCGATCTTTTGCGTTTAAGCCCGGACTCTTGCTCTTCTTCTTCTTCTTCCTCCATAGGCTGCGCCACTGCTACGGGTGGTGGCCGCGCTACGGGGGATAGCACTTGGGGGTTTGGCACGCTTTGCAGCGGCGTCGCTTCCACTGCGACCGACGAGCTGGTCCCTGTCTCCCCTATATGCATTTCCAGGGTACGCCCGCCAGTAGCCTCCAGTATGGGATCTTCTCCCTCCTTCAGTGGCCGTATCCCTACATTAACCTGAACCGGCTTCGCTAGTTGCACAACCGTAAACAGATCCATCTCTGCGCAACAGAAGACAACAAATACATAGGTTACATAATGTGCAAAAAGGAAAAGAAAACTCTTACGTTAATTAAGAAAGGGGATGCGAAAGGACGAGCACCCACCCTGGCCATTAGCGCCTAGGAAGATAGGCATCTCATCTGGCATTCCAAAGTAATTACGGCTAATGCCCATATGCACCAGAAATTCCTCAGGATAGGAACAGATAGGGATGCGGTTGGCGTTTATCAGTTCCGCATCCTCTACGACATATGATCCAGGAAGGGGCGCTCATCCTTCGGCAAGGTCCCCTGGGTATAAAATTCATAACGCAGTGGGAAGCACACGTCGTCTACCCAGAAAAACGACTCTCTCCAGTTCCGGAGTGCGTCCAGTTTTTCTGTATAACACTGGTAGCGCCCAACGCGTTTAGCAAATGAGACCCACCCGTGTGACCACGTTGTGTGGTAGAACGCACGAAATAAGTGGATAGTTGGGTTAATCGCCAGTAATCGGCAATTAACCTCGAAGTTGGTGATCTTTGCTTCACCGATGCAATGGAGCTGGGATAGATGTAGATGATAATAATTCAGTACGTCGTACAGAAATAGGGATATGGGCACACGTTGATTCGCAAACTCGAAAAACCGTGTGTACACCCCTACTTTCCCTTCGGGGAAATCTGCAATAGATGCCCGCGCACCCGGAACAACCGGATGCAAGTCAAGGGGTATAAAATAATCCAAGGTGAACTCTACAAGTTCATCCTCAGTTATATTGGAGGTAAAATCGGATAACTGTTTGACCATGGTATTGTTTTCTTTCAATGCGCACGCGTGGTTACCTTGAGAATAGGCAGTTTTCTGTTTTGCAAATGAAAGATTTCTTAAAAATGGCGGATTGAGTTTTTCCACTGTGAAACACACAGTTAAAATGAGGCGGCTTGTTATATAAGTGTCCTCATCCACGCGATGAGTGACACGTGGATCCCACTATCCTCAACATGTGGTTCAGATCGCTTGATGTGACGCTGCTGCAGTTACTTTCCCCCGATTTACAAGGCGTCCATTTTAAAATAATATTTCTAGATACAATGTATATGCGGGTATATTTTTTGGCTTATTAGCTACGCTTCGTAGTTTTTTGGCTTATTAGCCTTCCTAATCGGCGGCAAATGTTCCCACCAATTTTAGTCTTAGGTTTTTAAGAAAAATAAATAAACATGGTGCTTACATTTGTGCATGATCACACCTAGAGAAGCAAACTCGTTCATCTTATTGACTCTTTTATTAGTGTTTGGTTTCTCATAGATTGATCCCCCAAGGTTGGTTTTTCCCAATTTAAAAAGTTATTGGTGATTATGTCATCTGATCCTTTTCAAGTATTTCACGACTACTAATTTATATCCATAAAACCAACAGCTCCCACTTGGATATATCTTAATAGAGTGATCAAATCGGTTAGCGTCTAGCAACACTTCGATGCCTTTAGTACGACTCGAGTAAGGCTCCTGGAAAACCTTTTAATGATTTCTCATTATTATTATCTTTTTGTTTCTAATACCACGTAAATAAAGATATGGAATTAAGTCATTTTTTATTAAACAATTCTGTTTCTCGTTGTAAGTGATTGATCAAGATTACCAAATCTTCTAAACATATTTAGGGGAGATTTTGGGTGCGGCCGCACAAACATCTAGTCAACCCTACGAGGGGCCCAGCAGTATTAAACTCCAAATAAATTTGAAGGAACAAATTCTATCTTGACTACAAGACTAACCCACAAACTTTGTAACATTTCTGAAAACAACCCTTATGACTACCAGTTACGTATAGCGTTAAGTTGCTCCACAAAAATGCACTACATTCATGACACTTATCTGGTATCTCAAGTCTGAGGATAACTATTCATTATTTACTTATAACAATATCCACAAAGTAAATTATGTAGTTGGGATAAGTCCTATATTCAATTCATTGAATATCATTTGAAATTGATATGCATTCTCATCAATATACTTTCAAGTATATTCTACCACATCTCTCAGATTTGTCTTAGTTTAATGATACTCCCATATCATTAATCGACAACGGACATTTAGAATAACTTAGTTACTCATGGATTAAACATGCAAATATAGGACAACAATATTATAAATGAAAATAAACATAATCCAAACTTTATTTCATCAAAATAATAAATGTTTTACAATATCCTTTATCCAAATACTAATCACAGTTATGCATGAAACTATTAGCTAAACGAAGTCCAATTCCATTGGCAAGTCCAATAAGCTTGTCTTTAGCAAAAGCCTTAGAGAAAGGATCAGCTAAGTTATCATCTGTGTGAACTTTTAATAGATTAATTTCACCTTCACGGACTTGTTCCCGAACATAGTGATACTTCCGTAGAAAATGTCTGGTGCCCTTCATGACTCCAGGTTCATTGGCAAATATGATTGCAGTAGAATTGTCACAATATATATCAATAGGCGATTCAATTGAAGGCATAACACCAAGCCCTGAAATGAATTTCCTAATCCAAACAGCCTCCATTGCAGCTTCTGAAGCAGCTATGTATTCGGCTTTTGTCGCAGACATCGCAATCGTACTCTGCTTCTTGCTCTTCCAAAGTAACTGCTCCTCCATTGATGACAAAGACATAACCCGTCTGAGACTTCGTATCATCTTTATCACACTGCCAGGACGCATCACAGTAACCTGTAACACCAATCTCGTGTGTCCGATTTCCACCATACACTAGAAACATATCTTTCGTATTCCTAAGATACTTTAGAATATGTTTAACAGCAGTCCAGTGAAGTTCACCCGGATTCTGTTGATATCGACTGGTCATATTCTGAGCGAACGCCACATCTGGCCTTGTACATCTCACATTATACATAATAGATCCTACTGCCAAAGCATAAGGAACTTTCTGCATGCGTGCCACCTCAGTAGGTGTTGAAGCACACATATCGCTACATAAGCCATGCTTTACTTCCATCGGCAAATATCCTTTCTTAGAATTTTGCATATTGAATCTCTTCAATATTTTATCAGTGTAAGCGCTTTGACTTAAACCAATTAACCGCTTTGACCTATCTCGGTAGATCTTGATTCCCAGAATGTATGCAGCTTCTCCTAAATCCTTCATGGAAAAACACTTCCCAAGATATGCCTTAACATTTTGCAAACTTGGAATGTCTTTTCCCATAATTAATATGTCATCGACATAAAGAATAAGGAAAATTACATCACTCCCACTAACTTTGTGATATACACATGGCTCATCAAGATTTTGAATAAATCCATACCTTTTGATTTCTTCATTAAATCTCTTATTCCATTGCCTAGATGCTTGCTTCAATCCATAAATGGACCTTTGAAGTTTGCACACACGGTTTGGAAATTGTGGATTCACGAACCCCTCAGGTTGCTTCATATAGATGTCTTCATCTAAGCGACCATTCAAGAAGGCGGTTTTAACATCCATATGCCATATCTCATAGTCATAGTATGCCGCTATAGCTATGAGAATTCTAATAGCTCTAATGACCGCTACAGGAGAAAAGGTCTCCTCGTAATCTATGCCATAAGTTTGAGTAAAACCTTGCGCAACTAGACGAGCTTTATAGATGTGTATATTGCCATTCATGTCAGTCTTAATTTTATAGAGCCACTTACTTCCAACCGCCTTGGCGTTTGGAAGTAAGTCAACCTCTTCCCAGACTTCATTTTCTCTCATGGATTGCATTTCCCCATTTATTGCAACTTGCCATTTGTCCTTTTCAGGACTTGCCATGGCAGCTTTATAACTAGTAGGCTCTCCAAGATCTCCTAACATAGTTTCCTCAACCTCTACGTTAAGACATAGACGTTCAGGTGCATGCGTAGACCTTACGGATCTACGAACGGGAATCACTTCAACTTCTGGTGGAGGACCCATACTATCAGGTTCTACCGAAAGTACGTTAGTGTTTTCAGAAGGTAATGCATCTTCATGATCATCTTCCAGATCATAAACTCTCCCACTGAATTCTTGAGATACGAGATCACTTTTAAGAAAATCTCCATACCTAGCAACAATTACTTTATTTTCAGTTTGATAATAGAAATAGTAACCCATAGTTTCCTTAGGGTATCCTACGAAGATACACTTTACAGATATTTGTTGGAGTTTATCTGCTGAGTCACATCTAACATACGCCTCGCAACCCCAGACCTGTAAATAAGACAGGTTATGAGCTTTACCATGCCATATTTCATATGGTGTCTTATCAACCTTCTTTGTGGGAACCATATTTAGAATGCGAACAACTGACTCTAAAGCATAATCCCAAAAGGATAAAGGCAGAGTAGTAAGATTAAACATAGATCGTATCATGTCCAATAATGTACGATTTCTTCTCTCAGATACACCATTTTGTTGTGGAGTATATGGAAAAGTGAGATTCTGGACAATTCCATTCTCAACTAAGTAATCTTTAAAATCTTGGCTTAGATACTCGCCTCCTCTATCGGATCGAAGAGCTTTAATCTTTTTTCCCAATTGCAGTTCTACTTCCGCTTTGAAAACCTTAAATGTTTCAAACACCTCATGTTTATGCTTAAGTAAATAAACATAACCATAACGGCTGAAATCATCAGTAAAGGTTAAGAAGTAGCTAGCACCTCTCTTTGACACATGTTTAAGTGGTCCACACACATCAGTATGAATAAGACCAAGTAGATCAGAAGCCCTCTCCATATTGCTCTGAAAAAAGTTTCTTCGTCATCTTCCCAGATATGCATGACTCACATTTATCAAATGATTCATCATTGATATTTTGCAAATTCTTGTTGCAGCTTATGCATGCGAGCCTTGCCTATATGAGCAAGTCTACAATGCCAAAGATAAGAAGAATTCAAGTCCAACTTTATTTTCTTATTGATGCTAAACATCGAATTATTATATTTGTTAGATTCATTTCCAATCACATCAATTTCAAACACACCATTCACAGTAATCGCATTAAAATAAAATACACCATTTAAAGAAACAGAAATTCCATTACGTGAAATAGTATGAGTAAAACCATCATCCAACAAAACTGAAAAGGAAACAACACCTCTAATTATAGAAGGTGCGTAATGACAATTGTTCAATAATAGTACTAAGCCCGAAGGCAATACTAAACTAAACGTTCCTATGGCTTCAACAGCTGCATGTGCGCCATTTCCCACATGCAGATATTGCTCCCTATAGGCTAGCTTCCTTTCCACTCTAAATCCCTGCAGTGTATTACAAATGTGAATACCACATCCAGTATCATATACCCAGGAATTTTTATGATTTAGAGTAAATAATTCAATGACAAATAAATTACCTGAAGAACCGGCGCCCGAGGACCCGTCGTAGTTCATCTTATTTGCCCGCAATTCATCAAGATAGAGAGCACGGTTTCTCTTCAAATGCCCAACGACCTTGCAGTGGTGGCATGCTTGATCCTTTTTAGGATTTTCCTTCCTAGGAGTAGGGTACTTCTTGGGTTCTGGTTGATTGGCCATAACCTTTTTACCTTTATCAACTTTCCCTTTTCCCTTCACCTTCTTGTTGTTCGCACGCTGCGGTTTTGCCTTATTTATCTGTCCACCCTGAATAGCAAGTACCTTGGGAGTTGGAGCCTTTTGAGGTAACCCTTTCTCATAATAAATTAGCAATGCGTGTAGGTCAGTAACTGTCTTCCCCACGCAGTGCATATTGAAGTTACGAACAAAACCATTGAAATCCTTGTTAAGGGATCTGTTGATCAAGTTCACGGCCATGTCATCTTCACAAGTCTTGCCAAGTGCCTTTAATTGGTCCATGTAACTTTTCATTTCCAGTACATGAGCACTCACGGGTTTACCCTCTCCCTGCTTACAGCTGTGTAATGCATCGATCAAGTCATAAATCTCGACAGCAGCTGGTTTCTCGAACATAGTTCGAAGTTCATTGAGCATATTAAATGGGAAGTAGTTTTCGAACTGCTTTTGGAGAGCAGGTTCCATCGTTCCCAACATAAGACAAGCCACATCATTATGACGCTTATACTCAATTTTCCAAGCATCCTTATCCGCTTGTGGGGCGTCAGGTACTGGTTCAGCAGGATAAGGCGTGTACAGATAATTCAATCGGTCAGCAAATCTACAGATAATTCTCAAAGAGCGGTGCCAATCATTGAAATTCTTAGAGCCAGTCAACTTTTCTCGATCAAAAAAGCTTTTGAACGCAGAACTTAGTGCAGTGTTAGTGTTATCGTTGTTTTGAGCCATTTCTACAGAAAAAAGTTCAAGTATTAGTATTTTCGATAATACAACTTTTCAAGAAAATAAAATATACCCAACCATAATATAAACATATAACCATATAATTTTATCAAAAACTAGGATCCAAATTATCATAGGTTCATTACATCAGTTAATCTGCTAGTAATGAAAGCATATAATAAGGTAATCTGTCGAACAATAATCGGCAAACAATTTCCAATTCCTAGATCATTATGGGATTTATATTTTCCAACGCTATTGCAAATATAAACATGTTTCATCCCATCTTATGCCATGAGTCCAGTTCTCACTTCCTACTCAACTTAAGTGTCTAACTTAAAGAACTGCAAATATGTCCATGTAAGGTCTGACTTTACATAGAGATTTACCTCTTCATCACAATCTAGCCAAGTACTGTCATGACGTAAATTGCAAGTTCAAGTGTTCCTTTTAATTAGATGGCACATAACTTAATTTATAAAAGGGTACTAGTTTTGATTTTATGTGGTCAAATCAAATATGTACAAAGATGTCATGCATTCATCTTCTAGCATAATTTTAATAAAAAAACTTTTTATTACCAATTCATAAAGATCAAATTATCAAAGTTTTGATTGAGGTATTGGGTTCACCAATCAAGGAATTTAGCGTTAATTATCGTCCATTATACCGTACTTTTGCATAAGTGTAAACACTTAGTGTTTCGGGTAATTACCACCGAAGTGGCGCATGGAATTAAAATTAATTCGCCCTTAAGATGATTTTGTACGCATAGCCTACTTGGTAACTCCAATTTGACTCGCAAGCAAGCGGAGAGTTTGGTCAGCGCTGAAGCAATAACCTTCCTCTTTAGGGTCACAATTTAATGCGCTCCCCTCCTAGTACTTCCCACACAGTCCATCAAATTGGGTGAGCCATTCTCACTTTTGTACCAAAATCATCAATCAATTAAACTATTGAAAACTTAACTCTTCAAAAACAAATCAAATTTCACCATTGTTTAGTCCGTATTATTTTTCTATTCAAAATTACACTTTGCTTAAAACTGTCTAACATAATAAACAAACAAGTAAATAAATAAAAAATAAACAATTAAAAAATAATGCGCACATAATAAATAATTTAATACGTGTAAACAAGTAGCCACATGCAACTTATTCGATAAAACCCTATTAATAATCAATGTCTACGTTAAATTAATGTATATACTAATTAGGGTTTTCACTCTCTCAATTGAAAGTGAGCCACATACATCGATGAATCGATTGCGTAAACCCATAATTAATAATATACCAAATAGCACATAATTGATTCATTAATATATATAATTGGAGTCTTCCCCAATTCAAGATTTATCGTAAATAAACATGTGATAAATATATCTTAACAATTAAACAAATATCAAAGCAACTATCCATGACAAACATGCATGTATCATCATGAATATATCATAACAATTATACAAATAGTCACAAGATCGCATATCAATAATCCCATGTCACATAACAAATTATTCTTGAATTAATCACGTAACATATATATTAATTCTAGGTTTCGATAAGGTTAGCAAACAATTTTCAAACCCTAAAAAATATTTAAAGATGTCGACTAAAAAAATAAGGGGTACGCCCCATTAAAAAATTAAATCGACACATAAAAAAAATAATCCAAAACCCTAGATTAACCATATCAAACAACATTCAATTATTCGTTTTTTACGCGTTTAGTAATTAATTACTCATTATAACCAATGACTCGTGATGCCACTGATGGAATTATATAACATGACAATCAATAAATAATCACAAAACATCAAAGTATACATGCGGAAGCGTATAGAATTTATTAACGAATAATTAATTAACATAAACAAGAATATGCGCACCTTACTTGATTCTAGCCGAACAAGATCCACAAACTAGCAATGGAAGAACCCTAATTTGATTTAATTAGGATTATATGAATTACCCCTTACCGTTTTGTAAGTCAATACAAGAATACTAACAATATTGTGTTAGTACCACTTTCTTGTACACACGTAGTAAATCGAATTAAAGTAATGCTAGTTTTGATTAAACAAATAACTTTGTTTTGGAAAAGAAGGTGATCGATCCCCTAGGGAGGGTGCACGATCGGTTTAAGCAAAAAAACATACACAAACGTTTTAGGTTTTAGCTTAATAAGTACAAGAGATGCAAAACACAAGACCCCTGGCCTTGTATATATACTAAACTAAACTTGGTGAACAAGTTTGAGTTTGAGTTGGGTTGGGTTTGGTCCTCCCTTGGCCGATCGGTTATCACATCCCAAAGGGGATTCCGGAACCTTCCCAATATTTGCAATCCAGTCCTTTTCCAATTACATTTAACGACCGTTAATCCATTACAACTAATTACTTAACGTCCGTTAGTTATTCCGTTTAATTAATAAATAAATAAAACATTTATATTTAATTATTAACTTTAATTCTCATACGTAAAGTGTGCAATCCCGTGGTCTCGAGTTCGATCCTAACTCACGTCTACTAATTTATATCCATAAAACCAACAGAAACTTCACCAAATTGTGTTATAGTTGCTCAGTTAGAGATTGTATTGCAAGGCAAGCATGTTAATTTTGTTCTTGGTGTAAGCTGCTTGAAGGATTGGGATGATGAAATAATGGTCGCACTGATTGTGTCCGAGTCTGTGGCTTCTTACTGGTTGTGTCGGGCACAACTTTGTTTGCAAGTAGATGAACCAACAATATTTGGAATTACACTCTTTATGTTATTGTTGGGAACTGAAGCAAATGGTATAAGAAAGGCCTCAACTAAACGGATTACCAGTTTTTAAGTTGGAAAACAAACAAACAGGACTTCATTGGATTGCTTTTGAACCTTAATGTTGGGGCATTGATTTAATGTTCAGTACATTAATTTTATATTCATATTGCCCTCTTTTGGTTTGGGTGAAAAGAGGGAAAAATCTGTGTGATCCAGCAATTGGGTCAATGCCGGATAGTTCTGAGTGGAAATCTTATGGAAGTGAATATGCTTTGAAAAAAAGGTTTTATTGGCGAAAGAGGCAATGGTTTTGAAGATAATTATGATTTGAAATTTTGAATACAAGCAGACGTTAATGCTTATATGTTAAAGAGGATGTGGTACTTTTATTAAATTCAACCAATTATTTCAAATCCGGGCATGAAAGTAACACTCTCCTGAATAAGAGTCTAATGTCAAAACTTGGATTGTGATCTTTTAGCAACACTGCATTGTTGACACCCTATATGGGGTAATTTTCGAGTCACTTGTTCTCTTCTGTGTAAACTTTCAAGAACCTGTTCAATAGTTGGGGGAGTTAAATCAACTAAAACAAGCCGCGTCAACATAAAAAGTTCCTATAAGTATCGGATGCCCGTTCACTTCATACTGTTGTAAATATTGATTGTACGTACTCTGTATAGCTTTTAAGAAAGATGCAAGTTTTGTTACAATTATGTTAGATGGTGTTGAGTTTAAGATATATGACATACATTAAAACATGTAGACACCACAGAGTACACAGCGGAAGACTAAGAATCATAACAAATAAATAATTAACTGAAGAATGCGTAACGTACCTCTTGCAAATGGTTATATCTCTTCAATGAATGTGATGAAGTGGTTTAAAGAGTTGTCCCTTACCGTTTTACAACTCAAACCAATTGGTGTAAGAATAGTGTCTTACAACCACAGTTTTGTACACACGAATTAACCACGAATCTAAGCGATTGCTAGATCTAACACAAGTCCTTGTTTTATGAAAAAAAAAAAAAAAACCAAAACACCCTTAGGAGGGGGGTTCGGCCGAAGAATGCAAGAAAGAGGAGAGGGAAAGATCTAGGGTTAATTCAATGCAAAAAGTTATGAAAAACCTTAACCCTAGCCTTTGTATATATAGTGAATGTAAAACTTGTAGGAAAAGTTAGGGTTTTAGGCTTGGAATGCCCCCCTTGGCCGGCCATCATGGAGGAGAAAAGAGGGAACCCGAATCTTTTCCAAGTTTAAGATATTCACCATATATTCTCTCCTTTTATTACATTTAACGGTCGTTAGTCATTTCCGTTAAATATTTAACGATCGTTAGATGGACTTAATGTGTAATAATTAATCGTAATCATTAACATTAATTATTAACTTTAATTCTCATTCGCTAATGTGTGCAATCTCATGGTCACGAGTTCGAATCCGGACATTCACGTATTTATAAATATATACATTTCCAACAGCTCCCACTTGGATATGTTTACAAAACGTGAAATGACATTGGTTAGTGTCTAGCAACACGTCAATGCCCCCCATAAACTCGTGTATGATTTTCTGGAGAAAAACCAAGTTTCGATGATTCATCATCATATTCATCCTTTTGTTTCTAATACCATGTTAATAAGAATATGGATCTTACTCATTTCTTAATTAACTATTCTGTTTCTCGCTTTATGTGATTGATCAAGATTACCAATTCTTCTGAACATATTCCAGTAGACCTTGGGCATGGCCATGCAAACATCCTGACAACCCTATGAGGGGCCCAACAGTATTATACTTCAAAATAAATTTGAAGGAAACAAATCCTGTTTTGACTACAAGCAGAATTCATAAATTTCGCAACACTTCTGAAAACAACCCTTATAACTACCACCATTTATAGCGTTAGATTGCTTCACAGAAATGCACTACATCCATGAAATATCTCTGGTATCTCAAGTCAGAGGATAAATATTCATGATATACTTAATGACAAAGATCCATAAAGTATCATCATGTGAGTGGGATAAGTCCTATACTCAATCCATTGAATATCATCTGAAATTAGTCATGCTACGCATCAATATACTTTCAAGTATATTCTAACTAATACTCGGATTTGTCTTAATTCAATATCACTCCCATGTTATTGATTGACAACGGACTATTTAGAATAACTTAAGTTATTAAAGGATTTAAACATGCAAATACAGGATAACATTATAAATGAAATTAAACGTATACCGTACTTTAATTCATTATAAATAATAATTGTTTAACATCCTTTATCCAAATGCTAAATAGATCAATGCATGATAATTCTTAGTTAATGAATTTTGCCTCAAGTCATGATAATCATACTTGTTGACAGGGCATAATTTCAACTAACTTTGATCTATAGGAATTTTGAGAATACTTATTTCAAGAATTCAATAAGTGAATTTCTTGTATGTGTTTACACATATCTTGATATTGTCATAACATTCCACAACCTGAACCACCATTTTATGACAATCATCTTTCAAAACCTTAAAGTTTAAAGTATTCTTTATTCTTTAATGTATAATGCAACTATGCTCTTAGTTGAGCATAACTAGCGAACATGGTCATCATCAAGGATACCGTGACTAGAATTGAGTGTCATCTCAATTATACTAGCATCATTGTATACAACAATATGCTCTTTAAACATCCATAAACTTTGAAATATTATTTGTTTGGTGCCATTCAAACTTCACGTTTGTTGACTATAACAATTACATAACAATTGTTGTGTAGAATCTGGGAGAAACTCCAGGCTGAGGAATGCAATTCTAAATCCAAACATAAATATTACAATGTTGTTAAATCATCTTGTAATCAAGCATGACACAACAATCTTACAACATGATGTACATGATGAATCTTCAAGTTAGACTTTAAGATCTCATTATATATCCATCATGTTCTATTAGACTCATTTATTTACCGCATATGTTTATAGTAATAAACATATATTCCAAGGTTGTATGTCTTATTTCCAAATCTTACAAACGAAGTTTCATTCCTAACTAAAACTTAATTTATGTGGAATGTAGTTGCCCATACAACATATAAGATTTAAGAAAATAAAAATAATACTCCCACTAGCTTTCAGAAATACTTATGAGCTATCTTATTTTAATTATTAAATCAAACATGGATTTAATATTAAATATAAGAATCATCTCCTAGATGCATGCATATATCCATTCATGGATTCTTGCAGTTTGTACATATTCAAAGATTATTTGAATTCATAAAAACTCCTTTGCATTACTTATCGTCCTCGCAAAAATAATTCCAAAACAAAGAGTTTTGATATTCATTGTCATAATTTCATATCAATGAAACTAAGTATGACAATTATAATCTTTATACTTCTATTTAATGTATCTAAGAAAGAATATTCAATCATAGTTAATTGCTTAAGTATGATTAATATTATTATCACTAGACATACATTAAATACGTGTACAATATTGCCCATATGATTTCTACACAAAGATTTAAACCACTAGGGTTTTCATCATTTTAAGAAAATCATCTTCATTAAGATAAACCAAGTATCTAAAGTTGATTATCTTTATGGACAACATCTCAACATTCATAGTATGATTGATTTACCACAATTCAATATTTGGTAAATTCATCATCATGATTAACAGGCTTACCATGATCCTATAACTCATAATCCTCAGCATATTAAATATCTGAGATAACCTTACGGATCTATGAATGACAATTCTATCATATTGAGGTCTATCATTTACATGTTTAGCCTCATCATGATATTTGCTAGTGCATTTTAGAAGATTATGTATTTTGTAACTTTAATCTTTCAAGATCTAAACCAAAACTCCCGCTTGCCTTTAACAATTTAAAGATTACCTCTAAATAGTTTAGCAAGTAGAGCAACAATACATTGTTCTCTTTTGGGATATTACAAAAAACATTGACAGTTCCTGACTTTAGTTTTTTACAACCCACTCTACAAGTAGTTTAACAAATTCAGAACTTCATTATAAGACTTAATGTGATTCATCACATTTCATAAACAAATGGTGTCTTATCAATCTTCTAGGTTGGAGTCTTATTGAGTATATTCAATCTATACTCAATCTACTAACCTTGATAATATGTGGAAGAAACTATAGTTATCTTGAATCAAACATGCCAATAGATTTTGATTCTTCTAACTGAACATACCATAAGTCTATTGTATTTCATTAGAATTAATATTGTAATATAATCTAACAATATTTAAGATAACCATCTACTATTTGGCTTACCTATTTACCAACAAAGTAAAACTTAATGGTACAATAGAATTACCATGTCAATTGCATGCATTATAACACAAGTATTTTTGACCAAGTCAAAAGACATAACAGTTATAATCCCACTATACATTGTAAGTCATTGATCAACTCATTGACTTCATGCATATGTCTTAAAACATAGCAAGTTAACGTCTTACTTTATATTGTAAGTCTTGTGTTAAAAGACTTCATGTTTGTGACTTTACAAAATCATAAACATTTATAATAAAGTAATTATGAACACCGCCTCGGGTTTCAATTAATATTTCAAGTTAATATTTACTACATATATTAAGTCATTCAACGAATACTTAAATTCAAAGTAGTATTAGATTACTTCATTTAATTATGTCATTCCATGTAAGAAACTACAGAATCATCCATGCTCGTTCTCACGACACGTGGATATTTTACCTTGGGCTACAATCTAGTTCACGTTCTCACGTAACATAAATTGTATCTACAAGTGTTTCTTAAATAGTGAATGACATAAATATTTAAAATAAAGTAGTCTTTGTTATCATCTTGACACATGTTCTTAATAGGGCAATCATACATATTTAAATGTATACTTTGTTGGAATTTTATACTCATAACAATTATATATAAAACAAATAACATCATCAAAGCATGCAGTGGAAGACAATAGGAATAATATATGTAATTAATTAACCAAATAAGAAACGCGTACCTTTTAGCAATTCAAGAATCAAACGTTGATATAACTCAAAAACCCAAAACCTCAACTTAAGGGTTTATATAATTCGACCCTAAGGAAATCGACCACCAAGAATTCACAAGCTCAAACGTGCTTGTCCTTCGTTCTTGTACACACGTACTAATAGCGATTTGATGTGGAAAAGCTAGTTCTTTGAATCACAAATAAACCAACACTAGTATCTTTGGGTTAAGCAAAATCGAAAAACCCTTGGGGTTGGGTGTTTCGACCGGCCACACAAAGAGGGAGAGAGGAGGAGAGAAATTAGGTTATTTGGTGATCCAAGATTAAGTTGTGAATGAATACAAAGGATTTTATTTATAGTTAACTTAACTTGGTGACCAAGTTTGTGTGGGTTAGGGTTTGTAAACCCCAAACCAATCGGCCAAAGCCCCAAAGGGGATTCTAGAACTTTCCCGACTTGTAATTTCATCTCTAGTCCTTCTAGTTAATATTTAACGACCGTTAACCAAACCTCGTTAATTATTTAACTATCGTTATGTTTTATTTCGTGACTAATAATTAATAATAATAACATTTTATTTATATTAATTATATACATCAATTCTCATACGTAATGTGTGCAATCCCGAAGTCTCGAGTTCGAATCCGGACATACTATTATTTAAATATCCATAAAACCTTTCAGCTCCCACTTGGATATTACTAAATATAGTAATGACATTGGTTAGTCTAGCTTTCACACGCCAACATCCCCAGATCGAATCGAGTATGGTCTCCTGGAAAAAACCATTTAATGATTCATCATTTTTACTTATCCTTTTGTTACTAATACTACATTAACTATGAATATGGATCAAGTCATTTCATAAGTTAATATTCTGTTTCTCGTTGTATTTCGATTGAACAAGATTACCAAATCATCTGAACGTATTCCAGATAGATCTTGGGTATGGCCATACAAACATCTTGTCAACCCTACGAGGGGCCCAAAATAGTATTATGCTTTGAAACAAATTCAAAGGAACAAATTCTCTTGACTACAAGCATAACTCATGAACTTTGCAACACTTCCGAAAATAGCCCTTATAACTACCAGTTACGGATAGCGTTAGACTATCTTACACAAATGCACTACATTCATATCAGTTATCTGATATCTCAAGTCTGAGGATAAACACTTCATGATATACTTAATGACAAAGATCCATAAAGTATCATCATGTAAAGTTGGGATGAGTCCTATATTCAATTCATTGAATATCATGTGAATCTGGTATGTCCCACGCATCAATATACTTTAAAAGTATATTCTACCAAAACTCAGATTTGTCTTAATTCAATGACATTCCCACATCATTGATCGACAACGGACTATTTAGAATAACATAAGTTATTCACGGATTAAACATGCAAATATAGGATATAATATTAAGAAAATGGAAAATAAACATAAACAACTATTTTATTTTATTAAAGTAATATTTGTTCATAACATCCTTTATCCAAATACTAATCACAGATCTGCATGAAACTACTAGCTAAACGAAGACCTATCCCATCAGCATGGTCAGTAAGTTTTTCTTTTGGCAAAGGCTTCGTAAAGGGATCAGCTAGATTATCATCTGTATGAACTTTGAGTAGATTGATTTCACCTATGTCGACTTGTTCTCGAACATAGTGATATCGACGAGGAAAATGTCTGGCGCCCTTCATGACTCCAGGCTCATTGGCAAATGTTATTGCAGCAGAGTTGTCACAATACACATTTAAAGGTAATTCAATTGAGGGCATTACTCCAAGTCCCGAAATGAATTTCCTAATCCAAACAACTTCCATCGCAGCTTCTGAAGCAGCTATGTACTCACTTCTGTAATAGACGTCGCAACCGTTGTTTGCTTCTTGCTCTTCCAATAACTGCTCCTCCATTAATGACAAAGACATAACCAGTTTGAGACTTCGTATCATCTTTATCAGTTTGGAAAGACGCATCGCAAAAACCTGTAACATCAAGTTCCGCATCTGGATTTCCTCCATACACTAGAAACATTTCTTTAGTAGCCCTTAGATAATTAAGAATGTTCTTAAAGCTTGCCGTGTTTCACACCTGGTTCTGTTGATATCGACTGGTAATATTTTGTGCAAACGCCACATCAGGCCTTGTACATCTTACATCATACATGATAGATCCTACAGCCGAAGCATAAGGAACTTTCTTCATGTAAGCCACCTCTTCAGGTGTTGACGCGCATAGTTTATTACTTAAGCCATGTTCAACTTGCATCGGCAAATATCCATTCTTGGAATTTTCAATTTTGCATACTGAATCTCTTCAATATTTTTATCAATGTAAGCACTTTGGCTTAGTCCAATTAACCGCCTTGATCTATCTCGGTAGATCTTGATTCCCAGAATAAATGCCGCTTCCCCTAAGTCCTTCATAGAAAAGCACTCTCCAAGATAAGACTTTACATCTTGCATACTTGGAATGTCTTTTCCCATGATCAATATGTCATCGACATATAAGACAAGGAAAATAACATTACTCCCACTAGCTTTGTGATACACACATGACTCATCAAGATTTTGAGTGAAACCAAATTTCTTGATTTCTTCATCAAACTTCTTGTTCCATTGCCTTGATGCTTGCTTCAATCCATAAATGGATCTTTGAAGTTTGCATACACGCTTCGGATACTTTGGATTCATAAACCCTTCAGGCTGCGCCATATAGATGTCCTCATCTAGGCGACCGTTTAAGAAGGCAGCTTTGACATCCATTTGCCATATCTCATAGTCATAGTACGCAGCTATGGCTATAAGAATCCTAATAGCTCTAATGTCTGCTACAGGAGAAAATGTCTCCTCGTAGTCTACCCCATAGGTTTGTGTATAACCTTGGGCTACAAGACGAGCTTTATAGGTGTGTGCATTGCCATCCATGTCAGTCTTTTTCTTAAAGAGCCACTTACTTCCAACTACCTTAGCATTTGGAGGTAAGTCAACCTCTATCCAGACTTCGTTATCTTTCATGGATTCCATTTCCCCATTCATTGCAACTCGCCATTTCTCCTTTTCAGGACTCATCATGGCAGCTTTATAGTTAGCGGGTTCACCAAGATCCCCTAACATATATTCCTCAGCTTCTACGTTGAGACATAGACGCCTCAGTGCACGCGTAGTTCTTGAAGATCTACGAATGGGAACCACTTCAATCACAGGTGGAACGCCAGACTTTCGGGTTCTACTTGAGGTTGGCTAGTGTTCTCAGAAGGTGTTGTATCTTCTTGATCATCTTCCAGATCATAAACTCTCCCACTGAATTCATGAGATATTAGATCCTTTTCAAGAAAGTCTCCATACCTAGCAACAATTACTTTGTTTTCCGGTGGAAAGTAAAAGTAGTAACCCATAGTTTCCTTTGGGTATCCTACGAAGATACACTTTACAGATCTAGGTTGCACTTATCAGAGTCACGTTTAACAAACGCCTCACAACCCCAGACCTTTAAGTAAGACAAGTTGGGAGGTTTCCCATACCACACTTCATAAGGAGTCTTATCAACCTTCTTAGTTGGAACCATATTCAATATGCAACAGCAGTTTCTAAAGCATAATCCCAAAAGGATAAGGGAAGAGTTGTAAGATTAAACATCGATCGCACCATGTCTAGCAATGTACGATTCCTTCTCTCAGATACACCATTTTGTTGTGGAGTCTATGGAGATGTGAGTTCGGACGATACCACACTCAGCTAGATAATCTTTAAACTCTTGGCTTAAATATTCACCACCTCTATCGGATCGAAGAGCTTTAATCTTCTTTCCTAGTTGCAGTTCTACTTCACTCTTAAAACCTTAAATGTTTCAAAGACTTCATGTTTATGTTTAAGTAAATAAACATAACCATAACGACTGAAATCATCAGTAAAGGTTAAGAAGTAGCTAACACCTTTTCTTGACACATGTCTTAGTGGTCCACATACGTCAGTATGTATCACACCAAGAAGATCAGAAGCCCTTTCTAAACTATTCGTAAAAGGTTTCTTGGTCATCTTCCCAGATATGCAAGATTCGCATTTATCAAATGATTCATCATTGATATCTTGCAAAAGCCCATCGTGTTGCAGCTATTGCATGCGTTTCTTGCCTATATGAGCAAGTCTACAATGCCAAAGAAATGAAGAATCCAAATCACCTTTGATTCTTTTATTATTGATGCTAAAGACAGAATTATTTTTATCATTCACATTATCATGCAAATCAATTTCAAACACACCATTTACTGGAATAACATTAAAGTAAAAAACATCATTTAAAGAAACAGAAATTCCATAATCAGTAAATGCATGAACGAAACCAATATCTTTTAACAAGGAAACAGAAACGACACCCCTAACAATGGAAGGTGCGTAATGACAATCGTTTAATGACAGTACTAAACCCGAAGGTAAAACTAAATCAAACGTGCCTATAGCTTCAACGACTATATGTGCTCCATTACCCACGTGCATGTATTGCTGTCCATAGGCAAGCTTCCTTGCTCCTCTAAGTCCCTGTAGTGTATTACAAATATGAATACCACATCCAAAGATCATATACCCAGGAATTTATTTTATGAGGAAAAGCAAATAATTCTATCATCAAAAGAGTACCTGAAGTACCGGCCACAGCGCCAAGATTTTTATACCTCTTATTAAGCAACTCATCAAGGTACAGTGGACAGTTCCGCTTCCAGTTGTCCAACCTCTGCAGTGATGACAAGCCATATCCTTCTTCGGATTTTCACGCTTCTTGGAAGGGTACTTGGGTTCTTGGCGATAAGTCATAACTTGTTTTCCCTTATCAGTTTTACCCTTACCTTTCCCTTTCTTGTTCGCTAGCGGCTTATTAGGCTTAGAAATTCTACCCTTCGGATGGTCAAACCGCAGTGTAGAAGCCTTCTTGGGCAAACCTTTTTCGTAATCAATGAGCATTGCATGTACCTCACTGATCTTCCCGTGCAATGCATATTATAATTGCGCACGAAACCATCAAACTCCTTATTAAGGGATCTATTGATAAGGCCAATTTGTATGTCATTAGGGTAGACATAGTTAAGACGCCCCAAGTGGTCCATGTAACTCATCATTTCCAGCAAGACGCACAGTGTTTCCCGTCTCCTTGCTTGCAACTATGAAGAGCATCTATCAAATCATACAGCTCTATAGTCACAGGCTTTTCAAACAACCTTTGCAATTCTTCAAGCATGAGATTAGGGAAGTAATTCTCAAATTGCTTTTGCAAGCTTGAGTTCATACTCCCGAGCATAATGCAGGCGACCTCATTATACTTGTCATACTCAGATAGCCATGCAGCTCGTGCTTCAGAGTAGCATCAACTGGGTTCAGGAGGACAAGGCGTAGTCAAATAATTGAGTCTTTTGGCAACCCTCAAGACAATTCTTAGTTGCCGATACCAATCATTGAAATTCGCGCTACCAGTCAAATTCTCTCGATCAAACATAGATTTGAACGACGAGGCTAGTGCAGTAGATTCAGCTTGAGCCATTTCTACAGAAATAAAAGTTCAAAAGTTAGTACTTTCGATAAGTAATCATTCAAGAAAATAAAATACCCTTTGGTCAATATTCATATTAACCATAGAATTTTCCTTGAATTTTGGATCCTCATTATCATAGTTTCACCACATCAGTTGATCCGCTAGTGGTGAAAGTATAGAATAGGTAATCGTTGAAAAACGATAATTGACAAACAAGTTTTCAATTCCAAAAGTTATGGGATTTACAATTTTGCCAAAACAATTAATGCAAAACGTAAGCATGTTTCATCCCATCTTATGCCTTAAGTCTTAGGTCTCACTAACAACTTAATTAAGTTGTCTAATTTAGAAACTGCAAATCATAAAGCTGAGGTCTCACACAACAAAATAATTCACCTCGTTATTGTAATCTAGATCAAGGTCTCACATAACTAAATTACAACTTCAAGTGTTTCATATCATTAGATGGCATAAACTTAAATTTAAAGGGTACAATTTTTGACGTGTAATCAAAACTTATGTATAAAGTAGCATGCATACAACTTTATAACATAATATTTTCGAAAAAACTTACATTAGATTTTTAATTGCAAAGATTGAATTCTACAAAGTTTTAATCGATGCGTTGAGAAACTTACAACTTTGCACTAAGATGCTTCGTACATTGAATGGTTATACTAGGTAGCTCCAATCGAACTCACAGAGGGCAGAGGACCAGGTAAGCGCATAGCATAACCTTAGACATCCTTTCAGTGAGACTGTGCTCACTTCTTAAATAACCCCTTTATAGTTTGTTCTAGTGGGTGAGCCATTCTAACCATTTAGTACAACGTCATCAATCGATTAAAAGTTCAAGAATAATTCTTAGATAACAAATCAGTTTCGCCATTATTTAGTCCATTTAATTTTCTATTCCAAAAAACCCTTTTTGCTTACTAACATGTCAAACAATTTATAAACAAAAAGCACTTTAATAAAAATTAAACACACTCAAATAATATAAACATATAACTAAACAATTTAACATATGTAAAAACAATTAGCCACATGCATAATTATTTCAATAAACTTTAATAAACAATTCTAGGCGTAAATAATGCATATATTAACTAGGGCTTTCACCTACAAGGTAGATGAGCCACATACATCGACAAGTCGATTGCGTAAGCCAAAGTTAATAATATACCAATTAGCACATAACGAATTTTTATTAGTTATAATTGAGGTCTTCCCCAATTTGATAATTATTAAATAAATAAAACATGTGTGTATCAACTAAACAATTTATATCATAACAATAAACCATACTCCATGGCAAAACATGCATGTTCCACCATGGATTCCGCATAACAATTATCACCCAAGATACGCATATTACATGTCACATAACAATTATTCATTAATTAACCACATAAAATTAGCATGCAATCCTAGGGTTTCTACAAGTTTTACAAAATTAAAACCTAATAAAATAAAATTAGGGTAATCGACCCTTATTAAATAAAATTAGGGTTTCGAATTCAAAACCCTAGAAACCATAAAAAGCATGCAAATAATCATAAAGATTCAATTTTTATGTGTTTCGGTAATTAATTACATCATATTAACGGCTCGTGATGCCACTGTTGGAATTTTATACTCATAACAATTATATATAAAACAAATAACATCATCAAAGCATGCAGCGGAAGACAATAGGAATAATATATGTAATTAATTAACCAAATAAGAAACGCGTACCTTTTAGCAATTCAAGAATCAAACGTTGATATAACTCAAAAACCCAAAACCCCAACTTAAGGGTTTATATAATTCGACCCTAAGGAAATCGACCACCAAGAATTCACAAGCTCAGACGTGCTTGTCCTTTGTTCTTGTACACACGTACTAATAGCGATTTGATGTGGAAAAGCTAGTTCCTTGAATCACAAATAAACCAACACTAGTATCTTTGGGTTAAGCAAAATCGAAAAACCCTTGGGGTTGGGTGTTTCGACCGGCCACACAAAGAGGGAGAGAGGAGGAGAGAAATTAGGTTATTTGGTGATCCAAGATTAAGTTGTGAATGAATACAAAGGATTGTATTTATATTTAACTTAACTTGGTGACCAAGTTTGTGTGGGTTAGGGTTTGTAAACCCCAAACCGACCGGCCAAAACCCCAAAGGGGATTCTAGAACTTTCCCGACTTGTAATTTCATCTCTAGTCCTTCTAGTTAATATTTAACGACCGTTAACCAAACCTCGTTAATTATTTAACTATCGTTATGTTTTATTTCGTGACTAATAATTAATAATAATAACATTTTATTTATATTAATTATATACATCAATTCTCATACGTAATGTGTGCAATCCTGAAGTCTCGAGTTCGAATCCGGACATACTATTATTTAAATATCCATAAAACCTTTCATACTTCCTATTAGAACGTTATTCTCTTACTTTACAGTCAAGAGAATCCATTTAAATCATATTTATATGTGTTTTACCTTGCACACAATAAAGATTTCTCCCACTTGTGCATGGAACAACATCATGTAGCATATAAACAACACGATACACGTTCGTTTATTTGATTAATATGATTTGTGTCATAGATATAACAAGTAGATGTAGGACTATATTGATTAGTAAGGAAACGCACATGACTCTCCTTAAAACATAAGTGCCTACAATTGGAAAGTAATTATCTTTGAAGATAATCTGGGTTACTACACAGAAAATAAGGCTAGTAGCTCCCACTGAATTAGAAATCAATAAAACAACTTCTTATTCAAGAATGCAACACAAATGCTCCCCCTGAATCTAACAACATTGTAAGTGTTGCATAACCAGTGAAAACAACTTGCTTGCTTTTTTACTTTCCTACACCTTTGAAGAACCATACATAATCATTACTTAGGTACTAAAAGGTGTATTCTACTATGTGAATGATGGGTTATCCATCAATGTTATTAACTTGAAAATTGGGTATGCAATTTTTTCCTTAACAGGCCTACCATGCCTATTATGGTATGTAGCACCTTTAAAGGTTAAAGCAAAACAACTAGATAAATAATGCTAGTTTGCCTTTTACCAATTTTCGCGGTAAATAATCTAACTTCTAATTTAGTAACTCATATACATGTTTTCCAGTTAACCAACATTCATGTTGTTACAAAAGGATTCATACACCAAATGAGGGTAATGAAATCTTTATGGAAAATATGATGTGCAATTCATTGCTATGAGTTACATTAGAATTTAGACAATTCAAATATTCCTATTATACCTTTCTCATTCATGAAAAGAATAGGATTGAGTCTCATGCTTTTCCCATGGAAAAGAGACTTCGTTTGTCTTTTCGGTAAATTATTCTCGATCAAACATTTGTTTGAAAGCAGAATTGATCAATTTACTAATCAAAGACTAAACCACGTTTACGGTTAAATGTTGCATTTATACATTCAAAAGAATTACAAAATTCAATTTTAGTATTTTCGATAATTAACCTTTTCAAGAAAATTAAATACCCATGGTTCATAAACATATAACCATTTAATTTTCATTGATAACTAGGATCCAAATTGACATATTTTCATCACATCAGTTGATCTGCTAGTAATGAAAGTATTCAAAATGGTACGAGTCGAACCTCAATTGCCAATTTTCAAATTGCAACTCCTAGATTTATGGGATTTACATTTAGCCAATTTCAATTGCCATGTAAACATGTTTTATCCCCATCTTATGCCTTGAGTTGCCAGTTCTCACCGCAAAACTCAATTAAGTTGTCCAATTTAAGAAACTGCAAAATCATCCATGCCCGTTCTCACGTCACGTGGATATTTTACCCTTTGATTACGATAGAAATCACGTTCTCACGCAAATAAAAGGTAATCTCAGGTGTTTCCATTTCGTTGGATGGCATACAACTTAAATTAAGGGTAATAAATTTGATTTTGGTGTCAAATCAAATATGTACAAAGATGTCATGCATTCATCTTCGTAGCATAAGGTTTTATTAAAACAGTCATATCCTTATTTTAATGTTTAAGCTTTTCATCATCAAACTTTAATTGAGGTATTGGTTACACCAATTAAAGAATTACCTTTAATTACCACTATATCCTCACTGCATGAGTCATAAGACCCAAGTTATTGGATAATTACCACAAAAAGTGGCGTAGAATTTAAGGTCAATTCACCCTTAAGATTTTATGCACATTATATAGGAATACTTGGTAACTCCATTAAGACGCACAAACGAGCGGAGAATTAGGTCAGCGCGAAGCATATTACATACCCTCATCTTTAAGGTCACAATTTAATCTTACCAACCTTATACCCATCACACAGTTTGTCATTAATGGGTGAGCCGTTCTAACTATTTTGTGCAAAAAATCAATCAATTAAACGATTATGATTACTATGCTTAAAAATACATGTTTCATCATTGTTTAGGTCAGTTTATTTTTCTTATAAAAATACATTTGTTACACATAACAAACAAGCAAGTATTTAAAAAATAAACAAATAAACAATGAATGCATAACATAATAATAAGTCATGCATATCAAATAGCCACATGCAAACCTTTTGATAAATCCTATTAATAATCAATTCTAGATCTGTCAATATGTATATATTTAATTAAGACTTTCACCCGTTTTCAGCTATGTACAAGGTGAGCCACATGCATCGATTCATCGATTGCGTAAGTCAAAATTAAATATATATCACATAGCACATAATTGATTAATTAATAATTGTTGAGGTCTTCCCCAATTTAAGATCTATCATAATATTTAGTGTATATCACTTAACCAAGAAAGACATACAATAAAAGCAGATCCATGAAAATACATGCATATAATTATCATGGATATAAATCACACTTAACAATTAATGCAATTAAACAGAGTTACGCAATACACATAAAATTGCATGCATCATAGGGTTTCTAATCCAATTAAAACTCAAGTTTACAAAACCCTAATTAGGGCACCAAACCCCCCCCCCCCCAAAAAAAATTAGGGTTTAGGTTTTGCAAACCCTAGATCTACGCATACAAATAATAACACACTCATGTTTATTTTATTTATGTGTTTCAGTAATTAATTACTTGTTATACAAGGCTCGTGATGCCACTGTTGAGTTTAAGATATATGACATACAATAAAACATGTAGACACCACAGAGTACACAGCGGAAGACTAAGAATCATAACAAATAAATAATTAACTGAAGAATGCGTAACGTACCTCTTGCAAATTGTTAGATCTCTTCAATGAATGTGATGAAGTGGTTTAAAGAGTTGTCCCTTACCGTTTTACAACTCAAACCAATTGGTGTAAGAATAGTGTCTTACAACCACAGTTTTGTACACACGAATTAACCACGAATCAAAGCGATTGCTAGATCTAACACAAGTCCTTGTTTTATGAAAAACAAAACCAAAACACCCTTAGGAGGGGGTTCGGCCGAAGAATGCAAGAAAGAGGAGAGGGAAAGATCTAGGGTTAATTCAATGCACAAAGTTATGAAAAACCTTAACCCTAGCCTTTGTATATATAATGAATGTAAAACTTGTAGGAAAAGTTAGGGTTTTGGGCTTGGAATGCCCCCCTTGGCCGGCCATCATGGAGGAGAAAAGAGGGAACCCGAATCTTTTCCAAGTTTAAGATATTCACCATATATTCTCTCATTTTATTACATTTAACGGTCGTTAGTCATTTCCGTTAAATATTTAACGATCGTTAGACGGACTTAATGTGTAATAATTAATCGTAATCATTAACATTAATTATTAACTTTAATTCTCATTCGCTAATGTGTGCAATCCCATGGTCACGAGTTCGAATCCGAACATTCACGTATTTATAAATATATACATTTCCAACAGATGATATGTTTAAGAAAGATGTGAATTATTTTATAAAGAATGAACAAGCTAGGTTCCTTTTTGTTTGATTTATTACACAGTTTTGTTCGTTTTATATACAATGCTAACTTTGCACATATATTTTGTGGATATTTATTAATAGTTATTGATATGTGACAAGAGAAGAGGTGAATGTGCATATACTTGCTAACTTTGTAACATGGTGTGCCTCGAAGCATCATCTAACATTCTAAAACTATCCATTGAACATGATTTTAATAACAAAGCCTCGTTAGATCTAACTAGTTGGATATCCGCGCACAGCGGCGGCGATAAATATAGTTATATAATAAATATAGTAAATGAATTGCTAACCCAACTCTCCTCGCAATTCCCTACCCGCTTAGTGAATTCATTTCATAACACTTCAAATGTATTTGTGTTAGTTGTATGTGTTTGTTTGGGTTTTTCGTAAATTTCCCGTGACATAATTATTTTCGCATATAAAAAGACCTTCACAATCTCTTACCCGTCAAACACTTTCTCAAAAGTAAATGATTTTGATAAATAAAGTTTGTATTGATTGAAATAAAGGTTAAAGTTATAAAAATTTGAATCAAAATAAAATAAACCTACTAAAAATGTAAAAACTAAGGGTGCGTTTGGTATCCCACTATGGGAATGATACTATGACTATGAAAGTGATTAAAAATGTTTGTTTAAGATGAGGGGGCCACCACTATGGTAATGAATGATAAATATAATCCATACTCCATATACATCTAAAGAGGTAGGAATGGATCTTTCATTGGTGAGGGACCCACTACTACTATCAAACACATACCCATTGTCATTCATGACAACATACCAAACGCACCCTAAAAACTCATAAAAATATATCAAAATGGATGTTGAATTAAAGATAACAAAATTTTAAAAAATATGGTGAAATTAGATCATAAAAAAATTAAATGAATTAAAAGATATTTAAATTTAAAAATAAAGATGATTAATTAGTTAAAACGTGACATGTGTCACCCATTATTGGTTTCCTTATTTTAGTTTGTTAGAGCTCTTTTTTTTTATTTTTAGTTAGATAAGTGACACATGTCACTCAATGATTGGAGCTCCTTATCTTAATTTTTTGTGAAGCTCACAACTTAAATGTTTTATATAGTAGTATAGATATAGATAAAGGAGTTTGTTCACATAGAGCCACTTTGGTTTAATAATTTGTTTCGTGCATTGTTTTTCTTCTATGTCACCTATGGTGTCTTTGACAATGACAACAAATGGACAACAAAGCCTTGCCCCTTCTATGATATCTTCTAGGAGAGGTTAAACCATAATTCGTTTCGATAATATACTTTTTCTTTTTGTCTGGTCTGGTATTTGTACCTCGTTTTACTATTCGTTTTTCATGGGATGATGGAGATCATGTTTGGCCTTTGAAGTCAAACTATATAATTCAAAGCAACTCCAAAAAAAAGTATAGAAAAAATTGGATATCATTTAGTAATAAATGTAAACAGGAGCTTGAAACAAACTACAAACAACACCGAGGTTAAAACTTGACAAGTTGCTGTTTACAAGCATTTAGTATCTTTCCCTGCACGGGCTTCCTTACAAGCACTTAGTTTCTTTCCCTGCAAACGACTGAAATGCAACCATAAACAAGATAACATCATTCTGTAGAAAAATAAAAGGAGCTTTGTATATGTGCTTAAACATGATTCACCACCACCCTTCACGTGAATTACAAGTAACCGCACCCTAACTACAATGAAGGGAAATGCAATGTAACTACCTGAGCCTGAGCTAATCCTGAATAAAGTTGGGATGTAGAAGTCGTAACCACGAGTGGTGGTATCCCTTGCCCTAAGCACCATTCCGCTGGATGCCGCAGGATAAAAACAACCATCTACATTACAAGAAGATCAAGTAATGAGTTGAATTAAGCATACATTATCAGGAGGAGAATTGAGAAAAAATCAAGTGGATCAAACAAATATCAGAGGTGGCAAAAATGATATTTCTGCCTTTTTTTGTTTGAGTTGGTTATTGTTAAGTTGACCCCCGCTAGCTAATTTTAAAAATATAACCCAACACGATTTATTCACAGGTAAACGGCAACGGGTCAAGATTGTCACCTCTAAGTATCATGTGTCTATAATTTATGATAAAAATAACAATAATAATATAAGTAAAATAAATAAATAAATCAGAATAAGCGAACCTTGTTTAGTGGGTCGATAGCTATCTGATGGAAAAAACAATTTGATGTCCTGATAAAGCCTTTGTGTAAGACCTATTATGCATATAACATAATTCAAATAAGTACTTATAATAACTATACAAATACATAAAAACAATTGCAACTGACGAGATATTTTCCTCCATTTGAGGTCGAACTTTTTCATAAGAGCCAGCCGTTGCAATACTTTGACAGGGGCATGTTGAATACTAACCTTCAATTGTTTTGTCTCGGAGCCTTTTAATGCGATTAATCTCTACAAGAGCTGTGCCTTTTTGTGGACCTAATCATAAAAAATCACAAAAATGATACATTAGCAAGTAAGATAACCATTCTATAATAGGTACTCTGAGTTTCTACAAAAAGATCATGCCAGAAAGTGATATACCATCTGTATGTCTACGTAAACATTTCAACCTGTGCGCTTTTTTCTTATAGAGCTCTGCACGCAGACCACATTGTTAATAACTAAACTATCTACTTTAACCTTAAATAGACTGTATAGACTATAGAACAAATACAAAGAAATATACGAGAGCGACTGACTTTTCACACTCTTAGTTATATGTCTGATGCAAGACACGTAACGTACAGCCAATGCTTTTGTACCTGGATGAAGCATAAACAACTTAGACATAATACACAGAAATTAAACAATTAAATTAAACAGTTGTAATCTATGCAAGTTGATTTTCACGAGCAAAGTGAATTGATTTGCATTCAGGCAGCATATATGACCACAAGCAAAGCAAAATCCTATTAACTATTCTATATATATACTTATTGTATTCAGCTTGATTTGAAAAAACTATACTAATAGCTATGATAATGATTATAATATGTATTTCAGACAAGTATTATTTATGTGCGACCCATGTGGCCGCTTGTATAACCTTTAAGTTTTTACCAAAGACGTGCAATTTTTAGGTTGAATTGACAGAATTGTTTTTACTTTGCCAGTAGAAAAAATGAAACTGATATGCATATGATAAAGCGGGTTGTATGATGTTCGCAGTAGCAGATGCAAAATAGGGTGCATAGCAAACGGTTCAATCAGTCAAAACTAATCAAGAAACATACCGAATGGTTTACGATCGGAAAGAACAAACGCGCACACTGTTATTGCACATAAATCGATATTCCATATTAGTTCAGTGCGGTAGGTGCCAATATATCCTTCTTCGAAGGCCTCTATGGTCATGTCGAAGTGATAACCCGTGACAAACTTCGAAAACTTGCACTCCAGGAACTCAAAATGACGCAGCTTATTGTGTTCGCCATTCTTAACATGCTAAAAAAACAAAAATTTATTTATATGTCACAAGACTGAAAAAACGGAAGACTGAAAAGTTGAAAGCAGGCGGAACGAAACAATACCTGTTCAAAGGCACCATTGAAGGAATTAATAGCGTAGTTACCAATAATACTAACAATCGGATGTTCAACTTCAATTGACCTTTTTTCTTTAAATACTTGCTGCGACTTAAACGCACGAAAATTTGTCATGATATATGTGTATGAGAGAAGATGTATAAAAAAACAAGAAGAACAGAGAAGAAACATACAGTCTCCTTGTCAAACTCTATAAACTCCTGCCAGATTTTCTTCTCGTCTTCATTAGGAGAATACGTGTAAGAATTGTTCGCGAGCAGTAAATCTGCTGAAATAGAAACTTACCAAAGTTAACTTGTGAACAAACAAAGAAAACCCACAGAGACGCACATGATCATTCCAAACCAAAGACAAGTTAAGGACTTGTTCTTTAGCCTGCAAGATAAATGAATAAGAAAAACACCAAACAAAAGAATGAAAATGAGTACCACTATCAAACGCCATACGCGTATCTACCATGAAGGGCGCTTGGTTGAGTCCACCAAGTATAGAGAAACTTTGGACCTCTCTTACACGAGGGGTCCACTTAAAATCAGGAGGACTAACACCTGGCTTTGATACCTCTTGTACACGTGCCTGATGATATGATCAAAGTGTTAACATTGGGTGGGTTTTGGGTGGGTGGGGGGGCGGGGGGTTAAATCATTTGCTCATTTCAAGAAGTAAATAGCAAACCCGTCCTCTCTTAATCATAACCCATTTCTCATCTTCAAAATTCAGGGCATGCTTGGTAAGGGGTTACAGGGGGTAAGGATTGGGAAAGATAATGAATGATGGTGCTTGGTAAAGGATAATGAAATAGCCCATTACCCAACAAATTGAGGGGTATGTTTTTCTTTCCCTTTCCATTGCCATTCCCTTTCCCTTTCCTTAGTTTGAACCAAGCATACCCTCAAACTTGCTCATTTTGATTATAAGTTATATCTATATTTATTTTTTCTTTACCTAACTCTAACATATCCAGGGATATCATTTATACTATGTATGGCAAAACTTAATCTTTGGAAACCTGACAGCATTTCAAGTAGAAAAATTGGTGATGCAATATAAATCTATGCTGGAATGATAAAAAAATAAAGAGTAAATTGCATTTTTGGTCCCTAAGGTATGGCCAAACTGCAGCTTTCGTCCCTAACGTTTCGAAAGTTCAACGATAATCCCCATTTTAAAGGTTTTGCTGCATGTTTGGTCCCTAATCTGCAATTTAGGGACCAAACATGCAACGGAAACTTCAAACTTTAAGGGACCAAATCTGCAATTTAGAGACCAAACATGCAACAAAACATTCAAAATGAGGACTACCGCTGCATTTTCAAAACGTTAGGGACGAAACCTACAATTTGGCCATACCTTAAGGACCAAAAGTGCAATTTACTCAAAAATAAATAACCCTAAAGAGGAGGTTTTTGGCTTCGCCACTTCAGATAGCAAGAGCGACAGATGATTATTATTAGAACAATAAAAATTAAAGTATACATAAACATAGCTAGCAATAACTATTCTTACCTTATCTATATAGGATGACATCATCCTAATCCACTCGAGTGACTCTATAAATTTTCTACTGTTCACCATAATCACAATGTGAAATCAATAACATTTAAAAAAAAAAGTCAAAGACGGGCAAATGAAATATTTATGTAGTGTGAAAATAGTGACAGAAACAAAAAAACAAAATGGAAAAAAAAAAAGGTATTGTGCAAAGGTCTTAGAAACAATTTCATGTAGTTTGAAAATAATATATATAAAAAGGCATGGGAACATACCTTATGTGGTTAAAAGGAAGATCCTTGATCTGCTTGCAGAAGACCTCAACAATGTGAATCGTGTTCTTAATAGAATCCAATAGAAGTTTAGTATCCTTGTGGTTAGGGCGTGCCTCCAAATCTGTCTTGATGTCAATTACTCGCTTATAGCGGTTAAATAATTTCATTGAACGTTTATGTGAAGACCCTATCAATACAAACCAATATAATAAAAATAAAAGTTAATAATGAACTTTGCTTGATGGTTAATAAAATTATACTGTATACTTTAGCATTAAGGGGAAAAAATGTGTGGTAAGAAAAAAAGAAAGAAAATGCACATAGCAGGTAGGTACCCTCAACAATCCTGTTTCCCCTTTTGCATATGTCGTTCTTGCCCTCAAGATATGATCGAGCGCAGCAAGCAAATTAGAAAGTGAAAGAAAAAATAAAAAAGACAATTAACATGTATTATGCGATCTAATATGTTTCGTTTCTATCAATAATCAAAATACATCTCAAAGTGATACCAGTAGTAAGTAATAATGGGAGAGAGATATTATACCAAGAACGTTTTGGGGTAGACCTTTTCATCACCAGAATTCAAAAAAACAAATAAAAGTTATTATTAATGTTAGAAAAAATCAATGAACAATATACATACTTACTTTCTGCCGTCCCTCGCAGGAACGTGTTTATTGTAATTTGGACCATCGTAGTCTTTAAAATAACGTAAGTAGTCATGATCAGCAGGTAGTAAAGGTGGGATAAACCTGTTGATAAAAAAAAAAAATCAGCAACTGAATGAATTGATGGTAAGAGTATTATAACAAAGTGCCGCCTCAACCAAAAAACGTGAATGATAAAAATATATAGTGATTCGAATTACGTATTCTTCTTCTTCTTGGTATTCCTCATTGTTCAGGAAACCCTAACTCAAACAAATTGGATGAAAATTTGGACATTATATACTGGACGAGTTACATCGGGTTTGTGGGCTTTTTTTGGAGGGAGAATAATTGGTCTACACGGGTTATGACCTTTGACCCGCCAGCTTTTAAAAAAACTATATACTTTTTTATTGCCATGAAAAATTGTAAATGAATCAAATCCATTTACCTGCTAGACTTTGTCCCTGACTTTGGTAGAGCGGAAAGAATAGATGGAGAAAAACAGATTTTTTTGTCAGAGCCCTGTAGTTTAAAAACAAAAATACGCAACCCTTGTAGTTTAAAAAATAATTACATCACAAAATATTTATTTTATTTTTTTATTTGTTTCTTTTTACGCTTCAACAAAAGAAAAAACATAGTGGCAGTTATTATTGAAACATGGTTTCAATTTCATTTTTAAATTTGTTAATCATGACATTTTTTATTTGCTGTACACCCATAAGCTTTATGAATTCAAACTTGAAGTAATGAAACTTGACATTTGACAGTGGGGGCTTAGAACTTTGTTTTTTGATAGTACATTGCAACATATTACTCTATTAAATGGTTTCATTGTAATGTTTATATCTAGTTGGCTCATGCATATACATGTGAATTTCCTAAAACTTTCTCGTATCCTAGGCATATTGATTTTTCATATGCATTTTTTTGGTTAAAATATTGGTATGATGTTTTTAACTACTTTGTAGTTTTATAGGCTACTATGACATCAAAGTTTGTTGTACTATTATGTCACTGGGGTGGCAAAATTTGTGATGGACCACAAGGCATAAGCTATAATAAGCCTCCAAGTAAAGCTATCAAGGTTCAACATGAAATAAAATTCAATGAACTTGTTAATCAAATCCATTGTGCGATATCTACTGATAAGGAACACAATAGTATAAAAGTGATTTGTAGATATCCATCAGGCATTGGAAAGATGATGAAATATATTCATCTCCCTATTACGGACGATGGTGATATTGATATAATGTTCGATGCGCTTAGTCTACATCAAGAACTAAGCAACATTGAGCTATACTTAGAGGTTCAAACCAATGAACCAAAGCACCATACGGAGATGATGAAATATATTCATCTCCCTATTATGCTCGAGCTAATGGAGATCTGTTTACTCCACATGTTATTGCAAAGCAATCTGGCTCAATGTCAAAAGCTAGTGGACATAGCTTGAAATCATTTAACTGAGAAAAGGGAGTATTTGAGATAACGACTCGACGAGGAAAAAATGTGCAGGTTGTTAATCTTACGGAAGAAACTTGCACATGTGGTAAGTGGGAAATAAACATGTATCCATGTTCTCATGTATTGAGTGCGTGTGCTTATCTTCATTTGAACAGCTCACAGTTCATTCATAGATATTATTCTATTGTAGAGTATTCTTCAACTTGGGCATCTAAGTTTTCCCCACTTCCACATGAAGCATGTTGGCTGTCGTCTTCTACCACATTGCTTCCAAACTCAGATTCAATACGCAATGAAAGAGGTCATCCTCGATCAACTAGGCTAAAGAATGGAATGGACATTAAAGAAGGAAAAAAGACAAACCATTGTGGAATCTGTAGAGAAGGTGGCCATAATCAGCAAACTTGTCCTTCTAGGCATCGAAAAAGGCCCCATGATCTCTAAGGTTTGCTTGTTATCAAGGTAATTAACGTTTTTATGTGCATCACCATTTGTTATTCATTTTCAATTGTTTTTAAAGCTCTTAGTTATATATGCAGGTTATTCAATATTTGGCTCATGTGGAGGTATATGTTTCGATCATCGGATTATCCAAACGGTTTAGCTACTGAATTGAGATATCAGTTGAACATATATGCTTATTCAATCTAGACATGTAATAATTTGAATTTATTATGTTGAATGAATTTAATTTTTGATTTTCACCCATTGGCATGTTTATGTAATAGTTGGATTGATAACTTTGTGATCACATTTGTTTGTTCTAGTTATTATGAATTTTAAATGTTTATGTGATTTTGATGTTGTGATGTGTTATGAATTTGCTGAATCAAATCACATGATTTTATATATTATGACTCAAATGTAATGCTAAGGTACTGTTATGCTTTTAAAAAAGAAGGCT
This sequence comes from Chrysanthemum makinoi, assembly GCA_910596185.1. Classification (NCBI taxonomy): domain Eukaryota; kingdom Viridiplantae; phylum Streptophyta; class Magnoliopsida; order Asterales; family Asteraceae; genus Chrysanthemum; species Chrysanthemum makinoi. Next base: position 57,052,838 of record OU343223.1, on the reverse strand, counting down.
TGAAATGGTAGGTAACAAAACCATGGTTGGTGATGATCGCATTGGACATAAGACGGGACGTGATTTTTTTTCCGGTGGCAAGAATGGACTTGCGAGATGGGTACTAAAATATATATGTATCATGATTGGATATAATTTATTACTGTATTACTGATGAAAAAAAAAGAAAAAAAAAAGCAATTGCTATTATGTTGTAAATAACTTTTTAAGTACAATGTTTGTGTATATATGTTTTTAAACAACTATTATGTGGCAAAAAAATCAAAAAGAGAAAAACATAATGGAGAATGATTTTTCTCTTTGTTTGACGCAAAGAATGGAAACAAATGGTGAGGGGGTGTTTAGTTGGGGAAACACTTTTGTTTTATGGAAATCAATAACATAATGTTCTGAAAATCATAAAATCTCTTTATTTCATAACTTAACAAAGAAATTTAAAAAACAAATTTTAATTGTTTTCTTTTGTAACCCCCCCCCCCACCCAGATTCTCTTCAAAAAACTAAACGCGTTTTTTATATTTTCAAGTGTTTTACGAAGATAAATTTCTCTTTCTAATTTTTACAAAATTAAATATAAAAAACAAGAGTATTTTTCCTCCAACTAAACGCACCCTTAACGTCCTCTTACACCGTGTTCTTGATTTTTTTTAGTAAAGAAAAGTAAAATAATAGAAAGTAAACATTTTCAGCCCACTTTTGACAAGAAATACTTTACTTTAAAAATCACTCAAATTAAACTATTTTTCACACTTTTTCCTTTTCTTCTCCTCTTTAAGTGAAACTTAGGAACACAACTTTTTCTGTTTTTATTTTATTTTATTTTCTTTCCTCCTTAATCAAGACTCGAGAGCACAGTGTTAATTTTCCATTCTCTATCTTGGGTTATGATTCTCTACCCACTATGGTTAATAGAGAATTGTGACCAAGAGCACTGTATTCGATTGATGAATTTGGTTGGTTACTAAGTACCCAAATTCTAGCTTTCAATATTATTTTCATTAAGCTTATCTGAGTTGACAATTTTTTTTAAAAATCTTGTGATTTCACAACATTGGTTGCAGCAAATATTGTACGCTAGGCAATGTAGTGACATTGAAGAAGAAAAGACTCATATTCAAATGTTGTGGATCGTTATTTTTTGTGTGTTTGTTGATTCCTCACGATTGTAATTACAATAATACATGTATGAGGTTTATTAATGTCAGGATAATCGAACGTTACATAAACAACACAAAAGTCTAAATATAATGAATTCTCCAATAAAAGATAACATATATTAGCCCAAAGATTCAAACTAAAAATGGGATTACAAAGTTCCGCTTTTTGAATTTATTCTAAAGAAATTAAATATGCCAAAAATAATAAGTCTCTAATAGTCCACGTCAATTATATCATCTCTTGATGATATCAAATCACAACATACTATTCTCATTATTTATCCTATGCATATTGCTTGTTTTGTATTATTTTATATAAAAATTTATACTTAATCGCTTACTTTTGTAAATCTCAGTTATAAACAAGCAATTGGCGAAAGTTAGCTAGTTTGGACGTAAATTGGAGCAAAATGGATCAAGTTGGAAAAGTCTATTGAACTGACGAAAGATACGCCACACGCTAAGACTTAGACGAATATGAAGACCATTGCCTAACTTTGAAGCATACGCCGTATGGATTCATCCCATGTGCCGTATATGAAACCTTGGTCAACGAAGAAGATCTAACCTGTTTTACTCCAGATACGCCGCATGACATCCCATAGATGCGGCGTATCAATCTCAAGAATTCACCAGATACTCCAAGATATTGAAGACAACATACGCCGCATGAGGAATGAAGACACGCCGTGTCATATAAGGGTGTACGAATATTCCAGGATATAATAATCTTGAACCCCACGCGAAGTTACCTAGATACGGCGTATCAGATAAACCGATACGCCGTATCGACTAGGTTTCCATAATGTATAAATAGAGGATCGACTGCGAATTTTTGGAGCATTCACTCACACACAAAACCAGACAAGATAACATCATAATGTAGAAAAAAGGATATCCAAAGGGATATATCATTTATATTATGCATGGCAAAACTTAATCATTTTAATTCATACGCCTGGGTTCGAGCCCAAGGCTCATTTAGCTATTAGGGTTTTACCTTGTCTTATAAATACTCTTTGTAATATTTTAGTTAGATCAATAATTCTCTAGTTCTTCTCTTCTATTTCTAAAAGAGCTCGCACACGCTTGAAGTTGTGCCTTATCCCGATACAACCCCTAACAGGGTCGTATCAGCCTCCTTAACTTTCAAACTGGTTAGTCTTTATTTCTTAGACTATTATTTATGCATTTTTTTTACATTGCCAAAATTTCTTGCATTCCTTTCTCTCCACACATGGTACACAGCTGCTCACATACTATTTTCCTCAAGATACACCAAATTTTGTTACTATTTATAATTTGGGACATTTCTTTGATGATTTCTTTCCAATTCTGAGTACTTTTCTTAAATCAATAACTACTGCAAATTCCTCCATATTTCTGCATAATACTTACACTTGAATAACAAATGATCATGAGAGTCATTGTTTCCATCACACAAAGTACACTTCAAGATTTCATTAGGTTTCCATTTCAAGATTTTGTCTTGGGTTAGCAACTTCTCTTATACAGCCATCCATAGCACAAAGGCATGTTTTGAATTACATTGTGTAAACCAAACCATAGAATACCAAGACACTTCCTGTACTTCATCAATTTTATCTTTCCATACATTTTTAATACTCAGTTGTACAATTTTTCCTTGATTATATATTGAAACAGCCTCATTCTTAACTGAATTTTGAAAAACTGGAACCTTATTCTTTTTTACAAATGCATGTCATAAAAGCTAAGCCTAATGTATTTTATCAAAATTTTGCCTACATAATTTAGATTAATTAAGCGGTTAAACAAAACTTTATTTCTTCAAAGAATTAAACCCTTTTAACTACGCACTTTTTAGTTTCTACACTACGTTATTGTAAAACTGATTGAATGAATAATATAATTGCGTACCTCTGCATTTCTTGTCCAAACGACGTACCATTATTTGAGTGAAAAAATTAAAGGCGACCCTCGCATATCCTTTCTCGCCCCATTCTTCACCGTATGAATTTTTAATTTCAACAAAATGATCAGTTTGATCATTAGAAATGGTATTCACACCGGTTATAACAACCGCGTGTCCACATTCTTTCCCTAGTCTTTCTACATACCGAGGTCCTTTCATATGCTCTGCATGACTAAATGGTTTCCTGTGAAAAGTAGCACGAGCCACATCCGGATCAGATAGCAAACCCAATTTACAACCGGCAGCAAGAGTGTATTTTGGACCGGTGGGACGATAGTTTTTAATTATTTCCTTCTTAATGTCTTTTGGGCCATAACAAATCTTTGCACCATCTAGCCAGAAAAATTTACCGCTTTGTACCGAGCTACCTATCATTAGTGTAAGAATGAAATGGTCATCCTGATTTGACTGTAACCCAAGACAACAAGGGTCGTCAGTATTAGTCAAATAAAGGCAGGGACGGAGCTAGTGGGGGGGGGGGGGGCTGGAGGGTGCTCAGCCACCCCTAACTGGTCAAGCCTACCTACCTACCTAGCGAGATCGGCTATTTTTTTATTTATTTTTATTTATTTATTTATTTTTTCAGCAAGTTTGAATGACACAGAGCCACAGAGGTTGTGTGGTGATAAAGACAAAGGTAGAAGATAGAAAAAGAAAAGAAGGTAAAGTGAGTATGTACTATTTGGTTTTGTCTTTTCATAGGTTTTATCTTTTCTTTTGTGTTTTGCTACTATTTTATTTTATACTTCTTTTTCTTGTTTATTTAATAAGAGTAGGTGGTATTGTCTTGTAGTTGATGTTTGATGTAGAGCAACAAAAAACGCAAATAAGTACGGCAATTTTTAAGTAAACATGCTTTAGTTTTTTCACACTAAATACTTTAATATGCCATCTGAACTTGTAGTTTTTTAAGAAAACTATTAAACTTGTAATCTTGTTTTTTATTTCTATTCTTACTAAGGTTTGAATTTTAAACTTGAAACTTATGGCTCCAACAAAATAACTTTCTTTTGAAAATGGATTGTTTGAATTCTATTCGACGATTCAAATTCATTATATCTAGTTTTAATACTATGTTGGATCTAACTATTTTCTTTTATTTGGGTTGAGTGTTAATTTACAACTTTGTTTTAAATCATTGTAAGAATAATTGCTAACGGATGTAATTGTTACGAGGTATAAATGTAGCTGTAAAACGTATGTCGAACGATTTGAACTTCAATCCAACTTCTAAAACAAGGAATTGTATATTACTATCGGGAAATTTTTATTTGAGCCCCCTTAATACAAATTCCTGGCTCCGTCTCTGAATAAAGGCATGCATTTGCTAAAGTTTTACAGCCTAAATCTATCAAAATTTGGGGTGAAATAACGAGCTTTCGTAAGCCCAATGTGATTCGATAGATAACTGTTAGTACATCCGACACGACGAGAGCCAAACATATTCCTTCACCCATTTGATTGTACACCAACTTGTTAAGATGCTTGACCGAGCACTCGATTCTCTCCTCATCATTTTCCTCCATGTGATAGTTTGAGTTTTGAAGTGTATTATTCGGCTAAGTGTTCTTAAAATGAGAAAAAAAGAAAGAAAAAAATATGGGAACAAGAAAGAAAGACTCGACGGCGACAAGTACAGTAGGAGGCTAGTAGCTTACACTCTATTTTTCATAAAATATGAGATATTGTATACGAAGTATCCACTATATATGCTTTATGGGTGATTAGTCACAGAGTGGTCAAATTCCTAAGAATGTCACATTATGTTAAGATGACATAAAACATAGGTAATTATTAGTATCTACTTTATTGTTTTGAAATGATGTTCACTTTTTCTAACATATAAAAGTGTAATATCCATCATATAATAGGGATTACTAGTCGTTACGCATAAATAAATATTTTGTTATAGATTTTGTATGCAAAGTTGAAATGATATATACATCATGTGCGTACAATGAACATGAATGCTATACACTACACTGCGTGATGTAGTTGTTTTATGTTTTGTTCCTTTTTTGTCATAGGGTTGAGGGCAGGGGCGGACGGAGCAAGTGGGCTGGAGGGTGCTCGGCCACCCCCAAGTGGTCATGCCATACACTATTTGGTTTTGTCTTTTCATAGGTTTTATCTTTTCTTTTGTGATTTGCTACTATTTCTTTTGTACTACTTTTTCTTGTTTATTTAATAAGAGTAGGTGATATTGTTATGTAGTTGATGTTTGATGTAGAGCAACAAAAAATACAAATAAGTACGGTAATTTTTAAGTAAACATGCTTCAGTTTTTTCGTACCAGATACTTTAACATGACAAATGAAAATGTAGTTTTTTAAGAAAAGTATTAAACTTGTAATCTTTATTTATTTTTTATTTTTTATTTATTTTTTATTTTTTCTTACTAAGGTTTGAATTTTAAACTTGAAACTTATGGCTCCAACAAAATAACTTTCTTTTGAAAATGGATTGTTTGAATTCTATTCGACGATTCAAATTCATTATATCTAGTTTTAATACCATGTTGGATCTAACTATTTTCTTTTATTTGAGTTGAGTGTTAATTTACAACTTTGTTTTAAATCATTGTAAGAATAAGTGCTAACGGATGTAATTGTCACGAGGTATAAATGTAGCTGTAAAATGTATGTCGAACGATTTGAACTTCAATCCAACTTCTAAAACAAGGAATTGTATATTACTATCGGGAATTTTTTTTTGAGCCCCCCTTAATACAAATTCCTGGCTCCGTCTCTGAATAAAGGCATGCATTTGCTAAAGTTTTACAGCCGAAATCTGTTAGAATTTAGTAAATCCAGTTATTAAAGTGTGGGTCACCTCAAGTATATGTAATCGTTAGAAAGCTCGTAGTCGTAGTTATTTACAGTTAAGTAGTATTTAGTTATGTAACACCGTGGAGGACGGACGGGTCTTTACCCACTGTATGCCTAATCCACAGCCCGTAGGTGGCGATTTGTGTAAGACTATAAATACTCTCTACCTCCCAAGGTAGAGAGTTGGAGCTCATAATAAGATTTTCACTTTCTCTCACTAAGTTCCCAAACCTCTAACTCTTTTACATATCCTTGGATTTCTAGTGGTTTTAGATGGTTTTTGAGTTTGAAAAAGTTTAGTGGTTTTTGCATCATTTGGATCATTTCTTGTGTTAAAGTTTGAATTTTGGGTGTACTTTTGTCTTTAGAATCATTGTAAGTGCTTGGGTTTTGATTTGGAAAGCTTGAATCATTGTGGTTGGGCTTGTTTTGGATTGAAAAGTGTGTTTTCGAAGTTTTTCTTGCTAGCGACTTGACTCTCGTAGTGTTTTTCTTCGTAGCGACTTGCTTCAGTAATTGTTAGCGAGTTGTAGTGTTAAGTGTTCGTGTAAGGTTCCCAAATATGCAACACAAGTATCAATAGAAGAGATAAGATGAAGAAGAGATCGGTTGAACAATAATCAAACACATACACACACGATATAAAGAAAGGTTAGGCGTAGGAGTATGTGAAAGAGATAAATTGAACAACCAACCCTCAAGTGAGGGTTATTACAATGTATTTATAGGAGGGAAGCTAGGGCAACACTCCTAGTTCCCATCCTTTTCCTTATTGGACTAGGCCTAGGCTTATGGGCCTTCTACATAAGCCTAAGGCTAATTACTAACATAAAGGCCATATTAAGCTAACTATTACATATAAATTACTAACACTTGAATTAAGGTTTAGGAGTGATTCTAACAATATCCCCCTCAAGTGTTGGTGATGAATACAAACGGTGAAAGTGCTGATGTAATATCAGCTTTGACGTCTTCTGACATTCTTCTTTCTTGTGAGAAGAATTGCCTTGATTCGAACAATCTCCCCAGTGTAGAGAAATTGTTTTCTTTAAACAGTTCTGCTTTGACGTCATCATAATCTTTGTTCTTTGATCATTGTTCTTTGTGATGGTAGTGATAGTATGTTGTTGTTGTCTACATCAAGTCTGCCTCAGGTCTGCTTCGCTGCTCCAGTGTCTCCACGTCATTCTTCAACATGCTCACACGCTCTTTGACATTGGAATTCAGTACTGATGAAGTTCTTTAAGTCTTTAACTTTGTAGATTCTTTGGTTTGACGAAGAATCATTCTGACTTTTGTGTTGCTTGTAGTTAGAACTTCCATTAGTGATAATGTTGGCATGAGCATGTGAAGAATCTGCACGATCATTCCGCTCTAGAGCTTCCATAAGAAGAAAAACATGAAAAACGGTTAGTAATAAGCGGATACCGGCACTTACAAGTTCGAACTTCGAGAGTGTTGATAGCATAGTGTGAAAACACAACTCTAATTCTCACAAAGGCCATTCCTGAACCGGAGTCCCACAAGTGAGATAACACGATGTACCGAAGTACATCTACGGTTCAGATGAGTCGCTGAGGTACACCGAAGCATCACCTCACGACTGTAGACCGTTTGAGACCACTAAGTGTAATCCACGGGGAGTTACCGAAGCGACCTGCTGTCAGGGTTGTTTGATGTTGACCCGGCGAGGAGTTTCCATTTAATCACTGAGGATCACAATTGGGAACCTCTCATAAATGTTCTCGACAGATTGCTAAGATCTGTGAAGGACTCGATAACGCATCACCCTGCTGTTCTTATTGTTGAACACCAAGTGATGAAATGTCAAGTGTACCTAAGAGATCTTTTGATGAATCTCGTGGCTCTAGACTCAATAGTGCGTTTTGGTTTTCCTGAGCGGAGACTAGGGAGAGGGTCTCCTTCTTCAATACCAACAATCTCTAAGAGAAAGCCGATAGTTTACGTAGGGTTCCCTGTGAGAATGAAACAAGCTTCTGTTGAGAGAAACTTGAGTGGCTAAGAAGGTTTAGTGCATGCGTCACTGGGTCCATGACGAATTTTAATCTTCAATACTGGCGTCATCAAGTGACAACCAGTAACATATGAATTGAACCCGGTGTCCGCCCTAAGTTGAATAATTTGGAGGGCTATTTCTTTTCACCCTTTTCTTTACATTTCTTTTTAATTCTTCAACTCCTTCTTTCTCCGATTCTCATTTTCTCCTTTTTACAATCATACCTAAGGACTTCTAATTCTAACTATTGGTAGTGTCCTTGGGTAGATCCCTCCGGCTCTGGCGGATCATAGGATGGTTATTCCTAACCTTAATCACCTTATAACTCCATTGCCATAAAACCATTTTCAAGAAAATCTCTCGTAGTGTTTGTAAATGAAAAACATTTTGTACCACTGTGAGAGTTTTATCTTTTAGCATAAATACTCCCCCTCCACACGTGCTTAAGTGTTGAGACAGAAATCTTCACGGTGAGAGAAGAGCGCGCACTTTTGAATTGATCGACTAAAGATAGACAATTCCCCGAGAGACACGGTTACGTTGAATAGTTAAGGAGTTACATTGTCAGCTTTTAGGTGACAACTAGCTCTAATAACTATCTTGAAGGTGTGGACAAACCTCGAAAGGTTGTCAAACCCGTCAAAGATTATGTCTACCAGGAGTTTCTCGAATGGTACATTCTACTCGGACAAGTCCTTTGCGAGACACGTTTACATCACTAGCGAACTAGCTTGAAATTATTACTCGTCCCGGACAAGTATTTTCGAGTTACTAACAGTTAAGATCTCGTCAATTCGTTGGTTAAGTCTGTAGCACAAAGATTCATTTGCAGTTACACAACATATTTCTTATCACATAAATTTTCTCCCCCTCAAAAATAGCATATAAATGTTATTTTTGAAGAAGTGTTGAGAATAAATATGACCATTTTGAGTTTTGTGGGAAGATGACCACTGTGAACAATTTGTGAACAAAGATTTTATGTCAAATACTCCCCCTCAACGAGTGATATAAACGGTTGAGGTTTTGAAAATCATAAGGGGAAGTACTTGTTCTTTTGAGCAAAACCTTGAAAAGTGAAAGGTTTGATAGGTTTTACTCAAAAGTAAGAAGCTTTCGCTCCTTTTATAAGGATTGTGGCACTGAAGCGTACCACAGGGTCCTTTCTTGACAAGTACGGGTTGTACACTATTATGTGTGCAAAAGCCACTGTCAGATAATCAAACAAACAAAATCACAATCAAGAGAGTACCCAATGATTACAGATGATCAGCTACTTTCTGAGGACGTTGGAAAGTCAGAATCGAAAATTTTGGTCATCCTCCCACATAGCTCTCCAACCGTTGCATCTGATCCCGATGAATCAAACATTCATCAATCCTAGTGATAAATCAACGAACATCCTTGCGATCCTTTGAATTCCATCTCTTCGTCTGAATTATACCCAACTCAATGTCCTTCAATCGATATGCCAATCCATCTCGAACCATCTCCAGGGTGGCGTCATAGAACTTAGTGAATTTCATCGAAAGCCATGAAGCAAGTATGATGATTTTCACTTTGGTAGACAAACCCAAACTTTTGTTTATGAACGATTTTGTACTGAGGTTCTTGATTGATTCCGATGAAGTGTAGAATTTAGGTAAGATTCGACCCTGAGGTGGAGAACTTCAAATCGCTATTTGATTTGAAGCGTATGAAAAAAAGGAGTGCAGTAATGTACTTGATCTAAATTTCGGTTGAGGTTCTGGTTGGGGCTCAGGTATGTCGTGATCGTCACCACCAGTGTATGTAGAGTAATCAACGGTTTTCTCCATTGGTGGTGTGGTTTCTGAATCCCTTGGTTGATCAGATGGTGGTCGCTGTGTAGCTTATTGTGTAGTGGTGATAACCTGCTTAACCATTTGTCGAATCATTAGATGGAGTTGCCTTCTTAAAAAATTTTGTTGTTGACATAGGTGTTTCTTATGTTGATGGAGGTGATGATTGAGATGATGATTTGGATTTGGTGGAAGTGTCAAGAGGTGTTTTTAGAAGACTTTTGAGTTTTTGTATTGGATTGTCAACTATGTAGTTGTCTGATTCCTTCTTAAACTTTTCCTTCTCATCTCTAGCAGCTTCTTTTTCCTCTTTTCGAATCATTTCCTCTTCAGCCGCCAAATTATCATCATCAGGGACTCTTTCATCCTTATCATGATCGTAATCTCCTTCGTCATATATTTCCACATCTTCACCATGATTTTCTTCTTGCGGATGTTTCAGTTGTTGTTGTGGTTGCTTCATTTCAACAGTTGTGGTGACAGTGACACCCTGATCCTTACCGGGTTGATTAACCGGATCGGATGGGGTAAGAGATGTTTGCAATGGTTCTTCCATGAGTGGAGGACTACTACTTGACCCTCCTGCCCCACCGGGTTGATTAACCGGAAAGGTTGAAGCATGGTGTTCCATCCTTTTTCTGCTTTAATGTCTTATGAAATTTTATTTCCTCTTCCATTGAATCATACTCATCATCAGGATGACTTTGTGAGCATGAATTTGAATGGATGTTGCAGATGGATGTCCACAGCAATTATGCAAGATGATTCAGAGCATATGAAGTTGTTGAAGATGACCCGGAGATTGTTCTTGCCAATTGTTTTGTCGTATCCAGCTGGGAATGTGTTTGCCATCAAGAGCTCAGCTGGGGCATTGATGTTTGCTTGATTTGTAGCCATTTTGTGATCTGAAAGACATTAGACAAAAAGACAGACATATGGAAACACAATGTGTTTGTTTTAGTCTGATTCATTATCTAATTCCTTGTTTGATGGTAACATGTTTATGTTAGTTACAAGTCCTAAATCACATTTGTCCAATTGTTTAAAGTTGATGTGATAAGTTATGTGAACATGTTAATATTGAAATTTCAAAGTTCAAATATTCACTTAACACACAACATATTAACTTTTGTAAGCATAAGCGTAACATTAGATAATAGTGACTTATGAGTAACATTTAACAAGTAAGATATGCGTAATAGGCCAAAGTATAGTGAATAGTGGTTTTGGAGTAACAAGGATCCTTATGCGTAAGAAAGGAGCTTATGAGTAAGAGTAAGCTAAAGCGTAAGACCAAGCTTATGCGTAAGAGTTTCTTACGCGTAAGACAAGTTCAAAGGCTTTTAGGCTTACGCGTAGGAATAAGCTAGATGTTATGCGTAAAGTTTACTCGTAAGAGTAAAGCTTATGCGTAACAAGCCTTGTTTACGAATATCTTTCCAAGATACACGTAATCCACTGTAGACCTCTTATGCGTAACATGTTAAACATAAACATGAAAACATGATTGCAGTTAATTCCAAACATCTTTATAGATCACAAAACAAGCACAAGAACATATCAGATATACACACAAAGACTTAGGCGTAAAATTACTTAAACCCTAAACCCTTAATCTGTGCGTAAGAGATATAGCCACACAAATCAAACAAGAATGTTTTTGGAGTGTCCTAGATGTCATATGAATGCAATGGAACAAGATTTAACACATTTCCACCACAGAATCAGAAGATTCATGGGAGATGAACCCTAAAAAACCTAAAACTTAAAGTCTTACAGTTTAGATGTTTCTGGGCTAATTTAAAGGTTCAAATCATGCATATATACTTATTCTAACACTTTCTTGACCACCTAATAACATATCACAGAATGGAAAAAACCCAAGATGAGCGCAAGAACCCTAGAATTCAAATTAATGAAATTTAAGATTCTGGATGGTTTTGGACGATTGAAACAAGTTTAATAGACACTAAGAAAGGTTTTAACACAACTCATTTCAATCCAAACACTTTTATGTATAAACATCCAATTCGTTCGAGTGAACAATTTTCCAAAATCAGTTTAAAGAGTTTTAACCGTTGGATTTGAAAGATTTTTTGAAATCCTTGTTTAGAATCTTGATCAAAACAATTTAGAACTTACAGATTATTAACAGCTTGAACGGATTTAGAAGATTTTATTTGGGCCGTTTGATCTTGGTGGTTTAGGAGTAAATGATTTTGACACATTCAGTCCCTCAACCTTAAAGAGGTTCCTACTAAGATCCTTTACTTCCGTTTATGTTAGACAAAACACATGTAAGGCAAGAAACTTAACGATACTCCCCTCGACTTTTGAAATAATGAATTTTGAAGACATTTGAGTCCGAGGAGAGTATTTGATAAGAAACGTATCCACCATTTTGGAAGAAACAACATATTTTAGAAAAACATGGAAGTACAAGGTTTTATGAAACTGAAAAATATTTACTTTCTTCCCCTCAACACTTGTTCGGGAAAAATAGTGAAAGATTTGATAGAACAAAGTGTTGACTGAAGATATGTACTTGCGATGTTTGAAAGAATATAGATAGAAGAATATTTTTGAGATTTTGAGATTTTATATTTTTGTATTTTGATTTTTTTTAAAAAATTTACAAAAGAGGTTTTGGTGTTTGACTGGTTTTAAGAATGTTTTAAGAGTTCATCCAGTTCCTCTTGAGTCAAACACCGCATACCAATCCGGTGGACCAACTCATTAAACCTAGCAGGAGCTAAGGTTTTGGTGAGGAGATCTGCCAATTGGTATACTGTACCCACAAAATATAATTCAACAGTACCCTGTTCCACGTGGTCCTTGATGAAATGATATTGAAGATCGATGTGCTTTGATTTAGAGTGTTGAACTGAGTTGCACGATATCGCAATAGCACTTCGATTGTCGCAGTACATCGGGATTCTGTCAAATACGTAACCATAGTTTTTGAGTTGTGTTCTCATCCAAATGACTTGAGCACAACACGCCGACATGGCTACATATTCTGCTTCGGTTGATGACAGCGATGTACAGTCCTGCTTCTTCGATTGCCAAGATACCAGTTTGTCACCAAGAAATTGTAGTGCTCCTGAAGTACCTTTCCGAGAGTCTAAGCGACTGCGTATCAGCGTCTAAAAAGCTATTAGTTCAAAACCAGAATCCTTCGGATACCAAATCCCCAAATTAATGGTTCCCTTGATGTATCGGAGGATTCTTTTAGCCTCAGAGAGGTGGGTTTCAGTTGGTCGCGACTGATAACGGGAGCAAAGATAAACGGTGATCGGTCCCGAACCGTCAAGCTTAATCACTCAAGCCGGCCACTTGTGAATGGCTGACCGTAATAAACTTAAAACTGCTTCAGAAACCAAATGCAATTTAAGATCAGAGGAATATAGGGGATTCCTGGGTCGTTAAGTCCTACGGAGGATGAATTGGTGTTAAACAACTTCAGATGTCGAGTAATCACTAAGGATAGTGATCAGAAAGGATTTTGATGAATAATTATACCTAAAGAAAAGATCTATAAATTACAGCGACTTAAATGCAAATTAAAGGAAATAAAAGATAAAGTATATTAAATAAACGCTATCACTATTTTAAAATGATGAACGTTTAAAACCTAAAACATACGTTTAAATAAAATTACGTAAACGTACAAAATAAAACGTGAGTTTTAAGAAATAAAATTCCTACAAATATGAAAATGATATTTTTACAATCCTAATAATAAAATAAAATTATAAGAAAAATAAAATTATTTTTATGACTATTTATTTAATTATTATTAATTAAAAACTATTTATTAAGTATTTAAAATGCACTAAAATGTAAGAAAATACAAAATTAACCTAGAAAAATAAAATTATAACTTAGAAAAATCTAAAATATGATAAAACTTATTTTAAAACTGAAAATATATTTTTTTGACTTTTTTTTATTTATTATTAATTTAATACTATTTAAAACTAATTAAAATGCTAGAAAATACTATTTAAACCAAGAAAATTATGGAAAAATATTTTTTATGACTTTTATATTTATCTTAATCTATGAAAATTGAAAACATATTTTTTTAAGCTTTTTCTAATTTATTTGAATAAAAAGCTAATTAAAAATGCTAAAAACTAAAATTAAATGCAGAAAAATAGCAAATGAACAGTGAAAAATATGAAAACTTCCAGAATATTATAAAATATTATTCTAAATATAGGAAAAATAATAAAAGTGGTGCAGGTGTTCAATAATTAGGTTCTGTAGTGAAAAGTGCTTATAAATAAGCACTAAAAATAAGCTATAAGTACCAAATGAGCACCAAATTATCACAGAAGCTAGAGTATGCTAAAATTACTTAAAACCAACATATTACAACTATCCTAAACCTCTGAAAAACAATCTACAATGATATGGGTCTATTTAAGCACTAGTGCCAAACACCCCTTATGTACTAACTTTAAGCCCTTGTTAAGCCAGCTTATAAAAATCACAAAAATAAACTAAAATCACCATGAAAACCACTACCAACCAACGTGTCTAAATCCAGAATTTCAGCTAATAAGGACTAAAATTGAGGAAACTAAAAATGCAAAAGTGGAAGCTATGGAAACGGGTCAAAATGGGCTATTAAGCTTGCATAAGCTAATAAAAGCTACCACTACTGAACCAAAGGTTGAATAAGCTATAAACAAGTTATGGGAACTTAGAATAAGCAACAACAACAAGAAAAACACACTAAATAAGCAAAAATAAGGAATAAGCAAAAACGGGAGTTTTGTGAAAAAGGGCTTAAAAGAAGCTAATGAATAAGCAGTTAATAAGCTAAGTAGAGATAAACTAATATTTTTATAATTAAGATGAGCAGCTAAACTTTAATATCCCAAAAGCTTATATCCTAAATCCTAATGGTAAGATCACAATAAAATTACAACGTTTATTCAAAAACTGCAACTAGGAAATTTTGACTTTTTTAATTACACTAAGAATTTGACTTTAATGAATTTGTGATTGATTTTATAAACTGAACATGTTATGATAAGCTATAATAAGATGATATTAAGCTAGAGTAACAAGTTTTAAGCTAATTTGATGAGAATATGTAACGAAATCTCACTTGTGATATGCAAATTAAGATTATAGGCTATTTTGACTTTTTACTAAACTAGGACTAGTTTTATTGTTTGTGAGCTAATATGACCTAATATAACATGTATCAAATAAGAACAATGATATGAACTACCTTAAGACCAATTTACATAGTAAACCAAACACCCTTATATAAGGCAGTTTTGAAGCTTAATATGCTAAAACAAACTTTTAAACCAAGTAATCTATTTATTAACTTGTAATTACTATATTTAAACAGAATTAAGCTATATTTAATAAGATTATAACAACTATACTCAAAAGTGCAAATTTTTAAGGAATGGCTTACAAGTTGTATTTAGGCACAAAACTGAGAATCAAGGTTTCAAATCACACCCTATGGCTTCCCAATAAGCCTCTAAACCATTTTCATCCAATAACCAACATGCTTCAGCTTTTGATCTCCATTTCCACAGATTTTTTTATTTTTTTACTATTTTATTGGAATTTTTGAGAATTTTTCTTTTTAAAACTTAAACTGAATTTAAAATGTTTTAATAGCTTAAACAAGCCACTAGGAGCTTATATAAGCTTATAAGTCCAATACAACAACTGATAACAACATTTAAATACTTTGAGAATTCGACTTTGGAAAATTGCATAATCTTGAAATGAACTTAAAACTGAAATTGAGGTTTAACAAAGGTTTTATTACACACTAATTATCTGAATTCTGAGCTTCAAAGTTTAAACATACACTTGAATATAAAAAACGACATACCAAAAATAAAATTACACTACTACTCTACTACTTTCTTTCTCTCAGCTTCTTTCTTCTTTATAGA
This sequence comes from Chrysanthemum makinoi, assembly GCA_910596185.1. Taxonomy (NCBI): domain Eukaryota; kingdom Viridiplantae; phylum Streptophyta; class Magnoliopsida; order Asterales; family Asteraceae; genus Chrysanthemum; species Chrysanthemum makinoi. Next base: position 57,037,123 of record OU343223.1, on the reverse strand, counting down.
TGACTTCTAGAACTCTGTGGGTCCCACTTGGTCTTTCCCATAAATAATATCAGCCTTTGGATGGGTCAAATTCATCTTGGCCTTCAAAAGCTGCTTTTGCGCCAAAAGTCCTAAAGTTAACGTGAGGCAGTTTTGAGCAATTAAAGAACTTTGGAGGGATGTGTTGGAGGAGGGGACAAGTAGGAGAGTAGGTGATGAGCTGGTGGTGAGGTGGAAGTAGCAGGTGGAGGGGATAAGTAGGCACAAGTGTAAAGTGGGAGATGGTGAACAGTGCACGCGGGTTTTATTCTTTTTAAATCATGGGCGGGTTAAGCTGGATTTGGGAGAGTTAAATAAAAGGGTTGGGTTGAATGGATTTGGATTTTGGGTTTATTAATAAAAGGATCCGTTTGGTTTAGTTATCACAAGGACCATTTTTGTAACTTCTGAAAATAAAGGACTGAACCTGTAACATTTCCAAAGTTATTCAAAGGACTAAACCTGCCAAGTTTCATTACTACAAGGACTATAAAAGATAATTTTCCATTTTAAAGTATCTGAGGACTATTTGTGTCATTTTAGAAACTTGAGGGACCAATATTGTAATTTCTCCAAAGTTTACCATAAGGACCAATTTTGTCATTTATGAATAGTACAAGGTTAATATTTGATAATTTTCACTTTTAAATTAACCAAGGACTATATTTGACATTTTCCAAACTTAAGGGACTAAAGTTGTCATTTTGTAAATTTTAAACTTTAAAGGGTTTATTTTGACAACTTTTGAATCCCATGGACCTTAAATGACATTTTTCTTTATTTTAATTTACCAGGGACTAAATTTGACAATTTTTGAAACTTGGGGGACTAAAACTGCCAATTATGCAAACTTGATATGTTTTTCACCAGATTTTGGTATTTTTGCATTTAAAACACATAAAACACTTGTTTGTGATATTTTCATCATTTTGATGCATTTCTGAGTGTTTTCAGATGTTTTTGCAGTCTAGATGGTATAAAAATGATGAGTATTTAGACACTCATCAATCCCCCACACTAAGATATCGCTAGTCCCTAGCAATGATTTGAGAAACATTAATGGATTTTATCTCTTTACCAAAAGCCATTACTTCTGGAGTAGCCAATTGTTTTAGTTCAAGTAAGAACTTTGGTACAATGATAACCAAATGCTTTTGAGCAAATCACCGGTAACGGATTTGATTTGTCTTTACCAGTAGCCGTTTGCTTCTGGACTAGCCAACTCTTAGATAAATTATCAATATTATCTTTGGTGAGGTGATTACCAATTATGGTTTTTCCACTGCCTTTACCACAAGCCATAAACTTGCGGGCTAGCCAACTCTTCACTTTTAAGGATATGGTGAGGTGAATACCATACAATTTTGGGCAAATTGCAAGCCGTCAACGGATTTGAGATATCTTTACCAAGAGCCGCTTGCTCTGGATTAGCCATCCTTATGTGGGTTAGACATGGTGGAGTGATTACCATTTGTTGTGTTTAGTACATAGTACTTCCACTAAAAAAAAATTTAAATTTGGCCATTTTGGGGGAAAAAGGGACTAAAAGGGTACATTTTATGATCAAATTCGCCAGAATTCCCCCCCCACACTTAGAAATGAATATTGTCCTCAATATTCAAAGTACCGGCTGTTATGCCGAAACTTAGAACGTAAAAAGATAACATTACTAGCCAAGTGTAGAAACACAACAATTATTCTCTTTTTTAATATTTAAAATTTTCATTCATTTTTTAAGATATATATACAACATGTGGGGCATCTCCCCCACACTAGGGTGGTACACACGGGTGAAAACCCATGTTTAACTATTGTTTTTGATTACCAAGTCGCTAGCTTGACTTCGACCCGAATTAATTTGTTCATGGGAAGTAAGTGGAAGAGACAATCTCCATCGGACTTTCATTCAAGATGTTTGTATAAACATTGAAGTACGTGAAAGTTCCACACCGATGAGATATACATAGAACCAGCTCAAAAATGATAAATGAAAATGCCGGGGTCAAAGATAATGTCTTCATTCCTGAAGGAGTGAAGAACAGGAGAATCACGGATATATGAAGAAAAGAAAGAAAATCATGATAAAAATCATGACTAACTCTTCATCCTCAATAAGAGAATTCATAGTTTCATGAATCTCCTCCGTTAAGTTCACTTGATCAAGACATATTATGGGTGTGTCTAGATCAAAGTAGAAATTATCATACTTCGGCGGAGATATGATATGAGTAAGTTCACAGGAGAACTCCTCGAAGGTGAATGAATCATATTGAGAATTGGTATCGTGGGTTCACTGGTGAACTCCTCCAATGTAAATGATTCATAATCGGGGAGAGAATTATGAGAATGAAAAGTTGTACTGCCACTAATCTTCTCTCCCATATTATCAAAACAGAAGGCTTCCATTTCCAGAATAGAATCATCGGAAAAAATGTCACTATCCTTTATGGGGATAGGAGATGAAATGGGTTTTTCTTTGAAAGCCTCGATTTTAGAAATGAGAAGACTGACATTCAGTAATGTTGCACGAAGTGCTTCATCTTTGATTTCAGTGTCAGTAACTTCATCATTCTCTTCTTCTAAGCTAACAAGCTCGGAAGGTAATTCTTCCATATAACTGATGTCTCCACAAGATTACGAATCGTCATCAATAGAATCGGAGCACATCTCAACATGATTACTTTGGAAGACAAGAGAAGGAGGGATATCACACACATGATCGATAATTCCCTGTGACTCTCTCGGGGTTGGGACAAGGTTCTCAACATTAGACTTTATGAATTCGTCCAATTCCTTTTCTGGAATAGTGTCAAGAAGCTCATCCCCCATGTTCAGAGAGTGAGTGGGAGCTTGGTGTGATAGCGTTGTTTGAGAATGAATCTCAACTGGGGATATCAATGATGAATTTGATGAGTCTTCAAGTGTATCCTCATCATCACTGTCATCAGGAATAAAACGAAATTGAGAGCTAGATCTGGCCGCTTTTTCTTTTGCAATTGATTCCCTAATAGATTTTTCAAAGGCAATTTGAGAATTTATTTTAGCACTGCTCTTCATTTAGCAATTCTTCCATGGATTTCTCATGTGAATTTTTAATGACGGGACATTGTGGGAGTGGAGATTTGTCAAAACCGGAAGGTTGACATTGATAATCATCATGAGGACCCCCACAATGTACACAAGAAAAATTGGGAACATTATGAAATCTTTGTTTTACTCAACTCCTCAGTTCTTTTCACTAACTTCAGAAGCTCTAGATAAGTGTCTTGTTGGGTTTGCTGAGGAGTTTGAGTCATTTGGCCCTGTGGAGGTTGGTCGTGATATGGATAGTCGTAATTGTTACAAGGAAATGGATTCCCTGTTTGACAATCAGAGCTGAAATGGGAACATCCACAGTTCTCACAACAGATAAAAGCTGTTGAGCACGGATTGGTGAATCATATGGATATTGGTCATAACCAAAGTTACGAGTATCACCGGAAAACTGTTCATAGAAAACGTGCTTCGGATTGACACTCAAATCCTTGGTGAGGACCTCCACAAAATTCACAGCAGTATTGTTGATTATATGAAGATAAGTCGGGCTGTGGTGGGTAATTGGAAAAATTTGAGGGGTCGTTAAATGAGTTTGGATTAGGATCATAATCAAATGAATTCCTCGAACCACAAAACAAACAACTCTCGTTATGAATATCATTACCACCTTTGTACACACGCATTACACCGGCGACAGGGTGAACCAAAAAGAGGCTCACCACAACCGACACAAGGAATAAACGATTCTATTTGAGAGTTATGAGAAGGAATCGGTTCATTCAAAGAATCAACAAAACCAACATGGTGATCCGAATGACTATTAAGACTCGAAGAACATTTTGAAAAATCCGGAGGTGGGACAAGTGGTGTGCTCTGAGAGCTAGCAATTTCCACCGCTTCCGTTATGGTCTCGGTTCGGTTCTTGAGAAGCGTGAAGATTAGGCAAGTCATTCTTGCTAGTCACCGGTCTAAATTCTGCAAGTTTGCTTTTAACCGTAAATCGTGAAAGTGTAGGATCAATTTTAGACGGCTTAGGAGCAATCGAGGGGGTTAGATTTTTGGATAACCGTAGGTTGGACGTATTTAGAACCTCCATTATTAGAAGAAAGTACCTGGTCCTTTGTCACCCCGGTTTCTCGTTCCATTTCCCTACGCAGAATTACTGGATCATCACGAACATCACGAATTCTTGACATTTGTGATAAAGTAGGAAGTTTTTCAACTTCGTTCCAGAATTCGTCGTAGTCGAGAGATTCCATAAGAATAGAAGAAGTTAGAATCAAATGGATAGAGGGTAAAGGAATAAAGAATCAAAAAGGGTAAGAGGGTAAAGATGAATATTTTTGGATTTTTGGATAAATATTTTGTAAAAAACAAAGAATGAAAATATTTTTGGGTTTTATGGTTTTGATAATTTTACAAAAAAAACTGTTTACAAACGGTGGTATATGTGCAAGAATAGATCTGGAAATGCTTAAAACACGCTTACAGCCTCCCCGGCAGCGGCGCCAAAATTTGATCGGTCCCGAACCGTCAAGCTTAATCACTCAAGCTAGCCACTTGTGAATGGCTGACCGTAATAAACTTAAAACTGCTCAGAAACCAAATGCAATTTAAGATCAGAGGAATATAGGGGATTCCTGGGTCGTTAAGTCCCACGGAGGATGAATTGGTGTTAAACAACTTCAGATGTCGAGTAATCACTAAGGATATTGATCAGAAAGGATTTTGATGAATAATTATACCTAAAGAAAAGATCTATAAATTACAGCGACTTAAATGCAAATTAAAGGAAATAAAAGATAAAATATATTAAATAAACGCTATCACTATTTTAAAATGATGAACGTTTAAAACCTAAAACATACGTTTAAATAAAATTACGTAAACATACAAAATAAAACGTGAGTTTTAAGAAATAAAATGCCTACAAATATGAAAATGATATTTTTACAATCCTAATAATAAAATAAAATTATTAGAAAAATAAAATTATTTTTATGACTATTTATTTAATTATTATTAATTAAAAACTATTTATTAAGTATTTAAAATGCACTAAAATGTAAGAAAATACAAAATTAACCTAGAAAAATAAAATTATAACTTAGAAAAATCTAAAATATGATAAAACTTATTTTAAAACTGAAAATATATTTTTTTGACTTTTTTTTATTTATTATTAATTTAATACTATTTAAAACTAATTAAAATGCTAGAAAATACTATTTAAACCAAGAAAATTATGGAAAAATATTTTTTATGACTTTTATATTTATCTTAATCTATGAAAATTGAAAACATATTTTTTTAAGCTTTTTCTAATTTATTTGAATAAAAAGCTAATTAAAAATGCTAAAAACTGAAATTAAATGCAGAAAAATAGAAAATGAACAGTGAAAAATATGAAAACTTCCAGAATATTATAAAATATTATTCTAAATATAGGAAAAATAATAAAAGTGGTGCAGGTGTTCAATAATTAGGTTCTGTAGTGAAAAGTGCTTATAAATAAGCACTAAAAATAAGCTATAAGTACCAAATGAGCACCAAATTATCACAGAAGCTAGAGTATGCTAAAATTACTTAAAAACAACATATTCCAACTATCCTAAACCTCTGAACAACAATCTACAATGATATGGGTCTATTTAAGCACTAGTGCCAAACACCCCTTATGTACTAACTTTAAGCCCTTGTTAAGCCAGCTTATAAAAATCACAAAAATAAACTAAAATCACCATGAAAACCACTACCAACCAACGTGTCTAAATCCAGAATTTCAGCTAATAAGGACTAAAATTGAGGAAACTAAAAATGCAAAAGTGGAAGCTATGGAAACGGGTCAAAATGGGCTATTAAGCTTGCATAAGCTAATAAAAGCTACCACTACTGAACCAAAGGTTGAATAAGCTATAAACAAGTTATGGGAACTTAGAATAAGCAACAACAACAAGAAAAACACACTAAATAAGCAAAAATAAGGAATAAGCAAAAACGGGAGTTTTGTGAAAAAGGGCTTAAAAGAAGCTAATGAATAAGCAGTTAATAAGCTAAGTAGAGATAAACTAATATTTTTCTAATTAAGATGAGCAACTAAACTTTAATATCCCAAAGCATATCCTAAATCCTAATGGTAAGATCACAATAAAATTACAAAGTTTATTCAAAAACTGCTACTAGGAAATTTTGACTTTTTTAATTACACTAAGAATTTGACTTTAATGAATTTGTGATTGATTTTATAAACTGAACATGTTATGATAAGCTATAATAAGATGATATTAAGCTAGAGTAACAAGTTTTAAGCTAATTTGATGAGAATAGTAATCTGAAATCTCAACAGTGATATGCAAATTAAGATTATAGGCTATTTTGACTTTTTACTAAACTAGGACTAGTTTTTATTGTTTGACTGAGCTAATATGACCTAATATAACATGTATCAAATAAGAACAATGATATGAACTACCTTAAGACCAATTTACACGATAAACCAAACACCACTTATATAAAGGCAGTTTTGAAGCTTAATATGCTAAAACAAACTTTTAAACCAAGTAATCTATTTATTAACTTGTAATTACTATATTTAAACAGAATTAAGCTATATTTAATAAGATTATAACAACTATACTCAAAAGTGCAAATTTTTAAGGAATGGCTTACAAGTTGTATTTAGGCACAAACCGAGAATCAAGGTTTCAAATCACACCCTATGGCTTCCCAATAAGCCTCTAAACCATTTTCATCCAATAACCAACATGCTTCAGCTTTTGATCTCCATTTCCACAGATTTTTTTATTTTTTTACTATTTTATTGGAATTTTTGAGAATTTTTCTTTTTAAAACTTAAACTGAATTTAAAATGTTTTTAATAGCTTAAACAAGCCACTAGGAGCTTATATAAGCTTATAAGTCCAATACAACAACTGATAACAACATTTAAATACTTTGAGAATTCGACTTTGGAAAATTGCATAATCTTGAAATGAACTTAAAACTGAAATTGAGGTTTAACAAAGGTTTTATTACACACTAATTATCTGAATTACAGAGCTTCAAAGTTTAAACATACACTTGAATATAAAAGCGACATACCAAAAGTAAAATTACACTAAGCTACTCTACTACTTTCTTTCTCTCAGCTTCTTTCTTCTTTATAGATGACTTCTAGAACTCTGTGGGTCCCACTTGGTCTTTCCCATCAATAATCTCAGCCTTTGGATGGGTAAAATTCATCTTGGCCTTCAAAACTGCTTTTGGCGCCAAAAGTCCTAAAGTTAACGTGAGGCAGTTTTGAGCAATTAAAGAACTTTGGAGGGATGTGTTGGAGGAGGGGACAAGTAGGAGAGTAGGTGATGAGCTGGTGGTGAGGTGGAAGTAGTGGTGGAGGGATAAGTAGGCACAAGTGTAAAGTGGGAGATGGTGAACAGTGCACGCGGGTTTTATTCTTTTAAATCATGGGCCGGGTTAACTGGATTTGGGCCTGAGTTAAATAAAAGGGTTGGGTTGAATGGATTTGGATTTTGGGTTTATTAATAAAAGGATCCGTTTGGTTTAGTTATCACAAGGGACCATTCTTGTAACATTCTGAAAGTATAGGAACTAAACCTGTAACATTTCCAAAGTTATTCAAAGGACTAAACCTGCCAAGTTTCATTAGTACAAGGACTATAAAAGATAATTTTCCATTTTAAAGTATCTGAGGACTATTTGTGTCATTTTAGAAACTTGAGGGACCAATATTGTAATTTCTCCAAAGTTTACCATAAGGACCAATTTTGTCATTTATGAATAGTACAAGGTTAATATTTGATAATTTTCACTTTTTAAATTAACCAAGGACTATATTTGACATTTTCCAAACTTAAGGGACTAAAGTTGTCATTTTGTAAATTTTAAACTTTAAAGGGTTTATTTTGACAACTTTTGAATCCCATGGACCTTAAATGACACTTTTCTTTATTTTAATTTACGGGGACTAAATTTGACAATTTTTGAAACTTGGGGGACTAAAACTGCCAATTATGCAAACTTGATATGTTTTTCACCAGATTTTGGTATTTTTGCATTTAAAACACATAAAACACTTGTTTGTGATATTTTCTTTCATTTTTCCTTTGTCATCTAGTATCAATCACAAACCTTTTCCCGTTCAAATTCACCCGATCACTATACGTTTGGTTATTCAGTCGCACAGCTCGTTGGGACTTAACGACACGGGAAACACTATACTCCTCTAGATCTTCATTGCATTGTTTCTGATCTGTTTGAAGTTTATTACGGTTGACCATTCACAAGTGGTTAGCTTGTGTGATAAACTTGACGGTTTGGATCCGATCAAATTTGTCAAGCTTAATCACTCAAGCCGGCCACTTGTGAATGGCTGACCGTAATAAACTTAAAACTGCTCAGAAACCAAATGCAATTTAAGATCAGAGGAATATAGGGGATTACTGGGTCGTTAAGTCCCACGGAGGATGAATTGGTGTTAAACAACTTCAGATGTCGAGTAATCACTAAGGATAGTGATCAGAAAGGATTTTGATGAATAATTATACCTAAAGAAAAGATCTATAAATTACAGCGACTTAAATGCAAATTAAAGGAAATAAAAGATAAAATATATTAAATAAACGCTATCACTATTTTAAAATGATGAACGTTTAAAACCTAAAACATACGTTTAATTAAAATTACGAACGCGTACAAAATAAAACGTGAGTTTTAAGAAATAAAATGCCTACAAATATGAAAATGATATTTTTACAATCCTAATAATAAAATAAAATTATTAGAAAAATAAAATTATTTTTATGACTATTTATTTAATTATTATTAATTAAAAACTATTTATTAAGTATTTAAAATGCACTAAAATGTAAGAAAATACAAAATTAACCTAGAAAAATAAAATTATAACTTAGAAAAATCTAAAATATGATAAAACTTATTTTAAAACTGAAAATATATTTTTTTGACTTTTCTTTATTTATTAGAAATTTAATACTATTTAAAACTAATTAAAATGCTAGAAAATACTATTTAAACCAAGAAAATTATGGAAAAATATTATTTATGACTTTTATATTTATCTTAATCTATGAAAATTGAAAACATATTTTTTTAAGCTTTTTCTAATTTATTTGAATAAAAAGCTAATTAAAAATGCTAAAAACTGAAATTAAATGCAGAAAAATAGCAAATGAACAGTGAAAAATATGAAAACTTCCAGAATATTATAAAATATTATTCTAAATATAGGAAAAATAATAAAAGTGGTGCAGGTGTTCAATAATTAGGTTCTGTAGTGAAAAGTGCTTATAAATAAGCACTAAAAATAAGCTATAAGTACCAAATGAGCACCAAATTATCACAGAAGCTAGAGTATGCTAAAATTACTTAAAACCAACATATTCCAACTATCCTAAACCTCTGAACAACAATCTACAATGATATGGGTCTATTTAAGCACTAGTGCCAAACACCCCTTATGTACTAACTTTAAGCCCTTGTTAAGCCAGCTTATAAAAATCACAAAAATAAACTAAAATCACCATGAAAACCACTACCAACCAACGTGTCTAAATCCAGAATTTCAGCTAATAAGGACTAAAATTGAGGAAACTAAAAATGCAAAAGTGGAAGCTATGGAAACGGGTCAAAATGAGCTATTAAGCTTGCATAAGCTAATAAAAGCTACCACTACTGAACCAAAGGTTGAATAAGCTATAAACAAGTTATGGGAACTTAGAATAAGCAACAACAACAAGAAAAACACACTAAATAAGCAAAAATAAGGAATAAGCAAAAACGAGAGTTTTGTGAAAAAGGGCTTAAAAGAAGCTAATGAATAAGCAGTTAATAAGCTAAGTAGAGATAAACTAATATTTTTCTAATTAAGATGAGCAGCTAAACTTTAATATCCCAAAAGCTTATATCCTAAATCCTAATGGTAAGATCACAATAAAATTACAAAGTTTATTCAAAAACTGCTACTAGGAAATTTTGACTTTTTTAATTACACTAAGAATTTGACTTTAATGAATTTGTGATTGATTTTATAAACTGAACATGTTATGATAAGCTATAATAAGATGATATTAAGCTAGAGTAACAAGTTTTAAGCTAATTTGATGAGAATAGTAATCTGAAATCTCAACAGTGATATGCAAATTAAGATTATAGGCTATTTTGACTTTTTACTAAACTAGGACTAGTTTTTATTGTTTGACTGAGCTAATATGACCTAATATAACATGTATCAAATAAGAACAATGATATGAACTACCTTAAGACCAATTTACATAGTAAACCAAACACCCTTATATAAGGCAGTTTTGAAGCTTAATATGCTAAAACAAACTTTTAAACCAAGTAATCTATTTATTAACTTGTAATTACTATATTTAAACAGAATTAAGCTATATTTAATAAGATTATAACAACTATACTCAAAAGTGCAAATTTTTAAGGAATGGCTTACAAGTTGTATTTAGGCACAAACGAGAATCAAGGTTTCAAATCACACCCTATGGCTTCCCAATAAGCCTCTAAACCATTTTCATCCAATAACCAACATGCTTCAGCTTTTGATCTCCATTTCCACAGATTTTTTATTTTTTACTATTTTATTGGAATTTTTGAGAATTTTTCTTTTTAAAACTTAAACTGAATTTAAAATGTTTTTAATAGCTTAAACAAGCCACTAGGAGCTTATATAAGCTTATAAGTCCAATACAACAACTGATAACAACATTTAAATACTTTGAGAATTCGACTTTGGAAAATTGCATAATCTTGAAATGAACTTAAAACTGAAATTGAGGTTTAACAAAGGTTTTATTACACGCTAATTATCTGAATTCTGAGCTTCAAAGTTTAAACATACACTTGAATATAAAAAATGACATATCAAAAATAAAATTACACTAAGCTACTCTACTACTTTCTTTCTCTCAGCTTCTTTCTTCTTTATAGATGACTTCTAGAACTCTGTGGGTCCCACTTGGTCTTTCCCATCAATAATCTCAGCCTTTGGATGGGTAAAATTCATCTTGGCCTTCAAAACTGCTTTTGGCGCCAAAAGTCCTAAAGTTAACGTGAGGCAGTTTTGAGCAATTAAAGAACTTTGGAGGGATGTGTTTGGAGGAGGGACAAGTAGGAGAGTAGGTGATGAGCTGGTGGTGAGGTGGAGGGGATAAGTAGGCACAGGTGTAAAGTGGGAGATGGTGAACAGTTCTTGCGGGTTTTATTCTTTTTAAATCATGGGCCGGGTTAACTGGATTTGGGCCAGAGTTAAATAAAAGGGTTGGGTTGAATGGATTTGGATTTTGGGTTTATTAATAAAAGGATCCGTTTGGTTTAGTTATCACAAGGGACCATTCTTGTAACATTCTGAAAGTATAGGAACTAAACCTGTAACATTTCCAAAGTTATTCAAAGGACTAAACCTGCCAAGTTTCATTAGTACAAGGACTATAAAAGATAATTTTCCATTTTAAAGTATCCAAGGACTATTTGTGTCATTTTAGAAACTTGAGGGACCAATATTGTAATTTCTCCAAAGTTTACCATAAGGACCAATTTTGTCATTTATGAATAGTACAAGGTTAATATTTGATAATTTTCACTTTTTAAATTAACCAAGGACTATATTTGACATTTTCCAAACTTAAGGGACTAAAGTTGTCATTTTGTAAATTTTAAACTTTAAAGGGTTTATTTTGACAACTTTTGAATCCCATGGACCTTAAATGACATTTTTCTTTATTTTAATTTACCAGGGACTAAATTTGACAATTTTTGAAACTTGGGGGACTAAAACTGCCAATTATGCAAACTTGATATGTTTTTCACCAGATTTTGGTATTTTTGCATTTAAAACACATAAAACACTTGTTTGTGATATTTTCATAATTTTGATGCATTTCGATTGTTTTCGGATGTTTTTGCGGTCTAGATGGTATAAAATGATGAGTATTTAGACACTCATCAAGCGGCAAAGACAATATGGTCTGGTACATTAGATACATGAGAGACCCAATAATACTACGGTATTTGGTAGGCTCAACCAATTTTCCATGCAAATCAGCGTCTAGCTTCTTGGTATGTGCCATTGGTGTGGCATAAGTATCACAAGTATTCATTCTGAATTTGTTCAGAATTTCAAGGGCATATTTGGAGTGACTCAAGAAAATACCACGGGGTGATTGATGAACTTGCAGTCCTAGAAAGAACGCAAGTTCACCCATCATTGACATTTCAAAATGTTTCTTCATTAGTATAGCAAAAGCGATTGAGTACTTTTTATGTGTAGACCCAAAAATGATGTCATCCACGTAAATTTGAACAATTAAGATATGTGCCCCGTGATATTGTATGAAAAGAGTAGGGTCAACCGAACCTTTGGTGAAATTATTGGCAATGAGGAAAGATGATAGCTTATCGTACCATGCCGAGGAGCTTGTTTGAGACCATACAGAGCTTTGTTTAGTTTGTAGACATGGTTGAAGCGGGATCAACGAATCCTTACGGATGGTGACATAAAGCTGTTTCTTTCGGTTGATCATTGAGCGGTTTTGGCGTCCATTTGAAAGACCGTTATGTTCATATGAGCTGCGAACGCCCGAAATATCGAACGACCTCAAGATGAGCAACCGGAGCAAATGATTCTTCAAAGTCAATACCCTCTAACCCTTAGCCACCGGCGTGACTTGTTTACGATGACATTCCCTTTAGCATCCAATTTGTTCTTCCAAATCCATTTTAGACCAATGACGTAGACCCCCGATGGTCTTTCAACCAGTTCCCATACTTCAAGACGTTTGAATTGGTTGAGTTATTCTTGCATGGATTTAATCGGTTATCTTTTGTCATTGCATCCTTAATGTTTTGGGTTCGGTTTGGCGGACGGTGAGTGCATAAATGCAATGTTCACGTCAGTGTGAAGAGCGTTGTCTCGTAACGGACGGTTGGTTTGGGTTGCCAATAATATTTTCCTGAGGATGGTCTTTTGTCCATCGATGTGTAGAGGGTTGATGTTGATATACATTATGCATTCGAGGATTCAAATGGTTTGTAGATGATTCCGCGACATCGGTGCAGCACTTTCATTAGCAAGCGGGTTAAAGAGCGCATTTGGATCAAAATCTGCAGGTGGGGGTACTTCATTCAGAACATCATCGGCCGGTTCATCATTGTTGGAAGCGGTTTGTTCAACTGTTGTGTTGGAGTCAGCGGTGGTGCATCCTCAACGGTAGTTGTTGTAGCGGTGTATCGGGTATAGGAGTATTATCGGGTTGGCGTGGAAGCTTGGCGGATACACGGAGCACGTTCATCAATATCGTCCTGAGCGAGAGGAGCAAATAGTCTTTCCATTTGTTGTGAGTAAGGCTGAGGGGCTTGTTTGGTGATGATGGGGTTTGGAGGAAGTTTAAGCGGTTGTGACGGGTTCCAAGTCTGTTATACTCGAAGCCATTTGATGAGTTCATCAAAATTAGCATGAATTGTTTCCATAACTTGCTTTGTCCAGCGATTCGGATCCGGTAACCTTTAGAATTCTCACAATATCCAATAAAGACTCCAATGTCGGCTTTGGCTTTGAGCTTTCCAAAGTCATCACGATCATTATTCGGATAGCAAAGAGATCCAAAGACATGAAAGCGTTTGAGATTCGGTTTGGTTGTGGAAGCTCAAATGGTGTTTTGTTGTGGCGTTTAGTAATCATTGGCGGTTCGAGTGTAGCATGCGGTTGAGGCTGCTTGACCCACAAATAATCACGGAAGTTTAGCATTGATTAACATCATTACGGCTTCCACTAGCGTACTGGTTTAGATCTTTCAACAACTCCGTTTTTTACGGTGTGCGGGCAATAGATGTTTGATGCTCAATTCCCACGTTCTCATAATATTCCCGAAGAGTTTGATTTACAAATTCAGTTCCTTTGTCCGTTCGAATTTGTCGGACGGTGTTTCGGAGTTGAATTTGAATTTTCGTGAGAAAGGTGATGATCATCTGTGGAGCTTGGTCTTTACTTTGAAGAAAATAAACCCAAGTCCATCTTGAATAGTCATCAACAATTACCAAGATGTAGCGTTTGCCATTAATCGATGCGCGCGCATCGGGCCACACAAATCCATGTGAAGAAGATGAAGCACATCTTTGAGAGCGTGTTCCACCTTTGAAGGAAAATGAGCACGAGTGCTTTTCCCTTGTTCACAGGCTGAGCATAGGTGATCTTTAGAATACCGGAATCTCAGGAAACCTTCAACAAGTTTGTGTCGAGCAAGGTTGGTTATGGTTTGAAAGTTTAGATGTGATAGACGATGGTGCCATAGCCAAGATTTTGTAGATGTAGCCTTTGAGAGTAAACAAATGGGAGATGAAGTAATCATGTCTTGCATGAGATAGTGTAGATCTTGGATGGCGTTGGCGGACATAAGATCATTTCCTTGAAGATCACGAATAAAACAAGTTTTCTCCCTGAAAGTTACTTCCAAGTCTCCATCACAAAATTGACCAACCGAGAATAGATTGTGACCGAGGCCTTCCACATAATAAACCCCGCTAATTTCGATGTTCCCATTGATGTAGTCTCCGTAGCCCATGATAGGCTGCGAAGTGATCATTCGAATCGGCGGTGCCAATGAACTTTGAAACAAAGTTTGATAACAGATTTAAGATTGCTGTCATGTGTCGGGAACATCCGCTATCAACAATCCAAAGGATGATCGTATCACATCGCATTACACCTGAGGCGACCGGATGGAATAGAAGTAGATGTGGAACCCAAATTGTTAGGGTTCTAAAGCGTTATAGTAAATACACACATCAATAACTTTAGGCATCCATTTAAATCCTAGTGTATTATCTATCCATTTCTGCCATTTCCAACTAGTATTTGCTTTAGTCTTAGTGAATGCACTAGGTGGTACTATCTTCCTTGGAGGTGATCTTTGAGACTCTGAGGGACATTAATGCGTTTCTTAGAATCTAAAGAAGGTGGTTTACCAAGCACAGACTTAGAAGCATTAGTGGGCCTAGAGGTATTCTGAATCTTAGGATTCCGTAAGCGAGAGATGATAGCTTTAGCAACACATTTGTCATGACAATCCGAATTCATACTTTTATGACAAATAACACAAGGTGCATCAGACTGAATATCAAAAGTACTTAAAGGTTTTGCATTTGTTACATCACTATTCCTATTACATTTGCGGACAATATTTATAGTGGAAGCAACATGAGTTTTATTCATAGTCCTAGGGTGTTCTTCTACTTCAGCATTCTTTATTGTTCTTTTCTTAGGTCGCAACTTCCTATTCTTCTTTGTATTGCTCCTAGGTCGTGAAGTCTGGGGACGTTTGGAAAAGAGGCAACTATTCTGTTTCGATAGAAGGAAGCACGTTAGCAACTTGTGATTTGGCGTTAGGGATTCTAGGTTCCACGATTACTAAGTGTTCTGGTGCTATTCTCTTAATCACGGTGATGGCGGAAGTTGTTCATACTTTCCTAACATTTCCTGTAACTTAATGATAGTGTGCACCAAATCTTGATTTTCAGAACGAAATTTCGGCAAAATTCATGACTTCTTTAGTGTGTGCAAGATAATGATCAAGTTATTTTGATGCTTCATCACGAGTCTGTTTGAGTAAATCAAATATGACACCATATTCCTTTTAACTTTTGCAAGTTCTTGTTCATATTTTGAGATTTGACACTTAAAAGACACGTTTTGATCATCCAGTCGCTCAATTTTAGGATCGAGAAGATTTTTGCACCTTAGTAGGCGATTTTGTGTTGAAAAACAAGTTGTTGATCGTGAATATATTTTTGACACCAATTAAGACGACGTATTGCATTTGAAAGTTAGTTTGACAATCGTTTATTTTCAATTTGTTAAAGACTCGATCGATGCACCATATCATGATTCACAACATTATCAACAGAATCAACATAATCGGCAAAGATATTATCAGATGCATATGGCAAAGAAAGTAATAACACATCATTATGGATATCAGTACAGATAACATATTCCAAGAGTCGATCAACATTTTTTCTCAACAGTTTCTTTTTACGTTTAGTATTAGAAATAGATGTTTCTTTTTCTCGAAAATTGTTTTCATGAGACCAAGTTCCTTGTGAAAATCCTTTTCCCAATATAGTGCATAATTTTTCAAATTTTTGACATGGGGTAAAAATTTTTTCTGAATAATATCTCTATGTTCTCGCGCCATTGGCGAGGTAAAATGTTGAACTTTTATTTCAGAATGAAATTCAATCTCACGTTCCAAAATTTTGAGGTCAGATAAGAAAGTTTCAAAGTATTTTATAGCGACAACTTTTCGGCATTAGTTTTACTTCACTAAGTGAAGGTAAATGACCATTAATTTGTGCACCATTTGGTTGAGGTGACTTGGCGGTGTGATAACCAAAGGTTTGTTAGAAGTATCTTGTTGTGTGACAAAAGTTACGCTTTTGAATAGTTAAATGGTTTGTTATAACGACATTTTCCATTTTGACCGACTCTCGTCATCGACATCTAATTCTTCCATCCGATTATATTCAACAGCAGTCATAATTGAATCATCAATTCTATGTTACGCCTTTGTAAAATTAGGATTTGGTTTGAATGCTCGTGTGAAAACTTAGGTTTATGTCAGCAAGATTAGGTCCATATCCATTTGGATTTGGTTTGAAAGAAAACTTTTGAATCGTTGTGATTGATTCACCATGTTTATAAACAACATTTTTAAACTCTTTGATTTTGTTTTGTAAGTCGACAATTTCCTCAAGATAGTCATCTATTCGTTTCGTTGTATGCTTTTTGTACTCGAGCTGTTTTGACAAGTTAACAACTTCGGCCTTGGATTTTTGAGTTTCCAAAGTAAGAACGTTAAGTTGTTGTTTATGTTCATGTTTCATTTGTTCTATTTGAGACAACAAAGCATTCTTCAAAGCGGCTAGATCACAAATCTGTCATTCCAAATATTTTTCATTTTGGTGTGATTTGCTAAAAGCGGCTTCAAAACCTTTTTCACGGTTTTCTTGAGTTTTGAAAAAATTGAGTTGTTGAATTAAGCATTCATTATCCTGGTTAACGGTGCATTTTTCTCTTTTAATTTCGTGCAAATTTCCAAGCGAGAATGTTGGTCTTTAATTAAGGTCAAGAGCTCTTCTCTGTCAGACAAAAGCTCATTTTGTTCAACGTAAGTCTCAACATTATCATTATTTAGATCCTCAAATATAACCCGCAGTCAACTTGATTGTCAATATTAACCATAAGGTCATTTTGATCATCAAATATAACTCTGGGGATCTATTTGATAATCATCGGAATGAGATGTGGGAGGACTCATGTTGAACACTCGATCCTTGTCGGATAGAAAGTGGCGGAGATATCAGATCATTGATGATAATTGTTTGTTCGGTACACGAGACAAGCGTCAGTGTCATACACGGGCTGTATCACTCATGTGTAGTGCTTGCATTTATGCCATCAACATCAACTTTGCATTAGCACGCAAGTCCTCCATATCATCATCGGAATCTGCATCTGCCATAAAGCTCTGTTCCTTGTTGGTAAGAGTTCCACCAGATTCATCCTTAAGAGCCAAGAGCAAGGCCTCTTTGAAATAAGCAACGCCTCTTGTCCTCGATTTAGGACATGCATTAGCCGATGACCCTTCTCATTATAGTTATAGCAGCGAAGACCATTAACCCCATTACGAGCATTTCCTGTTCAACCACTTGAGCCCTTTCTTTGTTGCGGAGCACCCATATTATTCCTTCCCAGCATTGAACCCTTGACCACCTCCCATCGGCGACCATAACCACGATTTTGAACTTCAAGCGTGTCCATTGTTTACAACGGCTGATTCCTTGTATTAGATGAAGAACGAATGCGATTGTTGGATTTGTCACGTATAACGGCCAAATGCTTTAGCAACCATAACAAATCCTTGTTGCGGTTAATCGAAGGCATCGAGTCCTCATCGGCTTCATTTGTAAAGAGCTTGGCGGTGTTGTTGTTGTATGGAACCAATTGATTTTGTTGAGGTTGTTCTTGTGACGGATCGGAAGGTTTGATGGTTGCGATTGTTTGAGGAGCGGGTTGAATAGCTTGTTGAGGAGGAATGTTTGTTTGAGCCCACAAAGCAAGTTGTTGATTGTCCGGAAGTGATGGTGAAGCAGTTTGACCACGGAGAATCCTTTCCTTATCAACTTCTTTTGGTGAGGCTTCAGATAGTCGTACAACAATACGTAGGTAGCATGATGCATATCTTTAGCTTGACGGAGAAAAATGACATACTTCTCCCATTCTGGACCAAGACTACTCAGGAACTTTGTGTTGTGACAATTGCATTGGCATGATGATATTGTGTTTGTCCAAATCATTAATGATGTCTGAAAAGCGATGATGATAATATTCTAATGACTCTCTGGTTCAATCATGAAGTGTTCATAAGCCAAGTAGATTTTGGATTCCATGTCTTTCTGATTGAGTGTTGTGCCTTGTATAAGAAGATGAATCTGTTCCCACATTGCTTTTAGGTCTTTTGAGCATCAACACTTCGAAGGATTGGATTGGGTAATCCTAAAAGGATGTATTATTGCATTGCAAGTTAAATTAGGCTTCAAAGTGTAGAAGTTGATCACCCGTGAGTTACGCAACATTTGCAATATTGGTGACATCATCTCTTGGTGGAACAATATTAGGATCTCGGGTGTAACGACAGTAGGCATCTGAAATGGACCTTCCATAATGACCTTCTTTAAAACTTTCCATGTGGCTTCTTTAGATCACAAAACCTAAAGAACCGAATCACCCATTGATCATAATTACCGGGAGTGAGCATTGGAGGTCTATCAAGTGAGCAAGCTTCATGAATTGATTGTTGGCTACTCAAGGCTTCACACATCTTGCCAAACCATGTCGGTTCCTTCATAGTATTTCTGGATGGATGTTGATTGTAGAAGTTTGTGTAAGGTTGTACTTGAAGACTAGGTGGTGGTTGTACCATTTGAGGTTGTGGAATTTCTGCAAGTAGTGGAGTATGTTGTTGATTAAATTGTTGTTGATAAACTGCTTGTTGTTGATTCCATTGTTTATGTTGTGGACTTAGTTGTTGTTGTTGTTGTTGATTATAAGTGTAAGGAAAATAGTTAGAGTATGGTGGTTGTGACATGTTGAAAACTTGTGTTGTTAAATGGATCTTTGTAGTCGAATGAACCTTTGTAGATGAAGTATCCTTAGTAGAAATCACAATAAACCAAGTAGCACTTATGCGTAAAAACACCAAAGTTACGCGTAACAGCAAGAGTTACGCGTAGGTTTAGCTTACGCGTAAGAAAAGAACAAACTCTAAAGTTATGCGTAAAACAAGAAGTTAGGCGTAGAAAACTTGAAGTAGGATTACCTTATGCGTAAGACTAAGCTTAGGCGTAAGATAAATCTTATCGCGTAGGATTTTCTCTGAGTAAGCTTTATGCTTATCGCGTAATTTTAGGGTTTTCCCAAATGATCTTTTACACTATCACGAGTGCAAAGGATATCCAAAGTCGAGCGTGTTTCGAGGGCTTATCCAAGCAAGAAACCACGGGTAAACCTAAAGCGAAGATCAAACCAAGGAGTGAGTTACGCGTAGAACTAGGGTTTTGATACGCGTAGTTCTACTCGTAAGGTGACTTTTTCCAAAGATGTTTCTAAACTAGATTTTTGTGATGAAATAGCTTCAATATCACCAAAATAACACAAAAGTGTGAAACTTGATTATCCAAAACGTCTAAAACAGTTAAGCGTAGAATGAAACCCTCGTTCATAACCAAGTTCAAAACAAAGATTTGCAGTAAAGTTTGAAACTTTATGCCAAAAAGCAGTTATTTTAACACCTTAAAACATTGAAAGTACAAGAATCTTGGATTAAAAAGTGAAAAAAATGCGTTTTTAAGCAAACCAAAGTATCAAACCACGAGTCGTATGTTCTAAGCGTAGGACCAAAACCTACTTCAAAAACAATACGATTCACCCAACTAGTAGGCGATTGATACCACTGTAAGGTTCCCAAATATGCAACACAAGTATCAATAGAAGAGATAAGATGAAGAAGAGATCGGTTGAACAATAATCAAACACATACACACATGATATAAAGAAAGGTTAGGCGTAGGAGTATGTGAAAGAGATAAATTGAACAACCAACCCTTAAGTGAGGGTTATTACAATGTATTTATAGGAGGGAAGCTAGGGCAACACTCCTAGTTCCCATCCTTTTCCTTATTGGACTAGGCCTAGGCTTATGGGCCTTCTACATAAGCCTAAGGCTAATTACTAACATAAAGGCCATATTAAGCTAACTATTACATATAAATTACTAACACTTGAATTAAGGTTTAGGAGTGATTCCAACAGTTAGCGACTTGAGCCTAGCGATTTGTCTATTGAGACAAGCCGACAAACAGTACAAGTTAGTGGATTCTCCAGTACGGCTAGCGACTTGGTTAGGTTAGCGACTTGCTTTCAATTTTGTTAGCGACTTGTACTTTGTATTCTCAGCGACTTGATATTAGCGACTTGTATCTTAGCGAGTTGTTCTTTGCAACTTATTTAGCGATTTCGTATTATAGCGACTTGGGTCTTAGCGACTTGGGTTTTAGCGACTTGGGCTTAGCGACTTGATTCATAGCAACTTGAAGTCTAGCGAGTTGCTACTTAGCGACTTGGTTCAAGGATTCTTAGCGACTTGGTTGATCTTTTGTTTGTAATACGGTTTTCTCTTGATTTAGTAAAATTCCGTGAAAGAATCTATTTTCCGATTTAATAATTGAGTTATAAAATCTCGTGTAATCTATAAACATGTCTACCAACGTACCTACAATCATCTCCACTGTTTTTGAGGATGTTCAAGCTTGTGGTTGAGATACTTCGTCCACCCATGCTTGGCAGGCCGACTCGACTCTTGGGCTCCAACGAATCGGGTATGCTTGTCTTGGAAAGGAAAATGGGGTCAACATTCTCAAATCCATTGATGAAGGACCTTATCAGATTGAGACTATAAGAGACATAATTGATCTCTTTGAGATGGAACCATGATCTTTGTATTGGACATACCAAAAGGCGTATTATGATGAGCTTCGATGATAAGGAGAAAAAGAGATTCGATGTTGATATCAGGGCTTCAAACATTATACTTTAGGGTCTTCCAAAAGACATCTACAAGCTTATCAATCACAACCGAAGCCAAAAAGTACATTTGGGATAATGTTAAGATGCTTTCTCGAGGTTAAATTCACTAAGGAAGACAGAGAATCACAATTGTATAATGAATTTGAGCACTTCAAGATGAAACCGGATGAGAGTGTCTATATGAATATTACATTGAGATTCCACAAGCTTGTGAATGACATGAGGAATATCAAAATGACCATGCCAAACATTGGTGAACTCAAAGTTTGTGAACAACATGAATCGAATGGCACAAATTTGTCACATTGTGTGAACCCTAACCAAAGGTTTGAAGAATACAAACTATGAGCAACTATATGCCTTCCTTCTTTAGAATGAGAGACATGCTATGTTTGAAAAAAGGATTCTTGAACAGTTCAAAACCAACCAGGGAGAAACAAGTTCCTCAAATGATTCAACAGCTTTTTACACAAATGTTGGAATTACCACCAAAGCTTCTCAAGTCATACCCACAGGTAATGGTGATTACAAACTCATCCCTGATCCATCATATAAGTCTCCAGACCCAAACACATTCATGGAAAACTTCATCAATCAACTATCTCTCATGGTCAGTCAAAACATGAACTCTCTCCCACACACCAACAACAACCTTAGAACAGCATCCAATCCATACAATCAAGCAACTGTCAGAGATGGGAAGGTTATGGTGCAATCAAACTAAAGAATGCTATTTAACTGAGGTCATTCCTTTCTTTAAACAATTACAAGGTCAATTTGAGAGTCTTAAAAAGGGGATGGATTCAGATATTAAAGAAATGGAAAAGGAATTTGATCCAATGATAGTTGAGGTTAGTGACTATGAGCGAGAATTAAAATATAATGAGATTGAGAGGAAGAACTTGCATACCTTGAATGAGAATCTTATTTCTGAATGTATAGCTCAAGATGTGTTTACCTTTGCTACAAACTATTCCATTAATGCTTCTCAATTTCATGAATTATCTGTTGCTCTGAAAGTCTCCCATGATCGTGTCATTGAGCTTGAAACTAATTCTAAATTGCATGAGAAAATTGAACAGGATGATCATGATAATCACGGTAAAACATTACTCTAAATTGGAATTTGAATATCTTGATTTGCAATTAAAATATCAACATCTAAAGGAAAATGTTAAAACCTCAAATATCAAGACATCCTTGGATGCTCCTGACTTTGATGCAGTTTTTGAAACAAACAAACGTGATGAACAAATTCGAGCTCATTGCAACACGATCAGGAAAATGAGAGAACAAATCTCACAATTGAAGGGTGAAAGAAACAATGAAAATGGCTCCCAAATGCCTCCACCTTTAGATTCTCAGTCTTCTCAAACTTTTCATCTTCAAAACTTGGTTAATGTTTTACAAAAGGAAAATGAGAGTTTTCTAGAAGAAAATGAAAAAGTTAAACTACACTTTAAAGAGTTATATGATTCAATGAAAGTCACTCGTGACAAGAACAACGAAAAAATAACGTCTTTACAAAAGGAAATTGAGAATCTGAAGAGTCAGGAAAAAGGGAAAATGCCACTTGTTTTCAATGAGAATGTTGCATCGAATTCATCTGCTGACTGCAAATATACTGTGAATGTTAAATATATTCCTCCTCATCTTAGGAATAACGAACTTGCGTTTCATAATTATCTTGCTCGCCTTAAGGATAGTCTTGAATGTCTTCGTGAGATTGTAGAAGAGGACTTCATAAATAAGCCACTTGATAATTAAATTAGGTTTGCTTGCATTAGGCCAAGCGATGTCAAGAGATGTTAGAATGTTTAATAGCAACATGTCCTAAATCCTTAGGTCGAAAAGATAAAGTTGTGATGCCTTGTTCCATGCCTAGTGCTAAGTATATAAACCATTCGATGCCGGCATTAAGAAAGTGAATTTCAATGTGCCTTCAAGTAGTTCGATCCACACTTCTAGTTAGGGAATGCAAAAGTAGCAAAACCAACTAATGTTCCAATTCCCTCTGGGAGTAGAAGTGACACCAAAGCAAGCGGGTCAAAGCCTCAAGGCAACACAAAGAATGATAGGACCTTGCGTGCTAGGAATGTTCGGTGGAAGAGAGTAGAAGATCACCTTAGGGAGAATTTGAATAAAAAGAATCGTGTTGATTCTAGTGTTAGCTCTAAGCGTCTTTGTAATTAATCGCAATGCTACTTTTGACAAAACATGTAATGATGATTTCGTGGTTTCTGTTACTAATCTTGAATGTGGTGTGAATGATTTGATTAATGCTATTAAATGCCGATTAAAAGCTGTTAATGTTAAAAATCAATCTAAGAAGGGTAAAAGGCAAAGCGAAAGAAAGTTAGAAAGCGTGGAAACCCCAGGAAGGAAATTTAGTAATGTAGGTTATCAATGGATACCTAATGGCGTAAGATTAATGGAGAGTTTGCCCTAAATTTGCTAAGTCAATGCCCACTAGAAAATGGATGCCTATTGGTAGAACTATTCCCTAAGAAGTGAACATACTTTGAATAGGTCAAATACGGACACTAGCACTGCATCTATTTCTAATGATTCCATTGTTTCTACTTCCGATGTGGGTGTTCCAATCACTATTACTAACCAAATGGAACCCATTCTTGTATGGGGATCCCAATTATCCAGTTATCCATTCTTGTTTGTGTTCAACTGCAGATCGTTCAAATCATTCTGTGGTACCTGGACTTAAGTTGTTCCAAGCTTATGATTGGAGACCGGTCACGGCTCATGAACTTCGTGAGTAAATTCATCGGAACTGTGAGATTCGGAAATGATCATTTTGGTGCTATTATGGGTTATGGAGATTACGTGGTTGGAGATAGTGTGATTTATAGGGTATATTATGTTGAAGGTCTTGGACATAATCTATTTTCTGTTAGACAATTTTGTGACTCAGATTTAGAAGTGGCCTTCAGAAAACATACTTGCTTTGTTAGAGATCTTGATGGTGTGGAACTTCTCAAAGGAACTCGTGGTTCAAACCTATACACCATCTCTATCGAAGATATGATGAAATCTTCACCCATCTGCTTGCTATCAAAGGCTTCCAAAAATAAGTCATGGCTATAGGCCGTCTCAATCACTTGAACTTTGGTACCATAAACAATCTTTCCAGAAAGGACTTAGTAAGAGGATTACCCAGATTAAAGTATGAAAAGATCATCTCTTGTTCAACTTGCCAATTGGGAAAAAGAATGAAATATGCCCACAAACCAAAACCCACAAACTCGGTAATGGAAGTTCTTCATACCCTTCATATGGATTTGTGCAGACCAATGAGAGTGCAAACGATAAATGGGAAGAAATACATTCTAGTCGTTGTTGATGACTACTCTCGATTTACTTGGGTAAAGTTTTTGAGGACAAAGGATGAAACTCCAGATGTCATCATCAAACTTATCAAACAACTTCAAGTTCGAGTCAACAATACTGTTAGAATTGTTCGAACAGACAATGGCATAGAGTTTGTTAACAAAGACTTAATTCAGTTTTATGAAAGTGTTGAAATCAGTCATCAAAGAAGTGTTCCACGAAGTCCTCAGAGCGGTGTAGTTGAAAGCTAAATCGAACTCTTGTGGAAGCCATAAGAACAATGCTAATTTATTCGAAGGTTCCAATGTTTCTATGGGCTGAAGCCATTGCTTGCTACACCCAAAATCGTTCCCTTATTCATACCTGTCATGGAAAAACTCCATATGAACTTGTTCATAAGAAAACCGATCTCTCCTACCTTCGTGTGTTTGATGCTTTGTGCTATCCAACGAATGATGGTCAAGATTTAGGCAAATTAAAGCAAAGGCAGATATTGGATTTTTTGTTGGTTATGCACCAAACAAGAAGGGTTACCGAATCTACAACAAAAGAACTCGAGATATCATGGAAACTATTCACGTCACGTTCGATGAGCTGACCGGTCAAATGGCTCGGGACAAACCATTCGGACCGCATCTCAACTTTCATCGAGTAGTCCTATCAGTTCTACTCTTGTTTCAAATCCATCACCTGCAACTCCTTATGTACCTCTTTCAGAAGATGATTTGAAGAAATTATTTGATCCAATATTTGATGAACACTATGAGCCAAGTGCTAATGATTTGTCAATTCCATCAAGAGGTGCCTCTATCCTGTCAATGAAGTTAACTCTTCAGTTTCAATGTCATTAAGTCAAGAAGCGTCTGCTGCTGAACACTCTGTCTCATCAACAAATCATCAATCATCGAATGTACATGATGGAATTGTTTTCGGCACCAATGATGGAGAGAATCCTTTTGCTCCTCGAAGAAGATGAACCTTTTGAAAATATATTTGCTCTGAATCATCATCGAGAACCATCTTCATCGGGAGATATCGACTCTGCTATACGTTCCTCAACAACAACCACATGAACACCTTAGAAAATGGACACATGATCATCCATTGGACAACATCATTAGAAACCCCTCTCGTCCAGTATCCCCACGGAAACAACTTGCAACCGATGCCTTATGGTGCTTCTTCAACTCCGTACTATCTAAAGTCGAACCAAAAGATGTTAAAACCGCCATGAATGAACACAGCTAGTTCAGTGCCATGCAAGAAGAAATTCATGAGTTTGATCGATTAGATGTATGGGAATTAGTACCTGCTCTAGATTGTGCTATGATCATTGCTCTAAAGTGGATCTTCAAAGTAAAACTTGATGAGCATGGTGATGTTTTAAAAACAAGGCTTGATTGGTTGCAAAAGGATACCGTCAAGAGGAGGGTATTGACTTTGAAGAATCATTTGCTCCAGTTGCACGCATCGAGGCAATCAGAATCTTCCTGGCTAATGCTTCAAGTAAGAATATGGTAGTCTATCAGATAGATGTGAAGACCGGCTTTTCTTAACTGCGGATATCTTAAAGAAGTCGTATCACGTCATAACCAACGGAAGGCTTTGTGAATCTGAGCATCCTACTCATGTCTATCGCGAAGAAGGCTCTTTACGGCGAAGCAAGCTCCAGGGAATGGTATGATACGCTATCAAAGTTTCTTCTATCTCTTGGATTCACCAAAGGGCGATTGATCCAACATTGTTCACGAAAGTCGGTGCAAACATTTAATTCACGTTCAAATATATGTTGATGATATTATTTTTGCCTCGACCGACACCAATGAATGTGACCGTTTTTAAAGGAAATGGGTTCCAAATTTCAAATGTCAATGATGGGACAAATGTCATTTTTCTTGGGATTACAAATTTCACAAAGTCCCGGAGGCATTTTTATAAATCAATCTAAATATGCTAATGAGATTTTAAAGAAATTTGGATTTGATTCTTGTGACCCTGTTGACACTCCCATGATTGAGTGTACTAAACTGGATGAGGACCACTCAGGGATCATGGTAGACCAAACGAAATATCGTAGTATGATCGGATCCCCGATGTATCTTCTGACGATGGAGCCGGATATTTTATTATTTGTATGCATGTGTGCTAGATATCAGGCTAAGCCTACTAAAAAGAACCTTGAAGCGGTTAAAAGGGTCTTTCGGCATCTCCAAGGAACCATTAACATGGGTCTTTGGTATCCGAAGACACGGTATGTCACTAACGACCTATGCGAGATGTTGATCATGCGGGGTGTCAAGATACACGTCGAAGCACGTCTGGAGGTGCTCGGTTTTTGGGTGATAAGCTTGTGAGCTGGTCTTCAAAGAAACAAATAAGTACTTCTATTTCCTCTACAGAGGCTGAATACATAGCCATGTTATCTTGTTGTGCTCAAATCCTATGGATGAGATCCCAATTATCTGACTATGGCTTTGAATTCAACAAAATCCCTCTATCTTGTGATAATAAAAGTGCCATTGCTCTCTCATGCAACAACGTTCAACACTCAAGAGCAAAGCACATCGATATTCGACATCATTTCATCGGGGAGCAAGTGGAGAACGGTGTGGTGGAACTCTATTTTGTGAGGTGAATACCGGTTAGCGGACATCTTCACCAAAGCTCTTCCTAGAAGCGTTTTGAGTTTATCCTCCCGACTTGGTTTAAAGAGTCTACAACCGGAAACACTAAAACGTCTTCAAGAGAAAGACGAGGAGTAAAGGTCTTTTTTCATCCATCTATTGTAAATATTTATTTGAAATACAAAATTACAAAACTTTCAAAAAATCCATAAAAACTTGAAAATCTTGAAAAATTTCAAAAAATATTGTCTTTGTGTCATATTTTTCTCGATTCGATAATATCTACGGTCTTTGTGCTGTCATTCAAAGAATGACACGGGTCTTTAGATATTGTTTGAATGTTCAAAAAAAATTAGGAGAAAAAGTGAAACAATGGTTTATTGTCATTTTGAGGCAAGTAACACGCTTTTCAAAGAAAAACGAGCCATGTTTTATCTTAAATCTTCAAACCTCATGCTCGATTCTAAAACAAATGTTTTTCGTCAAAAAGACAAATGTTTCCTTTCAAATATTTTTCCTTCAAATGATTCTTCGGAAAAATATTTGTCATCTAATGAAAACAAAATTGCTTTGAAAATACTTCGGACTCTACTTTTGAAAATCATCCAGGCCATTCATCTGTCAAAATCTCTATCCTTCAATCAACAACATATGTCATTGATTGAGGGGGAGAATGATTTCAATCAAAAAGAGTATTTTTCTAAACAATTGGCACGTAATCAAGAAAGGTCCAAAATGTTTTACAATATTGTATACAATTGGCACAAGACCTTTGTTATTATTATGTTTTCAAAAGATAGTCAAGCATGTTTAATCTTTGGAGTCTAAAGTCTCAAACTTGATCCTTATCGGTTAAATGTTTCTCATAATCAAGTCACATCTCCCCTCAAAAGCTTTCAAAATCAATTTAAATCTATAGAGATCACAAATCTCAAATGATTTGAAAATTGTGATCGGGGGAGAATTTGTGATTTAAATTAGATTTAAACTGATAATTCGATAAATGGTTTCACAAGTGTTTAGCAAGCTTTCCTCCCTACATGTGTCAAACGATTTCAAAATTTTCCATGCACATGTTGAGGGGGAGCATCTTTTTAAACCACAAAAAATTGAAACGTGATTGATTTGTCTCTAAGTGTAGGTTCCTTCTAATATGTGCAAAACTCTTTCAAAACTCAAGGCACATATTGAGGGGGAGCAAACTTGTGAAAACCTCATCCTTCCCTAATATGCTTTATCTACTTGATTTGATCAGGGAAGTGATGTTGATATCTTTTAGAAAATGATAATCAAAGAAGTTAATTCTTCCTCTTGCCTCTGTGTGCCAAAATAATTTCAAATACACGATGCACATGTTGAGGGGGAGCTCTGTTTTCAAAAAATGTCAAACACAATGCAGGTACAAAATGCTTTGATAATATATCACAAGTATCTGGATTGATTTTCAAATGGTTTTCAATTGGTTCTAATGGTAGATGAACAATACCAAATAGACCGACCAAATTTACTTTATGAATGGTGATATAAGGATGATAAGGTTAGGTATTTGTTCCCATGATCCGCCAGAACCGGAGGGATCTACCCAGGGACAATCTACTAGATAAGTGTAGAAGTCCTTAGGTATGATGAAAAAAAGGAGAAAAGTGAGATATGGGAAGAGTCTTGACCGTGAGGCAGGCGAGAAGCTGGAATAAACCCAACAAGGTTCTCGTAATGAAGTCTCGGTAGGCACTCGAGGGGTTGAAGAATGAAAAAGAAATGAAATGAGAAAAGGGTGAAAAGAAATAGCCCTCCATTAATTCAACCTTAGGGCAGAAACCGGGTTCAATACATATGCTACTGGTGGTTACCAAGGTAACGCCGGTATTGAATATAAGACGTCATGGACCCGGTTGGCCTTGCACCTGAACTTCCCAAGCTACTCAAATTCCTCTTAAAAGGGCTTGTTTCATTCTCACGGGGAACCTACATAATCTATCGACTTTCTCTTAGAGATCGTTGATATTGAAGAAGGAGACCCTCTCCTTAGTCTCTGGAATAGGAACCAAATATGCACTATTGAGTCTAGAGCCACGAGATCATCAATAAATCTCATTAGGACACTGTCAATGAAGACTCTCTGTTTCACACAATGTGGAAGAGAGATTATATCTTATGAGTCCTCGCATTATCCTTATGGTATTGCCAGAACATCTGAGTGATATGCAAACATATCAACAATGAAGATGGAAAGCCTTCTGGAGCCAACATCAAACAAGCTTCTGGTGGGTGGCATGTGAGATCTATCCAATAGATCAACCATGTGACAACTGAACAGAAACAATGGGGCGATTCAATCTTTTGAATCAATCCTGGTTTAGGTTATGGATTGTGTAGGATCGAAATATTATTGTGTTGATGATTCGGGTGGTCTTGGATGATCAAAATACATGTTTGCCA
Organism: Chrysanthemum makinoi; assembly: GCA_910596185.1. Classification (NCBI taxonomy): domain Eukaryota; kingdom Viridiplantae; phylum Streptophyta; class Magnoliopsida; order Asterales; family Asteraceae; genus Chrysanthemum; species Chrysanthemum makinoi. The sequence continues at coordinate 57,007,468 of OU343223.1, read as the reverse complement.
TGAGAGAGAGAAAGTAGATGAGAGGGAGTTTCTTGGTAGAGACTTGCGTCACAAAATATGGAATGTTAGATTAAAGAAAAGCTCCACCCCTTCCATGGATGGAAGGGGTGTTTATAGTTACAGACACAACGACCTCCTATCGGCCTGTGGATCAGGTATACAATGGGTAAAGACCCGTCCTTCCTCCACGGTGTTACACTAAACTAAACTACGCTACAAACTAACTAATTGACTACTAAATGACGTAAATAACTACAAGTCTACGAGCTAACTTATGCTAGATAATATTTGGGGTGACCGACACTTCACTTTTGGAATTTCCAATTCCTAACAATCTCCCCCTAAGGGAGGTCACCCCATGTTTTACATTTCGAATCCTAGCATTCTATTCTTGACTTTGTTCTTGAGCTCGTAGACTTCAATTCTTCAATTCCGAAATCTTTGTGCTTAAGTAGTGACTCTTCATAGTCCGCATATTTTGTACTTTTAGTGGAGGCCTTTAACTGATCCATATCTTTGATGGTCTTCGAGCTTTCATTGAGATCATCAGCCACAGTAAATCTTTGGATCACCCTTTGTTGTGTTGCCATCATGTGATGTTGTGACTTTTAGACCGACATGCTCACACTTTTGGATCATGACATCTTTTCATGAGTAGCGGAAGCTTTCTTTGGTTCAAGATATTTGCGGCGTAGCGAAGCATAGTATAGAAATATCTAAGCCGGGGTTACCAGATATGCACCGGTCATGATTTCTTTAATTAAGTGTGGATCTTTGTGAGCATGCGGCTTTGGATTGACTCCTCAATTCGATCAAACAGCAACCGTCAAATGTACCTGCAAACAACAGTTAGCAATAAAACACGAAAGTGTCTTTGATCACTTTCGTTGAATTGAGGTACACGACCCACGGTTCCCGTTGATCGGTACAAAGTCTGCTGTGATCGGTAGGATTCCTAAGAATCTCCTTTGAGGGTTTCGCGTTGTTCTAGCCGTTCTCAAACCGGAACGTCTCAAAGACAACAGTGAGTGAACCCGGTGAATTGAGATTCACCGATTGATGAAAAATGATTTGAAAAACAATCGTGTATTGCTTGAAGAAAGAGTTTTGCAATACAGCGAAGGTTTATGAGAAAGATCAATTTTTCAATCAAAATACTTTTTGTATTAAAGAATGAGTACACATTCGACGTTCTAGTGAAAAGAAGAGATTCACACATCTAATGGTTTTCTAAAAGTATTTTTCAATCGAGATACTTTTGAATTAGAAAATGAATACACATTCGATGTGCTAGAGAAAAGAAGACATTTTCACATCGAGCGGTTTTCCAAAAGTATTCGTCAATTTCATTTCTGGACCAAGGTTGATTCACGAGTGAATCGCCCCATCGTTTCTATCCAGTTGTCACAAGTTTGATCTTTTAGAAAGATCTCACATGCCACCTACCAAGAGCTTGTTTGATGTTGGCTCTAGAAGGCTTTCCATCTTCATCGTTAATATTTTTACATATCACTTTCGGATGTTCACAGCAATACCACAAGGATAATGCATAGGACTCTTAATATATTCTTACTTTCCACATTGTGTGAAACAGCAAGTCTTCAAGAATTTAGTGTCCTAATGAGATATTGTGGATGATCTGTTGGCTCTAGACTCAATTGTGCATATTTGGTTTCCTATGCTGGAGACTAGGGAGAGGGTCTCCTTCTTCAATATCAACAATATCTAAGAGAAAGTCGATAGATAATGTCGGTTCCCCATGAGAATGAAACAAGCCCTTTTAAGAGGAACTTGAGTAGCTTGGGAAGTTTAGTGCAGTGCATCACTGGGTCCATGACGTCTTGTCTTCAATACCAGTGTTACCTTGGTAACAACCAGTAGCATATGTATTGAACCCGATTTCTGCCCTAAGGTTGAATTATTTGAGGGCTATTTCTTTTCACCATTTTTCACATTCATTTCTTTTTCATTCTTCAACCCCTTCAGTGCTTACCGAGACTTCATAACTATAATCTTGTTGGGTTTATTCGATTTAGCTCGTCTCATCCACACTCTTCCCATTTCTCATTTTTCTCCTTTTTCATCATACCTAAGGACTTCTACACTATCTAGTGGATTGTCCCTGGGTAGATCCCTCCGGCTCTGGCGGGATCGTGGGAACGAATACCTAACCTAACCATCCTTATAACACCATGCATAAAGTAAATTGGTCGGTCTTTTGGTATTGTTCATTTCTTCTTGAAACCAATTGAAAAATCATTTGGAAAAACAATCAAGGTACTTGTGATACGAGATCAAAGCATTTTGTACCTTAATAGTTTTGATCATTTAGAAAACCTCCCCCTCAACATGTGCATATGATTTATAAATTGTTTAGCACATGGAGGCAAGAGTTCTTTTGAAATAAATTCTTGATCACAATTTCCATAGAAAGAGCTATTTGATTTTCTTTGATAAATTCTCCCCCTCAATATGTGCATAGGATATTTGAAATCATTTTATCACATAGAGGAAAGAGTTCTTTGAAGTACTTTTACGATCACACAAGCCATTAAGAAACCATTCGCTCCCCCTCAATATGTGCATCAATAAATGAAAGAGTTTAGCATATTAGAGAGCCAACACATTGAATCAAATGATCACCTTTTATCAAATTTCATATTAAATCACAAATTCTCCCCGATCAAAAATATCAAACCCTTTGAGATTTTGGATCCCAAGTGATTTAATAAGGTTTAGAAAACATGGGAGAAAATGCGCCTGGTTTAAATACTCTTCTGGTTTTTGGTTAAATGCTCCTCCTCAACATGTGCATTGTATATAGAAATCGTTTGGCACATGGAGGCAGGAGTGCCTTTAAAAGACTAAAACAGATTTGAGATTTAAATCATGATCTCTCCCTCGATCAAAAATTTCAAACCAATTGAGGTTTTGGATACCAATTGATTTAAATAATTTTGAAAAGTTTGGGGAAAGACGTGGCAAGATTTGATTTTGAAAAATGACAGATAAGGACCATTTTAAGACATTAAAGATTGTTAGTGTCAGGTATGATAGTTTTAAGAGATCTTTAAGTAAAATAAAACAATCTCACAATCAAACAAGAACAGAAAAAATTTCATTTTGTAAGATCTTTGAGTTTTAAAGAAAATCATACCATGACATAACATTAAATCTTTAGATCACCATTTTGTTTTTGTACAAAACGGACTTGATATGAAGAAATATCGTTTGAAAATATATTATTATAAATCACTCTCCTCCTCAATCGATGAACGTAGTCGATGATTGAGTGACGTATAGTTTTGGTAAAATGAAGTCCGGTGATTTTCAAAATTTAGTCCAGTTTATTTTCAAAAACCAATATTTTTCCATTTTCAAAACACTATTTTCACTACTTTTCCTACACAAGATACGTTAGGTGGAGAGAATCATAAGCTGCTTATGTTGATGTTGTTGTAGGGCTTGGAAGAAAACCGTCTGCTGATGCAGTGAGACTTCTTACGTTGCATTTTAATGCCAACTGAGGTCAAATTAAGCTCCGTTTCTTCAATCACTTAGAAGAAAACCATCTGCTGATGCAGTGAGACCTCTTACATTGCATTTCATGCCAACTCTCCATAGAAGTCAAATTAAGCTCCGTTTCTTCATATGTCAACCCAAGATATAGTTACCCTTTTCTTTCGGCATCCAATCATATTCATTTGTGGGATCCGGATCGGGAACATTCATATATACCAGTATACCTGCATATGTTAGTAGACATACAAACAGATATATGGTGGTCGACATCACCCAAACAGCAATCGACTAATTAAATCCAATCCAACATATCACTCAAATCATACATGGGCATGGGAATTATATGTTTATCAAACTCTAATCATCTAATCCTAACAATCATATCCTATGCACCTAGTCCTTCAACGTAGGTTAACATCATTTTTCAGCTAAGCATTTAGGATAATTAGATAAGTCCGATAGATGATATAAATTTGAAAACATTCTCCCCTCAATCAATGACTCATTTTCTCAAAACGATTAAAAGCGTTAGTCATTGATTGAGTTTTGCAAATTTTATAACAACTCAATTCATTGATTTTTCAAGCAACTCATTTACCACCACTTTTTGAAAACAACAAATATTTTTCTCAAGAATTTTAGACTGAAAAACATTTGTGTAGGAACAAAGATCCTTGACATACTTTCCTCAATTTGTTTTAGGATAAGTGCACTAAAATATTTGAAAATTTTGTTTAGCGATCACTTTCTTTCTATAAAGAGCTGGGTTGCTATCCTAAAATAATAGCAAAACCATTGTTTTAAGCACGTCATGTATAAATCAAGCGCCATTTTTGTGACATAAGTTTTGAAAAGAATATTTACACCTCCCGCTTCAACTTCATCTATGGTCCTGCCATTATTGAATGACATTTCTAAGCACCGCGATGTTAGTCGATACTCGAAGACATTATGTCATGAAAAACATATTTTTGGTATTTTTCAAATTTTATGATTTTTATGGGTTTTTGATGATTTTATAATTTTCTATTTTGTTTTTGATGTTTTTATATTTTTGTATTTTGGTTTTTGATAAATATTTACAGATAGAGAAGATGATATAGTTTAAGAAGATGATGATACGAAAATTTAGATAAGGATATCGAAAGTGTTCGTTGTCGAAGATAGAAGTCATCATCCCTAAAACTTTCACCACCAAAGCTTCCGAGGCTCTTGCATGAAGAAAGAAATTGAACCATCCGAAAAGTTGCTGAGACTTGGCAAAATTTCCAAAGCCGAAAATCCTTTAGCCGAAAGGTGACCTGCTTTTCAAGCTTTCTCTTAGCTGTGTGCACAGAGAAGCACACCATTATCCTAACTTGTCGCTCCTTTTAAGAATAATCACCGTGATTCAAGTTGAGGTTATATCATCATCCAATAGAAAAACAAAGAACGCATCATCCCACACATAAATAACTCTTCCTAATTTCATTCCACCGGTTCCGACGCAATCCATTCCTAAAAAGGTGTCAAAAGACCACTTCCCCGAAAGAAGTTGAATAGATGCACCCCGGTCTCTTAGAATAGAGCTCAAGAGTTCAATACACTTAATACAGTACCAAAGAATAAAATGATACAAATTCCACTCAATGCACATTTATCTTTCCCCGATGGTTATGGATTTGTGGCTAAAACCGGTCAAGTTTTTCTCATACACAAGCTCTACCACTTGTGAATGGTCAATCGTAGAAACTTCAAACGCTTTGTACGAACGTAATGCAATGAAGATCAGGAGAATAGTGGTTTCCGTGCGTTATGTCCCAAATGAAGCTATGCTAAGAATCACCAAACTAATACCAATGAGATTTGAAACTTAAAAGAGTATTGGATTATTATAACTAAAGAAAAGTAAATAAATTACAAGGGCTTAAAATGCAAATTAAAGAAAGTTAAAAAAGATAAAAAATATTAAATAAACGCTATCACTATTTGCAAAATGATGTTTTGATTTTTTCTTTTATAAAACTCAATTAAAACTAATACGCATAAAATGAAAAATATGAAACTTAAACAATATTAATCCTAAAAATATGAAACTGATATTTTTACAAACCTAATGATAAAAGAAAATTTTTAGAAAAAGAAATTATTTTTATACTATTTAATTAATTATTATTAATTAAAACTAATTTTAACTATTTAATAATAACTCCAAAATACAAGAAAATATGAAATAAAGAAAAAATGAAATTAATGACTTGAAAAATCTAAAATATCAAAAGAGAATTTTTAATCTATTTTGTATTTTTCTGAAATTTTGTATTTTCTATGAATTAAAACTACTTAAATTACTTAAAAATACAAATTTAACTAAGAAAAATCTGGAAATTTTTTTTGACTTTTTATATTTATCTTAACTTAAGAAAATGAAAAATTATTTTTTTGAAACTTTTCTTAATTAATTGTATTAAAATGCTAATTAAAAATGCTTAAAACCAATTAAACAAAGAAGAAAAATACTAAACTCCTAATTCTAGAAAAATCCTGAAAAATTCAAGATAAGTCTAAAATAAGAAGTTGTGTGGAATCTAAAAAAAAATTATAAAACAAGTGCTTGTGTGAAGGAAATTGAACTGCTAGCTAAAAGTGCTTAAGTGAATAAAGATCAAATAAGCCAAAAGGTCACAATAAGCTACCAACCTGACATGTATTTAATAAGCTAAAAAGTACTCAAAATGAACCAAAAACAACAAGCCTTAACCTCCGATTGCAACTCTAACAGATTTGAGGTTTTGGGCTTTATGAAAGCTAAAACAGCTTTAGGGTCTTACTTTGAGCTTTAAGCGCAATGTCAAACTAGCTTTAAAATGAAAAAGGTGGTTGAACCTACACTAGACCCGCCAAGAACTAGCATAACCTGACCGAGCCTCGACAAGCTCAATGAGTTTGTAATAAGCTCAAGAATTAATTTCAGGCACACTCAAGAATAATCGAAAAGTGTGCGTAGGATCGTGGACCATTATGATAAAGTATTTATAAGCTTCATAATAAATTCATAAAATTCTACAAAATGATGCCAAAGTAAGAAAATACCAACCTGAACTTTAAAACCTATAAATTTCTTTTTGATTTTGCTTGTAAATGAATCCAAGAAAAATCCTCCCCGCTTTGACTCAAACCGGATTTTCAACTATTTGACTTTCGAGTTTTTTATATTGTTGACTTTTATGAACTTTGACTCAAATTGGTGGACTGATTATGAAGTTATACGATGCAAATGATACTACTGCAAGTTATAATTTTATGATTTAGAGTAAACACAAAAACAAGTGTTTGCTTTTAAAAATCCTAACAGCTTTTGCTTTTAAAGATTTATTCAAATGCATTTTGATTCTATGGTGGTTTCAGACGCAAAATTATGGGATCGACATGAGTCAAATAGAAGCTAACTGCTTAGAACAACAAGTAAGTATCAACAACCAACTAATCCCTCAAATACAGCTTAAGTAAAGAAATCCAAAACACCTTTATTACCGACATTTGCAAATGTAAACTCCAATCCAAACACTAATTAACTAATTCTATCGATCAAACCGAGTTTACCTTAACCTAAATACAACTTTAATAAACAGATTAAAACTAGTTATGACCGCAACTACAGACATGCACAAAACTTGAAATTAACTTACACTGTCCTTAGCCACAAATGGCTTGCCATCAACACTGTGTACCAATTATCCTATTCTAACCCATAAAACAACTCCAAAACAACCCAATTCCAAAGATCAGATCAACCATTTTCCATTTCTTCTAAGACCAAATGAGCTCCTCACTTTTTGACTTTCTTTGACCAAAACCAAAATGGTTTTGAATTTGAATGTGTTTATAAAAAGCTATAATAAGCTTATATGTTTTGTTTTAACTTAAAATAAGCTTATAGTTGAAACTTTAACATCACTAAATTGAAAATCGAAATTAAAGGGAACATAAAATATGAAATGTGAACAAAAACTTGAATTGATACTGGTGAATAGTCAGCAATACACTCAAACAAGTTACTTTGATACAATAAAAACTTGAATAAATAACTGCTAGTTTATTTAAGGTTTAAGAAATTAAAACCTACATATATTTTAAAATTAAACTAAGTACAATTTTCTTCTCTTTTCTTCATTTTTATACCCAAAAGGATTTCTCCTTACTCACTCAGCTGCTTCCCACCTTAAATCTGACCATTGATAAATTTTGAATTCATCTTGCCATTCATTGGATTTTACCAAAATGAGTATTTTCGAGTGGGTTGAGGAGGGGGGCTGAAGGAAGCATTAAATGCTTCTTGGAGGTTTGTCGAGAGCTGGGAAACAGCGATGGATGCCGAAATTTGGACAGGCGTTGGAGCGCTGCAGTTGAGGCCAGCGGGCGAGTATGACTTTACGTAAAAAGGGGTTTGACCGTGAGATTCGACTGGTTTTAACATTGGTGCGGGGGAAGTCCCAAAATTGCAAAGGGCCGCCAAATGGCTCAATAGTGTGGTCATATATGGTTTATGATAGGGTCCAAGTGGTTGAAAGTGGTTTTAAAACACAAGGACTTATGTTGTAAATTCTTCGAAACAAAGGACCTAGGGTCAGCCATTTTGAAAAGTTGCTCCAAGGGACTAAAAGTGACAAGCTCCAATAGTACAAGGACCAATATTGACATTTTCACATTTCCAAGGACCATTTTTGCCAAATTTGAAACTCAAGGGACCACTCTTTTGTAATTTCTCAAAACTTTTAATATTTTTCACCAAAGGACTAAATTTGACAACTTATGATTTTTAAAAGGACCTTGGTGACTTTTCTTTTGAAATAAGTGCTCGTGTGGACTATTTCCTACAACTTTTGAAACTTGGGGAACCTAAATCACAATTATGCAAACTTAGCTCATTTTTCATCCTGATTTAAACATTTTGCATTCAAACATATAAAATGCAATTGAGATATTTTCTTTATTTTGATGCATTTCTGAGCATTTTTAAACGCTTTTGCGCTCGTGGGGATTAATTCAAAAATGATTTAGTATTTACACACTCATCAATCCCCCATTACTAAACTATTGCTAGTCCCAAAGAATATTTTTTGAGAAAAAACTTAATGGATTTGAATCTCTTTTTACCAAAAGCCATTACTTGAGTAGCCAAATGTTTCAGCCAAGTAAGAACCATGGTGCCAATCGAGCAACTATGCTGATTTTGAGCAAAACCACCAAATTTTCCAACGGATTGATTTGTCTTACCGTGGCCGCTTTGTTTCCGATCAGCCAACCTCTTAGATAAATTATCAATATTATCTGGTGAGCCGATTACCAACCATGGTTTTTCCAGATCGCTTTGCAATTTCAGGTTTCTATAAACTTATGGCTAGCCAACTCTTCACTAATTAAAGATACGCGAAATCAATACCATACAATTTTGGGCAAATTGCAA
>OU343223.1:56967208-56998400 GCA_910596185.1 Chrysanthemum makinoi | reverse complement strand
ATATGAAACTAACACTTGAATAAGGTTTAGGAGTGATTCCAACACTCTTATCTTAATTGTGATTGAGCTAGTATTGCGATAGGTCATTCGTTGTGTTTTTAATGCTTGAGTAATCTTTGTGAACATTAGTTTATAATCACCTAGAGTTATTGTAAGCTAAACATCCAAAGATAACCTTAGAGTTAGTTTATGAATCCTAGAGATTTCAGAGGGCATAACTCAAGGTAGTCTCAAAGAGTTAGGGAAAACGATACCCTACTAATCTTTAGAAGACACAACGCAAGCAAGAATAAGGACGACAATTCAACCATCAATAGAGATAACTAGGAGTAATAAGACTTGTGTAAACACATTTTAATCATCACATACAGCACCACAACAAGAGTATAATCGGTAGAAATACTCACCCCCAAATCCAATACCCAGATTCAGTACCTTCAATTTTCTAAAAAAGATATAAAAAGAAAAAAATCTTCCTCAACCCCAACCTTGCGCAGTAATTCTCACTAGCATTCCTATTCCCTGAGAATCCATATCAATTCCCTGGCTTACCCTAATACTACACTACAACAATTAGGTTCAACGCCTAGGGTGTTGGAAAAACTTGTTCGACGAAAAGGGAAGTTCCTTTGCTCAACGCTGCTTGACTTATCACTAATGAGTTTTCATTGAGTTCCCAAAGAGCTAGAACCGCCAAGGAGCTTATGGATGCACTTGAAAAGATTATTGTAATGAAGCTACCGTAAAATATTGGAAGAACATGCCAAGCATCAACTTGAAAACTTCACCGCTTCCGGAGAAAAAACTTGATGGAACCTACAACAGTCGCGCTTATAAGTCAATTGAAATTAGCGGACTATAAAGTTGCTCAAGACATTAATCTTAAGTTCATCGGGTTGTGTCACCGAATGGGCTATGCATGCTATGTGGAGAAATAAGGATGATTTTCAAAATTGACCCTACAATTCTCTACAACAATTTGAAGGTTTATGAGTCCAAAACAACATTGCCGGATCATCCTCATCTACGTAATATTGCTTTTGTGTCTACAAACCATAGAGTTCTCGTGAAGCATCCACCGCCGCTATGGAGTTCCTCATCGCTATTGCTAGCCGATACCACCGTTAGTGATAACATTAGTGATGGTGCCATATGTGCATTCCTACCGATCCGACGTTAGCGCGACCGTATAAACCAAGATTTGACAAATTAATCGATGATTCAAGAAATCAATCTTCACGGCAAATGGCAATGCTCACATTGCAAGCTCGAGGTTTCGCGAGGACCGCGCATTGTGTCAAGTATGATGGTCAAAGGAAGGCGCTTTGACAAAGTAAGATCGAAATAGTCATCCGTAAAGTAGAAGCGGGCACTTTGCAAAGGAATGTAGAGCTCCTAAAAGGATAAGTAAGAACTTTAAAAAGGCACTTGAAGAACCACAGCCTTCTTCAAAGATTGGTAGCTCAAGCATGGACTTGAGACTACGGACCGAGCCACCAAATTGAGGAAGGACCCAATGTCGCCTTCCCTGCTAGCTGAAGCCTAAAGTGGGCATAACTTTGCACCTTATCATTTATGCTTCATCATCCGACATTTTGATCACCGGTTCAAAAGTTCTACTGTTCTCTTTAAATTGTCAAGATAACTTAGAATCTCTTAAAGCAATCAATGAGAGTCTTAGGAAAGAGGTTGATAGACTTGCACTAGATAACTTAGGTTATAAAGTTGGTCTTCAAAATGTAAAAGAAAAACTTAAGTACCTGTGATCAAGTGTGAAGTTCGAGTATGCTGATAAGATAAACATACTAGTGGGAGAGTAGACCCTTGGATAGAGAAATTAAAGTGCTTAAACGTAAACTGAAGAAGTCGAAATTGTCAAACGTAATGCCCTAGACTAAAAGGAAAAACACATAGTTAGGTGGAAAACAAAGAATTTGCTCTCATTTAGTACATAAATCTAAAGGGTGTCAATTAATGAAAAAGGGTTCTGGGATAGGATACAATGATATGCCACCACCCTCTCTAATGAAACATGCACCACCTGGTACTGAATTGTCATTTGGTGATGAGCTTAGCTTTAACAAATGAGTAGATGAAAAAGTTAAGTCTGAGACACCTAAGAAAGAAACTGATAGGTCATCTGATGGTCCAATTATTGAAGATTGGGAATCAGATTCTGAGGAAGATAGTTCTGAGTCAACACAGTCTGAGAAGTTAGAAAATGTTAAACATGATGATTCTAAACAAGCCAACCTCATGCCTAGATTTGGAGCTAAGATTTCTAGGAAGGTTGTTGAATTCAATGAGGTACCTAGGGAACAGATGAAAAGATATATACCTAGGGGTAATCAAAGAAACTTCAATGGCATAATTTCAAACAGACTAGGAAGTGAGTTTCAATGTGTTAAAAGGGCTTGTTTTAAATGTGGTAGTTTTGAACATCTTCAAAGGAACTGCTATAAAAACCAACCACAAGTTTGGAATCATTAGAGGAGGGTGAATCATCAAAACTTTTCAAAGAAAACAATCCCTCATCCTAATAAAAATATGGTTCCTAGAGTAGTGTTAATGAAAAATGGCATAACTAAAGCTATAATCACTGCTGCACCCAAATGGGTTCCAACCACTGCTAAGAAAAATGTAAACACTGCTAAGCAAAATGTTTCCACTACTAAGCAGAATATCACCACTGAAACAAAAGATGTTTTAACTATACCAAAGGTGATAACAGATACAGTGGTTGGAAGCCATTTCATGTCAGAAAGGCCCTCAGCTTAGTCACAATGGAAACCTAAGACCAAGGTTTTACACAATGCTAGTAGTGCATCAATGGACCTAAAGAAATTTGATTATGTTGATGCACAGGGTAGACCCAAGTCAGTATTGTCTTGGGTCCACAAAAGGAACTAACTTGTTTAATTTCATGTGCAGGGCAATCTACAGGATGAGCTAAAAGACAAAGGAATTTTTGACAGTGGTTGCTCTGGACACATGACATGGTATGGGAGCAACCTGGAGGATTTTTAAGCCTTTGATGGAGGCTATGTGGCATTTGGCAATGATCCAAATGGAGGCAAGATTCTTGGCAGAGGAACTATTAGAACAGGAAAGTTGGACTTTGAAAAAGTCTATCTGGTACAGGGACTAAAATATAACCTATTCAGCATTTCCTATATGTCTGATAAAAAGAATTGGGTACTTTTTGGGGAAACTAAATGTGTGGTGTTATCTCCTAATTTTAAAATGCCTGATGATAAGTATGTGCAGCTTAGGGTTCCTAGGAAGGAAAACATATATTGTTTTGATCTAAAAGATGTCATTCCTAATAGGTCCCTAACTTGTTTGCTTGCTAAGGCATTAGTAGATGAGTCAAAATTATGGCATAGAAGGCTAGGTCACCTAAATTTCAAAACAATCAATAAATTGGTAAAGGGTAATTTAGTAAGAGGGTTACCTTCTAAGGTTTTTGAAAATAAAGAACTTTGTGTGGCCTGTCAAAAGGGTAAACAACATAGAGCCTCTTGTAAGACCAAGACTGTGAACACCATTACTCAACCACTGTTTATGTTGCATATGGACTTATTTGTCCCCATTTGTTAAGAGTTTGAATCATAAGCAGATTGCCTAGTTATCACCGATGATTATAGCAGATTTTCTTGGTTTACTTTCCTGGCACTTAAGAGTGAAACAAGTGAGATTGTTAAGAATTTCATCACTAAGATAGAAAATAGAGTGAACCATAAGGTCAAAGTAATCAGATGTGATAATGGAACCGAAGTTTAAAAATGATGTCATGAATAAGTTCTCAGTGGCATAAGGGTATTGAAAGATAGTTTAGTGTTGCTAGGACACCTCAACAAAATGGTGTAGCTGAGAGGAAAAATAGAACACTAATTGAGGCTGCAAGAACAATGTTATCAGAATATAAGTTACCCACTACCTGGGTCGAACTCAGTAGGAACCGCATGTTACGCGTATTAGAAGTAAGGTAGTAAAGCCTCATAACAAGACCCCATATGAGCTATTACATGGTAGGAAGCCTATGATAGATTTCCTAAAACCTTTTGGGTGTCCCTTACTATCTTGAATACCATAGACCACCTAGGCAAGTTTGAGGAAAAGGCCGATGAGGGATACTTTTTGGCTACTCTTTTAGTAGTAAAGCCTTTAGGGTATACAATAGGAGGACCAGAATAGTTGAAGAGAATCTACATGTTAGATTTAATGAAGAGACTCCTAGTGTTGAGACAAAAGGACCAGAGTGGTTGTTTAATATTGATATGCTAACCAAGTCTATGAATTATGAACCTATCAATGCAGGTACAACCACTAATGTTGATGCATGTACTCAAAAGGATTCTGATGAAGAAGCAAATTCAAGGGAAGCTGATTCTCCAAAGGAATTCTATTTGATTGAAAAGTGAAAAGCTGGTCCTGTCTCACCCATCATTGAAAAGAAGAGTTCCACTGATGATGATGCTTTGGATTCAGGAAGCAATGGTGATCATCATCAAGATAATGAAGAGTTGTCTCATGATAACTCAATGTCGGTAGAAGAAATTGAAAAGCAGAAGAAAATTTTTGAAAGCACTGCTAAGCCAAATTCTACCATCTAGTTCAAGTTGAAACCCCTCACAAGAAATTCGAAGTATTTTACTTTGGAATCCCTGCCAAGCCACTATTTGGTGATGATGAGTATCCAACTGATCCTGACATGCCTGATTTGGAAGAAAGGGATACTCCTACAGATGATGAGAAATTGGATGACTATTTCAAAGATGCTGATATTACTAATTTGGAAACAGTCATCAAAGAGAGTCCAATTCCTACCACCAGAGTTCACAAGGATCATCCCAAAGAGCAAATACTTGGAGATTTGAATACATCATTTCAAACAAGAAGCAGGGCTCAGAACACTAAAACCTTTCCTGAACAAGGTTTCTTTGCAAGGTCTCTTCATAAAAGGAACAGTCATCAAGACCTGCAAAATTGTTTGTTTGCTTGCTTTATGTCACAAAAGGAGGCCAAAAGAGTTGAAGAAGCATTAGGAGAAGAAGGATGGATTGAATCAATGCAAGAGGATCTGTTACAATTCAAACTTCAAGAGGTGTGGACATTGGTTGATCTACCTAATGGCAAAAGGGTTATTAGAACTAAATGGGTATTCAGAAATAAAAGGGATGAAAGGGGTATTGTGGTGAGGAATAAATCAAGGTTGGTTGCTCAAGGATACACACAAACTGAAGGTTTGGATTATGATGAAGTATTTTCCCCTGTTGCCAGAATTGAAGCTATCAGATTGTTTTTGGCATATGCTTCATTCAAAAACTTTGTTGTGTATCAAATGGATATTAAGAGTGCCTTTCTGTATGGCACTATTTATGAGGAGGTATATGTGTGTCAACCTCCTGGTTTTGAAGATCCTGATCATCCTGATAAGGTCTACAGGGTGAAGAAAGCTATGTATGGATTGCATCAAGCTCCAAGGGCATGGTATGAATGCCTTTCTACTTATTTGATGGACAATGGCTTCAAGAGGGGACTGATAGACAAGACATTGTTCATAAGGAAGCACAAGGATGATATACTACTGGTTCAGGTTTATGTTGATGACATCATCTTTGGCTCAACAAATAAGGAGCTATGCAAAGACTTTGAGAAACTTATGCATGATAAGTTTCAGATGAGTTCTATGGGTGAACTCACTTTCTTTTTGGGGCTACAGGTTCAACAAAGGACTGATGGTATCTTCATTAGTCAAGACAAGTATGTAGCAGATATTTTAAAGAAGGTTAGATTTCACGATGTCAAGAGTGCTAGTACACCCATGGAGGCTCAGAAACCACTGCTACCAGATGATGGAAGTCCCAAAGTTGATTTGAAGTCAGATAGATCCATGATTGGATCTTTGATGTATCTCACTGCTTCTAGGCCATACATTATGTTCTCAGTATGTGTGTGTGCAAGATTACAAGTCACACCAAACATAACACACATGAATGTTGTGAAGAGAATCTTTAGATATCTTAAGGGTCATCCTAAATTGGGCCTTTGGTATTCCAAGGATTCAGCTTTTGATTTGGTGGCCTACACAGACAATGATTATGCTAGAGCTAGTTTGGATAGAAAGTCTACTACCGAGGATGTCGCTTTGGGAAGCAGCTTATCTTATGGCGGTAAGAAGTGCATAATTATGGCCAATTCCACCAATCAAGCCGAGTACGTGGCTGCTGCTAGTTGTTGCGGTCACGCTTTGGATTCAGAATCAATTGTTGGACTTAGGGTACAATTTTATGCATACTAAGATTTACATTGACAATAACAGTACAATTTGCATTATTAAAAATCCAGTTTTGCATTCTAGAACTAAACATATTGAGATAAGGCATCATTTTATTAGAGATTGTAATGAGAAAAGGTTAATACAAATGGTTAAAATCCATAGTGACTTCAATGTTGTTGATCTTCTCACTAAATCTTTGATGTGGGAGGTTTCAGTACCTTGTAGTTAGTATTGGTATGATAAATCTCTAAATCTCAAGTTTGTTTTGTAAAAGTTTGTAAAATTTATGTACCATCATATTGGTAGATCTTAGTATTGCTTCTTTAGTCTTATCCATCGCTTGTTATTTTGTTTCCACTAACTATTTTGGCATCAAAAGAAGTAAATCACAAAACAAATTAGTGGCAATGGACTAAAAAGGAAACATGGTATTATTATTAAAAGATAGAACTGCATTCTAGGATGCAGAATTACAACCATGTCATTCATACTACCATCAACAGAGTACAACAAAAGAAAACAACTAAACACAACCATCAAGAGACTACAGCTTAATGACAACCACCTAAACCAACTATGGCTTCTTTTCTATGGCCCATGCTGGCATCCTATTCTGAACCCCTTGTCCCCCAATAACATCCCATGCTTTTGGGCAAGCAAGTCCCCTCACTCTCTCTCTCTCTCTCTCTTATGGGGGTGATGAGGAAGATGGACCAGCTGGTTGTGGTGGAGCTGCAAGTGCTTGAAGATGTGGAGCTGTGAGTGGTTCTGGTGGTGATATCTCAGCAAGGGGAGGAACTATCAACACTCTTGAAGAGGCTTCATCATCTGTGTCCTCATATGGTGACACATAGCTGGGCATTGAGCTTAGTTCTGAACTTGTACTAGTCATGATAGCTTGTTGGGGCGCTAGTTGGATGGAAGAAGGTCCAACAGAAGGTGGTTTGTCCTCATACAGGTGAGGGATGTTTTTCTTAGAGGAAGGTAGTTTTCCCAAGTGTTGTTTGAAGATGAACTCTTAGACGAATCTGAAGAGATCTCCAATGGATGATTTGGTGAGCCACTCATGTTGGTAGTGCTTTTGGAATGGGTTCTGAAAGAATGCTTTCTTGAGAGATGATTTTTGGGAATGTGAGAGATATGTGTGGTATGTGGGTGATTTGCTCTTAAATAGATTTAAAGAGAAATCCTGTGTTAAATGTGTGGAAGGTATGAGTTGTTGAGGAGTAATCAAGTCTTTGACTTTGGTGGACGCTTAAATGACTTGAGTCAATCCTTTGATCGGTGTTTAGCATTTTGGTTAAGCAATGCCAGTATGAATTATGTAACCACTTCTAGTTATTACTAACCTCTGCTAACCTTGACAAAGTTCTAGTGTTTGGTTTGTGTTTGTGATATGCAGGTTTGAAGGAGTTATTGTAACTTATAGAGCTTTTGGAGCTGTAGGAGTAGCTGATAAAAAATAATAATAAAAATAATAATAATAAAATAAAATAAAGTTGTGTATCTTTTGTAATCCTTCAAATTAATGTATGATATCACTATTTTTGGCTTAGATTTTGTTGCAGAAGTCTTAGTCAAAAGATTGGAGTGCTGGTGAAGTTTCCACTGCTAGTACATTCCTAACCACCGCTAGTTAAGCAACCCACGCTAGTGCGCTTTTCAAAATGGAAACTTAAGGGGTTGTTTTGTAACATCGTATTAATAACGTATTTAATCCCCAAATCACTGTCGGATCCTTTAATTGATCTTTAAATACTCACAATTGGCGCTTTACACAAACCTTAACCACTTCCAACTCATATTTTCACATATCCCACATTTCATTCACTCACACATCATAATGGCAACTTTGTATTCCAAAACCCACAACCTTGTCGCATTCTTGGTCAAGAACAATCAATCAGAAGGCTTTCATGAGATGATTGATTTCCTTAAACACAGTCCCATTCACTTTGCTTTAACTTGTAGAACCCATCATTCTTAAAACATATGTTCATCAATTTTGGTGGAATGTTGAAATTCAAGAGAGAGATGAAGCAGAGGTTATTAGGTCTGTTGTTGATGAAAAGGAGATTCTGGTAACAGAGGATGTGATTAGAGGTGTTTTGAAGCTAGAGGATGCTGAAGGGGTTGTTAATTTTTCTAATGATAAAATCTTTGAAGGATTAGAGAGACTAGGTTATGTGAGAAGGGGAGATAGGATTAAATTTCACAAAGGTATGTTTTCACCCCAGTGGAAGTTTTTGATACATACTCTACTTATGTTTATCAACAATAATACTACTGGATTTGATGAGTTTCCCTCCAAAATTGCAACTGCTATTATATGTCTTTCTCAAGGGAGGGTATTCAATTGGTCTAGGATGATCTTTGATGGTTTTCTGAAGAACATTAGAGAAAAGGGAAAGTATTACTTATATCTTAGGTTTGTACAATTGATAGTGGAAAGTCAGATCATAGAACCCATTGCTCATAACAGGAAGTATGATGTAATGCTTCCTAAGGTGTTTGCCCACATGAGGAAGCAGAGTCCACATTTTTCAAGGAACATCACACCTTTGTTTCCTAACATGCTTAACTTGCCAGATATTCCTGAGAATGAAGAGGTACCTGAACCACAACCCACCCAAACTACCGATGTCAACCCATCGCTATTACATCTCTAACATCAAGCTAGCACATCCTGAACCCATCAATAACCTTTAACAACCGAACCACAAGTGATCTTAGTTCAACGTAGGAGGAATAAGGGCACCATGCTACCTCGAGCTGGTGTTAGTGATGTAGTGAATGAGGTTGTCACGGGTGATGCAGGTGACATGAGTGGAAGGGCTTTCACTACTGCTTCAGGCTTAGATGCTGAGCAAGATAGTGAAACCATCATTAAGACCCAACCACTGGCAACTCCTAATGTGGAGAGTTCTAATGAGTGGAAGGGCTTTCACTACTACTTCAGGCTTAGATGCTGAGCAAGATAGTGAAACCATCATTAAGACCCAACCACTGGCAACTCCTAATGTGGAGAGTTCTCATAAACTTAACACAGGTGGAGGAATCCCTAGCCAACTGGCTAACCTCGTGGTGTATGGATGATCGTGCTAGGCCCGATGCCATGTTTCTATACCCCATGATTCACCTCTCGAGCAGGTTACACAAATAACCGATGAGGGTAGTTTGGGGACATGATGATGAATTGACTGCAATCGATAATGTACATAATGACTTTTCCAAGGATCCACCTCTCGGACCAGTTAACATAGGTCAAAGTGGTAAGGATATTATTGAACTCTTGAATGAATTGACGGCTAAATGTACCAAAATGGAAAACACAGTCACTGGTCTTCAGGAACTTGCAGTCTTTCAAGCTAGAACTATTAGAAGACTGAAGCACAGGGTAACTGTATTGGAAAGAATGAGGAGATCAGGGATTACTGCTTCTAGGAGAGTCGGGAAGGTGAATATGAAGGTTAGATCCTCAAAGGATCAAAGTTTGGAGGATGCATCCAAATAGGGGAGGAGTGGAAACAAGGATTCAGGGGAGGATGTGCATTTGGATGATGGTTTGGATTTGGATAGTGAAAATAATAATGATGATTATATGGTGACTGCCAAGGATGGAAATGAAGCAGTGCTTGAAACTTTAAAGGTTGTAGTAGAAGACAAAGAGAAAGAAGTGGTGCAGGCAACAACCACTGCTATTGTTGCTGAATCCCCTACTAGTCATCCGAAACCACTGCTGCTACTTCTGAGGTAATTTTATCCACTATTACTTCAGATACACCTATTGCTATTACAACCACTGCTACCACAATTATAACCACTGTCACATCACCACCCAAGTCCAAGGAAGTTGAGAAGGAGGTTGCTGGTACACTATTGGACTTAGGAAAAACCTTACCAATTCCTGAACCTGTTATTGCATATGTTCCTATTATTCTTAAACCTACTGGACCTAAACCCTTAGGAAGTTTGAAGATTGGTGAACCTGTAATGACTAAATTGGTTCAACTAGATATTAGAAAGGGGAAAGGTATTGCTGAGCCAGTTTTAAAGTTTAAGAATAAGCAAGAGCAAATTGCCCATGATGAAGAGCTTTCTAAGAAGTTGCAAGCTGAAGAATTGGCAGCTGTAGAGAAGCAAAAATAAGAGGAATAGGAAGCTACTATGAAATTGATTGAAGAATGGAACAATGAACAACCTCTGTTTCAAGCTGTTGAAAGCATAAGAACAGCGTACACTGCTCTTGATTGGGGACAATTAGACATTGATACAAGGTCTAAGGTTTTGGCTGAGAGGGAAAGAAAGATAAGACAGGAGAGAACAGTTAAAGAAAATCAAGCTAAAAAGAATAAACCTCCAACAAAGGGTGAAAAGAGAAATCAAATGATGAAGTTCATCAGGCATATGGGTATAAATGTTCATGTTTGTTAGTGCAAATATTACGATATTTAATCTATACATTCTCATTTGTTTTGTTGATGACAAACATGTAACTTGTAATATATAACATAAAATGTATAAGTTACTTGTAATTATATATTGTCTCAACACCTCTCGACGACTCAAGTCCTTGTATGCTACAACACAGGTTCGTACATGTTTGTTATGTTATGCTATGATCAAACCCCCACCAAACCATTAAAACATGTTTAGTTAAATAGTTTATGTATAACAACTAGTGTTTACATATTGGGTAAATATATACATAACTAGTACGTATTATAATAGGTAATATAAATGGGTAGAAACTTAAGTATTTAACCCATTGACCAAATACATTGAATGTAGTTGGGTAAACCCCAAAGTCCATGACCCATACCCAATGTCTAGATACACAAAATTCATTTGGTGGGCACTCAAAACCATAGACTAGATGCATTGTATCTTGTAGATACATTGAATCTACTTGGTACCCATAACCCATGACCCATACCCAATGTCTAGATACATTGAACTCCTTGGTGGCACTTCAAAACCCATGGATAATATCCATAACCCATGGTATTGACCCATACCCATAAGACTAGATACATTGTACTCACTAGATACATTATATCTAAAGGAATACCCATGAACCAACCTATAACCCATGACCCATAACCAAAACCCATGGGTAAAGGGAGCGCCCCACGGATCCCCAAGACACTAGATCGGATCCTCAAGGAGGGATCCGTGGATCCGGGGAACAAAGGGCTAGTTTTCTATAAATAGTGAGCCACTTACTCATTTCCTCACATCTTCAACATAGTTTCTCTCCACCAAATCTAGGATATTTAGATCATTAGGAAACATGTAAACCACCCTCATCTCATATGATCATAATGCTTTCTAACTCTCATTTGTTGTAAGCATACTCCAAGGTGATCCTCCAAAGCAAGCTTAGAGATCTTGCTTCCTTACCTACCCAAGTGATCACCAATCACAAGATACAAGCGCATGAAGATCTTATACAACAAGCTTGGGAAACTTGTCATCTTCATTCATAGAAGACTAACTACATCATGCTTGGGGTTCTTGATGTTTAGTCTAGGAGTTCATATCCATTAGACACATTGTCTTGGATATTGTCTAGTATCATATTCTTGTATCTATGACTAGACTAGATGGTTTATGTGTTTGTGCCATAAAACACAAGGTTTGTTATGTTGGGCCACAAAACATAACGGGTGTCATAGATGTGTCAAAGGCATTAGTGAAGAGGCCAAGATCCGTGTTGAATTAGTGAAAGGTGCTGAAGGATCGTGTAAATGGCATTAGTGAAGAATGCCTAGGTCATATAATCGATGAGGTTCATCATTATACATATAGCATTTGTTTAGATCCATGGATGGTGATATCCTTGATGGTGTTGTAACAAGGAGTGTATCTCCTTGAGATTAGGTGTTGTGTTGTGATGGGTAGTAGTTCCTCTATAGTAATGGAACTAGGTGCTTAGCCTAGTACCTAGTAAAGGGTAGGCGACGTTGTGTAGGTGTGGTTCACCTTGGAGTGAAAGAACCCAGTGGTTAGCCTAGCATCGTATAAATGGTAGGCGACGTTGTGATAGGTGTGGTTCGCCTGGTGTGAAAGAACCTCAGATTTAGCTTTGTAACCGAAAAAAGCATTGTAAAGGCTTCTCCGCCATAAGGAGTTGGTGTAGTGATTACGAAATCTCGAGTAGGTGACTCGGGGAGTGGAGTACGGCAAGGAAGGTGTCCTTGTAGTCAAACCACTATAAATCCTCGCGGTTGGTTTGTCTATCCTTTTACTTATCGCGTTACTCTTATTCTTGCATTACATTGTTTATTTTCTATTTGGTTGATGTCTATGTTTGTGACATATACTTGGTCTTTCATATAGTCACAAACTATATTTAACACTTTACATATTATGACACGCTTGATCAAGAAAAGCAACCGGACTAATAACGTTGAAACTTGATTTTAATGAACCATTAATCTTGCGAAATCTTATGTGATATTAATGGGTTGGCCTTACATGCCGTAATGCGTTAAATGCATCCTCGCTTCGAGATTAGCAAATGCAATGGTTTATACTATATTTGATACAAAAGTTTTAAGTTTGAAACGAAACGTATTCACCCCCCTACGCTTTCACAATTGGTATCAGAGCTGGTTGGCTCTAGTTTTTAAAACAAATGGTTTTCAAAACGAGAAAGGTCCTTGTATCAAATTTTTGGTGAAGTCAAGCATAATATGAAAAGTGTTTTGTTAATTTTTTTCTTTGAAGTTTTGTTGTTAGATATCTTGTTAATCAAGCTTGAATAAAGGTAAAATGGGTAATATAACTTCACTAAAAAGTCTACAAAGGTTAAACCTTTTCGTCGGGTCAAAACGTGCATTTTTGTAATTCTGTGTCGATCCAAGCTGGATCCCTCGGTTAATCGACGGATCCTCAAGCAAGGGATCCGTGGATTCGTGGTACGAAGACATTTTTTGTTTGAATTTCAAAATTCATAACTAATTAACCGTTAGTCGTTAGAAGTCGTACACCTATCGTTTTAAAGGTATTTGAGTCTACTTTCATTTAAAATGATTTCATAAACTGATTCAAAACAATAATTTACAGAATCTTTGATTTATAATAGAAAGTCATTTTTCGGTCATAACTTTTGCACAAACTTTTGATCTAATTGGAGACGGATGTTTTCGCTTTTGAATAACAATGTGTCCTCTTTTGAAATTAAGTTTTTGATCATATTTATAAGGGAAAATTAGTCAAATAGACCGCTACTCGGTGCATATCACTTTTATGGACCACGCTTTTGCCTTACTCGAAATGGACATGTTGCCCAAATGACTTTCTTGTAGCCAACCTTATGGTGCCACGTGTCCGACAAAGGTACAACAGAAGTACATATTTTGAACGTATTTGTCATGTATTGTTTTATGGGCAACCAAAATGTATTTTCGGGCAACTATATATTATTGGGCAACTTGTATTTATACACGAGGATAATATGGTCAATTTACAATGGATGTATTATAAAAGTAATATTAATAAGTCAGACACGTACTCACACACCATCACGCGCGCGCACACACATAATCAAACATCTTCTACTACAATTTAACAGCTTCTACAATTAAACAGCTTCTTCTAGATCACGCGCATACTTTCACAAACCACATCTTATTCACAGAACCCTCTAACCCCCTAATTAATTTTACTCAGATAATTACGTATGACAAAAATAAAGTTGTACAATTGTAAAATCGTAGTTCGTTCTACATTGAAGTTGCTGCCAGATATTAAACTCGCTTGTCAAAGAACAAAACCGGAAAGGTTGTTCAGAAAACAAGATTTGGTCCATGGTTGGATATGAAGTCGCGAGAATGACAGCTTTCTCGATGCATTATGTTTTGCAATACCATGTATATGTTTCTAACATCTCCTCTGATTCCCCTCCACTAACATTCCAAATAGGGAGCATTCGCTAAGGTTTGGTCGAAAGAGTTTTGTCCGATAACGTGGTTTCGATTTGGCAAAGTTTTAAAAGTTTAAAAACGATCTAACGCTCAGGATCGTGTATTTCCGAAAAAAAGAGCAATGGTGTAACAAATGTGCATGCCATTGATCTTTTGGAACTTGTTAATGATTCAAAAAAGGATGGAAAAAGGTGGTTATCGCTTTTTGATGAGGATGTTGTTAGGGTGTGTCTGTTGGTAGCCGCAGAGTCGGTGTTTATGGGAAACGAAGACAAGAATTGCATCCATAATCACTTATTGTCCTTGGTTGATGATTTTGAGGCCTGGAATGTATTTCCTTGGGGTGAATATATGTGGCATAAATTTTATCAAAGGACTGTCAATATTGTTCATATTCACGTAAAACATCATCTGTTAAAATTGAAAAAACCCAAAGTTCGTGACACATACAATCTATACAAGTTCGCTTGGGCTTTCAAGGTTTGAATTCTCTGTAGTTTGTACTAATGTATGCATGTCTTTGTTTGATAACACGTTTATTTTAGAAAACAGGTTATTAAAAGCTTTTTTTTCTATTTTGTTCAATCGAAAATTACCTATAAATAATGATGTTTTTAATTGTTATGCAATGCTTGTCTTTGCTGTGTATACACGTAATATAAATGTTACCCATAATTTAGATAACAAAGAATGTTATAACACTTTTAGTTTGCGATTTATTTGTAATTGTCATCATAAACGTATTGTTTCATCGTAAACAGATTACATTTATCTTGATAAAACTTTAAACAAATTAAAAATGATAACCGCATAGCTAGACATTGTTAACGATGACGGGTGTGCCTATTACAGATTTGGATTTTGGAGAGTTTTCCTAGAAGCTCACTTTGGTGGGTCAAAGACAACAAGGCGATTCCACGTGGTCTTGCTTGGTCAGAACTTGCAAAGTTTCGAACGCATCGTTGTAATCTCTTTGGACCCAGTAGGCATCACACAGTCTTATTATGCAGACTATACTAAGTTGTACCTAAATTTGTTCACAATATCAAGAATTGTAACTCTTTTTTGTTCTTAGGACTCAACTCCCATTGTTGAAATTTACGCAACACAAGCTGAAATGAAGCAACCGTGGTGTATTTACAGTGCCCAATATATAGATGGTTTGTCTGTGCTGCACATGACGGTTGTGAGAAGACCGCACAAAGACTCTAATCAATCGGACGCTTTCAATTTACATACCGTCCATGGATAGTCAACTACAGTGGGTTACCTCGAAAACGCATTGCAACTCAACATTGAGCAACAATATTCTTTAAATGGTGCACAAACAGGGACCACTCTTTCAACAGGGGCTGTAATTCGTGAGTTAGTGGATTTGGATCAAAAACTTTTAATGATAGAAAATGGAATTCATTCGGTCGAAACACACCGTCGTATTTGATGTGTTTACGGATGTCAAAAGCAGAGTTTCAAAAGTACAACAACTTCGGGTCTTAAAATGATGCGGCCTTCGCTCTAAAAATCTAAAAGTTGTGCCAATACAAATGACTCGACGTTAATCCCGATGATCCAAGGTTTGTATTTACTTTTAAGGTTGCCTCCAATGTTATACCAAACCCAAATATTCGTTCGTGTGTACACTTATATCAAACCTTGGGCTCTACAAAGCCACGGCGTGTCATACTCTAGGCCCTAACGGGATAAGGTCGTCGACGCGAAGATGCAAATGCACATTGACAATGATGATTTCCTTAAAGAAACGCAACCATGTAACCTTGGGATTCTTGTACAAGCTTGTGCCATGACCCAAAAATGTCCTGTTATGGAATATGGAGGTGATCGTACTACTCAACTTCAACCACTTGCACGAAACGATGAAAAAAAAACACACGGTGACCCCATTATTGTATGTTATCTTTCATTTAGACTTTACATATCAAGTATAACATATGTCCATACTTATGTATATATAATTAAAATTCATTAGGAACCGGATTGTGGTATCGATTGGTCGTCGTACATAAACGACGATAAACTTTCGTGTGATAATTCTGTAGATTCAATGGATTGTGATAATCAACGCCAAGATGTGGTTCAAACAATTGCGCTGGGGAACCTGAACCCGTTAACAATATTGTTGGTGTGTAGACAGAAGAAGGAACACCAACCAACAAAGCTTTTGAGGTATCTACATTATCAGTAAAACAATGCCGATAAATAAAAG
The DNA here is from genome assembly GCA_910596185.1 of Chrysanthemum makinoi. NCBI lineage: Eukaryota > Viridiplantae > Streptophyta > Magnoliopsida > Asterales > Asteraceae > Chrysanthemum > Chrysanthemum makinoi. The sequence continues at coordinate 56,981,962 of OU343223.1, read as the reverse complement.
TTTTTAATGTGATGTTTTTAACATACTATATTTTGAAATCGCAGTTCAAAGACAATAACTTGTCAAATGTAAATGTGGTTGCCGAAAATGACACACCTATGTTGGGACGTGTTTCCTCCGGAGATAATTTCAACAAAGGCCTCGATAAAACATTGTTTGTTCCATCTTTAGATTTAATGGATTTTGATGAGCAAGAATTGAATGTGGTTGAGGAAAACTCGTTTGTTGGCCTCCGTGCCGGTAACAATGATGTCGCTGCTGTTACCTAAGAAGAAACACCAACAAAGAAAGACCCTGAAGCCCCTAAATCTCATGTTAAATCCAACAAATTGTCATTTGCAAATGTGGTAGGTCCTAATGACAAACCTCCATTGGAAGAACTTTTCTCCCATAATAATACAAACAAAAGAAAGAGAGTCAAATTGAACGACAACCTCAAGAAAAAAAAGCATTGTAAAACATTATAAGAAGATGGCTGATTCTGTCAACTCGCCTAAAGGCCTATCAAAAACATCGCCTACTCCTTGCCGCCTTACAAGATCGCAGGTGTCATTAACGAGGCTTTTATCCCGCTTCCGTTCCGATGTAAAGCAGCATATTAAATTCTAACGGAAATGAATATTTTATGTTTGTCTGCTTATTTTTCAAGTGTGTTTTCGTGAAAATTCAGAAACCCCAAAACGCCGCGTTAGTCACTTGTATTCGCCCGAATTAAACCGCTTGTAGAGGTATCTTCTATTTGTTAATCCATTAACATCATTATCATATGGTTAATGTTATTCAAAATATAATTTTTTTTTGTTTTATTTATTTATTTATTTATTTATTTATTTATTTATTTATTTTTTAAGGAACTTTTACGACACCGAAAATGCAACAAGGAGAAGGTTACTGTGCCTGATTACCTTCGCACCTATTTCAAGCTTAAAAAACCATTACTTTATACTTTCCCTTGGGGCTCCGGTGCCGTTGTTGTTTACAGGAGTTTTTGGGTAGCCTTGGCATGTGTTGAGGATTGCACCCGTGGTGGCTTACTCGACTTAGTGAGTAAACCTGATTTTTATCTTGTCTCCTACACATGTTTATTATTTCATTTTGTTAAATTGGAACCTAATGTTAACAGCTTTGATTTGCTTTATATGTCCGCAAAGACTTGGATGTATGGCTTGATTTGATGTGGTTGTTTAGACCACCGATGCAGATTGGTTTGGCGGGTGTAACTTCTGCAATAATCCTAGATGGCTAACTACCTACCACTTATTCAGATGGCACAACATACCCTGTCGCTTGGCGAGATGTTGAAAAGGTCAGTTTGGCATGCCTCTTACCGTACATATAGCACTAATGTTATAAACAGCTTATAATATTCTTCAATTGGTTTATATATCGGTGTATTTTCCCGTGAATGAAACCGAAAACCACTGGTACTCGGTGTGCTCCATATCCGCACTGGAGTTGTTTACGCTTATGACTCTCGGGTCAGTCGGAAGGAGTTCACTGGTGGCGAAGTTTTGAAGAGAGATTTACAAACACAGCTTCAACTTTACCTAACAAATGCCGGGTACCGATAGTAAGGGCATCTCACTAGAGGATTATAAAATCACATACAAGTTTCCAAAAGTCCCACAACAATCTGACTTGTATGGCGATTGCGTAGTATGGGTGTGCATTATATTGTACAGATTGCTTCCGTAACCAGCCTCTCAAGTAGACGACCTCTTCAAACAAGTTAGCTTACCGTGAACGGATGCTTGAATACTCTCGAAGCACAAGGTTGAATACCAAAATTGTCAGCGGTCTCTCAAGGTACCATCCTTAATGTCCTTTTGACCCATAATTATTGTCACATGTTGACTTGTGAATGATTTTTCTATCACTAGCAAGAGTTAGCATAGCTAGCAGCTCTTATTTTACAACTAGCGCTTGTAACAATACAACCAACTCGGTTTGACTACCTACCAGCTTGTAAAAGTAACTACCATCTTGTAACTATACAAGCAATTCGCTTTATGTACTAGCAGATTTTCTATCCTCTTTGGTATTTGGATAACGCTTATCCACAATTATAAACACTTTGAATTTAACTACTCGACATTTTAATTCGAAAATACCATTTCTTTTGTACCTTAGGGACTATTTGAATATCTTTTTATAAGCTCAACTACATTTCCTTTTTTTTTTATACCAGTGCACATACACAAAAAGGCATATGGTTTGTAAACCAATTCTATATTGGTTATGTATATATGATTAATATTTGATATACACCTGAATTAAATATTATTTGGCTGCCCTAAAGTACATCATGCTACATGTCCTTTAATGCCTCTGTTCCCAATATCTTTCTTCAATACAAATCTTTCTAATTTTCTTTAACTAAATTATTCTTTCTTCTTTTGGTCACTTCACATCTTTATCTCAATCTTTCTGCTTTTCTTTAACAAAATGTCTGACAATATCCCACTGGATGTTCAACTAGATATCATCTGTAGGATACCTCTTAAGTCTATACTCCACCACGCATCGTTTGCAAGTTATGGAAGGTTGATATAGATTGTGGAAGCTTCATCTATAATTACGGTGTTCATCGTAATGATGCGTGTTTTTTTACGCTAACATTCGATCTGGGTCACCAAGGGTTTATGTTAGGTTTAGATGAAAAGCTAATCGCTACGCCACTTCGCATACAATTTAAGGCTTTCATCTTTGATTGCGCTTGGCAATTCTAATGGTCTTTTCGTGTTTTGTTTATTCTTCTAATCTAATTTCTGTTATTGGGAACCCGGCAATCAAAAAATCACTTGCAATATTTGTCCCATTTTACACGCATCAAATTGAATCTCAAAAGATTTGTTTTGGTTTTGGCCCGGCCCCGACACTCTTGACTCAACGATCGTGAAGGTCTCCTACCCCGTTTTCCAAAGTGGTTTCGGTATGTGTCCGCTTTTCTTTGAACTCTTTACGGTGGACACGCCTTGAAAATTTCCACCCCTCGTGAAACAATCAAATTGAAACGTAAAACTCAGGCAAATGTTTGGGTCGTTATATCTATTAGAGTGGGAGTGAAAAGTTAACTAATGAGGACGATGTTACCTACAAGATTTATATGTTGATTTCTTTTGATTTGGTAACCAGCGAATTCAAAGTTATCGACATACCGCATATTTTCAAAAATGAACTCCCAGTCCCATTCTATGTTACGGATCTTGGAACTTCTTTGGTCATTTCTGGTATGGTCATTGGTGAAGGTATGCCATTGTTTTGTGGATTTGTCATGGACGTGAATGGTTCTTCCATAAGATCATTTAGAAGCCTATTCGCCATCCCTAGCCTAGTTTCGGTTCATTTGCTTGGCTTTACAAAGCATCATGCTCCAATAGTGGAAGCCTACACGCAATCATTTGCATCACTCTGTATTTGTGTACAACCAAGAACTTGAATTATTCGTCACCATGGGAATGTTAGGAGATGCTGGAACTTTCTACATCGCCCCATACAAAGAATCTCTTCTTTTGTTAAATCACACGATCGCGGTGTATAGTATGTTTTTTGTTTTATTTCTTTCTTTATATATATATTTTTTTTGTAACTTAACATTCTATTCAATATTCGCTTTAAAAGATTATCACTTTACTTGGTTAATGATATATGAAGGGCATTTTCAACAGTACGTCGGCCCTGGGTTATCGATCATGATTAATGGGAACGAGGCTTTGTGGTTTTAGTACGCTGTCTATGGGGAGGAAGCATGGAGTACTTATCTTTTTCGTAGTCGCTAAAAGTTATAAATCACGTGGTTCTATAACTATGTAACCATTAAACTTATAATTATGTAGTACGCTTAATATGTTGTTGGTTGTGTGTATGAAACGTTGTAAGTCAACTTCTTTACTATTTCCCGCATTTATGTATTCTTGGCAACCAGCAGCTGTACGTAGGGCAACTTCATTTCCCTAGCAACGGCTTTTATAAACGAAGTAGTCCTTTTAGTCATACAATTCGTATTCTACAATCTACTAATACCAACACACTTGACAAAAACATATTTAACACTCAACACTAGTCCAATTTATCTAGCAGTAGTTAACATATCTATCAGTTCTTACTTGACTACTAGCAGTTGTAACAATACAACCAACTCGGTTTGACTTAATACGACTGTGGCACCATTTCGTTGATTTCTTCTATCTCTAGCAAGTAGTTAACATATCTAGCGTTTTATTTTACTACTAGCAAGAGTTAACATAGCTAGCAGCTCTATTTTAATACTAGCAGTAGTTAACACAGCTAGCAGTTCTTATTTTACTAGTAGTTAACATAGCTGTACTAGCAGTTCTTATTTTAATACTTGCAGTAGTTAACATAGCTAGCAGTTCTTATTTTACTACTAGCAGTAGTTAACATAGCTGTACTAGCAGATTTTCTATCCTTTTTGGTATTTGGATAACGCTTGTCTTGTCCACAATTATAAACACTTTGAATTTAACTACTTAACCTTTTAATTCGCAAATACCATTTTTTGTACCTTAGGGACTCTTCGAATATCTTATTAAACCACACACACAAACCTGAATTTTTCATTCAAAATATGCAACTTTCCATAAAAAACGGATACATTATTAAAGTTTACATACGCGCTATTCCTTCTATCTTTTCAACAAGCACATATGCCACTTCACTTATTCTATTTGTCGCCGCCTTCTTAAACAACATGTTACAAGCTAGAGTTGGTGTTAGAGGGTAATCCGCATCATCCAAAGATGAACAGATTACTTGTCGGCGTAGTAACCACATGAACGCCACACCGCTCGCATATCTCCAACTCGGACTGTTTTTCTTTCCATTCAACATCCTCTATATCGGGCTCAAACATGCACTTCATCCCATACCACTTATCAACTCCTAGGCACTGCCAAACAGCCCAAATCTTCTCTGTATAGTATGTAGAATCGACCCAAGTGTTAAATGTAGTTTCGAGCCCGCCGACCTCTTTGATGGTAATTACAAGCTACCATTTGTCAAGTAAACATTACGTGCACTATTTGTTATTGTCGGCTGAAGTGCACCCAGTCTTTGCCCCGTCGTATCAAGCACAATCAAACGGTTTAACCTTTCAATACTTTGTTTTGGATCAATCCGCCTTTTGACCGATCCGCTTCTAAATCATCAAAAGCTCTTTTGGAACTTCCTTCATCTCTCACCTGCCTTTGTTCATAGGAGTTAACTTATCGTGCCTCATTCTACACTTTTCAAACATTTCTTTCACTTTATCATAAGTTAGCCTCCGCAAGACATTTACTTTATGCCCTCCCATCCTCTCCAAGTACTCACACATGAAGATTTTCTGTTCTTTCTTCGTTGGTGGCTTTCGGATCCTTTCTTGTGCTCTTTTTTAATGTAGAATTTTTGCCTTTCTATCACTATTTTATCAAGAGCTTCTTTGTCTGCTTCACATGTTAGGATTTCAATTTCTTTGTTCTGCATCCTAGATGCTAGTATCTCATCGGCTTCACCTGTTGACCTAATGTAATGCCAATGTTCCAACGCAGTTTCCTGTCTAGCTACAACATCCGCCTTTCTTTTCCTTTTAACCCTTGCTCTGTCTTTTGCATTGGGAGAATCTTACCGAGGTTTTTTCACTGTTGTTTTTTCGTTACATTCTCAGAAGCAATCTTATCACTAATTCTCAGATCGATTTGAAAGACTTTGTCATCTTTATTTTTTGTAAAAGTAATCATGCAACTTACCAGCTACATCGTTATCATACTTCGTTTTGTTTTCTTTAGATAAAGCGTTTGTGTTGGTTCCTTTAACCAACGGACGCTTTCCTAGAACGTAAGCACGATATTTGAATCGGTAGAAATAATACCTTGCATATCACTTGCGCTATTCAAACATGCTAGCCCAAGTTCTGCAGTCCCAAGGTTTTTCGTTTCATCACCTCCGTCTATCATTACTGCTACTTCAACACTTGTATGCACGCCAAGTAGCGTTACCAACATCTCCAAATTTCCATAATTTCCACACTAAGTATTTCACTTTCAACTGTAGCACCAAAGATAAACATATGCGCAAGCATCCGTACCTTTGTTCAATATTGTTGTTGGTGCATCATCTTGTTCATTGACGCCGCTTGTTTGAGTGATATTTGTTTGAGTTGTAATGGAAGTGGTTGCACCATTTTTTGCAGAGGTGGTTGCACGGTGGTTGCAAATGACACTACAGGGTTTCAGGTTGACCATTTCCACCGCATCCGTAGTCTCTTTCACCGCTGTGTTTTCTCATTGTCACATCACCATATGCCCAACAAAAATTTTGCAAAGATCATTATGAATGGCAATTCACCGCTTCTAGTCACATGACTATCATTAGTAACAAATTGAGGTTCACTATTTTCACTTGGAGGAGACTCCTCATTTTCACTTGAGGTGAAATATTTATTAATCACAGCAGAATATCCGCATTAATATCGCCATGTTCAATCTGTTGCTTTTTCTGTTCCCGCCGCAACGCCATAAACAGATATACAAGCATCGCTATTTGTGACAAAATCTTTTGTTTTGTTGAACAAGCAGCAGAATTATCTGCAGACCGGCAACATGATACAGATCCCAGCTTGTACATCCGCTAGACCGCTTAGCATTGACAAGAAAACATCCTCCCAATCTGCGATGGCAATGGTATAATTATGGACTAGTCAAGCCAAGTGATAACCATGCATGTACACATCAACATAATAAATAAGAGTAATGACAATAATACCTTATTTTGGAACCAAAATAGGCAACGGTATCTTCGCCAGCTTTTTAGTTCAACTCGCTCCCGATGCATTAGCATCATCCAACAAACATCCACATCCACCCTGATCTTCTCAGACGACACGGTCTAGTCAACGCAAGTGACAACCACGCATTTACATATGAACATACTTAAGAATTGTAAGGATACGATACCTTCGCTTTTGAATCAAAAGAGACGCTTACATCTTTAACAGCTTTACTACTTTCAAATGTCTCCTCCAAGTCCAAACAGTCGCCAGCCTTCCCCTGAAGCATCCTCATTCATCACGCTGCGTGTCGCATAAGTACATCGACTAGTCACAACCGACCGACAACAAATCTTTTACATACGAACATACTTAGCAGAGTTGATAACACGCATACCTTTGTTCTGACTCAAATGAGGCACCGACGTCATGAAAATATTTGTTTCCACGGTCTTCTCCACTACATTCGGCGCCTCCCCCGAACCCTCCACATCCTTCACGGTCGTTCAGGTAATTATCGACTAGTCAAGGCAAGTTTACAACTATGCATTTACATTTGAACATGCTTAAGAAATGTAATGACACGCATACCTTTGTTGTCGCTCAAATGAGGCACCAACATCGTGATAACTTGTATTAATTTCGACGGACTTCTCAACTGCAACAAAGCAGCCTCCCCGAACCATCTTCATTCTTTTCGCACGCCTCGCTTGGTAGTATCCTCCGCATGATCACAACTTGCTTCTTCCATAGATGACTCAACTACCTGATGTTTTCGAACCTTCACCAAACGCTTTATTTTTGTGGTACCTGCCTTTTTCTTCTCCAACCGCTTAAACTTCCTATTCAAATATTTTAAATCTGCATGTTGTGCTGAAGTTTTATTTGTTAATTCACATACCTGTTTACATAGTTGATCACACTTTTCCACCATTTATTTAATATCGCATCCGTGTCCCTGTCTTCCAATTGCGTTAACTCCTGACTGAGGTGAATCTTCGAGGTGTGCAGACCTCATCTCTTGCCTACCATGAACATAAAGATCCCCCATATTTTCCGCTTGGGTGGGTTCATCAGCAGAACTTGTTTTACTGGAAATTGATTCAAATGAAGTTTCATTTGTTTGGGATGAGAAGGGAAACGTCCCGGTGTGTTTAGCGATTCAAGGGACTTCCGATCCTTCCCCAAATTCTCGAGGCAGCAAGACCATGTGTGGGAACAATGGTGTTAGTGTCCCATCAAAATTATTGCCCTGTCTTCTCATGTGACTCATAAGTTTTGAGTGTGAGAAGGGACAGGCCAACTTTTAGAATGTTTGGGTGGTGTCTCAAAACGGTTGTCAAATAGCGCTTGTAAAACCTTGGATAAATATGATATTTTGCATGCGTATCCAACAAGTTCTTGACTAAACCATCAAATATCATTTTGGATAAATTGAATTTCTTATTAAGAGCTACACAAATCACAAAAGATGCTATGTTTGTACTAAACTCATTCCGTGAAGTTGTCTTTGGACTTAGACACTGCAATATGGTATGGATCAAGAATTTCCATTGTGGGAGAACAAGGTTTAAAAAATTTTAATTTTGGTCCTAATTCACCTCCATACCCCAAAAGCGATAGTGTTTCAAAAATGGTATCATTATCCAAACACACAACACCGTCCAAGATCATCTAGAGAAGATCTCTCCTAATTGATGCCTCAATAATTATTATCGCATGCCATGTACGCTACCATGGATTTGTACTTCCTCACCAATAGTTTTAGTCTTTGCAAGTAGACCAAAACCGCTTCATACAACAAACATAGATAACAGGTTTGGCAGTGAGTGCATACCTAAGCGGGTGTGCATTCAGGAAATCAATAATTTGTTCAAACCCCAGAGCCTCCTTTGTTTTTTTCAAAAACGCAATCATGTTGTGACTTCTAGCAAAATACTCCGGCGCCATTCTTGTTTATCTCGAACTTGATTGCAACTGAATGTTAGGGGTTTCAATGATGCTTTCTGGGTCTAAACTATGTCATGACTAAGCAGCTTGTAACACTTGTAGCAGCTTGTTACAATTTCTTTATGTAGTTATCGCTTCGCTTCTTTATTTTTTTATGATATAATAAGGATTATTAATTTAATACATAATACATAAATAAGCATGTAACTCAACACGTCATCTTCTTTTTATTATCGAGACACAAAATGTCAGTCTACACACATTATTAGAAGAGTTATCTCTCTTTCACGCATCGACAACTTGGTAAGAAGCCCAAACAAGTACACACCCACATTATGACTTTTTTTAAGTAAATACGTTTTTTTTGGGTACATGTAGATCGGTCTTTACTTTAGCAGTAAGTTTTTTTTTTTTTTTTTTTGCTTATTATTTTTTTTATTCAGATTTTTTTTTTTTTTTTGTAACATGACTTACTATATCGCACACAATTGAACAACTACGAATGTAATACATACCAAGTAACAGTACCACAAATATATACAAGGAACATAAAAGGGATCAAATCCATAGGTTAACATAACATAGACAGAGTATACAAGATGAGACAAGTGACTCAAAAATATAACAATGATCCCCTAACAAACAAAAGCCACCACCCAAAGTAAGCAATACATAACACATCAAATCTCCATTGACTCCAACTTTTGGATGAAACCATTCAGGTCTTTAACACGGTCATGTTTCTTAAACAAAGAAAGAAGTAGTTTGGAACTCTCAGCCAGATCCTCATTTTGCATCCTTAGGAGGTGATTAATAGTTGCCAACGAACAATCCAAACCACATAGAAGCTCGACTTCCGCTATCGTTAGCCGTCTACGGTTGACACGGCCCCTAATTTCAACAGCTTTCCTCATTTGATTTGCTTCTTCACGTAAAGCAACATCCAATTCATCCCTATAGTACGCGATCGTAATCTCTTTTAGTAATTTATCACATATAACCATGGTAGTAGACATTGTTAGACACTTAGACTAAACAATTTTGGGACACTTGTTATGTTTGTTTTTCTAAGACTCTCACTAATAGAGATAAAAAAATAAATAATAATAAGTCTTTTAGTTACATATATAATTAGCAAAAGCAACCGTTAGCGTCATACATTATCGAGACACAAAAATTCTCGACAAATAAGTTATGACATTTGTCTGTTTCCCATGGACAAGTGGATCACAACCCCAAATAGGTACCCACCCACAATCTATTTTTATGACGAGTTTGCTAACTCTTTGCTAGAAAATGGTACTTTGGGCAACTAAAATAGTGTACACATGGCAACCGCTCAAGCAGCTACATAGTACATGCGGTGATGTATGCAAAATGGTTGGTGGTTGAATGTTTTTATTTGCATTTCACCAAAATAAAAAAATAGTACTAGGTGTACTCAAGTGGTGACTAGTTGAAAATATTAAATATTGAGTTACTGAGGTTTGTCTCATACGCAAACAGTTTTATTGGGCAACAAGTTACAACGCGAAACAGCTTTTTGGGCAACTAGTTACAAACGTTAAGCAATTTTTTTAGTTAGTTGGCCAACTATTTGTGGCACACAGCCCAACTAATATTTTACATTCGACATGTACAATTCTTTCTACAATGGCCAATCTGTAATATTGTACTACACTTAATGTCTCAGACTGCATATGTGAGTGTTTACTTTAATAATTTTAATGGCGTAAATATTCAAAGTAAATGATGCCTTGTTTAATAAAACGATAAAATAAAAGTGGTTATAACTGAGTCAATATAATTGCGTAGTTGTTATTGCCTTCGACTACATTTATTCTATGATGGAACAAAACTATTTTATAGACCATCACTTATTAAAATCATCAACATGTTGAGTTTGACGTAAACACATAACGCTTCGTGTTATCGATGTGCGTAGAGTTACATTGATTTGAGTTTATTATTTCGAACTTTAAGTGAAATTATAAAATGAAATGGTTGTATACATACAACTGCTAGTTATTTTTACTACCGCTAGTTATTTTAAATAATAAAACTGAGTTGGTTGTATACTTACAACTGCGTTGGTTATATTAACTATCGCTAGTGATAGAAGACAAGAACGAAATGATGACACGCTTTTAAGAGTAAATTTTCTACTTTACACCAACTTTTGTACTTGACTACAACTGCAGAACTGCTAGTAGGTCATGCTTTTTGTAAAATTAGAGCCACTTGTTTAGTGGGCCACAGTTTTAGTTAATTGGCCATTCGTTTCGTTCATCAGTGCAACCTTTTATGGTAATAATGATGTAATTGGGCGCTTTTGGACTTTAAGGCCACCGTAATTTGCAATATGCAATATAGGCATCTAAATGCCATATTTGGGCAATATGTCATGTACTATCGGGCAACCATAATTCTTAACCATTCCACTATAAATTCTAGACGAATAAAGATAAATCTAACATGTTGGTTACTTAGAAGCACTATCTCATGGTTGGCACCAGTAAAGTCAATTGCAATCTGCTAGTTTTTCATTCATATTTTTTAAACCCAACAAACATTCATAATAAAGTGCAACCATACATCTAATTATCCGACCTAAAACAAAAGATGAAAATCGAAAACAAGCAAAACAACTAAAAACGCAAAAAAATAAAATTAAAAAATAATAATAAAAACCATCATCGCGGAATCTCACCCACCCCATTTCAAACCAAGTTGTTAGAACCACAACTCTCTTCCATGTTTTCCTTCATTTCCTTCCTGGCTTTGACTTGTTGAAACAAAATTTCAAGCCGGCTAATCCTGTTTTCCAGATCATAAGGGGCTTCAAACCCAAGTTGTTGCTCCTCCCGGTTTTGCCGCACTAGCACATTTGTCCGCTTCCACCACTTCTGCCGATCCACCACCGACTTTGAACCACCTTCACCTGTTGATCATCCTCCTCATCTCCAGCCTCCTCATCATCTTCATCTTCGTCTTCCTCCTCTAGATCATTCATTCCATAAACCTCATCCCAGTAAAAGTCTTTTGTATGGAGCCAGCCTCAAAATAATTTTCCTCATCCACGATCTACCTCCTTATAGGACCCAAATTCTAAAATGGGTTCCTCCCCGAAAGCATCAATAACCGCGTCAAACAACAAATAGTTGTTTAACACAAACGCATACTCTTCTGCATCATTTTCAAAGTAACCATTTGCAGCCATTGATGTGGTAATTTTTGTAAGGGAATACGTGTTATGTTTGTCCTGTTTTTTGGTATACAATCGATGCTATAAAGAGGTTGTAGATGTAAATGGATTTTTTTTTTTGGTTAAGGGTTACCCAAAGTATTGTATGTAGATGGATGGTTTCCAAGACTTTAAGGGAAAACGGACTAAAGGCGCCAAAAAAATTAAGACAAGAATAAAGCTTCATCCAAAAGCTTGCAAATACTTGATCAAAGAACTAGTTGTACGCATGATTTGTGGCCAAAATAAACTAAAAAAGTAAACATTATTATTGGATTGGTGATTATGGTTTGAATTGATAATAAACTGAACACGAGGGTAAACAATCGGGTTCATTAATTTTGAGTCGAGGGAATAATTGTTTGCCGCGTTCGATAATAAATAGTACCTCTTTTATTGCAACTAGATATTCACTCGAGTTGGAGCAACTTAAAGTTTAGAAAAGTATAACAATTGTCGAATTACTACTTTTAAAAACAATTATTGTTATATTTTGTTAATGACGGAATAAGTAGTTTATAAGTGTTCGTGCCACAATTTTGGGATACAAAAAGGAACAAGCGAGGCCTAATGGAGTATTCACACATGGCACCCATGAATTCGCTTTTGGTATATCGTCACCAACACTTTGAGATGTAATCTGGGCAACTAAATTTGTATTTGGGCTACCAAGTTAGTACTTTAGGCAACCTTTAAATATTTAAAGAATATATTGTACAATGGGTCCTTAGCATTTTTTTGTACTTTGGCCCACACCTTTAGATGTACTCTGGGCAACAACTTTTAGTGTCATGTGGAACTTAATTTGTACCCCAAGCAAACCTTCTAGACGCAATCTGGGCAACTATAGGACATACTTGGTCAATATGTCTTGTACGTTGGGCAACCTTAAATGATATGCATATCATCTTAGGAGCATTTCCAATGCCATAACGCTCCTTCAACTCTTCCCAAAGTTCTTTGACAATGTTACGTAGAGGTACAACTGATCTAAGGGGCTACCTTGCGACACACTATTAGTGTGTTTATAGCTTTTCACCAAATATAACCACACCCTAGTTTCCATGTGCTTATTTACTTGATTCAACACATAACAGGCAGTAAAAGTTTTATCAAAACAAAATAACATCACAAAAAAAAAAAAAAGAACTTTGTTTCGAAATGCAAGGTGTTTATGCGGTATGAAGATCTTGTGTGTGATGTTTTACTCCCGCTGACATTAATTTTTCGAGTCTTGTGCGGTACATCAATAAAAAGTTCAAAGTTAATGATGTAACGGATAACTCTAACATACACCATCGCCTCAACCACAACGAACATACTTGACGACGATGACTTGGATTTTTTCAAAAGTATGGTTGATGGGTCGCAATCAGAGGTGCAAACCATATGCAACAACCAAGTTAAAGAACCCGCTGTGGTAACCCAAATCATCTTGTTCCCCACACTTACATGTGGATCTTAATGATACGTTGTTACTTGAGCAAGATGCGAATACATGGCAACGAAACAAGTTAACTCATATACCGCCCACACCCCAACCACCACCTATTGATAGCAGACTTGAAAGTAAAGATAGAGGTGTTATGAAAGTGAATGATAGATTTGATGATAAGGCAGAGTGCATATATGAGGTATCTTTGAAGTGCCTAAAAGAAAGGTATGAATTTTATGTTCATAAATCGGTGCACTATTAGGCAATGCGCAGAAATGCAGCCAAAATGTGATTGGCACATAAATCGTCAGGATTCCAAACAGTATCCAGCTTTAGAATCACGCAATTAATGACCATCATGCATGTTCCAAAATCCAGTTCAATCCAAATCATCAAATGCTACAAAGAAAAACCCTGTCTAAATTAATACGTCCAAAATCACGTGATGTTACACGCGCTTATAAGCCAAGGGATATTATCCATGATCTGAATATGGAGTTGAATATAGATGTTTCATACACAAAAGCTTGGAGGGGGAAACAATTGGCAGTGGAATCAACCCGTGGCTGTCCAAACGCATCGCTTATGCTAGCTTACGCATACTCACTGTCACACAACCTAAAGCTCGCAAACGAGGGACTGTTACACACATTGAGACGCACGATCAAAGACGCTTTTAAGAACCTTTTTATATCTTTCGGTGCTACGGTAAGCTAATTGCCTTGAATGTTTTTAAATAAATCTTGTCTAATATATGATATGGTTTTCATACAAGTGTGTTGGTGAATAGGCATTGTTTTTAGTTTAGCATGCGGTTGTTTAGTAGTATATCTGCAACATGAACACAAAATGGAATATAAAAAACTATACATACATAAAACCCAAAAATAGTTACATACAACTAGTTTTTACTTGTCTTATAAAAGTTGAGCATCCTAGAAAAGTATTGTTAGATAAGCACAAAACATTCGAATTGGATCTACTCATGTCGATACTATTGTTTCTTTCACAAAGACACCTGTCAAGAGAGAAACACAAAACAAATTATTTGACATTAATTTACTTACCAATGCATTACAATAGTATACAAAGTTCACTTAAATACATGGTTTATGATGATTTTACCTTGATATATAATGTGTTTGTTATCCAGTGTAATCGAGATTTATATTTTACAGATTAAGAGTTTCCTATGCTATATGCACCCCGATCATAATCGACGCACATCTTAAAGGGCCCTACGTAGGGACAAACCCGTAGCCGTGGGAATGGACGAAAACAATCAAATTATACCGATTGCCACCGGTGTTTGTCAAGGTGAGAGTGGTGAATCATGGACATGGTTTTTGACAAACCTGA
>OU343223.1:56744196-56967108 GCA_910596185.1 Chrysanthemum makinoi | reverse complement strand
TTGAGGTCCGTATGACACAACTTCAAGTCTTGGCAATACCACAAGGATAATGTAGGACTCAAGATATTATTCTTCCACATTGAGTGAAACAAAGAGTCTCTTATTGACAAAGGTCCTAAGGATTTATTGATGATCTCGTGGGCTCTAGCTCAATTTGTGCACACATTTTGGTTCCTATGCCTAGATAGGGAGAGGTCTCCTTCTTCAATATCAACAATCTCTAAGAGAAAGTCGATAGATTATGTAGGTTCCCCGTGAGAATGAAACAAGTCCTTTAAGAGAACTTGAGTGGTTTGGGAAGTTTGAAGTGCGCAAGGCCACTGGGTCCATGACGCCTTGTCTTCAATACCGATGTTACCTTGGTAACCACCAAGTAGCATATGAATTGAACCCAAGATCTCCCCTGTTGAATAATTGGAGGGCTATTTGTTTTCACCCTTTTCTCACTCTCCTTTCATTTTTCACACCCTTCAGTGCTTACCGAGACTTCAAACTAGAACCTTGTTGGGATTATTCTAAGACTAGCTCACCAAGACTCTTCCCATATCTCATTTTTCTCCTTTTTACAAAATAATACCAAGGACTCTACACTATCTAGAGTGATTGTCCCTGGGTAGATCCCTCCTGCTGGCGGATCACGGAACAAAAATACCTAACCTTGTCATCCTTATATCACCATACATAAAGTAAAGTTGGTCGGTCTATTTGGTATTGTTCATTTGCCATTGGAACCAATTGAAAACCATTTGAAAATCAATCCAGATACTTATGATATATTATCAAAGCATTTTGTACCTGAATTGTTTTTGATATATTTTAGAACAAGAGCTCCCCCTCAACATGTGCATCAAGTATCTGAAATCATTTTGCACACGGAGGCAAGAGGAAGAATTAACTTCTTTGATTACCATTTTCTAAAAGATATCAACATCACTTCCCTTATCAAAATAAGTGGATAAAGCATTTTAGGAAAGGATGAGGTTTTCACAAGCATGCTCCCCCTCAATATGTGCCTTTAGATTTGAAAGAGTTTTGCACATATAAGAGGGAAGTTTTTTGAAGTACAACCATGATCACCAAACATTTAGAAACCATTTAACACACAATCAAGGTACCTTACGTAACAACATGGAAAACTTTGTACCCTGACGATTTGAATTTGTTTTGAAATGCTCCCCCTTAATGTATGCTTCAAGATTCGAAAATTGTTTAGCACATATTAGAGAGCAGTATGCACTTAAAATGGTCATCTTTTAACATCTTTCATATTTATATCACATTTTCTCCCCCGATCAAAAATTTCAAATCCTTTGAGATTTTGGATCTCAAGTGATTTAAATTTGTATGAGACAAAACATTTGTCGAGAAAAATGTGTCCAATTTTATATGATCGTAAGGACAACACCGTTCCCTTTTAGACACAGGGGAAACTACATGACATAACCTAACACTATTACATGCATAATAGTTGTTCATAGTTTGTTCACCACATTAAACACATATATAATAATGCAATGTAAACTACTTCCGTAAGATGTCCTCATTCAGCTTCTTAAATCAGCTTTTGTAATGACCATCACGGTCTACCACCAACAAAACTTTCAAGGCCGCTAAGATCCTCGAGTCTTCGAAGCCCGCCGATTGCAAAGAATGAAATCTTCACACCGCTTTAAGTCAATATCATTCCGATCTTTAGTCTTGTTCCACTGGGCCGTGATCAACTTTGATTTCTTTCACTCCGTGTCAGTCTTTCTTCACCATCTTGGAGTACCATCATGAATTTGTAGAGCTCGCGACAATCTCATCAAGATGCGAGTCCCATATCCGCCGTGAAGAGGACAAACCGGGGTGTGTCAAGCACTCTATAGTCATGACGCAGATTCATTTCCTGAGGCATCCTAATCGCGCCTTATTAAGTTGGACCCGAAACCGTAGCTTTCCATCCCAAGTTTAAAGTCCTCAACCCTTTTTCGAATGATCAACCCCCATCCAAAGGTTGACAAAGCAGTTGAGAGCCTTTTTCTCACCGGATAAAAGCAAATTTTCAAGGTGTCTGAGATTTAAGAGATAGAGATCTTCAAGTCATTTGGCCAGATGTTTGAAGTCGCTTTTCAATAACATACTCTTCGTTCCGCTTCTTGGTTAAAATTTCCTTCTTCAAATACTCATAGCCATAGATGGGAATAAATATCTCTACTCATACAACACTTAAGATTTGCAGCTTGGATCTAACATCTTTGCGTCTTTTATCGCATTAATCATGTCTCGATGTAGAATTTCTTCTTTTGTACCACCAAATGGAGATACCATATGAGGCTTCAATGTCATACTTTTGTTCGTTGTTAGCCCGCACTGATCAGAACCATCTGCTCAAGTCCCCCATCGAGTAGTGGCTGCTTTTCATCTGAAGATTGATAAGTGCGTCTTCTTCGTAGATGCCGCAGATAGCTCCAGTCATGGTCAAGTGAGCTAACTCTGATCAATAGTAATCTCCCAGGTTCACCACCGAGAGTGGAGGCATGTTTACATTGAATCGACCGATCGGCCATCTAACTTGATCATCTCACATCTTATGACATTCTTCCATCTGGTATTGAGCTGATGGCATCGTGAGTGAAACACCTTGACAATTTCATATATGTCCTTCAAGATCTTTTGGAGTGATGGACTTGATTTTCTTCTTGTTTACAAAACCACTTAATGAAGTCTGCCCATATCACCGTGACATTGAAGGAGTAGAAGTCTTCATCTGGAGTTTCATAGTTGGTAGAGATTGTTGTAGCCCAGTTGTTGTCAGGGATCATAGAGTCGCACTCGATGTAACCACGAGGTTCTGGAGTATGAGGTTTCTCCCATGATCCAAATTTTGAATCGTGATCTCTTGAAGGTGCAACTCGATGTGTTAGCGCTGCTACCCCGCCACGTATGAATCAAACCAATCATTTTCGATCTCTTGGGAATGAACCTCGTGGAAGCATCATCATCGTCATAGATTCTGATTCAACCATAACATGCTACACTTCATGAACCAATTGATCTTCAGTGATAGAGAGACAAGAGAAGTGAATCTTGAATCAATCGTGGTCCAACTGTTGATTTCTTATGCGTTCTTGATTTCCCGATGAACTGGTTGATTGGGAGGCCAGTGGTGATGATGGGTGGTGGTGGAGGTGTAGAGGTTGTCTTAGAAGATCCACCAGCTCCGAAGTTCCAGACTCAGCTTGGAGGTAGAGGTGGAGGTGGATCTTTAGGACCTTTACGTAATGTTTCCAACACTATGGTCCTTCTTTCTTCTTCTTGCTTCTTTTCTCCAATAGCCTATCAAAAACTGTACATGATTGTCGTGCTTAATTGATTCTTCGAGAGCCTCATATAGCTTCTTGTGGACCTCATGCTTATGCTCGTCAGCTTCATACATCTTATCTGAAAGTACAGCTCTCATATCTGCAATAGGTAGATCTTTGAACCGTCTAAGCAGTGGAGCTTGCATTGCCCATTCCACAACATCCTTACTTCCTTCAATGGCTTGCAACCCCTTCATCAAAGTTGAGGTGTTCCAACCTATACACGATCCTCGAGGCATCAACAGATTTCAGAGTTGTCTTTCAAGAGCTTCAATTCTTACCGCTTTGTCGAGCAATTGATCGATGTAAGTATTTGAGGAGTGGGTGGAGTTTCCATTTCAAAGAATGTAACCATGGTTCAAGGATAGATTCTTTGCATTCAGGGCGTATGCGGTTGCTTGAGCAGGTTTGGGAGGGTGCGGTTGCAAGTGAAGATGATGACATAGGTGGAATGGTTGATGTGTCTTGCTGAATATTGACAGTAAACATGGATTGTGCATCCTCTTTATCATTATCTTGCTTAGAAGACTCAGCATCTATGGGTTTGTCATTTAAGAATTGATCACCAAAAGTGATGTCTGCATCTAGGTTCTTTAATGAAGATAGAGAACCAAGAGAGATTTGGTTCATCCAAGTGCATGGTCTCATCAGATTTGACTCAGGATCTCCTCATGTAGTCTTTATACAACAAGTCTTCTACATTCTGATCGTGACTGTATCACTTGATGCAGAGGATCTTTTAATGTTTCAGCACTTTTACAAACCCAGATTGTTCTTTAGTGAAGAGGATTCAGCTCTCTTCAGTTCATATTGATTGGTGGTACTTGCAGGAGACGATGAGATTGTTAGAAGCATGTGTGCGGCTTGTTCAGTGTAAACACTAACAATCCCTTTCCTTAACTTGAGTGATTGGAGTTGAATGGCTCAGCTCTGGTGCAGGTTCTCTGAACACAATACCTCCAATTGGTGTACTCACGTTCTGACTTTCTAGGCTTCGCTTGATTCCAAGTTGCAAAGCGGCATCATCTTCATCAGTCAACCTCATATCACCCCTGAGACCTCAGCCTCAACGTTTACTTTTTTCCCCTTCTTCTTTCTTTTCGCTTCGGGTGGTTCTGTCAGAAGTTTGTGACTTTCACGCCTCTTTTGGAAGAGCAGATATGAAGTCCTTGAAGTCTTTGAGCCAGAACCAGACTTAGCAGCTTTGGGTTGTGGTTGAGGGGGAGAGACATCAACTTCATCACTGGATCTGGAAGCCCTTTTCTTGAACAGTTTGAAATGATCCGTCTTTTTAATATCTTCAGTGAGAAGAGAATCAGGAATCGGTAGTCCAAAAATCTCTTTATTGGCTCCACTGGGAATATATTTGAGATTGCCCAGAACAAATTCATCCTCAAAGATGTGTAGTTCTGATTCAATCCTAGGGTTGAAGTTGTGAGTCTGTTCGTACGGATAACAAGCTTCAAAAATCTGATGCTAGGAATCACAAGTTTGTTGAGTCTCTTTCGTCCCTGAGCTTTATTTTGAAAGTTTGTTCTATCAGATATGAATGTGTTCATTGATAGCGAAAATTCTTCCCAGATACGTTCAGAGACATTCATATTCACACCATTGACAATGCCCCATAGAATTTGCAAGATGGGAATTCTCACTTTATCAAACCCTGATGTTTTTCCAAATAAGCACAAGTTGAGAACTGTTGTCATTGCCCTCCAGGGTTGATACATGTGTCCGTTGATGATGTCAGAAGCCCTTGTAATGCTAGTCTAGTACCCCAAACCAATTAGAAAGACTATTAGATCGTCAGCACTAGGTGGAGGTATAGATCGTATGTTGGGGTTGCAGGGAGTGATTCCTAGAGCCTTGCTAAGAATGTCAGGGTTTATCTCAAATTCCTGATTATCCAGTTTGCAGGAATATTTAGCTGTGATTTTGTTCCATTCAAGGGTGTTCCAGAATTGTATGTAAATGGTGTGAATTGTGCATTGCTTTGTTAGTGCACCAAAGAAGTTAGTGTTTTTGAGGATATCAATAGACACTTTGAGGATAGGATTTTGTTGCAACTTTTGTAGGTCCACATAACAGTTACTTTTTCCAATTTCTGCCCATTGACTTTTAGGAAGGATTTCTTCGTCTGAGAGAACATTGGGTGGTGCAGAAGAAGTAATGTTTTCAGCTGAGGTAGTGATAGCCATTGAAGATCTGAAGATATACACAACCAATAACAGTGATTGGGAATACATTAGATTATATGAGGTTAGTCAAGACAACATTGAACACATTCTTATGACATAAAAACACAAACTTAGAAGTTCAGACAGGGTTCCCATAAGCAAATAGTGATTGATTGAGTAGCATAAGCGAGAGTATAAGAATAAGGACTCCATTTGATATAGATTTCACGACGAAAGTTGTTTTGAAATTAAAATATTTACAAAGCATATTTGTAGAAATAACATCATGAGACAAGATACAAGTGTGGAAATGATATAACAGTTTGTATGAAACAAGTTGTGATATTATGTTGATACAAGATAATCCACGTACAATTTGCTCAAACAGAAATGTTATAGCAGGTCACAAAAAGTAAGTTGTCAATACAAGTTGCTACAGGAAATCCTGAATCAGAATTGTAAGCATGAGATTATCCTAGCAAGTTGCCTTAAAACATTTTAATAACCCTAGTCGCCTTATGAAAAATAAACCAATTAATTCGCTAATCGTAAATGTACAAGTCGCTAAACCAGGCCAAGTCGTTACATGAAAACTTACTAAGACGCTAACTTGTAAATACAAGTCGCCATCAATAGTAATTCTGCTAAGTCGCTACAAATCAGTTTCACTAAGTCGCTAACTTTACTAACTCGCTAACTTGTAAAGACAAGTCGCCACCAACAGAATATCGCTAAGTCGCTAATAGTCAGTTCACTAAGTCGCTAACTTTACTAACTCGCTAACTTGTAAAGACAAGTCGCCACCAACAGCAATACTGCTAAGTCGCTACAAAAGTCGCTAACAATCAGTTCACTAAGTCGCTACATTTACTAAGTCGCTAACTTGAGCGCACTTAAAAGAAACAACTCGCCACGATGAATTTGTACACTAACTCGCTACCAGGAACATTACTAAGTCGCCATTAAGAACACATTATACACAACAGACAATCATTACTAACTAACCAATCATGCAACACCATTCCATGGGCACACTTACCAAGCAATATAGAACGGTTACAACACAATATTTAACACACTTGCAATCGAAAAAAACAACAAACTCAACACATTCATCGACACCCTATTGACGCAGTACAAACACCATTAATACATTCCAATAACACCAAAACGACCATAATACACAAGCAAAATGACTCCATTAGAGCAAATTCATTAGCAAACCTACTTGGGAATCAAGTGATACTGACTCGGTGGGATCTGGTAAAAGGTTGTGTTAGTCAAGCATCTACGACATATAATATAGAGCAGAGAGGGAAAGATGCGAATCATACCACTTCTAAGTCTCTAGCTTGAACAATTAACAAGAGAGAAAGTAGAGTTTTAAGTATTTTTGAAAAACAAAAAGAATGGTAAGTCGCTAGGTATAGGGAGGGGTTTAATCAAGATTACCAAGTTGTCACATTTAGTCCCTGTAGTTTTGTGAGTGATTAGCAACTCGCTATCCTAGAATCGTAATAAGTCGCTAAGACTTTTCAAAGCAAGTCTCTAACCTCAATTTTACCAAACCAAGTTGCTAAGACTTTACAAAGTAAGTTGCTATCTTGTCACATTATGTGTTACAGACTCATTAGTTTCATGAACTTATCAGATTGCAAACTAGCACAGATAGCATAACGAGATAACATAATAAGATAAGCAAACTAACATAATGGATAAACAAACTAACAACCTACATTTGATCACAAAACATAACCAACACTGGCGCAGATATAAGCAAGATAACTTGAAACATTCTCCCCCTCAATCAATGTCACCAAAGACCATTGATTGAATTAACCTCACCCGTTATAAGAATATATCATTTGTTCGAACTTCATCTATGAACCCGTGCCATTATTGAATGACATTTCTAGGATCGTAGATGTTATCGATAACAAAGGATATATCCTTTATTAGTTTGAATTAAAAGAAAAGATTTTTTAAACATTATGAATTAAAAGAATGACAAATAATTTAAATAATTTTTTTAGAGAGATTTGTACACATATATGAAGAGTGAACACAAATATGAAAGAGCGAGTCCTGATTCAAGATGAATAGGAGTCAAAGTATGAGGTATATCAATTCTGGCAAGCTATAGCTCCTGAGTGAGCTATATTCATTTTTGATGGAAGCCAAGTCATTAAGTTCCTGATTGAATTGAGCATTGTACCTGAAAAAGACTGAGAGCACATTGTACTAGAAGCACATGTAGAATTGCAATTGGATGGGTTAGTGACATGAGTAATCTTACTATTGGATGTATCACAGTTTGATATAGTCGTATCATTATTAGAGATCCTTTTAGGCTCAATATACTTGAAGAGTTTTCCTGTGGGCATCCACTTAAGACAAGATCTAGGTATGTGAGTCCGTTTGGATCCTGTAGACTTAAATAATCTGCCAGTTGGAATCCATTTGAAGCAGCTACTGGTAGTTTTGTATGTGTGCACTACCCTGTTATGACTATTGGTCCTTTTGTGATTTGTTTGTTTCTTAGGGGATTGATCAGCCAATTGATGTTTCTTATGAGAACTAGTAATACTTCTAGTATTTCTGATCTTTGAGCATTCAACATTAACCTGGGGTTTGAGATTCATCATATCAGAACGAAGTAATGAACTGACTGGTTTTGTCAAAACACCATTCTCATCAACTTGGGAGGCACGCCTAGATTTCGATGGTTTAAATATTTCAGTTCTAAAGGCATTGGGCTGCTTAACTACTGTATGCTTAGAGTGGTTCTAAACAGTTGACTTTCCCAAAGTTGATGGTTTTGCAAACTTAGTGTTCACCCTATTTCCACTAGATTTCCTAAGCTCATTTTTTAAGGCAACAATATTGAAGCACTTATCCTGAATTTGGGCTTTGAGGGCATCAATGTCATTCAACAAGATGTTAGATTGATTGATCAACTTGGAATTGGTCTCCTCTAAGTTCTTTCTTAATGATTCATTTTCTCTAACAGGTTGACACACAAAGAGCAAGCTCAGCATTTCTAGATTCAAGTGTATCACTCATCTCATGACAATCATACTTATGCACATTTGAGAGTAGTAATTTCAGATTGCATATGGTTGAGTCTTTGTCCTGAATCTGGGTTTTTAATTGATTAATTTCAAAAATTCTCGAAATTATGGAAATTCCTGATAATGCAAGATTTTTGCATAAAAGCTTCATCCTTTGTTGTATTTCAATTGCCAATGAAATACAATGTTTTTCAAGAATTGAGTATTTGTTTGAAAGTTCATCATATACCCTTTTTTCAATCATGTAATTAGCTTTAACAGTTTTAGATTCAGGCTCAACCAAGATCGATTTCACAGTGTTAAGATCAGAGTTAGAATCAGGTTTATTAACATATGAATTACTCTGACTAGTTAAGTGTACCTCATCACATGAAACCTTTTCTGACACTGAGTCATTGAGATCAGTACAGTTGTCTACATCTTCTTTAATTGCAACTGAACTTCTGCATTCGGTATCATTCATTGGTTTAACTGATCCATCGCATGACCTATCAAAATCTTCCCATAGCATCACTTGACACCCATTCATTTCATTCAGCTTGTCATTCTCTTTAGCAACTTCCTTAATGTATATTTCCACATTACCCATAAGTTGAATAAAGGTGTTTCTGAACTCATGGATTTCCATTCCAGTGTGTTTTTTGAATGAGATTCCAGTCAAGTCATCATCAAAATCTGAGGAATATTCCCCCGGATAAAGCTAAAATTGATTGAGATTACTTGAAGAGCTGATTAGATATATCAGAGAACTGTTCATTGGTAATTTGACACCTCTTGTTCTAAGTTGAGTAACATAGTTTTGGTCAAAGTGGAAAGTCCTGACGAAGGATAGCAATGCTTGTTCGATCCATAGTAGTAGATAAGAGTAGTTTGAGATGCTGATGAAGTAGTTGAAAGGGCTCAATGTTGTACTCCATTTGCTTTGCATCATTGTTCATTGACAGATGTGGTTCGTTGAGGTTTGACTCAGATGGTGAGGAGTTTTGATCACACTTTGATGAATCAATCAAGTTTGGACATTCAGAAATGCAACCAGTTTCATTGTTCTGTGAGGTATCATAGAGTTCAAGTACTTTGGTGATTAAAGGATCAGTGATGTAAGACATTCTGGGTTGACGAGTATCTTCTGCATGAACGACCTCACCACAGTGGAGATGAGATTGTAGGTACGTTGGTAGTCATGTTTACAGATTAAACGGGATATTATAGCTCTATGATTAAACCGAGAAATAGATTCTTTCACGGGATTTTACTAAATCAAGAGAAACCGATATACAGACAAGAATCAACCAAGTCGCTACGTAAACTTGAACCAAGTCGCTAAGTACCAAGTCTCTATAATCCCAAGTCGCTAAAACACAGTCAAGTCGCTATATGCCAACTCGCTAAGATCCAAGTCCCTAGCAAAATGTTGACAGCAAGTCGCTAAGAACCAAGTCGCTAATTTGTCAAGTCGCTAAATAGCAACTCGCTAGGTACCAACTCGCTAAGACCAAGTCGCTAACAATATAAAGTACAAGTCGCTAACTTACACCAGTCGCTACCCGAGTGGAGAATCCACTAAGTGTACTTTTTGTCGGCTTGTCTCAATAGACAAGTCGCTAGCTCAACCCGCTAAGACCAAACCGCTACACAACAATAACCGCTAACAAGATAAATTATCCGTGTCGCTCAAGTCTAGCCAGAAACACCACTTTTCAATCCAAACAACAACCACGATGATTCAGGCCTTCAAAATCAAAACCTAAACACTTGTGATGATTCTAAACACAAAAGTACAATCAAATTCGAAACTTTAACACTAGAAATCAACCAAATGATGCAAAAACTTCTAAACTTTTTCAAACTCAAAAACCACCTAAAAACCACTAGAAATCCAAAGATATGTAAGAGATGATCTAACCATGGCTCTTGATACCAATTGTAATATATTGGATTTCACATACACATCATAGCATTAACACTTTAAGCGTATAGATGATTTAGAGAGAGAGAAAGTGGGATATTCTAGAAAGAGAAACTAATGTAAGGTTAGATTACCAAAGAACATCCAACCCTCTACCTTGCAAGGTAGAGGGTATTTATAGGTTACAAAATAAACGACCTCCTGACGGCCTGTGGATCAGGTATACAATGGGTAAAGACCCGTCCGTCCTCCACGGTGTTGCTCTACACTAAGTAGCTAACTAAATAACTTAGTAAATAACGTAATGTCTACGAGCTAACTTATACTAGATAGTATTTGGGGTGACCGATACTTCACTATGGAAATTTCTAATTCCTAACAACCTAAAATGCATAAACCCATCAAATTGATACACCACACATTTACCAAACACTAATTACTTGTTTATTTAGACACTAATTAGACTTAATTTCATGTTCCACCCAAATTTCATCATAGGGTCGAAACCCTAGATTGCAATCGCTTATTATTGCCCAAACAAGCTCTAATCTTGTTCCATTTACCTTATTCAAGCACCAATTGCAAAACCCACTTGAAACCCTAAAAATCCGAATCTTAATCTTTAAATTTGAGGGTGTTAATGAAGGTTTTAGTATGAGTATTATATATGGATGGAAAGAGGATGAAAAGATCTTTGATTTGGTGGTGGTGGTGGGTGGTCATGCGCTGGGCAAGTGGACCGTGTGCCGGAATAGTGGCCCGGCCAAGGGTGGTGTGGCTAGGCTTTTGAGAGAGAAAGAGGAGAGAGAAAGGTGTGTGGTGTGTTTTTTTAGTGAGAGAAAGTAATGGGTGAAATCAGGAGGTGTGAGGCCTTATATACTTGGACCAAGGACTCTAAAATACATAAAAATGGGGGAGGGGGTGGCCGGCCATGGGGATAATTGGGGGGTCGGAGTTGTAATTTTTCGTAACTATCCCGTTTACCCATTCCCGAGCTCACATATTGTCCCCCGAGTGTTTCACAACATTTATTCAACTTTCTAACATCGTTATTTATGTTTTTCCACGAGTTTTGACTATTTATTTGTCAATTTTCGAGTTATGGTCTAAAAGTTACAATAATTCTCGTTTTAGGCTTTTCTAGTGCCGAATCTAATAGTGCCTACCAAATATAGTTAAAACTCATACGATAACTCATTTAATAATGAAATAAACTGTAAAAACCAATAGACGATATAAAATCAAGTCTTGGTTTATAAAAATAGTGTTAAAGGCAAAGCAACGTAATGCGGTTACCTAAAATAGACTCCCTAAATTGCCAGTTGTCACAGCCTCCCAGCCTCAGAAGAAACCCGTCCCGGGTTTCACTCCGAGTTGCTTGTCGTCATGAAAAGTTTAGGATACTTCCTACGGAAAACGTCCTCACGTTCCCAAGTGAACTCCTGGGCCGAGTTCCAACGAACCTAATAATCGAATACAGCTATTCTTCAGCCTCTTAATCTCACGATCCATAATCTCAATCGGTTCCTCAACAAAATTCAATTTCTCATCAATACGAATATCTCTTAAGGGCACCACTATGTTTTCCTCCGAAAGACATTTCTTAAGATTACTAACATGAAAGACATTGTGTACACTACTCAACTCCGATGGTAGCTTCAGGCGGTATGCTACCGGTCCGATTCTTTCCAGGATTGGAAAGGGACCAATATATCAGGGATTGAGTTTTCCACGTTTCCCAAAATGAATCACCCCTTTCCAAGGAGAAACTTTCAACATAACACGATCTCCAACCTGAAATTCTAAAGGCGCTCTTTATCCAAGCATAACTTTTGTCTATCACGAGCGGTTTGAACCGATTTAATCAACTATCTTCTCGGTGGTTTCTAGGACAAGTTCGGGACCTGTAAGTTGACTCTCGCCAACTTTAGCCCAACAAACAGGAGAACAAAATTTTCGGCCATACAGTGCCTCAAATGGGGGCGCCTTAATGCTAAAGTGATAACTATTGTTGTAAGAGATTCGCCAGGGAGGTGTCTCTCCAAGCCTTTGCCGAAATCAATAACACAGGCTCTAAGCATGTCTTCTAAAGTCTGAATGGTTCTTTCGCTTTGACCATCGGTCTGTGGATGGTAAGCAGTACTCATATCCAAATTCGTTCCTAATGCTGTCTGTAACGACTTCCAAAAGTGGGATGTAAAACAACTATCCCGATCGGAAATGATGGATATCGGTACTCCATGACGCGATACTATCTCCTTAAGATACAATCGAGCAAGCTTATCAAGACTATCGGTTTCACTAATAGCTAAGAAGTGAGCGACTTAGTTAAACGACAACTATTACCCGCATAGCGTCATTGCCGCTAGCTGTTCTCAGTAATTTAGTGATAAAGTCCATGGTTATTCGCTCCCATTTCCATTCTGGAAATTCAGGTTGAACTAAGAGTCCTGATGGTTTCTGATGTTCGGCCTTAACTTTAGAACAAGTCAGGCACCAACTAACATACTGAGCTATATTGACTTTCATATTAGGCCACCAATAAAGTTTCTTAAGATCCTGATACATCTTATCGGCTCCGGGATGAATAGAGTATTTTGATTTATGAGACTCGTGCATAATCAACTCACGGATTCCACCATAAAATGGTATCCAGCTTCTGTCTTTGAAGCATAATGTTCTGTCGGAACGCTTCAAGAAGCCGTTTTCACTTTCTACCATTCCATGAAGATTCTCATAAGGAGGGTTCTCTTCCGTCAATGCCTCTGCTTGGGTGGCTAAAATTTGAGATGGTAAGAGCGAAACAATGGTCATTCCTAAGGATCTAACAAGTAGGGGTAGAATGTCCTCTTTACTAACTGTCAAGATCACCACAACATTAGCCTTACAGGATGATAATGAATCTCACACCATAATCACTAAGCAAATCCAACCAACGACGTTGTCTCATGTTCAGTTCCTTCTGATCTAAGATATGCTTCAAACTCTTATGATTGGTAAATACTACACACTGGTTCCATACAGTAATGTCTCCAAATCTTAAGAGCAAACACTACAGCACCTAACTCAAGGTCATGGGTGGTGTAGTTTTTCTCATACTTAAGTCGCCGATGCATAAGCAATCACCTTCTCTCGTTGCATCAAAACAAGCACCTAAGCCTTTATGTAAGCATTCCACCACGACAAAGTCTTCACTTACTTCAGGCAAAGCTAGGATGGGTGCACTACACAACTTCTCCTTCAGAAGTTGGAATGCTTCTTCTTCCTTTTATCCCCATTCATACTTAACATCCTTCTATGTTAGTTTGGTCAGCGGCTTAGCTATCTTGGAAAATCCCTCAATGAATCTCCTATAATAGCCTGCTAACCCTAGAAACTGTCGGATTTCTTATGGGTTCTTCGGAGCTGCCCTTTCCTTAATGGCCTTAATCTTAGTTTGGTCAACATGAACACCTCTACTATCTATCACATGACCTAAGAATTGCACAGACGGAATCCAAAATTCACACTTAGAGAATTTGGCATACAACTTCTCCTCTCTCAGCAATCCTAAAATGAGCCTCAAATGCTCTTCGTGCTCCTCACTACTCTTAGAGTATATCAAGATGTCGTCTATGAATACTATCACAAACTTATCCAGGTATGGTTTACACACTCGATTCATGAGATCCATGAAAATCGCTGGTGCATTGGTCAAACCAAACGACATCACTTGGAATTCATAGTGTCCATAACGAGTCCTAAACGCAGTCTTAGGGATATCCTCCTCTCGAACTCTGGTGATAACCGATCAAATCGATCTTAGAAAAGACACTAGCTCCTTAGAGTTGGTCGAATAGGTCATCTATTCTAGGTAACGGATATCGGTTCTTCACTGTTAACTTATTCAATTCCCTATAATCAATACACATCCGAAATGATCCATCCTTCTTCTTCACAAAACAACACGGTGCTCCCCATGGTGACGAACTTGGTCTAATGAATCCCTCTTACAATTCGCCAACTTTTTAGATAGTTCCTCCATTCTCTGGAGCAAGTCGATAAGGTGCCCGGCCACGTGCCACAACCGTATCAACTCTATTTGGAATTTCCACTTGTTTGACAGTGGAATCCCTCAGGATCGTCTGAAACACGTCCGGAATTCTAACAACGTACATCGTTAAGGTGTCTTTCACTCTTCTCCTCACTTTTCTTTCAGAAATTGAGCCAAGAAAAGACAACCTCTCTATCGATGTACTTTTGCCTTAATGCAGAGAGATGATGCTCAACCGGGAAGGACTTCCATATAGTCGCCCATCTCCTTGTATGCTCAAAACTTTTCCTCCATACAAGAAACCACACCCTTCTCATCACAAACAATGTGTGCACCATTCTTCGACAACCAATCCATTCCAATGATGACGTCAAAACTTCCTAAGGTAACCGCATAAGTTTATACTAAACGCGGTCTAGGAAACTTAAGGTGCAACTCGACTATCTGGTCTATCTTCTCTATTCTCATTTGCGAATTCCACATTGTAACTAAACCCTAGAGGTGTTTGGGAGATTCCTAGTAATGGCATAAAATTGGGGGATACAAAACTCATATCCGCACCAGATCAATCAGATGGAAGCATAACGATTATTGAGAAGAATGTACCCGAACTACATTGGGTCCTCACCTTCCTTCCCAATAGCGTAAAAACGCGTTGTTCCCATGTCTCTCTACTGATTCCTAGCACCATGGTTTCTCTGGTTTTCTACAACCTCACGCCACAGGTTCAAGCCATTACTTCCTACACCTCTGTTAGCAAATCCTCCTACATTACCAGGATTTCCTCCCTCATCCACTCCTAAGACTCATTCTAAAGTGTCCCTTCTTTCCGCATCCAAAACAGGATGTGGCCTTCCACTGCTCCTTGTGCAATTTGTGCTGCAGTTGTGGTCGGGACCTACGCTTCTGGCCAATGTCCTACCTAAGAGCACTTCCTACACATATTCGCATCCATGGTGGTGTCTACATAAACGACCACACACAAGCTTACTACCTTCATAATCTTTTCCTACCTCCATTTCCTACGCTTAACACTGTTTGTCTCGCTGCCGTTTGTTGCCATTCCTTTACAGCTTCATCTCTTCCTCTATCACTATATCATTCTACTCTTTTGTCTCCTACTTCTAGCACATATAAGAGTCCATCAACTCCTGAAAGCCACAAAGAATTGCCTCTGAAATTAGTCAAGCTTTGCAAATGATGACATCATTTCGAGTAGCCAAAGGTGTGGAAAACTAGAAGGGGGGTTGAATAGTTTTGCTGATTTTAAGTTGATTTCAAAAACTTTAGATTCGATATTATGTGAAATCGTATGGATGTTGAGAACGTATAGATCTAATGATAATGCAAGCAAATAGATAAAGTTAAGGGATAGAAATGACACAACCGATTTATAGTGGTTCGGCTACAAGGTCACCTTCCTTGCCCTACTCCACTCCCCGAGTCACCTACTCAGAGTTCAAGCACTAAGTCAACAAACTCCTTCAACTTGGCGGAGAAGCCTTCACAACGTTGCTTACACTTTTTCCGGTACAAAGCTAGATACCGAGTCAGTAGCACGGTGGACCAAACCAACACAACTATTACACAACAAATATGTGAAATATCAAATACAAGATCTTCGCTACGAAATTCTTGAGTGACAAATCAATCAAGACCCCTTGCTTGGATGACTTGTAGAATGCTCGTGATCTCGCCTAGAGAAGGACCTATATGAGGATCACAAATAGAAAGAAAGAAGAACAACTCTAGATCAAGTGATCTATATGTTAGAAGAGAATGAGAGTGTATGAGAGATTTAGTAAGAAGAGGGGTGAGTTAGAATGAAGAAATGGCTCTCTATTTATAGGCATTTCTCCTCCTGTTCACGGATCCCCGGATCCCTTCCACTTAGGATCCGGCTAGTGTAATCCTAGGGATCCGTGGTACGCTCCTCTTTGCCCATGGGTTTTTGGTTATGGGTCATGGGTTATGGGTTGGTCCATGGGTTTTCTTTAGATTCAATGTATCTAAGTATACATTGTATCAAGTTTTCTTTGGTATGGGTTTAAGATCCATGGGTTATGGTCCATGGGTTATGGTTTTACCCATCCTAATAAACTATTACAACAAATGCTTAATTATTACATTTTTGTATTTAAATGGCTATATGTAAATGCTTTACAAAATAACATGTATCCTTATAATTATACTTAAGATAACATTACATTTGTTATCAACAAAACACAAAGAGATCGCAAAATATTAATAAACGTTTTACGGTTTATTTGTATTAACAATCTCCCCTTTTTGTTGATGACAAAACATAATGTTATGATGAGTAAAACTTAAAATAGATGTAATTTGAAAGCCCTAAGTTTTACTTCTTCTCCCCCTTTTTGTCGAAACAAAAGTTAACCCTTGGAAGAAATAAACAAACTTCTAACTCCCCCTTGACGGTAGCTCCCCCTTGTTTGGGGCATCAAGAGAAGAAAAATAAAAAAATTCCTATAAAAAATAAAGGTTAGTAACATGCTTATATAATCTTGTGGTTGTCGAGAATCAAGATTATGAGCCAAGGTATGTAAACAAGGCCTTGTAAT
Source organism: Chrysanthemum makinoi (assembly GCA_910596185.1). Classification (NCBI taxonomy): domain Eukaryota; kingdom Viridiplantae; phylum Streptophyta; class Magnoliopsida; order Asterales; family Asteraceae; genus Chrysanthemum; species Chrysanthemum makinoi. Next base: position 56,949,998 of record OU343223.1, on the reverse strand, counting down.
AAAACAACAAATTGTAGTGGTATGTATGCCACTTACAAGCATGTAAAAATAAGATCAAGACTTGTTCTTGAAAATGACTTCAAAAGAAAAATAATACTAAAGGTAGAAAAAAGTAGTAGTAGTGATTCCTTCCATGCTTGCATAAGGTTATGGATGGAGATTTTGATGAGTAATGGTATTGATGCGATCAAGGATGAGGTTGAGTTTGAAACGCATTTCTTCCCTAACTTCTATTGCAATTTCCCTAGTGGATTGGCAATGTTCACAATGTAAATGATGTGGGTAATGAGTGCGGAAGTTTCCCAGGTTGTTTTGATTTGAGTTATGCGGAAGTTGTGGTGGAAAATAGGAAAATATGGATCACAATCCGGAATGTTAATAAGTGGTGGTGGAAAAGAACCTAGATGTTCTTGTAATGTGATGGGAGCTAATGGTGGTGATGTTTCATGATCTTGAAAGATAGTATTTGGAGATGTGGGGGTGTTGAAAAGACTAATTCTTTTTCTTTAGGTTGGTTAGATCTTGTTGGAGTCTTAAGGAGTTCCAAAGAGTTATTTTTAGGGTGGTGATGAAGTTGGTGTACTTGTTGGTGATGAGGATGGTGCTATAATGGAAGCATCTTGTGGTGAATTATTTGTTGAGGATGAACCATTTGAGGTTGGTTTTGCTAAACAACAAGATCGATACTAATCGTGCGGATATCCTAGTATTTGATTATGGTATTTTGGATGGTGGAAGTACAAAGGTTTGGATATCATGATTGTTTTTACTAGATGATTCTCCTAAAGGGTTTTTGGATGACATGATGAAGTGTGTTTGTGAAAAGGAGATGGAGTATGCAAGCATTTTGGGAGTTATATATATAGAAAAACAAAGCATTGTAATGAATGCTTGACCCAAAATGTGGATTAAAATCTAATGATTAGATATGAATTCAAGGCATGTGATTATGAGAACACAAGCATTAAAGAGCATACTCCCAAAAATGAAACAAATGTGGATTTTTCATCCAAAGTGAAAAAATAGAAGTTGAAAACAGCTTTTGTTACACGGATCCCATGGATCCTTCCCTTGAGGGATCCGTCCAGCATAAAGGCTGGGATCCGTGGGTCTGGTGTTTCAGGCAGCCAAAATTTCCTTTTGGGAAACATTTTTGCCTAGTGTGTGCCTATATGCAAACTATTTGGAGTTTCGGTTATCTCGACCCTAAAAGAAATAGAAAATAAACTAGAAGTGTAAAAGCATCCTATTGAGATAACCCGAAAACACATATTTAGTACATGAGTACTAATTTTGGTTATCAATGCTCCTAATTCATTGTTGCGTAAATGAATGTACCCGAAATACATATTAGTTATGTGCTCCCTTTAGCATTCAAAAGACATGAGATGCAATGAAAACGGGTTTTTACTTTGTATTAATAATGAAAAAGCGATTTGTCCTAGACGTGAGAAATTGCTTTTGTGAAATTGATACGGGAAGGTATCATCCTTTTAGAAAACATTGTGAAAGTACGCTTAAAAAATAAGAAAATTATAAGAAAAAAAAAACTCATCTTGGGTTTTGAAAATTCCCGTGTTATTTGTGAGTTGTGCGTGAAATAGAAATCCTAGACTCAGAAAGAAGAAGGCTAGTGTTTACATACCTTGTAGAGTCAATTAAATTACGACGTTTGTTCCATTAGACCAAGACCAAGACGAAGTAGGTTGAATTGTTCCCCTCTTCAACGGTTTGGTGAGGACGTCGGCTATGTTGTCTTCGGATGCTACCTTCTCAATAGAGATGTTCCCCTTTTGAACATTGTCTCTTAGGGAGTGATGACGAATCTCTATATGCTTTGTGCGAGAATGCAATACCGGATTCTTGCTTAGATCGATTGCACCTTTGTTGTCACATAGGATGGCTATGTTGCTTAGATGGATGTCGTAGTCTACTAACGCTTGTTTCATCCATAGTGCTTCTTGGCATGCTTTGCCCGCGGAGACGTACTCGGCTTCGGTTGTTGATATTGCAAGTGCCGTTTGTTTCTTAGAAAACCATGATGTTAAACAACATCCCATAAAAGTACATACCCCACTTGTACTTTTTCTATCAACGTAATCACCTCATGGTCGAATATGCATATACAATTATTTCTACTCCCGTGCCCTTAGGATACCATAATCCTAATTGTGTTGTACCATTAATATATCTAAATATCCTTTTTACGGCTTCTAGGTGTGATATTTTGGGGTCTTCTTGAAACCTAGCACATAAGCAAACACTAAACATGATATCCGGCCTATTGCCGTGAGGTAAAGACGCTACCTATCATGCCACGATATTTAGTATTATCTACGGATTCTCCGTCTTCGTCTTTTGTGAGTTTGGTGTCGGATGACATTGGAGTCCTAATTGGTTTGACTCTTCTAGACCGAATTTCTTTAACATCTCCTTGATGTACTTAGATTGATTAATGAAGATACCATCTTCTACTTGTTTTATTTGTAGACCAAGAAAGAAACTAAGTTCTCCCATCATACTCATCTCGAACTCGTCATGCATGATTTTAGAGAAATCATCACACATGTCTTGACAAGTGGATCCGAATATAATATCATCTACATATATTTGTACTATGATTATATGTGACTCTCTTTTCTTAGTAAAAAGTATGTTGTCAACTAACCCCATGGTGTAGTTGTGTTTAACTAGAAATGACTTGAGTTTATCATACCAAGCTTTTGGAGCTTGTTTAAGACCATAAAGGGCTTTCTTTAATTTATACACATGTTTGGGTTTTTCAAATCAATGAAGCCCGGAGGTTGAGCTACATATACTTCTTCATTTATGACACCATTTAGAAAAGCACTTTTGACATCCATTTGATAAAGCTTTAGATCATTAGCACAAGCATACGCAAGAAGTATTCTTATAGACTCTAATCTAGCCACGGGGCGTAGGTCTCATCAAAGTCTATTCCCTCTTGTTGGTTATACCCTTGAGCAACGAGTCTAGCCTTGTTCCTAGACACTACTCCGTTTGCATCTAATTTGTTTTTATAAACCCATTTGGTTCCTATTATGGTTTGATTACTAGGTGGAGGGACAAGTGTCCAAACATCATTAGAAACAAATTGATTTAGTTCTTCTTGCATAGCCATTACCCAACTTTCGTCTTTTATGGCTTCTTGTGTATTCTTAGGTTCTAAGGTTGAAACAAAACAAAACAAGCTACTTTGGTTTTGAACTTGAGATCTTAATGTTCGTTCGTTTAGTTTTCCTATGACTTTATCTACGGGTTGATCTTTGGACTCTTTAATGTTTACTATTTCATCACTTAGAGGTTCTTCTTCTTCACTTATCTTTTTCTTTATTACTATGGCTTCACTTTCTAAATCTAGTCATCGACAAAGGTGGAGGGTTGGGTGGACTTTCATAAAATTTTATATTTAATGACTCTTCTACCTTCATTGTTTCTTTGTTTAATATGACGTAAGCTTGCTATTTGGCGAATAACCTAAAAGATACCTTCGGTTGATTTAGGATCAAATTTTGTAAGGTAATCTTTAGTTTTAAGAATAAAACATTTACTACCAAAGACTCTAAAATGATTTAACGTAGGCTTTTTGCCTCGAAGTAACTCATATGGAGTTTTTCCTAAGATTGGTCTAATCAAGACTCGATTGAGTATACACGTTGAAGTATCAACGGCATTACACCAAAAATTTTGAGGTATGGATTGTTCATTAAGCATGGTTCGACTCATTTCTTGTAGAGTTCTATTCTTTCTTTCTACTACCCCATTCGATGGTGGAGTGCGTGGAGCCGAGAAGTTGTGAGTAATACCATTAGCGTCACAAAAGCTCCGAATTGCACTTCATTATCGAATTCCCTACCATAATCCGTCCTAATAGACACTATGGGACTTCCTAGTTGTCTTTGGATCTTTTTGCTTAATATTTGAAAATAGTTAAAGGTTTCCGTTTTGTTCTTTAAAAATTTTGTCCATGTATACCTAGAGTAGTCATCCACTATAACCAAAGTGTAGTAGTTGCCTCCATAACTTTGGATAGCGGATGGACCAAATAAATCCATATGTAGTAATTCTAGACACCTAGTTGTGGACACCATATTTTTAGCTTTATGACTCGAATTAGCTTGTTTTCCTATATTACACGCATCACAAAAATGATGTTCATATTTTAACTTAGGTAGATCTCTTACTAGATCTTTGGATGATAGCGATTGAAGAAGTCTCATGTTGGCGTGACCCAATCTTCGATTTAGAGGTAAGACATAATTTGTCTTTAGGTTCATTACCGATTTTAATGACATAGACTCCATGTTTCCTAATTCCTCTTCCTATGGTTATGCCATTTTTAAGAATCTTACTACCGGTTTCGGTAAAAAGTACATTGCACTTTTTATCACATATTTGTCCTATACTTAAGAGATTAAAGTTTAGGTTTTCTACGTGACACACATCGTTAATGGTTAGAGATTTGTTAGAAATCGTACCTTTACCGATGATTCTACTTTGCTATTTCCAAACACCACATTACCTCCATTAATGGATTCATATGTGGAGAATAGATCCTATTCCCGTCATGGTGCCTTGTGCACCATCTATCCTTGACCCATTCATCGGGGTCTAGGTCGACCTTTAAGCACACCTAAAACAATAATAAACACAAAAGTTTGGTCCCCATTTGTTCATGGGTCCATTAGTGTTAAACATTCCATTCATGTTAGACATGTATGGATAAGATGAGTATGCATTCCATGGAGCAAAGTTTTGAAAAGGAAAACCGTTTTTCATGTTTTGATTCCATCCTATTTGATGGTTACTTTTTGGGTAAACGCTATTAGGTCTCCTAAATGAATTAGGTTTTGAAAAAGTTGGAGCTTTGTTTCTTGCAAAAGTAGGATTATATTTTGGAGGTGGTTGTCTAGTGGTGACATGATTTGGTTTCTTCCTATTAACTATGACAAACTCATTTCTAGATGAAGAAGCTACATTATGCTTACAGCAGATCCACGGATCCTTTTTCTACACTAGCCGGTTCCTTTCTTTTTAGGGGATCGTGGGATCCGCCACAATAGTCTGTTTTTCTAGTTCTTTAACAAATTTTATTTCTTTACTTTCACTAGTTGATGGATCAAGTTGTTGACTACCTAGACCTTTTTGATTGTTACCAGTTTTAACGCTATCGAGTATTGCATCTAAAGTGTTCGTGCTCATTCTAGCAATTTTAGAATCTAAGTGATCCACTAGTGTTTGAAGTTGAACGCAAAGTTCACATTCACCACTTGCTATTTTACCTTTCTCTAAACGTTTTAGTCTTGCTTTTAATTCTATGACTTCTTTATCTAAACGTTTATTTTGACTCTTTAAAAGCTTGTTTTTGTTAACTAGTTTTAAGCTAATATTGCATAGTTTATCATATTCATTATGCAATGAGTCGTCATCAAGTGATGAGCTACTATAGTATTCGCGACATACCTCGTCATTTGCCATAAGACAAATTTCTTCATCCTCCCGTCGCTCATCCCCACGTGCCGCTCACGACGCCTTTTGATCATCCCGTTGGGACACTTACTAATAAAGTGGTTTGGGTCCCCCACTTAAGCAGTACATCATCTTTTGGTTTCTCGTCCTCTTTGCTTTTCCGAAAGCCTTTCTTATCATCATACGTTGTGTTGACGTATCTACCCTTTCTTCTAAAAGAACTTTTAAAGTCCCTTACCGCCATAGCTTACTCTGCGTCGTCACTACTCGAGGATGAGTTCTCCTCATCGCTCGAATCCTTTTGGCTTTAAGGGCAGAGAGATTTGTGTTCTCTTTCACCTTTTAGGCTTCGGAATCTTTAGCAAGGACAAGCTCGTAGACTTTTAGGTTGCCTATGAGTTCATCGAGGGTGAGGATTGTCAAATCTTTTGACTCTTCGATTGCCGTCACCTTGGATCTCCACTTCGATCGAAGTGCCCTTAGATATCTCCTAACATGGTTACGGCTAGAGAAAGATTCATCAAGTGCTTGTAAAGATGTAATAATAGTATTAAAGTTAGCAAATGAATGATCTATAGCTTCCTCATCCGATATTGAAAATTGTTCATATTGTTGAACAAATAAATCAATTTTATTATTTTTAACTTGTTGGTTGCCTTGATGAGTTACAACTAAAGAATTCCGAATTTCTTTAGAGGTTTTAAGCATAGAAATTCTTTTGAATTCCTTTTTCGGTAAAGCATTATATAAAACCATTTTGCTTCACTATTTTTAAAAGCTTTTCTTCATTTCATCGTTTAGTTTATCATGAGGTATGTGAACTAAATTTCCTTTATCATCATTTGAGGTAGCCTCAAAATCACCTTCAACAATATTGTACCAAAGATCAATATCTTTAGACTTCACATATGTTTCGAATCTATTTTTCCAATATATAAAACCATTAGTTTCAAGTAGTGGTGGTCGTTGCATAGATTGCCCTTCCTTATAATTTCAGAACCCATAGTGATCGAAAAGTTTTTAAAATACAATTTTATTTTAAAACTTTTATAAACTTAGCTCTTGATGCCAATTGTGGAAAACTAGAAGGGGGGGTTGAATAGTTTTGCCGATTTTTAGTTGATTTCAAAAACTTTTAGATTTGATATTATGTGAAATCGTATGGATGTTGAGAACGTATAGATCTAATGATAATGCAAGCAAATAGATAAAGTTAAGGGATAGAAATGACACAACCGATTTATAGTGGTTCGGCTACAAGGTCACCTTCCTTGCCCTACTCCACTCCCCGAGTCACCTACTCGAGAGTTCAAGCACTATGTCAACAAACTCCTTCACTCGGCGGAACCTTCACAGCGTTGCTTACACTTTTTCCGGTACAAAGCTAGATACCGAGTCCGTTGCACGGTGGACCAAACCAACACAACTATTACACAACAAATATGTGAAATATCAAATACAAGATCTTCACTCAGAAATCTTGCGAGTGACAAATCAATTAAGGACCCATTGCTTGGATGACTTGTAGAATGCTCGTGATCTCGCCTTAGAGAAGGACCTATATGAGGATCACAAATAGAAAGAAAGAAGAACAACTCTCTAGATCAAGTGATCTATATGTTAGAAGAGAATGAGAGTGTATGAGAGATTTAGTAGAAGAGGGGTGAGTTAGAATGAGGAAATGGCTCTCTATTTATAGGCAAATTTCTCCTCTGTTCCACGAATCCCACGGATCCCTTCCACTTGGGATCCGGCTAGTGTAATCCTAGGGATCCGTGGTACGCTCCTCTTTGCCATGGGTTTTTTGGTTATGGGTCATGGGTTATGGGTTGGTCCATGGGTTTCTCTAGATTCAATGTATCTAAGTATACATTGTATCAAGTTTTCTTTGGTATGGGTTTAAGATCCATGGGTTATGGTCCATGGGTTATAGTTTTTACCCATCCTAATAAACTATTACAACAAATGCTTAATTATTACATTTTTGTATTTAAATGGCTATATGTAAATGCTTTACAAAAATAACATGTATCCTTATAATTTGACTTAAGATAACATTACATTTGTTATCAACAAAACACAAAGAGATCGCAAAATATTAATAAACGTTTTTACGGTTTATTTGTATTAACAAAAGGCAATCCATCAGTATACCTTTCAATCTTAAGTTCTTCGGTGCGAACCATTTCAGGGCAAAGCAATGATAACTCTTGGAAACGAAGAGTATAAGTCGCCATGTCAGTACCCTTAACCTTATGGTTCCAGACTCACTCTTAACTTCTTAACTTCATACCTAGGACAGTAAAGTCCTGATCAGGAGAGTCTTAACTGAATCCAAGTCATACTATAAGTCTACATCAATTCCTACCGATACTCATGATAGTTGTTCCACTGGTCAACGCCCTTCAAGGTGAAGGTTGCATACTTAACCTTACAATCCTCATCACAGTTACTCACAACAAACACAAATTCAGTTTTCTCCAACCACCTAGTTAGTTAAACTACCCCGCCTCCTAAATCAATGGGACCACAGAATCGGAACTCTTTGTAGGTACAACCTCGAGTTAGATTTAGCATTGGGGTCCTACTAGAAGTGTTAGAGAGATTAGCCTCAGCTAGCAGTTCAGCGACACGCTGTGACACTAGCTGGTCAATGTGGGCTGGGTTCACAAGTGGAGGGTTTTGTGAACAGACCATTCTCAGCAAGGTCGCACATTCGGGTTCTCTACTCTGGGTTATCAATGTTCGGTTCTCAACAGCTTGGTGTGGTCGCGGCCACGACGACCTCGACGACCAGGGGCAACAACAGCAGCAGGAGTTGCTCTATTGTTCCTAAGCGGGTTTCGTCTTGTTGCCACCATTCTGGAGGCAAGAAGAACAATTTCATGAGTTCACAATTCACGCTCTAAAGATAGAGTTGGGTTCCAAGGATCACCCAATAACGCCTGAATACATAATCAAGGCCAAAAAGGATAACGCTATACCAAAGCGAAACAATCAAATACCGAATCATAACTAAGGATGCATGTTTCAATAACCATAACTCATAGGTTTCAAAAGTGGAAATACATGGAAAGATATGAAGAAATCAAAAACGATCCTAACGACGATACCAATAAGACAACTAGGATAATCCTACATCTCGAACCAAGTACTACTTAGTTTCAAGATGGTACAAAATCATGAATCTAATACTATCTAGCCACGTCTACGAATATCACTAATTGGTCTCCTAACATCATCAACCTCTCTCCACAAAGATGCTAACTCAACACGTCGAGCGTCGCAATCGCTCTTAAGCTCTGCGACCTCTCTCTCCAACTCACCAATCCTACGCCAAATCGCTTCTATTATCAGATCACGAGCTGTCGCGAACCCTCTCAGCAGGTCCCCAACCTGCTCCTGGAGCTCAGACATACAATCATGCAAAATCCTAGTCCTCCTGACTACAGTACCCATATCAACTCTCAAATCCTCTATACTAGCCCTCGATACTCCAACCAAATGATCCGTCAACTGACTAAGCCTAGTACTCTGTGATGTAATCCTCTCCCACATCAGACCCGTCTCACCATACTCCTCGGGCTCTGAAGCAATCTCCGATGGTATCTCAGATCCTAACGGGCTACCTATATAAGGTGAGTAGGGTGGTGAGTCAATGTCTAAAGGCTGTCTAGGGGACTCAGGCTCAGGCAAAGGAGAACCTGGTCCTGGAGGATGTGCAGGATTCTACATTGGAGGAGTACCCCCTTCTGGGATATCCTCATCATCCTCCTCCTGAGGATCCTCATCCTCATCAACATATTGCTCCTTAATCTCATCCTCCTCCTCCACCTCATGCTCCTCCTCAACCTCATGCTCCTCCTCGCCCTCATCCATATAGGGAGAGTCCATGAGTCGGAGTCTCTGTGCAGGTAAATACTGAGGTGGTACACAAGGATATCTAGGCCTCCTAAGACATGGTGATGATGGTGGTGATGACAGAAGAAAGTGGGCTGCTAAACGGATAGGTGATGATGGTAGTCTCACAGACATGCAGGCAGTGCTATAAGCAAGCCTAGGAGTCTGTGCTCGCGCTAAAACTTGATGTAAAGTGAGCTGCCAAGATGAGCTAGGACGATTTGATGATGATGAACTAGTGTGACGGGCAATCTCATAAGGATCACCCTGCGCAACCGTCATGAGAGTCAATGCTGGCGAACTAGCTACAACAAGGACCTCCTCAGACACATCAAAAGCTAGTGAAGGCATAGTCTGTGACAATGGCATAGGGTAGGTATAAGTGTTCAAAATAACTAGTTTTAAATAAGCGCATCAACTTAACCAAAACACATATCACATAATGAAAGCTTTAAAAAGTGTAGGTACCGCATTACTCAAAATATGCCTTTAAATAAAACACATAAGTTCCGTTCCATCACATAATCCCATATCAAATCATTCGAGTTCAAAATCCCAAAATCACAATATATCATTTTCCAAATCAATTTCCGTAATATCTCGATAATCACATCTCATTTTCTAAAATCAATAATCATATCTCATTTCCCAAAATCAATAATCATATCTCCAAATCATAACGTTTCCATAATCAGTTCACAATATCCCTTAACATATCATCTCATAATCCAAATCGCAGTTCATACCATAATAAAATAAGAAGCTTCGGCTTGGCAAGCGGGCGTGCGTCGGTCGAGGATCAATTTTCTTAAAAAGTGGTTATAGTTTAGGGTTTATAAAATACCTAATTCTCTATAACCTTGAGCTCTGATACCAATCTGTAACACCCCCAAATCTCGGTACAGCGGAAGACTTAATCAAGTTTTTGGGGCGTTACTATTGGACTGGTATCGCACACAAGTATAGCAAAAAGATAGTCATTTAACATTCAAAACCAATCCCAAATTTAGTCATTTAAAACATTTAATCCAAAAGAGTAAATATTAGGCCCAAAACATGGTTTAATCAAATAGGTCCCAATAGTTTATCAGAGTCAGAAATGATCCTTGAACCCCGCCTTCTTGCCAAGCTTCCACCGATCAAGTAATCTAAACATCTCTCAAATACCTGAGAAATCATGCTAAAAGGTCAGCTTACGCTGGTTAGTTCATAGGTTTAAGTTCAACAAAATCATAGTGGACCTGTAAGAGTTGATTTGCTATGCAAGACCTAAGATAGATAAATACCGTTTCACACACTGATCCTACCCCTGATCTCCAATCATATCCCGCATCCAGGGATTACTCGGGCCCCGCGACTCTAGTCCAGCACTGTCGTGGCAAAATCTAGAACAATTGCCAACCCCGGACTAGGTCGAGGTAGAAGTCTATTCTTAGTTAGGCACGGTTAAACCTAGACTAAGGCAACAACTACCGCACATCTATCTAAACAGTCAAGTATATAAGCAAATCCAAATAGTTTTAACGGTCCAAAAACAGTAGTATGATTCTCACCCCAATATAGTTAAAAACGTAGATAAAAGTGGGGCTATGAAACTCACCTCAAGCAATCAACGCACAAATAAACACTAGCAGGAGATAACAGGAATCACAGCACAGCAACTATCGACTCGACACAACCTATTAATGTAGACCAACTTTAATATATATATTCCTCAAAATCAACGTTATCTACCCCAATGTATTCCATTTCGTTATTTCCAAAAATGTCTCGTTTCACCGTTTAATCCTAGTGTTTGGTATCCTAATGTGGGTGTATTGACTCAATATGATGCCATGAATGCACTCAAACAACCAATATGTTATGCTTCGCAACACAATATGCAACTCCATTCAACACAATATGTGACTCAATGCGACACAATGAGACGTCTAAGCGATAAGCTCCATGGTCCAATAAGTTTCGGAATAAACAGTAGACCTTATCGAATTCCTCAACTCGATAAACTCAATTATTCATTCGTATCGCTTATTATTCCATAAACCGGTCGCATCCTAACGAGCCATAAGGATAAGTCACCCATTAATAAGGTTACCCAACGTACCTAGCGGGCTCTTATTAGATTCGTCAACCTAATAAGTCCGCTACCCACGTGGATCAACACTATTAATGTTAGGTTATCCGTAACCCATGCACATAACGTAATTAAATAAATACTTAACTAATATTAAATGTCCACAATTGACATTTATTGATAAACGTGTACTCAAAACATTAATTACTTATTCATTACAAAACATTTCCAATTTAGTCGTTAGTTTCCGTTTAAAAATAGTAAATAACAAGATAAGTCTTGTTATCGATATTTTTGGTACAAAAGCCCATTTATTATTTACATTTCATAGTTCTATTAGCATTTTCATGTATAAATATATATTTCGTCAAATTCCAATATTAATCTCACATCGTTATTCGTTTCGAGTCCACAAGCACGAGTCATAACTTCTCGGCTTTTAATCAATCAATAGTCCAAATTATACTAAAGTCCATGTTACGGCTTTGTCGGTGTCAACTATTGACTAAAAAGTCAAAGTAACGCCGACGTAGCTCAAAGTCAACAATATATATATCAAGTCCAAATTTTAAAAGTCATAATAGGGCAATTCAATCCCAAACCAACTCAAAACAATCTCGCTAACCAATCAATCAACCAAATGTACCCGAAACCAATGTTTTGACCCTAATGGTCAAGACACGGTCACGGTTAAGACCACGTGAACCAAACAAGCTCTAGAAGCTTTTCGGCTCCACGCGTCTCATCCAAACCTCAACTACATCAACCAACAAGCTACCAAAACGACCCGACCCGGACCCGTGGCCCAAGTGGGTCACGTACACCAACCATGAGCCACGTACGTGGCCTTGGTGGTTCGTACGCCCCATATTTCACAACCAAACATAACCAAATCACTTCCACAACATCCCAATCCAATCATTCAAGCTCCAATCATTAACCAAACACAAAACCCATATCTATTCTAACCAAAAAGATGAAACTAAACCTAAAATGCATAAACTCATCAAATTGATACACCACACACTTACCAAACACTAATTACTTGTTTATTTAGACACTAATTAGACTTAATTTCATGTTCCACCCAAAAGCCCTAAATTTCATCATAGGGTTGAAACCCTAGATTGTAATTTGTGGCTTATTATTGCCCAAACAAGGTCTAATCTTGTTCCATTTACCTTATTCAAGCACCAATTGCAAAACCCACTTGAAACCCTAAAAATCCGAATCTTAATCTTTAAATTTGAGGGTGTTAATGAAGGTTTTAGTATGAGTATTATATATGGATGGAAAGATGATGGAAAGATGATGAAAAGGTCTTTGATTTGGTGGCGGTGGTGGGTGGTCACGCGCGGCGGTGTGACAGTGGTAGCCGGAATAGTGGCCGGCGGCCAAGGGTGGTGGTGGCTAGGGTTTTTAGAGAGAGAAAGGTGTTGTGTGTGTGTGTGTTTTAGTGAGAGAAAGTAATGGGTGAAATGAGGAGGTGTGAGGCCTTATATACTTGGACCAAGGACTCAAAAATAAATAAAAATGGGGGAGGGGGTGGCCGGCCATGGGGATAATTGGGGGGTCGGAGTTGTAATTTTTCGTAACTATCCCGTTTACCCATTTCCGAGCTCATATATTGTCCCTCGAGTGTCTCACAACGTTTATTCAACTTTCTAACATAGTTATTTACGTTTTTCCACGAGTTTTGACTATTTATTTGTCAATTTTCGAGTTACGGTCTAAAAGTTACAATAATTCTCGTTTTAGGCTTTTCTAGTGCCGAATCGAATAGTGCCTACCAAATAGAGTTAAAACTCATACGATAACTCATTTAATAATGAAATAAACCGTAAAAATCAATAGACGATATAAAATCAAGTCTTGGTTTATAAAAATAGTGTTAAAGGCAAAGCTCGGTTTAGTTTAACATAATGCGGTTACCTAAAATATACTCCCTAAATTGCCAGTTGTCACAAACGACAACTATACGTGGACAAACTAAGTTTCCCAGGTCAAGCAGCATTTAATGACGTTTAGGGAAAGTCCCGCACCTATAACAGCAAAAGTATCTCAAGAACAACATAGTCTATCATCATATCATATAAATTTAACACAATAATGAATTTTGAGGACCTGATAGCGTATGAGAATTTTAGCCCAATAGTTAAAGCTCATACGACCAAAGCAAGCCCATAAAGCTAAATGCCCAATACACTTTTCCTGGAGAATCAATCTCTAGGTGATTACTAGCCAAAGTCACAACGAGCCTTGCCTGGAGAATCAATCTTCTGGCAACAACTGGCATGACAGTCTGTCCTTCCATATCGTTATTGTACTATTGCTACATGAAGACACCTCATTGGAGTAGAGGTAGCGTCGTGAGCATTTCGCTATGACATACATATCGTGCCTTGTACGAATACTCTTATAACGTCAAGAACCAAGGATACCATGCCATGTGTTATTGGGTGACCACTACGCGGGTCATCTAGAGCCGTTAGAGCATATCCACATATCACACAAACCCTTAAAGCATACCTATAAATACACATGCATTTCATGAGAAGAACCAAGTTCATATTCTCCATATTTACACACATTAAACCCTAGTTGTATGAGAGTGTTATCCCGAGTTTAGATAAACACTCTTATCTTGTGAATCTTACCACGCAAGGAAAACCGAACATGCGACTAGCCTGATCTCACACCATAAAGTTATATCAATCATTTCTTTACGTACCATACATAATCACTTTTCTTTTTATATTTATAATTTCATGTAAATACATTAGTTTACTATATACTGATAATAATATTTATAAATAACAAGATGTTTTTTTATTCTTTTTTATAAAATATAAAGTATATGCGGTATAAAGTGTATTTACTAAATTTATAAAGCTATTAAAAAATATAGAAATATATTTAACTTTAAATTTAATAACTAAAGTTTAATTCTTTACCTCGCTAATTTTTTAAAGTTTACTTTTATTTTTATTTTTATTTTATTTTAGTTTTTTTGTAAAAAAATAAATAAGATAAATTTCACATATGTTTTTAAGCACATTTATAAATTAGACGAAATTTAAAGATTTTGACCAAATTAAGTTTCAATTTTGACTTTTATTGGCAAATAAAAATGCTCAAGTTTGCCACGTAGGCAAAATAGTGCACTCGCATTGGTCAAATTGCAATTTTGTAGCTTCTTTTTCCACTTTGTGGAGTTCTCTTATCTAAGAGATATGGAATGTATAGGGGTGTCAGGAATGTATAGTTGTGTCGGGATTAACTGAGAGTAACACGAAACTACAATTTATTTGTATTTATAACATTGAAAATTGAACCCGTTAAAATATACCTAAAACACGTATATACATGCTAAAACGAACACAAAAAAACAAGGTCGTCGAAATAATTTTGCCAATAATGTCGACTATGACATTGAGGTAGGGTGTGAGATGACATTAAGTATCATCAAGTGACACTCAAATGACACTGTAATAACATGTGCTCTAAATGTCAACCTTTATGTGTGTTTGGGCCTTTGGGAGATGACCCAAGATTGCAACATGTTATGATCGAACTTGACTTTATTTCAAGTCTTTATAGCTAAATAAAATGAAATAAAGGATTACTTAGGGCCCGTTTGATTCACGGATGTGTTTGGGCCCGTTTTTATTTCTGACATGTAACCTTGATTTCAAATTGTCATACCACATTAAGTGAGTGGCTTTGGATGAAAGACAACCAATCAAAAAATTTCTTATGTTTGCTGACTTTTGTGATATATATATATATATATATATATATATATATATATATATATATATATATATATATACAGGAGGCATGACACGTAGACTATTCAAGAAAAGTCCATGTCATTGCCATTAAAAGCCATGTCATCACATTTAGTCCACCTAAGCAACTATTAATCCTATCAAAATTTCGGATTAAATCTTTAAAAAATGAAGCTGAGAGGGTTCAAACTAGGGCTATTTGAAAGAGTAACATATGTCTTAACCACTGAACCAACACCTTTATTTGGAATATATTTTGCAACTCCAACTATATAAAGGTCTGCAATTAATTATTACTCATAATCTAAATACAATTCATTGTTATTCACATTCCAAATTTTGACAAAACCATCACAACATCATATCACGTATCAAAAGGATATCTAAAAACCCTAAATCGAAAAGAACCCACACAATTCATTGGTTGCCACCCTTCTTCTACAAAACCCTAAATCAAATGTATGTTTTTCTATGAAGGCCTAAATCAATTCATAAACTGATGGTTAGTACACTTTTTTTTGACAATGGGATTCTCATGAGTCATTTATTTATTTTTTAGCTCTGAAGGCTATTTAGTTTTCGTTAGATATGGGTTTTAGAAGTGTTATAAGGCCACCGTATTGTGTGCTATTATGAGTTTCCTTTATTGTTTGTGCAGCTCAAGAAGACACTTAGGAAGGGCATACATAATCAAACGTAAGTCTTTTTTCATCCCTATTCGTTAATATCAATTCCTTAACTTTCACAGTATGCACCATATAAACCACATCTTAGGTGACACTAATGAGGCTGGAAGAACACAGGTAATTTATACCATCTGCTAATCTGTTTTATCGTGTTTGACATGCAAGTATTTGCTTGAATCATGCAGTTATAGTTAAGGCTGTAAGTTTCTTTCAGATTGATCATACCTTGGGTTGTTAAGGCTGTAAGTTTCTTTCTCCAATCTCTAAATTTACAGCTTCTTTTAATTTACCAACTAATAGGATAACATATCATGTCTTTGGTATAGGTAACTATATACAAGGAGCTCCTAAATATATATTTTATGTACCTACGCTATAGATGAGAATCACATCAAGAGTCCATCATGACATGTGTATAAATAATTGCAGGTATACATTATTTCTCTCCTAATTATGCTGGAAAAAGTGTATTAATAGTTCATACAAAAGGTTGTAAACTATTAATGGGCATGACATTAGTTGAATTCTTGGTTATTAATCTACGTTATGTATGATCTCTTATCAATAAATGTATAGACCAAGATTAACATGTAGCAATAGCTAAAAAAGAATCGTAAAATGGCCGGACAAGGGGAATCCCGCCAAGAAAATAAAGCCCGGTCTGTTGGTAAGAACCATGAGCTATTAGTTTGTGCCTTATATACTCAGGCCCCCACAACTGGGTTCCTTGCCTCAACTTTTGTAAAGACACGTTTTACAATCTGGTTTTTAGCTAACCAGGCTCTATTATGACTATATTACAATTTTTGTAGTCGTGCTATCTGCTGGAAGTTTTAACAAATGCTACTCTTTGTAACATCAGTTGCAGGAACTCCCAACAACCATTGTTGACCACCCACAAGCTTTGCTACCACAGTTGCAGGTTTGTCACTAAGACCTCACTCATTCATATGTTAGATCTATATGTTGAAGTTTGGACTTTTTTTTTGGCTCATTTTGTAACATTGCTTCTGACCTAGCAACCCACTATATGTTAATGTTTGTGCACCATATGCAGCCACCCAAAGGCGATATGGATTTGCTTTTCACTGCAAAAGAAAAGGACCATATGGATGATGACCTCGAGGTTGTCACTTAATCATCAATCTTTGATTTTTTTCCAATATAGGCAAGTTTTATAAATTGTTTTTGGCATTATTGTTAGATCTGATGGATGAGTTAGGTGTAGTTGGTTCTCACAATCTCACTTTTCTGAACTTTCAGGAACATAATGTTGAAGCACCGGTGCAAGATCCAGAGGATGATATTCATCTTAACAGTAATATTCGTTGATTTTGTTATTCAAATATTGGGAAACATTAAGAACCAAAAGAGGGCATGGATTAAAAAATCTGATGATGTGAATGAAGTATGCATGACCAACTATGTGAATGAATTTAGCTCTTTTGAAATCATTAAGTTAGATGTTACGAGTAATACTTATAATTATAATTTTAATTAATCATATAATTATAATTATAATTATAATTTCAATGGCTTCTTTAATTTGAAATGCATTGCGGCTGATCTATTTGGTAACCCCCGCAGTATTCACATATGTTGGTTTTCTTTCACATATTTTGCATATGTATATATTGAAAGCATACACGAAACTGGGCGACGATGGAAGCGTGCTTCAAGTTATGGTTCAAAAATTAGATGCATTTAAGGCAGCATTATTTATATGTTGGATATTTTTTTCTAACATCAAATTTGTTGGACAGATACACATGGTAGATTTATTCACACGTACATGGTATTTTTAGCTTGGCTTACTACCACACTGCTGATAAAGAGTGCATATGGGTTAACCAATGATGGTAAGCACTTATATAAATCAAAACCTTCCATGATTTCTTTGTATGTAATTGCATGTAATGAGTTGTATATGTAGGTATTCTTACCCTATTAGTGGAAAAGAAAATCGAAAGAAACGAATTTTAGTTACTTAAAGGGATGCCGTTTTTATAACTTATTTTCGTTAACTTAAGTTTTTTAACGATATTCATAAGGTGTGCTCGCCCATCGGGCGGGCTATGCTTTGAAACTTTGTTCTTGCGTACCACTTTGAAACTTTTTCCCTTCTCATATATTTCTTTTCGTTCTTAATGCATTCAATAAAAAATTAAACAATCTTTATAAGTCATGCCACCCCATCAGGCGGGCTTTGCCAGCTAGTGTGTGTGT
Organism: Chrysanthemum makinoi; assembly: GCA_910596185.1. Lineage (NCBI taxonomy): Eukaryota > Viridiplantae > Streptophyta > Magnoliopsida > Asterales > Asteraceae > Chrysanthemum > Chrysanthemum makinoi. Next base: position 56,931,831 of record OU343223.1, on the reverse strand, counting down.
GTGTGTGTGTGTGTATATATATATATATATATATATAATCTTCTATCTTTTTTATTTTAAATAAATACATAAAGAGTAAGGATCAAATAAGAAATAAAATTAAAATGAGAAGGATGGGAAATAACCACAGCCGCAAAATTCAAATGCAACTACAAAAATAGATGCATCTCCCATGAAATTCTCCTTCTTCATTTCAAATGTGTAGCTCAAAACATTTCTCATTCTTCTTATTTTTATTTTTCTTCTTAGTGGATCAATTCTCAATACATAAAACCTATTAAACATATATATAGATTAAACATTAATTATTTGTAGCATTAGAGAATTTTTCTCTCTCTGGTTGCATAACAGCATAAATTTCATCTAACCTTACAAAAAGCAACGGTATTATGTAGTTGCCAATATCCAACATGTGTAACGCTTTTCTTTTGTCAATAACTATTTTTTTACATGAATCCAATTCTTTGCAAATTGGATATCATCCCACTTACAAACCAAACTTACATAACATTATTGATACACTGGACAAAGGGATATACAATAAATATTAACTTTTAAACGACGCATATATGCCCTTAAATGGTGCAAGAGCAACATTTTTAAAATAAATTACATGTTTACAATCTTGGTCTCTCCTTTAAAAAATTCACGTCAAATTCCACAACTACTTCATCACTTCTCATATAATTTTGTCAAATTGAAACATGGTGGTTCACTGGTTGAACCATTCCGATTGAGTTCAAAAAATGTCAAATTAACACGCGGGTTTTTTCATCATCGGTTTCAATTGATTGTTGTTAATTTGGTAGATGTGCTTTTAATTGGGTGTACAATGTGAATAAATTATTGTACTCTTAAGTAATGGGGTGTTTTATTAAGAGTATTAATTATATTATTTATTTCTCTCTCCATGAATGTTTTCAACATCAACTTTCAACATTTTTCACTTTTTCCACTTGTCCGGTACCGCGCCTAGCGGCATCGGTTTCTAGCGTCAGATAATTAATGATTTGTGATATTGTGGTGAGTGTTTTGTGTAGCGTTTAAAATGAACGTGATGAAAATGCAATTGCATATACTATAATTAAAAGTCGCAAAATTCTTAACATCTATCAAATAACATATAAAATCATTTAATGAAAATGAACATAGTTATTGGATAGAAACATAACAAGAATGGGATTAATGGTGACTATGCTGAATATGATTGCTCAAAATAAAATAAAAATTGGCTAATTTGGCTTTTTGTAAAAGATTTTGGCACATCATCTTTTTTTATGAAATGAGCGTATTTAGCGTATGAAAGTTAAATGTGCACTATCGGGCACATATTTTCTCATAATTGTAAAACATTATAATTGTTTTTGAAGAAAAACTTATAAATAATATATTTATATAAAGGACGACTAAAAAGTTTATGGGTTCTAAACAAAATAAAAAAAGTTTGAAGATTGGGGATTAAACATAACGTTTTGACCGGGGTTCAACCGAACCGGGTCAAATTAAACTCAACCCACTGGATTTGAAGCGCATCTGGTCAACCCGTTTTCAATATGTGTTAATAGTTTCAAATAACTTTTTGTTTTTCCTTTATATATAATATAGAAGGGTACGACGAGTACCCTGTGACTATTAACCGGATAAATAGATCTCGATGAGACCAACCCGGAGATGGTGTTATTGGTTAGCCGAACCGATAGCGACATTTTTGAACCCGTTGGTCCGGTCCGATTTTAAAACTATATGTACCGTCAACTTGTTAGCTCTATGTAATTTTAGGGTGTTTAAAAATAACATTAATTAGTGTGTTTAATTATTTTATATTTAGAATTATGTTGTAGCATTGTGCATTAAACTCGAATCCAATTCAATCCCACTTACAAACCAAACGCACCCTTACATTTTGGCATGGTCTTCGGTTCACCATTTTTTTCATATTTGGTCGTCAGTCCGGTTCGATCTTACGCAAAACTAGTCATTATGCTTTGTTGAATCAGATCGAACCGAATAACTAGACGAGACCAACCCGGACTTGTACCGAACATTTTTGGTCTAGTGTTTTGTGTCAAATCGGTTTTCAGTCTAGTCCGATTTTCAGAGAGCCTTTGGCCATGGAAACTTTTACTAAAATGACATTAAACCAAACACCAAAACAAAAAGTTACGAATTAGACCCGCAACAACAAAAGCTGTGCCAAAACACACCTCTTTCACAAATTTGTCCGAAATTTGTCAGTTTATTTAAACAGAGTATAAATGAGGACAAAAGACAAAATTGGGAGGCTGATATTTAACAAACTTTGACTACCACAAACACAAACACTTGCACATTTTCATCACAACCAATTGAACTAGATAAAAATGGGGGACTTATATGCTTTGGATTTTGATGGAGTTTTATGTGATAGTTGTGGCGAGAGTTCCATCTCTGCTGTTAAGGTATTAGACTTTCGTTTCGATTCAAATATGTGACTGACACACTAGTTTATTTATGTTTTGTTAATAATGGATTGATTGGATTGTTTAATATAGGCAGCTAAAGTGAGATGGCCTGAGTTGTTTGTGACTGTTGATTCTTCTTTGGAGGATTGGATTGTTGATCAAATGCACATTGTAAGTTTTTTTTTTTTTTTTCTTTTTTAAATCTTGTATGGTGGTATAGGTAGTTGTCGATTAGTGTTAGGCGAAACCGAAAGAGAAATGAAGACATATTGGATTGTTAGAAACTTAGGATGTAAACAACTTTTTGTGGGGGTGTTTAGGATTGTAAACAACTTATTGTGCCATAAGTGTAGAGTGTTCCGTTTAATTGAGCGATTTCAAATGCTTAGTGTAAAACTTTTTCAGTTTGAAATATGCAGATAAGAGCAGAAGTAGTTTTCCTCATCCGAACACCCACATTTGCTTATTATCTAAGGGATCCCAAACGCCCCCAATATGTTATATTCTGTTTAGTTTTGCAAAATATGACATATTTAGAAGAATGTGATTCCTCTTTTGGTATAGCTTATTCAAACTTCATTTATTAAAGAAGTATTTGCTAATTGAGGACCCATAACATTGAATCTGATCCTAGTTTGCTTTATACCTGTATAAGATAAATTGAGTGGCCTTGTTTTTATGTTTTTGACCCCAGTCCCCATAATTATATAGGCTTAGAAATTCTTTCTGCACTTGGTATTGATTTTTCTTTGAATAAAGTTGTATGAGTCTTATGATCTTTTAGAAATCCCTTAGATAGAAAGCATAAATAACAACTGATGATTATGTGATGGAACCTTGATGTGTGAACGTGCTAAAGGACCGAGGGGTAGCTGTATACTAGGAAAAGTATGTGAAACGTGAATGTGTTTGCATCAAAGATGTTTATTCTAATTTGTGCTCAATTAGCCATGTACCGCATAGTTGAAACTTGGGATATGTGGCTGTCCCTTCATTGTCTAGCTATGGAATGATATAAACTGTCATGCATATAGAATAAGGTCAAATGGCCGATACTCTCAATCATTATGATCATAATGATAGGAATAACTTAGCAGTCATGAAACTTCATTCAAGTCATGCTACATATATGTTTCATGCTCTATGCATGCTAACAACTATGTCACACATGTTACTCATATGACCTTCGAATTGTGGCAGGTACGGCCTGTTGTTGAAACTGGATATGAGAACTTGTTACTTGTGAGATTGCTTCTGGAGATGAGAATCCCTTCATTGCGCAAGTCATCAGTGCGTATATACATAACAAACTTTTACTTGTATTACCTAATGTATGAAATAGTTTATAGATATATTTTTTTTCATGTAATGTGCAAGGTGGCTGAAGGACTCACAATTGAGGGAATATTAGACAATTGGTTCGAGATAAAACCAGTGATAATGGAAGCATGGAGTGAAAACAGAGATGAGCTTGTAGATCTTTTTGGAAAGGTTCGGGATGAATGGATGGAGAAGGACTTAGCTACCTGGGTTGGAGCAAACAGGTGATTAATAACTAGAAAATTGGGTGGGGAAGACGGGTTCTTGTAGTCCGTAAGATGTCAAAACGAGTACTCTTTTTACGGGTCAAAAGGGACCAGGTCGACCTGGAACACCTTTTGTCAATAATCTTTGAAATTTCTTTTATATAGTAAATGAGTACAGAAATTGTGCTATTCACTTCACATCTGAACTTTTTCTTTAAGAAAATGAAGTAGGTGGTTTTATGCATTAAAGGTACACTTTGGACGACCTTTGACCCACTTGACCCGGAATTATTATCCATGGTTTATTATCGCTTGACCCATTGGAGACAACTCTTACTGAAGTGACCCATTCATAAGCAGATGTGCCGAGATTACATCCTCTTCTTACAACTGAACTCATTACTGAAGCATGTTTTTTGAAATTCGTAACAGGTTTTATCCAGGTGTTCCTGATGCACTGAAGTTTGCCAGTTCGCAACTCTATATAGTTACCACTAAACAAGTAATCCTTTTGTCCCATGAGATTATTGCATTTTCCTTTTGGGGATGTTCCATATCTAATGCAAATTTTCAATATTGCTTTGTTCACTTTTAGCTAAATCATAAGCTAATATGATTGTATTTGCTTGTTGGCTTTTGCCTTACAAACTTCTGATGATATTGCAGTCTTAAAGGGTATTTTTAGTAATTTCAATCTTTCAAATACTACGTGTATGAAGTTCTGCTAAAAGTGCCCGACTTATAAAGACTTCTTATGTGACACAATGTTGCATGGTGTTATGCACAACTTTTAAAAAGCTGAACTTAGTTTTTTGGGATGGTTTACTGAATCATAGCAGTTAACTCCAGCTGTCCATACTTACACCTAAAATTTCTATGCCGCCCTTTTATTTCATACATGAGTTGACGGATAATTTGCACCTCTTTTACCCCGGTTTCTCTTTTACAGGGTCGGTTCGCTGATGCTTTACTGCGAGAACTTGCGGGAATTACCATACCACCCGAAAGAATCTATGGTCTTGGGACTGGGTAAGTGGTCTTTACAAAACTATAGTTGTATAGATCCACGTTTTTATATCTTTAACCAAATTCTATTTCTTTCATCTTAACTTTCAAAATTAGTCCGAAAGTGGAAGTGCTGAAGAAGCTTCAAAAGCAACCCGAACACCAAGGCCTCACCCTGCAGTAAGTCATCCGATTAATGTCTCACTGGTATTATCTGCATCAGTTAATGATGGTAGACAACACGATAACTGCCATATTAGTTTTCTTTTGAATTTTTCTGATTTTTATTTTTTTTTTCATTTTTACCAGCTTCGTGGAAGATCGATTAGCAACACTGAAAAACGTCATCAAAGAACCCGACCTAGATGGATGGAACTTGTATCTAGGTAACAGGCAGTCATTTCCTCCATTCTTACCCTACCACTGATTTTCATTTCTTTTGTGGTACTTGTTTAGATTGTTATGATTAAAGGGGCATATTGCTTCTGTAAATACACTAAAGTTTTCACAAAAAATACTGTAAAATCATGCCATCGCCTATGGTTCTAGGTAAATGGCTTAACCATATTAACAGTTGTTCATGTTCACCTGTTTTATCTCATCAGAATACTATACTATTGTGTGCGTATTAATCGATCCTAAAACTTACATTTGGTATTCACTAGTGGATTTGGTTTGTATTACATAGGTGACTGGGGATACAACACTCAGAAAGAGAGGGACGAGGCTGCAACTTATTCCAGAATTCACCTGCTTCAGCTCTCTGATTTCAGCAAGAAGTTAAAATGAAGGTCTCTCATTTCTTCTTAATTTTGATGCAAATGGAACCAATAAGTTATCTTTGAAGTTTAATTTATATCAATGGAATATTTTTATACACAATGTATTTCAGTTTTCATAAATAATTTCTAATTTATGATACATGTTGAATTACATGTTTCATTTTTAGCATAATTCTTCAAGTTTGTCTATATGACCGATAAGAGATAAAGTAGACCTACAACATAAGTCGAAATTGTCACTCTATTGGTAAAATGAAAAACAGTTGCTCGAGTTACACAACCAAATAAACTGCAAAATTTTCCAAAGATACATGGCAATAATTCCAAAAATGAAATGCAAGCCTAGAGAAAATCTTACTCGACTTTGAACTATAACTCGGTTTTTCTATTAGCATCGTCTGAGGAAATAGCATGCTTTTTCTTGCCTTTGTGGAGTTCTTTTAGAAGATCCTCAAATGGAGGATCTCCTGGTCTTCGGAATAATTGATCTCCCATCTTAACTTCGTATGCTTCTGGCTGATCCAGCACAAAGTCTTTAAACTGAACGGGAACAAATATAAATTAGCGTTAACCAGAGTATGTGGGTTAGAAAATGTTCATGGTCATTGTATCGGGTGGCATTGATAAAGTTTTTACTACATTTTCATAAAGTTTGAATAGACTGCGAGCAATCAAAATGAGAGTAGAATGTAAATCGTTACTAGGAATGAACTAACCTCCAAAGTGTCTTGGGCATTTTGTAATGTGAACATTACAGTATTAAGATCAAAACCCATGAAAATGACACCAATAGCTCCAGTTTTTGCAAGATTTGTCCATTTCTCAGCAATTTCCGATACCATTTTCTGCAAATATAAACATGAAACAATTGTATCAGATTTTGTTTAGTTCGGTGAACAGATGAAAATATTGAAAAGTTCTTGTTCCAGGTCTTTTATGCGCTTTAGACAAACAAAAACCACACTCTGACCGTTCTTTAGATTTTGGGTTCCTATGCCATGATCACAAAGTATGCCCTTACAGACAAAAAGTTTTGATATACGTAAAAATATGTTCATTGCTATTGTGAAACTCGTTAGGTATGAGTTGTCTTCACTCGCGTTTGGCTACTCTCTCCTATTATATGAGTCAGATTAGCGAAAGGTGAAATAATGACAACATAGATCCAAACCTAATTCACTTTGTTAAAACAGACACATAACATGCTAATATTGACTATTGCATCTTAGAGGCATCACCACTAAGCTTAGATACCCCATTTAGATAAGACCCGTAAGACCAAGGCCACAACATAGACCCCAACCTCATATTCTGTCACTCAATTCAGACTCGATTAGATACCCAAGCCAAAAAAACCACAAATTCTAACTTCCCGTCTTCAGTAACTCTTTATTACCATCAATAGAATCACGTTCATACATTGCATATATTGTTACCAAATAATTTTCTTACTAGCTATAACATCTCGTTATCTCGACTATAGCACAATTCACAATCACTTGCTAATTACTATTAATCACCCTAACAAAACGTTACGATCAATATAATTACAACGAAAGCCTAAATGCATAATGTAAATCAGAAGAGTGCATATAGTTACCGGAGTACGTGGATCATCAGTTAACCTCAGCTTAACAAACCCATACGACTGTCCAACCTGTCGTTTCATAACCTCCTCCTGCATTTGTGTAAAATCCAGATCAGAAAAATTCTCCGGAGGCGGATCAAACTCTTCAACCGTCATTCTCTTTTTCTGTCCCCATTCTATCCACGCTTCATCCTCCTCGTTGTCCTTTACATCGTGAAGATCGTCTGGTATGTGTACTCGTTTCTTTGTTGCGGTCACGGTGATTGTAACGAAGGCAATGAATAGGATCAGGAAGAAGATTGGTCTGATGTGAATAGCCATTGATCATGCACTGAGTTTTTGTGTTTACGTGAATGTTGTTAGGTTGTTATGTAAATATTGGTACGTTAAGTTATGTAAAATTATAAATGGGCTTTTAAGGCAATTATTAAGGAAATAACAGTTGTAAATTAAATGAAATTTTACTATCTTTAGAAAACTTTATTACCAAATAGTACTAAGTTTATGGCGTGTTGCAAGTCATCAACATATTTTTCCATAAGAAACTAGGTTTTACTCTTTCTTGGGTGAAAATTTTGTGTTAACAACGAGATATCGGAAAACAGTCACGAGAATACCTATTGAGCCGTATACAAAAAAAGTCAATGTGGCTCGACTTTTACAAATAACTCGATCATAGATAATTTTTCATTTACCCTTAACATATTTTGGTTGTAGAATATAAATTTTCAATAGATATATTAAGAGTTCAAGACTAAAGATCCTAAGACCATTCCCATCAATTTGGATCGAATATAAGGTATTTTGGAAACTAAAATAGTTGACACTACACCTGGAAGGGACAATATAATTTACAAAAAGAACAAACCAAACATAAAAAGATAAAACAAACTAAAATGAAAGAAAGAAAGGGAATAACATACATTTACAGGTTACACCCCCCATGTTTTTTTTTTTTTTTTTATATCATAAAGTGAAACGAAAATATGGAATAAAAAATATAAAATTTAACAAGTCAAAAATATTAAACTGTCAAAAAATACGAAATAAAAACTATAACAAATTGTGTTGTACTATAAATAGGGGGCCCAAATAGTAGAAAGTACAAAACATTTGTAATTATAGTGAGCCAGAGATATTAATAACATAAGAAAAGGATATATAGACCCCTTTAAAAATATAATTTGTACTCCGATCCCTTCCCCTTTGTGTTTTCATTTTTTTTAATTATTATTTTTATTTTTATAATTTTCTTTTTTATTATAAAACTACAATACTGAAAGTACTGAACATAAAATATAAAGTTTAACACGTTAAAATAATTAAACTGACAAAAAATACATAACAAAAACTCATACAAATTGTGTTACACTATAGAAAGACAAAAGAAAATGTTTTGTAATTTTTTATACTTTTTTAATAGACCAGAATGGATACCAATAATAGTACCCAATAACATATCTCAAAAAAAAAATATCATTTTAATGATGTTGTTGTGAAACTCTGCATTAATGTTTGGACTTACTTTGCATCTTTTTCTCATTGCCGCTTGCATAAAATGTGTACGCTTAATATATAATACGGAGTAACATATCTCAAAAAAAAAATAGCATTTAACCATCTTTTTCTCATTGTTTATTTACTTGTTTATTTAATTCTATTGCAATAGTTATAAAATTTAATCCAAAAAGCTAATGTTTCAAAAAAATAATGTTTACCAAGGGTTTTAAGAAAGAAGTTTAGAACTTAGAAAGATAATTTTTCCGTTTCAAAATTATTGTCAGGAGACAAAAATCACGTAATTTAATAAAAGTGATGCCACTTTAATTTGCGACCACTTAAATAAAATATTACCCCATTAAATTCTCTAATTTTTACTTAAAAAGTAATGTGTACAATTATTTTAAAACATTCCGAAAAAGAAATATAGACTATCATTTTGAGACGGAGGGATTAAGTTAAGATCGGGCGTTATGGAGCAATTCATCACCCTTGGAGGCCGCCAACTGCGTGTGGTCCCTGTTATGGTGGGGGCACTACAACACGTGGTGGTTCGCTTTTTGGATTGGTTGGTGGCACAGACTATCTAATGAAGTTTATTTTTTTTTTTATTTTTTTTTTTTGGTGAGGTATGTTTGTATTAAATGAGATATTTATATTTGTTTGGTTAGTTGGTAACGACTAAGGCAGTCCACGGCTATTAGGTGGGTGATTAATTGATTTACTGAAAAATGATATGATGTCCATTAGATCCCGCCTAAGCACTTAGGGTACTGGCAACCGTAGTCGGCATGCCTTCGGCATCAATGAAACCGATCGGCATCCCCATTGCATGTTCTTCGGCTTGGATCGGTGTGGGATGAAAAAGAGGATAATCGGCAATCTTTGCCGATTCTACATGCAAACCAACTAGCCAAAATGTGAACGTTGGCATTTAATATTTAAGATGAGGTATGGGTTAGGCATGGTTGCCACTAAAAATCTATTGTTAGGTATGAGATGAGATGGAATGATATTATTGGTGGTTGATTAGGTATGAAAATTTGAGATTAGCATGATTGCCACCACCGTTAAACAATAGTAAATCAAATGATAAAGGAGTCAAGATTGTGAGACGTGAATGAAAACACATAAAACATGGCAAAAAAATCTATCGTGACTAGGCCAACCAATCATATACTATCGTTTATGTTTATTTATAAATTATAAACATGATGGAGGCTAATAAATAAATAAGATACATTGCATGTGAAGGTGGAGGCTTCACAAAGATGTGTTTTATTTGTCTTTGGGAATCAAATATTCTCATAACTTTCCGTTTGCTAGATCGGCTTATTTACTTTTTTAATCAAACTGTCGAAACAAAGTGATGCTATTTGTTGCCCAACTAAAAATATCCTTTCCATAATTCTTTTTTAAAGGTTGCATGTCTATTGGTTAACAAGGTCTTCTGAGTGTTAGATTAACTTCTCGTTTCTATAAGCTCTTTACGGAAGTAACATACGTGTTGTTTTGACTCAATTTAGGTGATGTTTGAATTCGATTAATTGACTTGATATGAAAAAAACTGAATTTATTAAGTCGTATTATAACTGTTTGTTTGTGATTTAATAAAAAATAAATAACTGAAAATATTAGATAATAAAGTTGAATATGTAATCACTTAATTAAATATTACTTAATATAAAATTTTAACGAACAAACCCTAACTATCTTAATTTTGAAAGTTCCTAAACAGAGTAGATCTATAATATAAAAAGTAAGCACATTGTTGCTCTTTATATAAATTCATTGATATTTACATAATTCTACTACTTTAATTAATTTGGAGTTACATAAAGCTGGAAGTTAAACGAGTAACAAGTTGCGCTATTAGTCTTTTTTGGATTGCAAAACTAATTTTCTTAAAACTAACATATGTGGATCTAGGGATGGCAACGGGTCGGGTTCGGGGCGGGTTTTAGTGAACCCGTACCCGTACCCGTTTATAATATCCAAACCCGAACCCGCCCCAATACCCGATGGGTACCCGATTATTATTATCCATCGGGTTATCGGTTTTCCCCGCGGGTATCGGTTATCCCCAATTAAAATTATCGTTGTACAACTCAACCTAAAAAAAAACCAAAACACCCTAATATATTCAAAGTTTTTAGAAGTTAAAGAAAACGACTTCAATATTCGTAATGTTTGAAGATTAAAGAGTTAACGTGTCATGTGTGTAAGAACTAAAGCGTCAAGCGTAAGTGTTAATTTAATAGTTTGTAATTACCAAGATATATGCTATTAAGGAGTAGAGTAGAAAAAAAAATATACAAGGTTAAGAGCTCAAAACTTATTAGAATCTTATACAAATTAGCAAAAAAAAAACGGGTATACGGGTACGGATACGAGTACGGGTAATCGGGCGGGTATTATTAGAACCCGTACCCGAACCCGTGCCCAAAAAGAAAAGAATATATCTACCCGAACCCGTATCCAAACCCGCGAACCCGCCCCCGAACCCGACCCAACCGGTTCGGGTTTCGGTTTTTCCCATCGGTTTCGGGTGCTTTTGCCATCCCTATGTGGATCTAAGTGTCATAACATTACTATGCATAATACGTTGAACTCTGTTGAGAAGCTCCACTGTCTCAAGTGCAACAAACCAAAAGTATCAAATACGAAATGAATAAAAACATGTTGATTTTTAATGCACGTTTTCTCGTATTTTGCCACTTTATACGAGACGACTTTAAAAGCAGTCTGTCTTATTATAAAACCTCGACTACTTAAACCCACGAGAAGAGAAAACCGGTTAGCCATAATTATTTACATTTTAACACGCTAAACAAAACACAATACAAACAACCATCACATATTTACACACATCAAAATTTAGACATAAGTATCTACATTTTGAATTTTGCTACAACCACAAAAGTTTTACAAAAAATAAAATCCATAAAATGATGTGGCATGCCTCTTGGCCACTCATGTTGGAGCATTAGTTGGCCAAGTGAAAGCATTGAGTGGCTAAGAGGCATGACACATCATTTTTGTGGATTTTTTTGTGTAAAACTTGTGTGGGTGTAGCATAGCCTCTTGCATTTTACAGTGTTGGTGAATTTTGACCAATGTTTTCAAACCCGGTTTAAAACGGGTTAAAAAACCGGGTTTTTAAAACAGGTCAACCGGTTAGACCCGCGGGTTGAACGGGTCATGAAACCCTTTTTTTTTTTCAAAAATTTTTATGAAAACTTAGACCCGGTCGAACCGGTTGACCTGGTGATCAAACCGTTTACCAAAAAATAAAATAATAAAAATAAAGAACTGTTGACTCGGCGGTTTGAACCGGTCTGCCCGTGACTCTACATTGTTCTTTTTGTTCTTTTGACTTTAGGCCCACCTTGATCCCATGTGCCGGCGGTTTAAATAATTGATCTATTTCGTTAGTTAAGATTTGTACAAATCTAAAAGACATACATCGAGCTACCTTAATATTGAATAAAGAAATGATTCCTTTTGTTTCAAGACTCAGGTACAAGAAGATTAACATTGGCCTTAAGTCGTTTGAAAGATATGTTTTGAGTACAACGACGGGTTAATAAGTTAATCAAGTAATTAAGTATTGATGAACACTTTGAACTTTATTTAATCCATCGATATGTAGTTCATAACTATGGTTTAAAAGTTCAAAATGTTCATCAATACTTAACTTGATTAACTTATTAACATTTGACGTGACTTTTTTTTCTATTATCCAAAGATAAGTTGAGTTTAGTGTACTGCCCAAGTATATAGCACATCCAAATACAAAATTTATGAGTAATCACGTATAGAAAACTATAAACCACATGCATATAGATCGTAGATAAACTGAAACAAACAATTACAGATCTTAGGTAAACTGAAACAAACAATTCAAAATTAAGTGACAAAAGTATTATACTTCCTCCGTCCCATTTTATAAGTCCATGTTTGAAAAGTCAAAGTCTTTTTCTTCAGAGTTTGATCGTAATTATTTTTTTTCGTGTTATATAATACTTGATACAAAATATATAAATTAATTTGTGTTTTAAATATATTTTCATTTGTATACTTTTCATCAAGTAATATATAACACGAACAAAAATAATTACGGTCAAACTCTGTGAAAAAAGACTTTGACTTTTCAAACATTGACTTATAAAATGGGACGGAGAGAGTAACTTGTTTCTTACAACTTACTAGATGTAATGTTATGTAACATCGTATAAATTATACCATACAAGTGATAAATGTATAATGTGCAAAAGACAATGTGTAATTATGAAAAAATTATAAAGATTACATAAATTAGAATTGAAACATCAAAAAATACATCTCAATTCAATATCATTAGTGTTAATTGCTTGAAAATGTATCATACTAGTCACTTTTTGTTATTATGGGCACTAATTTTTTTTTCTTATTATATGTACTGAATTTTCAAATTTTGATTATTGTGTAACCATTTTACCCTTGCTTTTTTCAAATTTTGAAAAGTAAAATAATCATTTTACACGCTGAATAGACATAAAATATATAGAACAATCAAAATTTAAAATTTCAGTAAACAAAACAAAACAAAAAAATTTAATACACACATTATATATATACTAGACGAGTACCCGCGCCTAGCGGCAGCGATGTCTAGTTTTCTGCAAAGTTCCGATGACCCATAAGTTTCTTTCAACAAACTGTATTTGTAGCATTAGAGAATAATAACTACAATTTGATGCGGTTGCATAACAGATATATATAGTTTTTAAAAATTATGTGAGTCATCTTGTAGTATATTTTCTAATATGACTGTTTTAAGTTATTAAGATTTTTAGTAATAATAGATTCAAGCATTACAAAAACAACGGTATTATGTACAATATTATATTGTAGTTTAGAGGTATACCAACATGTGTGACCGCTTTTCTTGTTTTGTCAGAATTTAGGCATGATAACTATTTACATGTGTAGCGTTTATCATTTGGTGTGTGGCTTTTAAAATTGTAACTCCACCATATAAGATTATTTTGTACTATCAATTTGTATAGATATTTATGCATTGTTCAAAGCTATTTGTTTGATGTACAAATAATTATCGCTAAACATAACAATACTGTGATTTTAATAAACTTACATAACATTACACTGGACAAAGGGCTATACAATATATATTAACTTTTAAACGACGATTCATATATGCTAGTCCCTTAAATGGTGCAAGAGCAACATTTTTTAAATATCATTATACAAATGGTGTCAAAGCAAAATAAACCAAAACTACAATTTTGGTCTTTCCTTTCAAAAAATTGTCTTCCACAACTACTTCATCATTTCTCATATAATTTTGTCAAATTTGAAACCCGATATGGTTCTCCGTCCATAAAATCGATTCAAACCGATAGGTTGTCGAAAAAATGTCAAATTAAACCCTTTTGAAGCATCGGTTTGGTCATCGGTTTCAATTGGTTGTTTTTATTTGAAATTGGGTGTACCTTTTAAGTAATGGGGTGTAAATAAGAGTATAATTATATTATTTATTTCTCTCTCCATTGACCATGTTTTCAACATTCAACTTTCAATATTTTGACCATTTTTCCATTTTATATAGATGATATATATATTCATTTGATGACCTCGGCCTCCCAAACTTATGGAAGTGTACTCGGTAATCATAAAATATTATGTAGTGGGCCGGGTTTATTTTACTTGGCCCGTATCTCCTCCATTTTTTGGTTCATTTTGATTTTTGAGTAGATAGGAATGGATATCCACCTACATTATCCAACTTTCCAACACTTTCTGGATCTCTCTTTTCTTCTTTGATGCGATTGTCAATATCTTCTGACAGATTTAGGGTTTGGTTGTTGATTCCGTTTTGCTGTTGTTTATACGGTATCTAGAATTCACAACGAATACTTCGCTGCCTCTCTTTCATTCGTATGCGCTTATTTCGTTTTTTGTGAAGCTGATAAGCTATCTTTTTTGGGTTCCCGGGGTTGCTTAGTTAGGCTGGCTGATATTCTTTTCCTGTTGGACCTGCCTGCATGTAAGATGGTACGAATTTTAGTTTCTCCGTTCTTGCTTTCTCGCTTGAATTCTAATTCTATATTGTAAAAGCTGATAATAAAGGAATACCCGATTTGTTTTTGTTTTTCTTATTTCTTATGTAGTTATAATTAATCTGATTTTGTTTTTTGAGTTTTTTATGAATCGTGGCAATCGAATAATGAGGGAGAAGATGAGATTCATGAGGGTTATGAAGAATCTCAGTCCGAGATTATGGGTTTGTGTTTCATTTATATCTTCGAGTTTTTACACTTTCATTGTGTTTGATTATTGATGTGATATTTGGGTTTTTGGTGATTTGTGAAACGTACTGTTTTTTGTGGGTTAAGCTTTATTTGTTGTGAAATAAGCTAAAGCAAGGTCGGGTAACGATATGTTTGGTAGTTCCACTTTAAATATGTCGCCGTTATATAAGCTGGCTATAACGACGACATGTTTAATTAAAACTTTTTTGCTTATATATTTAATTGGTTGGCAGGTAAAAAAAACAAAAGAATTTACAAATCTCATGGTATTCGGGTAACGATATGGTTCTATGTGTCTTGATGATTGGTGGTTTTTTGGGTAGGCGACCATTGTCTTTGGTGGTTGCAGCCATAGACCATCTTTGGTGATGGTATTTGTTGCTTACAGAGTTTTGCCATAGTAAAGAAAAAAAATTGAATGTCTTTGCTGAAATCGAGAATGGTTCAGATATGTGTAGAAGGAAGGTTGTAACCGATCGACATCATTTTTTTAGCAAATCAAAAGACTCGCCTTCAGAAGTGTATGCATTGTGTTGTTACAAACGATGACATTTTTTGTCGATTTGATACTGGGATATATGAGGGGATGATGAGTCTAGGGGTGGAGAGGACTAAAGATGAGGTCGTCCGGATCTTGGCACCGCAACTTATTAAAGTTGCAGCCATGGCAGACGTATTCTCTTGACCTCATCGTTTCGCTTTACTGATTTGACTAAAGTGACGAACGTCCGCGCCTTGGCGGGGCAAATCACTAGATTTGCAGCCATTGTGGATGTTTTAGCTTTTTTTATTCCCACCCTATCTGACCCTTATAGACACTTTTGTATGAATTTGTATCCCAGTATCATTTTGGTACACCTTCCTCTATATGGCATAAATTCGCCAACAGATGCAATTCCTATTTACTGGATGCGTGCGATTCTGGGTTCAAATCGTGGGAATGTCATGGAACTTGGTTATTTTAGCGACATATACGAGGTTTGTCGTTGCAGCAATCACAGTTTCTTGGTATCGGAAAGTGGTTTCATACAATGCTGTAAACTGTGGTAATAAACATGTTCAAAAAATATGGTCGCAGGCTGTATATAAGATGTGATCATACTCACTGATTTTACATTTTCTTGGTTTCCAGCCGTGGCAGGTTTGGAATCCCTTTTATCTGCTGCTACGTTACATATGTTTGAATCATGGTCAAAGGGATTCCAAAAGGGTTACTTTTAAAGTTTTTCCTTAAAAATTGAATGTCTTCGCTACATATGTCGATCCGCCGATGACAGACTCACGTCTGTCATTCGTTCAACCCATGGTTACTTTTAAAGTTTTTCCTTCCACTCATCCTTAGTTTAGCTAAACAAACTAAAAGTCCTTGTCACTGATCAATTTCGTATCTTTCAGATGTCAGCTCTGAAGTCAGCAAATAAAGAATTGAAAGTAATGATGAAGACAGTAAAGATCCAAGAAATTGATGTTAGTATTAAGTTTTTCATATATTGGTATCTCTCTTAGCAAAATTATTCACTTAATAATCTATAATTTGGAATTAATCTGTAGAATTTGCAAGATGACATGTTGGACTTGATGGATGAAAGTAATGAAATACAAGAGTCGCTTGGTAGATCCTACAACATGCCTGATGACATTGATGAAGAAGATCTCATGGGCAGTAAGTGTAACTTATCACTTTTATTTACCATTTAACTGTCAACTTTGGTTGAATTATCTGTAAATAGTTATCATGAGCCATCTATCCCGAATGTAGAGGCCACACTTTGGTTTGGTAGATAGGCTAATAAGGATTACTAAGATGCACAAAAATGTAAATTCGGTAACTTACCACAACACTGAGCTGAAAATGCCACTCTTTTTATTTTATGTTGTTTCGAAGGAACTATAATGTTTGCTAATGTTTATGATATTGGTTGTGGTCTACAAGTTTTTTTAGTCGTGCTTTGGTTAGGAGGCCATTTAGGCATTCAATTCCTTATTTGTGAGCTTTTATGCAGAACTTGATGCACTGGAGGCAGATATGGGATTTGAAATGGAAGGTGAAGGGGTACCTTCATATCTTCAACCTGATAATGAACCCGATTATGAGGAGCTCAACTTACCTTCAGCTCCTACTGGACATGCAGTACCGACCCGCAGAGTTAACAATCAGGTATCCTCCTTTTTAAGTATCTTAGACCCGTTTATGGATAGTGGGTCAACTGGGTTATACTTGGCCTCCGGTGGATCAAATGGGTAAACTTAAATACAATAACTAAAAAGGGTTAAATGGTTTAAAAGTAGCCCAAAGTGTATTTTATTTTCAGTGCTTAAATCGTTTTGTTACAGAAATTAGATCATCATTCTAAACATGTAGATATCTTCTATCGTATTCATAATATTATGGTGCTTGGTTTTGCTTCGGTTTCTGCAGACATGAGGTAAGTGGTAGAACAGAAGATAAGTAATATCACTTTCAATGTTCTTGTCATTGTCATTACTTGCTCCATTGCTTATAATTGTGTCGTTTTCAAATCACATCAAACTTTTGATGGCGGCCATAAAATTATGAATACGATATGAGGGTACTTATCTTCGTGTTTACACATGAAAAAGAGTTTTAAGTTGTTCTAGACAAATTGCTACTATGTAAAACTAACTTTATATGAGGGTACTTATCTTCGTGCTGCTAAAAAAGGTTTAGTCAATAACTTATCGTTGTGCGTAGATGTACCGACTATCTACTTATCTGGTTACTGATACTATGTGTATGCATTCATGCATCTTTTACAGTACTCTGTTCGTGAGAAATCATCTCATATGGTTGCTTTATGCGGCTGCAGGACTAGGAAACTATGCTGAAACCTTGGCGCACCTGACATGACACATAAACCTTGGCGCATCGTCGCTAAAGCAACTCATATGGCTAACGATTCATATTCTAGGTACACGTATATTCGGTTTCACATAGGATTTATGGATCTTAACAAGGTAAACGATGATTCTTATGGACTAATTTTATGTAACAACCGTGTAGGAGAAAGTGCTAACGAGAAAAATGTGAGGTAAGTGGTAGAACAGAAGAATGGTCATGGTCAGATGAGAAAGGAAAAGCAAGGTATATAATTTCGTGCAGTGACGGTTGTGTGTGCATATTTTGTTTGGTTTTAGAAGCTACAATATAGTTAAAGGGTCCATCTGGTATGTAACTCAAACATTTGGTTTCGGAAGCTAATTTCGCCTAACAAAAGTCATGAAAGTTTGTAATGTTGCAACAGGAAGAGTCATCTTTGCTGAGCATGCTGCGTACTTTGAGCAAGGGAGAGTTGCTAAAGAAGGACTGCTTGATCATCAGGCTCATGTATCTATAGTGGTGAGTATTTCATATTCTATATTTTGCACGCTTCATGTGTTCGGGTTTTAAATATTGTCTTTGTTTTTTGAATTCTAGCAGATTGTTGGTAGAAGAAGTATTCAGTGCCTTCTTCCATCAATAGAACCTCTTCGAAACATGATATCGAAGAATAAATGAATGAAACAAATGAAGGAAACATTTGAAGCTGACAATCATCACCGACGTCATTTGCCTATTACCAATACTACTGACAACAAAGACGGAGATGTAAAACAAAGACATTACGAGGTAATATTTTTTTGTGTTGTTCTAGATGATCATGGTTAAAGATTGAGACTTTATGCTAATAGTGTTGTTGTGTATCGATATTTTGTTAGTGATCTTGCTAAACTGGAACTCTAGCGTAGCATTTATATATCTTGTATTGTTCTTGATGGCCATAATTAAAGATCAAAACTTTATGCATATCGTTTTTTGTATCATGATATTCCATTGATGATCATGTATTCATGTCAAAGATTGAAACTTTATGGGTATTGTATTAATGTATGTGATGGCAGTGTGTTTCTTGGCAATTACGTTAGAGATCGAAACTTTACGTGTAGAGACGCCTTTAGAGGCAGAGTACTATTATTATGTGGTAGTGTGTTATTTATAATTTTTCTGCTGTGAGCTAGAACTTTATGTGTGTCGTTGGGTTACAAATATCAATTGATTTCAGGTGTCTTAGGAACACTGCACGCTTTTATCTACGTTAAGCTTTGTTATCTTATATTCTGATGTTACTTAATTCATGATCATGTAAAAGACTGAAGCTGGTAGTGCAATATTTATATATCTATTCCTTTTCTTGATGATCATGTTATGTTGAAACTTTATATGTATGGTTCAGTTACATGTTGGTATTGTTGCATAACATGCATTCGATTGACTTTCATCTGCTTTTTTGATGATGTTGATTAAAGATCAAAAGGTTTTGCTAGGAAGCACCTGTGTTTCCCTGGGTACCAACCAGACTCAAACGATCTGCGAAAATTACAAGCTTCGGAAAAACATTTAAACAAGTGCACTGATTTAAGGAGAGTACAAGATT
Source organism: Chrysanthemum makinoi (assembly GCA_910596185.1). Taxonomy (NCBI): domain Eukaryota; kingdom Viridiplantae; phylum Streptophyta; class Magnoliopsida; order Asterales; family Asteraceae; genus Chrysanthemum; species Chrysanthemum makinoi. Next base: position 56,912,242 of record OU343223.1, on the reverse strand, counting down.
GGACCAGTGTTTTGAGGGAAAGTGATGCCGCCATTATGTCCGAGGCTGATGCATGTACTCAGGTAAAAGAACGACCCAATTATGATTTTTTTTATTTTTTTTTATTTTTTTGCTATTTAATAATTACCATCATTTTAACGTAATGTTTTGGATATCAAATTGACAGCTATTTGCATGTAAATCAGAAACCCTGTTGAAGCTTCGGCAAAGCCGATTTGAACCTTTAGAACGCGCCTAAATTTGAAGCATCTTGCAGCCTTTCGTGCTCGCAAACAAAGTTTTTTGGGATGCTTTGTTACTTGAACGCCTCCGCCGCATCGCGGCGGGCTTCATGCTCGTTAGCAAAAATTGACAAATAAATACATTTTCAAATAATTATCCTATTAAAGTTACCAAAGACAATTTTGTCACGTTTTTTTTTAACCTTTTAACCACACGAGGGGTCAAGTGGTAAAAAATGACTCAAAACATGACCAAACTCAACTGACAACACGTCACATGTGTTCCATTAATACAACAAAAACCAAACATCAAGTACCATAAATGTAACATACACACTCTATAAAAACACTTCATTTTCATCTTCAATATCCACACACCAATAATCTCTCTTCCTGAAATCTAGATCATCCATTAATAATGGCTGCATTAGCTAAGCTACTAGTCAAAAGAAGAAACTTATTCATTTCTGGTCACAATTTACTTGGAGCTAGAAACTATACTTCTCAACCATTGCCAGAATCATTTGTTAAGAGACTTAGAGATCTGCCCAAAGATCTTCCTGGTACCAACATTAGAAGAGATGCATCCCAGGTTCATTCTAACTCTTTTTAATGTCTTATATTTTGTGTTTCTAATTATGTCATGACAAACTTTATCATTTTTACTGGAGCAAATTGTATTGTGTTTGCAAAGTTAAAGAATTTATATATGGTCATTGGTAATGGGCTTTTGCCATTATAGTATTAGTGGAACAAATTCATGTACAAAAGATGTATTATAAAAGTGTACATGCGTGATGCGTGTCTTTGTTGTTAATTATAATTTTGAAAAGTTATTAATCTCACTTGTTTCGGGCTTTGAGCTTACGTGCTTGAGAAAACTGTAAGCCCAAAGCCGAAAAAAGTGAGATTATAAGTTTTACCAAATTTAAATAATTCATACAAGCGCGAGAGACGAAACTTGATCATTCTTTTTTTTTTTTTTTTTTTTTTCTTTTTTAATTTATTTGTTTTGTGAAATATATGATTATTGTTGAATGAATTAAGAAATTTAACTTGTTTTAGTAATTTATATTCGTCTTTAATTGCGTGAGTGGTATTGGCTGCTTAATATTGGCAACATTTTCAGCTTTTGGATGTTAAGCTAGATTTTTTTTTTTCTTTTTTGATTTTTTGTTGTGGCGTGTAATAAATATGGCCTTTTGAGGATTCGCACACCACCCAAAAAAATTTTATTTTATTTTATTTTTATTTTATTTTTATAATTTTGTTTATATTATAAAACTGTGAAATAGAAAAAACGGAACAAAAATTATAAAGTTTGATAAGTTAAAAGTATTAAATTACAAAAAATACGGAGCATAATATCATAAAAACTGCCTTTGTTTTGTTAATAAAATGAGTAAAAATGTCGGAAAAATGCGAAACATAAATAATAAAGTTAAAATAGTTCAAGACAAAATATACAAAATGAAAAAATATTGAAAACTGTTTTGTTCTATCAATAAAGCGATAATAGAGGGGCGGGAGGAGTAGTTGGTTGTGTGTAAACCACATCACTCATAAATATAAGTTGGCTTATTTGTCGATTTCCATAAGTGATATATTGAGTATATAAAATTGAGTTATTAGCTAGATTCCTATTTGTCAATTGTCACAATCGGAAGATGTGGAAGTTTTGGTTAGTTCTTAAACGTTTCTTTAACTTGACCTTATTGGTTAAGTGGCTATAGACTTGGATATGCTTTAATTTGATTTGAAGTTGGTTACTTAGTTAGAAAAAGCATGCACCAACTTATAAAAGTAATATTACACTAGATTTGAAAAGTATACACTAAATTTGAAAAGCATAATTTAGACTAAGATACACTTCTTTCATAATGATGATTTTTCGAACATTAAAATATCTATAACTATTTGTCTATGAAATGTATAATTTAGAACTATTTGAAAAGTACACACTAAATTTGAAAAGCATAACTTAGATTAAGATACACTTGGTTCTATAATGATGATTATTCAAACATGAAAATATCTATAACTATTTGTCCATGAAATGTATAATTCAAAACTATTTGAAAAGTATACACTAAATTTGAAAAGCATAATTTAGACTAAGATACACTTGGTTCTAGAGTGATGATTATTCCGACATTAAAATATCTATTACTATTGGTCCATGAAATGTATAATTTAGACTATTTGAAAAGTATACACTAAATTTGAAAAGCATAATTTAGACCAAGATACACTTCGTTCTATAATGATGATTATTCGAACATTAAAATATCTATAACTATTTGTCCATGAAATGTATAATTTAGAACTATTTGATAAGTATACACTAAATTTGAAAAGCATAATTTAGACTAAGATAAACTTCGTTCTATAATGATGATTATTCGAACATTAAAATATCTATAACTATTTGTCCATGAAAAGTATAAATTAGAATGATTTGAAAAGTATAATTTAGAGTAACATACACTTCGTTCTATAGTGATGATTATTCGAACATTAAAATATTTATTAACTATTTGTCCATAAAAAGTATAATTTAAAACTATTTGAGTAGTATACACTAAATTTGAAAAGCATAATTTAGACTAAGATACACTTCGTTCTATAATAATGATTATTCAAACATTAAAATATCCATAACAATTTGTCCATAAAATGGACATAAATAAAGTAATCATCCATGATGCATCATATACTTAACTATATATGTAAGTTCCTTTATGATCAAATATATTAATCATAAAATAAAGAACAAAATATTGTTATCCAATAAAGTCCATGATTTTAGGAAGAACAAAAACCATGACGGTCACCATCTTGATTGTTTGTCACTAATCACTTAATATGTGAAGACAAAAATGCATTTCATGATTTTTTTGTTTTTAGTTAAACATAATACTTTCTCATTCTTTTCTTGTATCTTTAAATTTTATTCATTTGATTGATTACTTTATACTTAACGTTAAGATTAAGGGTTTGTTTAGTTGATGGGGTTAGAAATAGGATTAAGGGATGAAAGTAGAATTTAAGACTTGTTCCTTTGGCACTTAATCGTCCTTTAGCTAATATATGTAGACTTATAAAACATAATTTAATATTTTTTTAAATGAGCCATACTAAATTCCCTTAGCTGATAACCATAAAATTTCATCTCGTCTCCGATAAGGGGAAAAACAGACGTAAACCTCATGTATAACCTCATAATCTTTATAAGCCACTTATTCAAGTAAACAGGCCTTTAGTTTTAACCTAATGGGGCCCAAAATATGGTTTCATGCCTTGTTATTTTGCATCTACTAATGTCATGCACAAGACAGGTTTTAGTAAAATATTGTACTGTTACTTTTTCTGTGGGCAATATATTTATCTCCTTCACATGTTTTATTTTTTTTATCTTTTTTTCTATTAATAAACTTTAATTTTAAAATTTTATTTTATTATAATATATTTTCTCTTTCATACATCAAATTCAAATCAAAATCAAAATCCAAATCCTAATCCAAATCCAAATTCAAATCCTAAACCCGTCTATAAACCAAACGGGCCCTCATTTCTCATTCTTTACTTGTATCTTAACGTTTAGAAAGCTTTATTTCTCATTCTTTTCTTGTATCTTAATGTTTAAATTTCGGTTTTCCACTTTCCGTTTAAATTTGTATTTTCATACGGTTAAGAGAAAGTAGATGAATAATATCATAAAGAAGATACAAAATTACACATAATCATAAAAGTAAAATAAAAATGACCAGTAAGCAACAACTTACATATTTGACCCGTAACTAGTCATGCAATATCAACAAACGTATGATATCAATGCAAAAATTACAAAGTTTGAATGATATGGTAATTTTTAATGCTCATGACTGACATGTGAACATTTGAAAAAGTACATTACTATTAGATGAATTTAACCCTTATTATTATGTTGCTCAAACTTCTTTGAGTGACATGCTAGTCTATTGATAAAAAGATGTGTTTGTCTAGTATACATATATACTTTTTAAACATACACCAATATAGGAAAACGATATTACCAAGTGTGCCAAACTACTTAAAGGCTGCTAATCTATAATTAGCTAGAGTCGAAATCACATGTTAGTTACTTGGAGGTGCATAAAATAATTTGAAAAATGGACCATATCACATAAAAAAATGGTTAATGGTGTATGGGTTCTACCACCCAAAAAGGCTCAGATCCTTATATACATTTAACCACTTGAAAAAAAAATATAAGAGGTGCTTGGCAGGATGTTTTTGAGAGTGGGTTATGGTAAAGATAATGAAAAATAATGCTTGGTGCTATATAATGGAATGACCCATTACCCAATAGTAAGTAATGGACCATTACCCAATAAATTGGGGGAATGATTTTTTCTCCCTTTCCCTTTCCACTATTATCATTATCTTTCCTTTTCCCTTTCCCGAGTTTGAACCAAGCACACCCATAGTATTGTAGTCGAGTTAAAGAGCACATGGCATTAATTAGTTAATAATTAATGTATTTTCTTTTACTTTGTAGCTTACAGTGAGAAAATTAAATAACTCAAACGTATGAGTGACTAAACTTGATTTTTTTTTTTTTTTTTTTTTTTGTTTTGCGAAATATATGATTGTTGCTGAATGAATTAAGAAATTTTACTTGTTTTATTAATTTAAATTCGTGTTTAATTGTGTAAGTGGTATTGGCTGCTTAATATTGGCAACATTTTCAGCTTTTGGATGTTAAGCTGGATTTTTTTTGTGGTGTGTAATAAATATAAGTCGGCTTATTTGTCGATTTCCATAAGTGACATATTGAGTATATAAATTGAGTTATTAGCTAGATTCCTATTTGTCAATTGTCACAATCGGAAGATGTTGAAGCTTTGGTTAGTTCTTAATTAAACGTTTCTTTAACTTGACCTTATTGGTTAAGTGGTTGTAGACTTGGATATGCTTAATTTGATTTGAAGTCACTTGGTTAGAAAAAGCATGCACCTATTACACTTAATTTGAAAAGTATAATTTAGACTAAGATACACTTCATTCTAGAGTGATTATTCGAACATTAAAATATCTATAACTATTTGTCTATGACGCATCAATTGTCACAATCGGAAGATGTTGAAGCTTTGGTTAGTTCTTAATTAAACGTTTCTTTAACTTGACCTTATTGGTTAAGTGGTTGTAGACTTGGATATGCTTAATTTGATTTGAAGTCACTTGGTTAGAAAAAGCATGCACCTATTACACTTAATTTGAAAAGTATAATTTAGACTAAGATACACTTCATTCTAGAGTGATTATTCGAACATTAAAATATCTATAACTATTTGTCTATGACGCATCATACTCGTAACTATGTAAGTTCCTTAAAGCTAAGATCCTATATTGCGAGAAAAGAAACAAAAACCAAAAAAAAAAAAAATTATGACCGATTAATCATCGTCTAGATGCTACTGAGCCACCAACCGTTCTAGTTTGTGTAAATCGGTCAACAGTGGTCGACGACTATCAACGATAGTCAAACTTGCCGGAAACTTTTAAATCTTTCCAAAAATATCCAAACTCGCTATTATCGGAAAGATTTAACCCTTAATATTACGTTGCTCAAACTTCAGCGAGTGACATGCCTAAATAGTGTATTGATTTTGTCTAGTTTATATAGTTTTTAAACATACACCAATATAGGAAAACAATATTACCAAACCTACCCAAAACTACCTAAAGGCTGTTATAAAAGCTCAAGGAGTATGCATATGACTATCTTTGACAATTTAGCTAGAGTGCACATCACAAGTTGTTACTAGTTGGAGTTGGAGGTGCATAAAATGTGTAAAAAATGGACCATATCACATAAAAAAATGGTTAATGGTGTATGGGTTCTACCACCCAAAAAGGCTCATATCCTTATGTACATTTAACCACTTGGAAAAAAAATACTATACTAAAGTTATAGAGCATTTTGGCATATAACCAATCAACCAATCATAACCACTCATTTCTTTTATTAAAATATATTCACATTTTTTTTTTAAATTAAATATCTCACAAACCGTTAATCGTTACGCCAAAAAAATCATACCATCTCGACGAGAATTAAATTATCTTTCTATAGATATGCATTGTTATATACTTTCGACGAACTTTTTTTTTTTAAAATTTCGTCCAGAAGAATCACATGTGATTTGTTAAAATCATATACGATTTGATTTTTACGAATCACATGTGATTTTTAAAAATCACATGTGATTTTTACAAATCACATGTGATTTTTCTGGGCGAAATTTAAAAAAAATACACTTCGTCGAAAGTATATAACAATGCATATTTATAGAAAAATAATTTAATTCTCGTCATGATGGTGTATTTTTTGTAGCTTGAAGATTTACCGTTTGCAAGATATGTTTGTTTTAAAAAAAGTGGAAAATGATTTAGATAAAAAATGGATGGCTATGATTGGTCCATTGGTTCTATGACAAATATGAGTTCTACATGGATCTCAACTCATAGAGCATATGGCATTTATTAATTATTTGACTTTGTAGCTTACAAAAGTATTGGTTAAAAGTGTTTCTTTTTAAAACGTTTGGGGTCAGTATATATAATTTTACTATTTTCAAATCTAACCCTTTCAATATCAGATTATTGGAAAGACACCCCTTGTATATCTCAACAAAGTGACAGAAGGTTGTGGTGCTTATGTGGCAGTCAAGCAAGAAATGTTTCAACCAACTTCTAGTATCAAAGACAGGTCAACCCTCACTCTATTTGACTTTAGTAGTACTTAAAAAGTCAAACTTTTGATTTTTGTAAGTGAAGTTTTTTAACTTTTGGTTCAAAAAAAACAGTATATCTCTTTAACTGTCAGAGCCATTTAGATAGTTAACTTTCGAATTTGAAGCAGTACTTTTAAATCGTCAAAGACAAAATTTGACTTTTTCCCACATTTTGTCATTAGGCCTGCGCTTTCCATGATGAACGACGCCGAAGAGAAAGGGCTGATCACGCCCGGAAAGGTACTTTGTGTATTGAAATTTGTGAAATGCATACTATTACCTTTTGATTAACTTGCGTACTTAAATTATAAATTTGATGGTTGTACTAGACGGTGTTGATTGAGCCAACTTCTGGGAACATGGGGATCAGTATGGCATTCATGGCCGCTTTGAAAGGGTACAAGATGGTGTTGACAATGCCTTCATACACAAGCTTAGAAAGGAGGGTGACAATGCTGTCATTTGGAGCTGATTTGATCCTCACTGACCCGACTAAAGGGATGGGAGGTACCGTTAAGAAAGCATATGATCTTTTGGAAAATACACCCGATGCTTTTATGCTTCAACAATTCTCTAACCCCGCAAACACTAAGGTAACTGTAACAAGATGTCTTGTATCCATATGTTGTAGTTCTTTTTTTTGCAACATAGTTATTGATTTTGTAAACAATTCAAATTTGAATCATTTTACTTTAAATTTTTTAATACAAAATTGCTCTTTTGAGTAGAGTGTAATATTCTTATGCACTTTTGAAAGAATAATGGAAGTGTGTAAACAGAAGCACATATAATGTGGATCATGGTGGAAAAAGTTAACATGCTAATAGTTTTGACATTATATGTTGATGACAATAGGTGCATTTTGAGACAACCGGTCCAGAGATCTGGGACGACACAATGGGTAAAGTTGACATATTTGTGATGGGGATTGGTAGCGGAGGCACTGTATCTGGCGTTGGACAATATCTTAAATCTAAAAACCCCGACGTTAAGGTGAGCATATCCCAATTTATTTAGGACATTTACAAATAATGTTAGCAGTATCTGAATTGGTGCTTTAAGACACCTTGTTACACAGTTTATGTGCCTGCTACTAATCTGATGAAGTCATTTATGTTTTTTTCTTTCAAGATTTATGGACTCGAGCCTGAAGAAAGCAATGTGCTAAATGGTGGCAAACCAGGTGACTTTCAAATCGTTTTTCTCTGTTCTCATAATATTATAAGTTTCTCCTTTATACCCTTTATCATATGTACTTACTGTATCCCACTTTTGCACAGGACCTCATCAGATAACAGGAAATGGGGTCGGATTTAAACCCGATATCTTGGACATGGACATTATGGAGGAGGTTCTTATGGTAAATTTTGCAACAATCATTTCTTAGTATCCATGTAGTTAACTTCTTACAATATCGGTTAACCTATGTAAGCGTAATGAATCAAATCATTAATTACAGGTATCAAGTGAAGATGCTGTAAACATGGCCAGAGAATTGGCCTTGAAAGAAGGACTTATGGTAAGTTCCAAAATGACAAATTTGAAAAATGACAATGATATTGTTACTGCATTTTCATATCATTAATTTGCCTATTTTTGGGAATGTCCTCTTGTTTTCTTGTAGGTCGGAATATCATCTGGAGCAAATACCGTTGCAGCGTTAAGACTTGCACAAAGGCCAGAAAACAAAGGCAAACTTATTGTGGTAAGTAGCCTGTTTAAAACCTTATAACCTCTCTATTTACCACAAAACTTGGAGTATTTTTTGTTTATTTAAGTACCCGTTATATATACGTTTGTAAAAACAAATTTGAACTATTTTATCATAAAACTAAAAAATGACAAAAATCTGATGGTGGATATGAACCTAACCCAACCAATTTCAACTCACATCGAAATTTACCCGTTTTGAAAGCAACATAGCATGTTTGACCCGCCAATTTAGCATCTAATGCAATCTCAAAGAATACAAACTAATAAACGTTATTTCTCTTTTTCTAGACTATTCATGCGAGTTTTGGAGAAAGGTACTTATCATCCGTCTTGTTTGAGAAGTTGAGGAAAGAGGCTCAAGAAATGCAGCCAGTCTCAGTTGATTAGTGGATATTTGAACGTAAAAATGTATCTTACATTTATATTTATCTTCACATGTACTCACTACATTGTCATACTTCATCATGTTTCATGAATTTTAGTTTGTTTCAATACCGAGTGCTCACAGTTTCATACTAAAACTTAGGATTTGAACGCACCTGCATATAGCTCAAAGTATCGATGAGAAGTTTAAAAAGCATACGTATATGTGAGCAACCATAACACGATATGCTATACTTGTTCAAAAGTTTACTAAAACGTTGAACGACTATGTAATCTAGTTATTTAAAACTTATTTTGTATTTCATCTCAAATAAGTTTTCTTTTCAATGATTCACACATGAGTATATGTTTCATAAATTTCTCATTCTAACATCTTGATCATGTACCGAAGAGAAAAGCAGGCAAGTTCTATCTTTGAGAAAAGTATAAAAGCTCGGTACCCAGCGTTTTCCGGCAAAACGCGACCGGACGGCGCGACGTCCACACCATGGCTCGCGTTTTTCGTAATTAAAGTTTTTTTTTTTTTTTTTTCAATTGTGGAGTCCAGGGGTGCACGACAGCAATGTGTTATAGGAAGGAGCGGTGTTTTTTGTGTTGTGGTGAATATTGATGTTATGAGAAAAGGTATAGATATGACTGCACTTTTCTCGTTAGACCAACCCGACAACACGAGTGGTACCTTTATGCTCTAACAAATCGGGAAAGAGAAAGGACCTAACCACTTTTTTTTTATCTTGAATTGTTGCTTCTATTATTAGCCATCGTATTTGACTTTGGTGCCAATTTCTTTTAAAAGTGATAAATAACATGTACAATAATAGCAAATTTTGTTTTGCCTTTATCAGCAACCACATATTGCCAATCGTTTATTCGATTGTCACATACAAAGTACCAACATAAAGTTATTGCTAAGTGAATGATTAATTAAATTTTATATTATACTCATGAAAATATCTAAATACAAGTAATATGAATGCATGGTTGTTCTTTTCCTAACATGTTAAACTTTGATATAAACTTCACATTTTCAATGCTCACAATGTTTGTTGGCGTTATTAATTTTTAGATAAACCTTTATGGAATGATATATTGTTCCTGTGAATGAACTATAGTTAATGTACACTATCAATAATCAGATTTGCAATTAAAAAAGGGATGTGATGATAATAATGTGTATATTTTGTTTTGATAATCACATTCACCGTATCCCATTATTGTGACGTTACAATAATCAGATTTGCAACATAGCAAAACGTCCCTTTTCATAAATTTTGACTCTTTTTATTTTTCATTGCATAACATTTGGTATCACAAAAAACATGTTATCTTACTATATTTAGAGGTGCTAATTTCTAACCTGACACAACCCTGAATTGAAACAAAAATGGGATAATGTTTGATATAGGAATACACTTTTTGGCCCTATTTAGATTCCGTGGCGGAACTTAGCCATTTATTTTGGGAGGCCGAATTTGTTTTGGGGGACCGAATCGGAGATTTGTTTGTAACCTCAAATAAATTACTCCTAAAACCTCTAATATTTACATTAGGTGCCGTAAATTTTGAGGGGCCCGGGACCCTCCCCTGCCCTCAAAGAGGTCCGCCCCTGTTTAGATTGACTCACATAACCCATTTACAAATGCGTCAAAGGGTCATACTGAACAACTAACCCGCCCAAACAAACAATTCTTGTTGGGTCAAAGTTTGACCCAATTGTCCCTGACAAGTATTTGAACATAAAATAACCTAATTCACTCACTGAACAAATAGTAAGTATGTAACTCACCGATAAAGAAATTTGTGAGTGTTGTATAAAGCTCAATCAACAACAAGTTTCAGAGACGTCGAAGACCAACTAAAGAAACACTTTCAACAACAAGTTTCAGAGACGTCGAAGACCAACTGAAGAAACACTTACTTCATTGATGTGGTGTCAGTGAGTAAAGTACGTGAGCTACAAACAACATCATAGTCACTGAGATCCGACAAAGCATCCCTGATTCTGAATATTCTACCTCTGAAGACAGACTTGAAATATGAGTGTGAACTTCATAAAAGCAAAAAGTAAAACATAAGTCAAACAAGTATACGAGTGGTTGTCAAAAAGTGAATAGTTGAATTAACTATTCACTAACGTATTAGAAAGTGCTCATATAATATAAAATAATTATATGGCTGGAAATACATGAGCCTATAGGTCATACACGTATACGCATTAACAATTATAATGTATTTAAAGGTGTGCTTGGTTCAAACTCAGGAAAGGGAAAGAGAAAGGCAATGATAATGGTGGGGAAAGGGAAAAGGAAAGAAAATCATTCTCCCCAATTTATTGGGTAATGGCCTATTACCCACTATTGGATAATGGGTCATTGCATTATACTCTACCAAACACCTTTTTCATTATCTTTCTCATTCTTTACCCCTTAAACCCCCTACCAAGCATGCACTTAATATATTCATAGTAAGTATATTAATTATGTTAGTTAATATTTCATGAATCGCTTAACGTCGTTAATTAATCCACTAAATGCATTAACTAACTAAAGGCTTCTTACTAACATGTAATGGACATGTTAATGGACTTAACAGAAAACAACAATGGGAAGCCCATTGGGGTTGTTCATCAAGTTTAATTAGAGTTATATTATGATTTAGATTATTCTTAATCCTCATAACTTGGAACTAAGACAAAATATCCTCTCATCTTTCTCCTCATATAACAAATCGGCAAACACAAACTAACGCGTCCTCTTTCTCCACACAACACGCCCTGTTGTAGCCAATGTTTGGGCACTTTACAGTAGGTTGTCAAGTCTCATGTTAGTCCTAGTTTAATATCAAATTGTAACTTGTTGGGCCAATTCAGTGCCCAATGATCACTGACTAGATTTGAACATAAATTAGACTAAGTAATGAATAACAGCTGACCATATCTCACATGTCAAAGAAGTCTCACTAAGGCATAGCCTTAGTGAGCACCCTCAGAAGAAGTTCAAGTCATAGACATTGTCAAGGAAGTCGAAGACCACTTGAAGACATACTCATTAGCTTAGATGGATATCAGGGGAGATGTAGAAGGAACTTACTGAGGGTAGAATGTGGATCAGAGGATGACAATACTCTGATACACTTGAATACTCTTTGATGCAACCAACCGAGTACAGCTCCAAATCTCACGAAGTTTAGGCGGGATTAATTTGATAAAGTAAAGACGCGGGACAAAAGATATTTCAAATTAAAGCATGTCTTAAAACGAGACTTGGTGAAAAGAACAGTGAATAGTTGACAAAACTGTTCACAAAAGGTGAGTTGACTTGTGCCAAGTATAGAAGAACATTAAATGCTATTTTACTTCTCCACTAGTACTTGACACGTTTCAACTACCCCAAGATCAAGACAACCCGTACTACTATATAAGAGAATGTTGGTCCAATGTAAATGTTGCTTGCTTTTATTCTCTTTGTTTCACTTATTGTAACAAGATCATTTACGATAGCACAGCTGACTGAGTCAGCGAGTCTACATAAGCTTGCTTGTAAACTTGATATTCATCAATTCTACTCATTCTTAGAGTATTTATTACATTGTCATTCAACTAGTGTGATCCATAACACTTTGTAATTCTTTGATTTGTAATCAATAAAGTTTTACACGTTTGAAAAGTTAAATTACTTTGTTATTGATTAGTGTTTACTCAGCTTGTTAGCATTATTGATATATATTGGGACAAACATAACCGTCTCCCGATATGGAATGGCATCAAGATTAAAGGTGGAATTGCAAAACTGGAACTGCTGGAGGTACTTGTAGTAAAAACTTAACTTCTGGAGTTTGGATAGGAGTTATAAGCTTAAACTTTAATGATAGGTACACGACTAAGAGGGCTACAACTTTGTAGTTTGGACCTTCAACTGGGAAAGGGCCCACAAGTCGATGGATTTGTTCAAACAACATGCTGGAATATGGGCTTAAATAGGTTTTACTTGCTTTGGAATAGGTCTAAAAGCAAGTGGGAGCCCGATATTTGGTTTTTGGATTGTCCCTTGGATTGACTTATCGGGCTTCATGAGGCTCATGAACCCGAGCATAGGATTTCATCGGTTGAGATTTTGCATGTCGAATGTGTTGTATTTCATTTATTTTTGCTTTTTATATATTGTTGTGACTTGTGTAAACTGCAAATGATTTTTGAAATAAAACGAAATAAGTTAAATAAGTTATGAAACTTATTAAATTAATGTGTTACATATTTGATCAAGGGTTTGGTCTATACAATAATTTTCTCCCTTGAAAAAACATGCAATTACATTGGTTTATAAAACTTTGATAACTAAATAAATTTTTTGTACTTATGTTATCAATGATATAAGGACTTGGGTTTAACAACCTTTGAGGGTGTCGATCTAGAGTTTGGATTTATCCTTTAATTTTTTTTCCGTGATAAAACGTGCATCTACTTTGTTTAGTAAACGCTTAAAAGGTCAATAGTAATGCGTATTATTTGTGTATTGTCCATATTTTATTTTATATCTTCTTAGGTTGCATATTAGAATAAATTGGACATCGTGACACATAAATAATTAAAACAAAGTAGACTTAAGTTAAGAAAATGTTTTTAACTTGTGCTACAAAGAATGAATGCATGCTTCTTCGTAAATTTTTATTCACATTTTTTTTATCAAAAATTAAATATACCCTTAAAATTTAAGTCTTGTCATCCAATTTGGACACTTGAAATTGACTTTTACTCTGGTTGAGACGTAGATGGATTGTAATCTAAGATGATTATCCTCTACGCGTGAGACCTAGAGTCATTTTCACACGTTCTCAAATTGGACGACATAATCGAGTTAAGCAGGTGAGATCCTTAACATGAGGCAACGATGGGACAAAACATGCCACATGACACTAATTGCTCATTCTCTAGTGCCATGAGCCCTATAAGGTTCTAAGGCTGAGTTTCTTTTAATTGGGAAGGGAAATGAGTCCAAATTTTTTTTAATAATGTTTCTTTTTGAGATGGGGCCTACTCATTTCCTTATTTCATTTGTAACCACAAGGCTTCAAAATATGTTCTCTCCCCATTTAGACGTTGCAACAGACATGGACCCACATATATACAAGTCACTTAATGAAGTAAACAGGCCCTAAGAGTTGTAATTGTATTGCAATTATCGCTCGTCGGTTACCTATTGAATCCACCATTGCTAGCAGGACAACTAATATGATGGTGGAAGCTCAAGCAGGATCTTTTCCATTTATTAAACGTTTCAACCATTAAATAGCTACATACTTTCTTAAATTTACTCATATGGCACATGTACTGAATTTATTGTTTATATCATACCTACACATTTTTATTTCGTGTTAATATGGCCACTTTCTAGTAAGCTGACTAAATTACCCTTGTGTTCTTCATATAAACTTGCATCGTTGGTCCTTTATAATAACGACCGTTAATAAATAACATAAATATTTGTTTTCTTACGTTTTCGTTTGTTTTTGTACGTTTTCGTCTATTTTTGCAAGTTTATGTTCGCTTTTGCACGTTTTCGTCCGTTTTTTGCACGTTTTCCTCCGTTTTGCACTTTTTCATCTGTTTTCGCATGTTTTCATCCATTTTTGTTCATTTTTGCATGTTTCTTCCGTTTATGCAAGTTGTCGTCCTTTTTTACACATTTCGTCCTTTTACACGTTTTCGTCCTTTTACACGTTTTCATCCGATTTTGCACATTTTCTTTTTGCACATTCTCGTTCGTTTTTACATGTTTTCATCCATGTTCATCTATTTTTACACGTGTTCATGTGTTTTTACACGTGTTCATGTGTTTTTACACGTTTTCGTCCGTTTTTGCATGTTATCGTCCATTTTTACACGTTTTCATCCGTTTTGGCACGTTTTTCGTCCATTTTACACGTGTTCATGTGATTTTACATGTTTTCGGCCGTTTTTTCACGCTATCATCCATTTTTACACTTTTTCATCCGTTTACATGTTTTCATTCGTTTATATAACATTTCATCCGTTTTTATATATTTTCGTCCATTTTACACGTTTTTGTCCATATAAACACATATAAAAACGGATGAAAACTTATAAAAATGAATGAAAACGTGCAAAAACGAGTAAAAACATGTAAAAACAGATGAAAACATATATAAAAGGATGAATACGTGCGTAAAATGGATAAAAACTGGTAATAATAAAGGAAAACGTGCAAAAACTAACAAAAACATGTAAAAACAAATGAAAGCATGCAAAAATGAATTAAAACGCGGAAAAACGGATGAAAACATGTAAAAGCAAATGAAAACGTGCAAAAACGGACAAAAACGTGTAAAAACACATGAACATATGTAAAAACGAACGAAAACGCGCAAAAACAGACGAAAACTTGCAAAAACAGATGAAAACATGTAAAAACGGACGAAAACGTGCAAAAATGTGCGAAAACGTGCAAAAACGGACGAAAATGTGTGAAAACACACGACAACGTACAAAAACGGACAAAAACCTGTAAAAGCGGACAAAAACGTAAGAAAACCAAATTTTAAGTTATTTACTAACGGTCGTTAGTATAAAGGACTAACGATGCAAGTCTATGTGAAGAAAATAAGGGTAATTTAGTCAGTTTATTAGAAAGTGTCCATATTTGTTGATCCCAGTTGAGCAAACGATCCTTTATAAAAGCTGACTTAAACTTGAACAAACTGTTAAACACTACGCGGAATTTAATGTTTAACCTTAAGAAGAATAACAGTAATAAACACTAAATACCTCAATATTATTAATACGAATACTCTGAATAGTATTAGGGTTTTACAACCTTGAAGTGTATCAACTTTAGATATATCTAACACACGTACATCTAACTTTAACCTAGGACCTCTTTTTATAGGCTAAGGAGGCCTTTACAATATACAATACGTATCCTATAAGATAAATATCTTTTCCATATTTATCTAATGCAAAACATTAAACGGACATATATAACCAGCAGTGCTTTAATTACATTAGCAGTGGTTCCATGTGACTACTAGCCGTGGTTTAACATAGCAGTGGATTCATTCCTTCTAGTTGTGGTTTCCTTTAAGCTGGCAGTGGTTCCATACTTATAATAATTCCTTTCATTGGAACCTAAAACCCAAAAATCCTCCCCTAAACTTGATATTTACAACCAAAATCATCAAGTTTCCTTTTAAAACCCATACAGTCTTCACATGGAGGATGTATCCAAACACTTACCAGGATGTAGTAACTTCTCAAACTTCCTCAGCAACATGTAAGCTTAATAATCAAAGGATTTTTGCAGCTTTAAACCACCAGGCTGTAACATCTGAGTAATAACCCCTGGATGATTATTCAATTTAGGATAATCACTTTCTACACACATATGAATAACTTCTCCAGAAACAATTAATACATGAACTCCATAAGACTGATATAGAAACCAACTTGTAACTTTTCCATTGCAGAGTCCTTTCCATTCTGGTTCATCATGAGTGGGTTCAAATATGATCTTCAAATTATGATACACAATTCTCTCATGATAATCATCTGGTATCAAATCTCCAAATCTGTTCTTGTATAACTTCCAGATGGTCATCAAATCGTCTCTTTCCATGTGGTAAAGCATTTGTGAAAACTTAACAAAACCATAACACTCACCATTAGTTCTCTCAAACTTTCAACATCCTTCACTTCCATTAAGCTCAAATGTATATGAGATAATTGTTGATGACCTGTAAGAGGTAATGCACAACTAACCTCTGGCTCCTTTAATGTAGACAATTTTGTAAGAACCAGCAGTCTTTTCTTGTTTGCTTCAATGTCCTCTTCAGTCTCTGACTCAGAAGTATAATCCACATCTTTAGATCTGTCAGCCTTCCTCTCCAATCTTCCTTGAGGCTTGGCCTTTATTGCTAAAGGACCTTGTAGATCTGCAATTTTCTCAATCTTCAGGAACAATTGATCAATCATAGGATTTGTAGGCTTTGTCCCCTGTGGAGCAAGTTTGGCTTCCAACATTTTTCTGGCTACATTCTTGGTTAGTGGATAGTCTTTATTAATAAACATGAAGAACTCATCCTGTGTAGTCTGCACAACATGTACTCTGCAAGGTTGATATAGCATCCATTCAACCACCTCACAGTCTTCCCAAAATTTATCATCTGGATTGGGCTGACACAAATTCTTTACAGAAGTCCACACAAACCTTGCTAAATCTCCAGTTGGCCCAAACTTTCCATATCTAAACTCCATAATCTTCCACAGTTGTTCTAGATCAACTTTGTTCATGCTAAACAACAAACATCTAAAATTGAAGTATGTTCTTTTTCATCCATCAGCTCTTGTAATTTCAATCATCTCTCTATCATTAGCTGTGACTATCTGCCAATCTTCAATAGGATGAATGGATCTTACTGGTGTAGGATTGATAGGTTATGGTTGATCACACACCAGAAGATACTGATTCAGTCTTTCTTATTTCTCCATTTCTTCATCCACTTTCTGTTTCTTAGAACTAGACTCCTCCTGAATATCTGCTTTTCTCTTTTGTCTGTTCTTAATCCATTCTTCTTCTTTCTCAGAATTCATAGGAATGAAGTCATCACATCTTCTTTTACAAGTAGTATAAATCTTCTCAACTTCTTCATAGGAGCATTTTCTCAGATTAACAGGAACATTTATACCCATATGCCTGATGAACTTCATCATTTGATTTCTATTTTCACCCTTAGTTGGAGGTTTATTCTTTTTAGCTTGATTTTCTTTAACTGTTCTCTCATGTCTTATCTTTCTTGCCCTCTCAGCCAAAACCTTAGACCTTGTATCAATGTCTAATTGTCCCCATTCAAGAGCAGTGTACTCTGTTCTTATGCTTTCAACAGCTTGAAACAGAGGTTGTTCATTGTTCAATTATTCAATCAATTTCATAGTAGCTTCCTCTTCCTCTTGTTTTTACTTCTCTACAGCTGCCAATTCTTCAGCTTGCAACCTCTTAGAAAGCTCTTCATCATGGACAATTTGCTCTTGCTTATTCTTAAACTTCAAAACTGGCTCAGCAATAGCTTTCCCCTTTCTAATATCTGGTTGAACCACTTTAGTCTTTACAGGCTCACCAATTTTTAAACTTCCCAAGGGTTTAGGTCCAGTCGGTTTCAGAATAATGGGAATAGGTGCCATACTAGGTTCAGGGTTGGATGAGGTTTAACTTAAATTTAACAATGTACCAGCAACCTCCTTCTCAACTTCCTTAGACTTGGGTGGTGGTATGACAGTAGTTGTGATTATGGTAGCAGTGGTTGTAATAGCAATAGGTGTATCTGAAGTAGCAGTGGATAAAATTACCTCAGAGGTTGCAGCAGTGGTTTCAATTATACTAGCAAAGGATGCAGCAACAATAGCAGTGGTTGTTGCCTTCACCACTTCTTTCTCTTTATCTTCAACTACAACTTTCAAAGTTTCAAGCAATGCTTATCTTCCTTCCTTGTCAGTCACCACATAATCATCACCATGATCTCTACTATCCAAATCCATATCAACATCCAAGTTTAAGTCCTCTATTGAATCCTTGCTTTCACTCCTCCCCTTTTTGGATGCATCCTCCAAACTTTGATCCTTGAAGGAGCTAGCCTTCATATTCACCTTCCTGACTCTCCTAGAAGCAGCAATCCCTGATCTCCTCATTCTTTCCAGATGATACCCATTAGCAGGCTCTCTCTAATAGTTTCACTTGAAAGACGCAAGTTCCACGGAGACTGATTGTGTTTTCCATTTTGGTACATTTAGCCGTCAATTCAGTTAAGAGTTTAAGAATATCCTCATCACTTTGACCTGTGTGACCTGGTCCGAGAGGTGAATCCTTGGAAAATTCATCATGTACATTATCAGCACCCGTCAACTCAATATTTTGTCCCAAACTACCCTCATCACTTCGAGCTGTGTAACCTGCTCCGAGAGGTGAATCATGGGGTGTAGAAAACATGGCATCAGACCTAGCCTGATCATCCACGCACTCGACTTAGCCGCTAGGGATTCTCAACCCGTGTTAAGTTCATGAGAACTCTCCACATTAGGAGTTGCCGAGTTGGGTCTTAATGATGGTTTCACTATCCCGCCAAAGGCATCTAAGCCCTGAAGCGTAGTGAAAGCCCTTCCACTCATGTCACCTGCATCACCTGGACCTCATTTACTACACCACTAACACCAAACTGAGGTAGCATGATGCCTTTCTTCCTCCACGCTGAACTAAGATCACATGTGGTTCTGTTGTTAAGGTTAAAGGTTCAGCAATGGGTTCGTATGTTAGCGATGGTTCGCAGATGTAATAGCATGGGTTCAAAGATCATTAGTTTGGCTGGGTTATGGTTCAGGTACCTCTTCATTCTCAGGAATATCTGACAAGTTAAGCATGTTCGGAAACAAAGGTGTTATGTTCCCTGAAAAATGTGGACTCTGCTTCCTCATGTGGGCAAACACCTTAGGAAGCATATGAAGTACATCATACTTCCTATTATGAGCAATGGGTTCTGTGATCTGATTTTCCACTATCAATTGTACAAACTTAGGATATAAGTAATACTTTCCATTTTCTATAATGTTCTTCAGAAAACCATCAAAGATCATCCTAGACCAATTGAATACTCTCCCTTGAGAAAGACGTATAATAGCAGTTGCAATTTTGGAGGGAAACTCATCAAATCCAGTAGTCTTATTGTTGATACACATAAGTAGAGTATGTATCAAAAACTTCCACTAGGGTGAAAACATACCTTTGTGAAATTTGATCCTATCTCCCCTTCTCTCATAACCCAGTCTCTCTAATCCCTCAAAGATTTCATCATTAGAAAAATTAACAACCCCTTCAGCATCCTTGAGCTTCAAAACACCTCTAATCACATCCTCTGTGACCGTAATATCCTTTTCATCAACAATGCACCTAACAACCTCACGCTTCATCTCTCTCTTGAATTTCAAAGATTCCACCAAAATTGATGAACATACGTTTTAAGAATGATGGGTTCTGATTAAAGCAAAGTGAATGGGACTGTGTTTAAGGAAATCCAGTATCTCATGAAAGCCTTCTGATTGATTGTTCTTGACCAAGAATGCGACAAGGTTGTGGGTTTTGGAATACAAAGTTGCCATTATGATGTGTGAGTGAATGAAATGTGGGATATGTGAAAATATGAGTTGGAAGTGGTTAAGGTTTGTGTAAAGCGCCAATTGTGAGTATTTAAAGATCAATTAAAGGATCCGACAGTGATTTGGGGATTAAATACGTTATTAATACGATGTTACAAAACAACCCCTTAAGTTTCCATTTTCAGCAAAACTGCACTAGCAGTGGGTTGCCCACAACTAGCAGTGGTTAGGAATGTACTAGCAGTGGAAACTTCACCAGCACTCCAATCTTTTGACTAAGACTTCTGCAACAAAATCTAAGCCAAAAATAGTGATATCATACATTAATTTGAAGGATTACAAAAGATACACTCAATTTTTTTTTATCAGCTAATCCTACAAACACCAAAAGCTCCAAGAGTTACAGAAGCTCCTTCAAACCTGCATGTCACAAACACAAACCAAACAGTAAAACTTTGTTAAGGTTAGGAGTGATTAGAAATAACTGGAAGTGGTTACATTATTTATACTGGCAGTGCTTAAACAGAAGTTAAACACCCAGTCAGATGGTCAACTCCAAGTCATTACTCGTCCACCTTAAGTCAAAGACTTCATTTACTCCACAACAACTCACACCTTCCACACATTTAACACATTGATTCCCTCTTTAACATTATTTAAGAGCATATCACCCTCAAACCACACATATCACTCACATCCCCAAAAATCATCTTACTAAAAACACAATCTTAGAAACCTTCTCTCTAAAAGCCACAATATCAGCAATATGAGCAATCCAAGCCATCCTATTGAGATCTCGTCTAACTCATCTAAGAGTTCATCCTCAAACAATGCTTGGGAGAACTATCTTCCTCCAAGAAAAACATCTCTCACCTTTATGAGAACAAACCCTACATCTGTTGGTCCTTCTGCTATCCAACCAGTGCCTCAAGGAGCTCTCAAGAAAGAATCCAGTTCTGATTTGAGCTATATGCCAAGCTATGTGTCACCATATGAAGACACAGATGATAAAGCCTCTTCCAGAGCATTGGTGGTGCCTCTTCTTGCTGAGATACCACCTCCATAACCACTACCAGCTCCACCTTTGCAAGCACTCCTTACAGCGCCTCCACAACCAGCTGGTCCATCTTCCTCATCACCCTCCATAAGAGAGAGAGTGAGGGGACTTGCTTGCCCAAAAGTGTAGGACGTTATTAGGGGACAAGGATTTCAGAAGAAGATGCCAGCATGGGCCATAGCAAAGAAGCCATAGTTGGTTTAGGTGGTTGTCATGAAGTTGTAGTCTCTTGATGGTTGTGTTTAGTTGTTTTCTTTTGTTGTACTCTGCTGATGGTAGTATGAAAGACATGGTTGTAACTCTGCATCCTAGAATGCAGTTCTATCATTTAATAATAATACCATATTTCCTTTTAAGTCCATTGCTACTTACTGTTTGTGATTTTACTTCTTTGATCTGCAAAATGGTTAGTGGAAACAAAAATAACAAGCAGTGGATAAGACTAAATAAGCAATACTAAAATCTACCAATAACAGTACATAAATTTTACAAACTTTTACAAAAAAAACTTGAGATTTAGAGATTTATCATACCAATACTAACTACAAGGTACTGAAACCTCCCACATCAAAAGCTTTAGTGAGAAGATCAGCAACATTAAAGTCAGTATGGATTTTAACCATTTGTATTAACCTTTTCTCATTACAATCTCTTATAAAATGATGCCTTATCTCAATATGTTTAGTTCTAGAATGCAAAACTGAATTTTTAATGATGCAAATTGTACTGTTATTGTCAATGTAAATCTTAGTATGCATAAAGTTGTACCCAAAGTCCAACAATTGATTCTGAATCCAAAGCACTTGACCACAACAACTAGCAGCAGCCACATACTTAGCTTCAGTGGTGGAATTGGCAACAATAGTCTACTTCTTACACTGCCATGAGATTAGCCTGCTTCCCAAAACCGACATCCTTCAAGAGTGTAGACTTTCTATCCAAACTAGCTCCAGCACAATCACTGTCTGTATAGGCCACTAAATCAAAGGCTGAATCCTTAGAGTACCAAATGCCCAATTTAGGATGACCTTTAAGGTATCTGAAGATCCTCTTCACACAAGATTCATGTGTGATGTGTTTGGTGTAACTTGAAATCTTACACAAACACATACTGAGAACATAATGTCTGGCCTAGAAGCAGTGAGATACATCAGCGATCCAATAATGGATCTATACAGCTTAACATCAACCATGGGACTTCCATCATCAGGTAGCAGTGGTTTCTGAGTTTCCATGGGTGTACTAGCACTCTTGACATCCTGAAATCCAAACTTCTTCAAAACATCTGCTACATACTTGTCTTGACTAATGAAGATACCATCAGTCCTCTGTTGAACCTGTAGCCCCAAAAAAAAATGAGTTCACCCATAGAACTCATCTGAAACTTATCATGCATGAGTTTCTCAAAATCTTTGCACAGCTCCTTATTTGTTGAGCCAAAGATGATGTCATCAACATAAACCTGAACCATTAATATATCATCCTTGTGCTTCCTTATGAACAATGTCTTGTCTATCAGTCCCCTCTTGAAACCATTGTCCATCAAATAAGTAGAAAAGCATTCATACCATGCCCTTGGAGCTTGATGCAACCCATACATAGCCTTCTTCACCCTGTAGACCTTATCAGGATTATCAGGATCTTCAAAACTAGGAGGTTGACACACATATACCTCCTCATCAATAGTGCCATACAGAAAGGCACTTTTAACATCCATTTGATATACAACAAAGTTTTTGAATTAAGCATATGCCAAAAACAATCTGATAGCTTCAATTCTGGCAACAGGGGCAAATACTTCATCATAATCCAAACCTTCAGTTTGTGTGTATCCTTTAGCAACCAACCTTGATTTGTTTCTCACCACAATACCCCACTCATCCCTTTTATTTCTAAATACCCATTTAGTTCCAATAGCTCTCTTACCATTAGGAAGATCAACCAATGTCCATACTTCTTGAAGTTTGAATTGTAAGAGCTCCTCTTGCATTGATTCAATCCATCCTTCTTCTCCTAATGCTTCTTCAACTCTTTTGGGCTCCTTTTGTGACAAGAAACAAGCAAACAAACAATTTTGCAGGTCTTGATGATTGTTCCATTTGTGAAGAGACCTTGCAAAGAAACCTTGTTCAGGAAGGTTTTATTGTTCTGAGCCCTGCTTCTTGTTTGAACTGGTGTATTCAAATCTCCAAGTATTTGCTCTTTGGGGTGATTCTTATGCACTCTGGTGGTAGGAATTGGACTTTTTGTGATGACAGTTTCCAAATTAGTAACATATGCTTCTTTGAAAAAGTCATCCATGTTCTCATCATCAGTGGGAGTATCCCTTTCTTCCAAATTAGGCATGTCAGGATCAGTTGGATACTCATCATCACCAAATAGTGGCTTGGCAGGGATTCCAAAGTAAGTACTATCATCAGTACTTGCAGCAGGGGTTTCACTTGAACTAGCAGTGGTAGAATTTGACTTAGCAGTGTTTTCATCAACTTTCTTCTGCTTTTCAATTTCTTCTACCAAAACTGAGTTATCAACTGACCAATCTTCATCATCTTGATGATTATCACCCTTGCTTCCTGAATCCAAAGCATCATCATCAGTGGGACTCTTCTTTTCAATGATGGGTGAGACAGGACCAACTTTCCACTTTTAAATCAAATAGAATTCCTTTGGAGAATCAGCTTCCTTAGAATTTGCTTCTACATCAGAATCCTTTTGAGTACCTGCTTCAACATTAGTGGTTGTACCTGCATTGATAGGCTCATAATTCATAGACTTGGTTAGCATATCAATATTAAAATGTACCACTCTGGTCCTTTTGTACACTAGGAGTCTCTTCATTAAATCTAACATGTAGATTCTCTTCAACTATTCTGGTCCTCCTATTGTATACCCTAAAGGCTTTACTACTAAAAGAGTAGCCAATAAAGTATCCCTCATATGCCTTTTCCTCAAACTTTCCTAGGTGGTCTATGGTATTTAAGATAGTAACAGGACACCCAAAAGGTTTTAGGAAATCTATCATAGGCTTCCTACCATGTAATAGCTCATAGGGGGTCTTGTTATGAGGCTTTACTACCTTACTTCTAT
Source organism: Chrysanthemum makinoi (assembly GCA_910596185.1). NCBI lineage: Eukaryota > Viridiplantae > Streptophyta > Magnoliopsida > Asterales > Asteraceae > Chrysanthemum > Chrysanthemum makinoi. The sequence continues at coordinate 56,887,849 of OU343223.1, read as the reverse complement.
TCTGCACATAACATGCAGTTCCTACAGCTTCAGCCTAAAAGGTAGTGGGTAACTTAGATTCTGATAACATTGTTCTTGCAGCCTCAATTAGTGTTCTATTTTTCCTCTCAGCTACACCACTTTGTTGAGGTGTCCTAGCAACACTAAACTGTCTTTCAATACCCTTATCCAAACAGAACTTATTCATGACATCATTTTTAAACTCAGTTCCATTATCACATCTGATTACTTTGACCTTATGGTTCACTCTATTTTCTATCTTAGTGATGAAATTCTTAAGAATCTCACTTGTTTCACTCTTAAGTGCCAGAAAGTAAACCCAAGAAAATATGCTATAATCATCAGTGATAAGTAGGCAATATTGCTTATGATTCAAACTCTTAATAAATGTGGGACCAAATAAGTCCATGTGCAACATAAACAGTGGTTGAGTAATGGTGTTCACAATCTTGGTCTTACAAGAGGCTCTATGTTGTTTACCCTTTTGACAGGCCACACAAAGTTCTTTATTTTCAAAAACCTTAGAAGGTAACCCTCGTACTAAATTACCCTTCACCAATTTATTGATTGTTTTGAAATTTAGGTGACCTAGCCTTCTATGCCATAATTTTAACTCATCTACTGATGCCTTAGCAAACAAACAGGTTAGGGACTTATTAGGAATGACATCTTTTTGATCAAAACAATATATGTTTTCCTTCCTAGGAACCCTAAGCTGCACATACTTATCATCAGGCATTTTAAAATCAGGAGATAACACCACACATTCATTTTCCCCAAAAAGTACCCAATTCTTTTTATCACACATCTGGGAAACACTGAATAGATTATATTATAGTCCCTGTACGCCTAGACTTTTTCAAAGTCCAACTTTCCTGTTCTGATAGCTCCTCTGCCAATAATCTTGCCTCCCTTTGGATCATTGCCAAATGCCACATATCCTCCATCAAAGGCTTCAAAATCCTTAATGTTGCTCCCATCCCATATCATGTGTCCAGAGCAACCACTGTCAAAAATTCCTTTGTCTTTTAGCTCATCATGTAGATTGCCCTGCACATGAATTCAAACAAGTTAGTTCCTTTTGTGGACCCAAGCCAATATCTTGACTTGGGTGCCGCCTCATAAACATAATCCAATTTATTTAGGTCCATTGATGCACTCGGCATTGTGTAAAACCTTGGTCTTAGGTTTCCATTGCCGCATAGAGGCCTTTACAAAGATAGAAATGGCTTCCAACAACTGCATCTGTTATCACCTTTGGTATAGTTAAAACATCTGTTGTTATAGTGGTTATATTCTGCTTAACAGTGGAAACATTTTGCTTAGTAGTGTTTACATTTTTCTTAGCAGTGGTTGGAACCCATTTGGGTGCAGTAGTGATTATAGATTTAGTTGTGCCATTTTTCATTAACACTACTCTAGGAACCATATTTTTATTAGGATGAGGGATTGTTTTCTTTGAAAAGTTTTGATGATTCACCCTCCTCCAATGATTCCAAACTTGTGGTTGGTTTTTATAGCAGTTCCTTTGAAGATGTTCAAAACTACCACATTTAAAACAAGCCTTTTTAACACATTGAAACTCACTTCCTAGTCTGTTTGAAATTATGCCATTGAAGTTTCTTTGATTACCCCTAGGTATATATCTTTTCATCTGTTCCCTAGGTACCTCATTGAATTCAACAACCTTCTTAGAAATCTTAGCTCCAAATCTAGGCATGAGGTTGGCTTGTTTAGAATCAACATGTTTAACATTTTATAACTTCTCAGACTGTGTTGACTCAGACCTATCTTCCTCAGAATCTGATTCCCAATCTTCAATAATTGGACCATCAGATGACCTATCAGTTTTTTTCTTAGGTGTCTCAGACTTAACTTTTTTATCTACTCATTTGTTAAAGCTAAGCTCATCACTAAATCACAATTCAGTACCAGGTGGTGCATGTTTCATTAGAGAGGGTGGTGGCATATCATTGAATCCTATCCCAGAACCTTTTTTCATTAATTGACACCCTATAGATTTATGTACCAAATCAGAAGCAAATTGCTGTTTTTCCACCCTAACTATGTGTTTTTCCTTTTCATATAGGGCATTCTGTTTGACAATTTCAGCTTCTTCTAGTTTCTGTTTAAGCACTTTAATTTCTCTATCCCTAAGGTCTACCTCTCCACCTAGTATGTTTATCTTATCCACTTACTCAAACTCACACTTGATGCAGTACTTAAGTTTTTCTTCTACATTTTGAAGACCAACTTTATAACCTAAGTTATCTAGTGCAAGTCTATCAACCTCTTTCCTAAGACTCTTATTGATTGCTTTAAGAGATTCTGAGTTATCTTGACAAGATTTAAAAGAGCAAGTAGAACTTTTTGAACCAGTAGATACCTCAGAATCTGAACTGGATGATGAAGCATAGGCCATGAGTGCAAAGTTATGCACTTTGGAAGCTTCACTAGCCAGGAAAGCAGCATTGGGTCCTTCCTCAATTTGGTCTCGGTCATAGTCTCCAAGTCCATCTTGAGCTACCAATGCTGAAGAAGGCTGTGGTTCTTCAAGTGCCTTTTTAAAGTTCTTACTTATCCTTTTAGGAGCTCTACATTCCTTTGCAAAGTGCCCCTTCTTCTTGCAGTTGAAGCACTCCATCTTACTTTTGTCAAACCCTGCCTTCCTTTGACCATCATATTTGACCTGTCTGCCAGTCCTCCTTAGAAACCTCCTAGCTTGCAATGTGAGCATTGCCATTTACCATTGAAGATTGATTTCTTTAAGATCATCTGGATCAATTTGATCCAAATCTTGGTTTACATATCACACTTGTTGTCGACGCTAGGAATGCACATATGGCACCATCACTAATGTTATCACTAACAGTGGTATCATTAGCAATAGCAGTGGAAACTCCATAAGCAGCGGTGGATGCTTCCTAAGAACTCCTATGGTTTGTAGACACAAAAGCAATGTTCTGTGTAGATGAGGATGATCCAGCAATGTTGTTTTCAGACTCATAAACCTTCAAATTATTGTAGAGATTGTCAAGGGTCAATTTTTCAAAATCATCCTTATTTCTCCACACAACTGTATGCATAGCCCATTCAGGTGACAAACTTCTAATGAACTTAAGATTAATGTCTTCTTGAGCAACTTTATAGTCCACCAATTTCAATTGACTTATGAGCTTCTGCAGCCTGTTGTAGGTTTCATCAAGTTTTTTTCCACTGAAAGCAGTGAAGTTTTCAAGTTGATGCTTGAGCATGTTCTTCCTAGATTTTCTGGTAGCATCATTACCAGCAAATCTTGTTTCAAGTGCATCCATGAGCTCCTTAGCAGTCTCATACTCTTGGAAGTCCAATGAAAACTGTGAAGTCCCAAACCTTGGATCTAGAACACTTATCTTGTATACGTGTTGGTTACCTTGGATGGATCCAAAGTAACAATGAGAAACTTTGTTATGAATACACACAAGTATGCGGAATCTACTTGAATGTACTTAAGAAGAATAATGCAAAACAATATAACACCAAACGCTTCAATATTATTGATGAATAATACGAGTACACTCCTAGTACTAGGGTTTACAACCTTGAAGCTCTACGTTTAGACGGCTAGAATGTATATGTATTTAACCTAGTGAGATCTCCTTTATACACTAAGGAGATCTCTTCACGAGATAACTATAGACTAAGTATATCATATCTTCTATTAGAATAGAAGATATGTTGTTACAAACTCATACACGACATTCCAAACTTACATCAGTACAAACTTAACCCTATCAGATTTTAACTTTCTCAATTATCAAGACTAACTAGTTAGTACTTATCATTTAACACTATCATTTCAACTTCTTAATCTGAAATAAGTATTAACTCCAATAAGCTTATTTCCCAACAATCCTCCCCTAAACTTGTGATTAGGTTTCAGAATTACAAGTTTTCTTCAGTCTTGAGGATTTTTTCAAACTTTACTTTTTGCTAGGTCTTCTAGCCTGGTCATATATCTTCAACAGCAACTCCTTAGCCATATCAACTGCATTACCCATCCGTAATCCTTTTGTAAGCATTTCCAGAAGTGTTCCAAGGGCAAGAGGGTAAGTTCTTTCAACCAGCATGTAAATGTCTGTCCCATTGCATGTATTAACCAAATGTAGTCCACATGAATTAAGCAATGTCCAAGACAGTTCTTCTTCTCAAGTTCGATACTTCCATTGTTCTCCAGCTGGGTCAGGTTCAAATATATTCTGCAACTCAAACAATAATTCCAGATCCTTGTCATTATCTGGATCTCTATTCTTGAACCTGTTCATGACCAAATCCCATAACATCAGCAAATCATCCCTATCAATAGATGCAAACAGATCTACCAGATACAAGTAAGCACTTGTCCTTCCACATGCTTTGTGAATCTGCCAATATCTTTTTCCATCTTCAGTGTAGATATCCCAGCCAAATATTGGATACCTAGTGTTGATAGGTTCTGAATATAGTGCAGCTTCAGGGGATTCAATTATCATCATCCGACTAAACTCCTCTCTGTAAGTCCACCCTCCTTTCAGATTGCTTTTTAGTCTTTTGGGTGCAGATGAAGAACCTCCTTCTTTAGATGGTCATTTAAAACTTGTAATGGGATCAGCAACTTGTGACTTTCTAGTGAAATCGCATCCGACATAGGTGTAAAATCCGAATTCTTCTTTCGGTTAAATCTGGTCAAGAAGCTTTTAAGAGTCTCCGAGGGCTTGATTAAGCTGCCGTGTTCTCTTATCTTCACCTTGATACTTAATGTATTTGCACAAATACATCTTTTGTTGACTCTTGTTAGGAGGTTTTGAAGCCTTTTCCACTTCTCTTTGATGTCTGAATTGGCTCTGTCTTCTAGCTAATATTTCACTGAACATCAGAGCTGCTTCATTAGCACTTTTTCCTTGATCCTTGCTTCTCTCGTGCACCTCTTGAGCGACTTCAACTTTAGCTCTCATTTCATCCCAAGTCGCAATCTTCTTCAATTTTAGCTATCTTTTTCTTCGCTTTTCTGCATTTTGCTTCTGCAGGTTCTTCCTCATCCTAATCTGCTTTAATTTTCCGTGCTACCTCTTCATTCATTCTTTCAAGTTCCTTCTTCTTCTTTGGTACCTCAACCAAAATGCTTTTACCCTTGTCTTTAGGATCAATCTTTGGAGCAGAAGTTGGAGATGGTGAAGCACTTCCTTCTCTGATGGTGACTCCTTTTCTTTAGGTTTGGATGTCATGGTTTTCTTCTTCTGAGATACAAGACAGCAGGCTTCTTGTAAGTTGGAGAGATAGGAACTGACTTCTTCAAGCTTTGAAGTCCAACGCATGTTTTTCCCTATTCTCTTCATCAGTGTCTTCTTGTGGTGTAGTGGTGATGATAGTAGCCTCTGTTGTTGTTGTTTGTTGTATTTCAAAGAAGAATCGAAGGATAACACCGTAGTACTAACTTAGTGCTATCAGTACTAACTACAACACTATAAGTATTAACTGAGATGCTACTTATAGTGCATGTAGGAGTACTGAGTACTTCTTCATCATCAAGGAATGGACTTTGAAAGTCTTGATCATCACCCTGCCATTTACCAAATTCCCTTCTACTCAATGTCAACTCCTCCCTGTTTGGAAGAATTCTCGAAGGTGTCATGGAGATAATGAACTTGGCCTTCCTTATGATTGAAGCGTGAAGAATCGGGTAGCTTCGCAGAGCTTGGAAAGCAGTTTAAGTTGATGCTCTAGCCTTTTCATCTTTAGTAGCATTCTGGTATGAACTTTTGATGCAGCTTTCTTGTGTTCATCCAGTGCTAGCTCCAGTGTGTTCACTTTTCTACATAAAAATCTGTACAACTCCGTCATAGTCTCAAGTGTCAAACTGTCCTCACCACTTCCAGCTGTGTGACCTGCTGAGAGAGGTGGATCATTGGGCATTTGAGATGCACCCCCAGGCCTAGTCTGAGCAGATACACCCCCCTTATTGGCCTTTGCCTGGGTCCACCCTGTGATTGATCACTAGGTGTTGGCATGGATTGGGTCTTATTTATGTTACCACTTTCCTCACCGGCTGCTAAGCCTGTGTGAGTAGTGGCAGCCCTCACCATTCTATCCCCTTCATCACCTGGGATAGGCTCATCTGATACAAGGTTAGGAGAAGAATGGGGTTGAGCTGTCCCACCCTCGTGTCTGGTGTGCCTAGTGGTTGATGAAGTTTGTTGAGATGGTGAATGTTCAGAACCTGTGGGTGTGTGTTGGGAGCCACCTGTGCTTGATAGTCCTTCACCCTCTGCAATAAGCATGTTAGGAAATAATGGCACTACAACCCCACTGTACCCTACCACAGCTCTTAACATATTGGAAAACACTTTGGCTGTGAGTACTTTTGAAGGATAAATGTTTTTATGAGGTTGTAGGTTTTGTTTCAAGATCCAAAACATTTGAATAAACTGGGATACATCGAAACTTGGTTTTACTAACATTTTTAAGCATACCCTCAAAATATAATTTGAAAAATTGAACACTCACCTTGTTGCAAGGTAAATCAAGGTGTGGCTATGCTTGTAGGAAAAGCATCCCAGGTCCCCTTTTGTGACTCAAGCAGCAGGTAAGAGGGTATGAATAAGAAACCTCCACTGTGGGGAAAACTGGTTTTTGTGAAAATTTATAGTATTGTCATGCATGTACCCCATCAATGAGAGTTGTTGAATGATTTCAAGGTGACAAAGTGCTAATACCTTCAGCATCTCTAAGATGAAGATGTTCTCTTAGAGATGCTTCAGTAATAACAATTCTAATGCCATCCACTGTACCAGTTAAATGTTGTACCCCTTCCTCAGTTGTTGAGGCAATAGTAGTTTGCCAAAACTTCCTGACAGGGGTACAGAAGATTGTAGGATTTAAAAGAAGAGCAAACCTGATGGTGCTATGGTTTAGGAAATCTACAATCTCTGCAAATTCATAATGTCCTTCTGGCAATTCCAAGCATGACACCATATTATGTTTGTCGACAAAATCAAGAGGAGCCATTGATGAATATAGTTAGGGTTATAAAGGTGGGATTTAGTCGCAAAAGCCTGTATTGAGATGTGGTGAAAACAATTAGAAAGTTATGCAATTTATAGAGATTTAGAGAATATGTGTTGAACCATCTTATAAAGATTTATGGTAAGAAGTGAGGAGAAACCAATTAGGAAACCCTTTTATAAGGAAACAGGCAGTAACAACACTATTTGAAAAAGTAATCATTGCATAACAGACTTTTGGAATAAGTACTAACGGCTAGTTCATCAGTACTAACAATGATTATTAGTACTAACTTATAACCATCAGTATTAACTTGTACCCATCAGTATTATCTCATAATTTGGAAAATATAATACTGAACCCCAATTTTGAAGGGATTAAATGTGATGACAGACATTTAATCAAAGTCGGCCTAACATGGCCTCTGGTTGGATGAAAACCAATGATTTCAATGCATAGCACTGCCTGTGATGGATAGACCCATTAAAAGGGCCGTCCTGACAGGGTTTCCAGCTCGTGGCAGGTGTTGCCTCCAACACAAGTGTTGGATTCATGGTTGCTCGCTGTTCTCTAAGCCAGATGCCCTTAGGCTTGTCCCACTATCTGTAAACAAATAGAATGGCAAAGAGTGAGTTAGTGCAAAATAAATCTGACTAACTGAAACCATCAATTCATGTTCTTTTATATCACAGGATGCCACATATTGCTTTGGCATCACGGAATCCAGTGGTTACAAAGAAGTTTCAACATGTGATTACATTAGAATGAGCATAATAGAGGAAATCACACTTCTGGCATGGTCAATACCAAATCATATCCATATCTGCTTGTGTAATACGAAAAGTCATCCAAAACCAAGAAACACAATCCAAGACATTTTCTTGCCAACTGTATTAACTTTACACAATCGTATTAACTTGATAACAATCAAGATTACTAACCACAGTTTACAAAACTTTACAAAATGGAGAGAGATAAAACATATTTATGGATGAAGCATTCCAACACTTGTCACCAAGTATTAAAATCTTCCCAAATCAAAAGCTTTTGTTAAAAGATCTGCAACATTAGACTTAGTATCAATCCTTTCAACCTGAATTAATTTCTTTTCATTACAGTCTCTTATAACGTGATGTCTTATCTCAATGTGTTTAGTTTTAGAATGAAAAACTGGATTTTTTATAATGCATATAGTACTGTTGTTATCAACATACATGACAGTGCTCATGAAATTATACCCATAATCAAGCATCTAATTCTGAATCCAGAGAACTTGACCACATCAACTTGCAACAGCTACATACTCACCGGTTGTAGAGTTTGCCACAATACTCTTCTTACCTTCGCCATGAAATCAACCTATCACGAAGGAACTGACATCCTCCAGTGGTTGACTTCCTATCAAGACTTGCCCAAAGATAGTCACTATCCGAGTAAGCAATCGATCAAAGAGAGAGTCTTTAGGATACCAAAGACCTAATTGAGCATGGCCTTCGAGATATCTAAAGATTCTTTAAGCGCATGTGTGAGAAAGCTTTGAGAGACTTGAAACCTTGCACATGCACACAACAAACATAATATCCGTGCGGAGGTTCAAATACATCAAAGATCCAATCATGGACCTGTAGAGATGTTGATCAACTTCTTCACCATCAGCATCTGGAAGTAATGGCTTGTTGTGCTCCATAGGAGTACTTGCAATCTTTGTATGTTCATAGCCAAACTTAACCAAAATCTCCTTAACATATTTATCCTGACTAATAAATATGCCATCTAACTTCTGCTTGACCTGTAACCCAAGAAAGAAGATGATTTCACCCATGGAACTCATCTGAAACCTATCATGCATCAATTTTTCAAACTTTCTGCACAAATCCTGCTTGGTTGAGCCAAAAATAATGTCATCAACATAAATCTGCACCAATAGGATATCATTCTTCACATTCTTGATGAATAGAGTCTGATCAATCTTCCCTATTCTAAAGCCATTGCCCAAAAGATACTTGGCTAAGGTTTCATACCAAGCTTTTGGGGCCTGATGTAGACCATAGAGTGCCTTTTGAACTTTGTAAACTTTGGAAAGTTGGAATCTTCAAAGCCATGAGGTTGACAGACATATACCTCCTCTTCAATCTTTCCATAAAGGAAAGCACTCTTCACATCCATCTAGTATACTGTGAAGTCTTTATATGATGCATAGGCCAGGAATAGTCGGATAGCTTCAATCCTGGCTACTGGAGCAAAGACCTCATCATAGTCAATTCCTTCCTGTTGTGTATACCCTTGAGCCACTAATCTAGCCTTGTTCCTTATTACCACACCCCTTTCATCCTTTTTGTTTCTAAAAACCCATTTGGTGCCAATTGCTCTCTTGCCATCTGGAAGATCCACCAGAACCCATACATTTTGAAGCTTGAACTGAAGAAGCTCCTCTTGCATTGCTTCTACCCAGGATTCATCTTCAAGAGCTTTGTAGACTTTCTTTGGTTCTTCTTGAGAAACAAAGCAGGCAAATAGACATGACTGTGAGGCACCATGATTTCTTTCTTCATAGATGGCACTGAAGAATCTAGTCTGACTATGCTGAACTTTAAATCGTGTAGCTCTTTCACCATTGACATCCCCAATGACATTTTCCAATGGATGATCCTGATTGATTCTTCTGTGTGATATAGCAGGAACAGCATAAGATGAAGCTATATTTGACAAATAAATCTCATCAGCTTCACCATGGGGATCAGGAACCTTTATTGGTGATGGAATGGAATGGGAACCATCAACTAAATTCGGCTCATCAAGATTACTAACTTGTGGCTTGTCAAGATAACCACATTTGTACTGATTACTTGAGGTTCTATCACTGTATCATCTTCATTTGTTACCTCTCCTTCAGTGGTCTTTAAAGGCTGATCATCTTCTTTGTTTGCCTCCCTCGAAGAAGTGCTTCCAAAAAACTATCTTTCCAAATGGGCAACAAGATACGTCATCTTCATCATCGAGAATGCCGCATCGAGGACCTTGCTTTTCTCCGCAACATTGTTAGAATCCACATAAAGCAGACACATAATTCATAGATTCTATTATCATGTCAATATCAAAAAGCCATTTTGGTCCTTGCCCCTCTTCACTAGGTTTATCCTCAAGAAACTCTATGTCGCGATTCTCTATCCTTCGGTTCTAGAGTTATAAACCCTAAAGGCTTTACTATTCAATGAGTAGCCAACCAGATATCCACTATCAGATTTTCCATTAAACTTACCTAACTGGTCAATGGTATTAAGAATAGATACATGACACCCAAAAGGTTTAAGAAAGTCAAGTGTGGGCTTTCTACCTACAAACAGCTCATAGGGAGTCTTGCCATGAGGCTTCACAATCAGTACTACTGTTCGAACATAACATAGCAAGATATTATTGCCTAAAATTTGTGGGTAGCTTGAATTTGCTAACATAGTCCTAGCAGCCTCAATCAATGTCCTATTTCTCCTTTCAGCAACCCCATTCTGCTGAGGAGTTCTAGCTAATCAGTATTCTCTTTTAATACCCTTAAGTTGTGTAACTCATTCATCACTTAACTTTGTACCATTATCACACCTAATGATTTTAACTTTCTTATCAGCTAGGTTTTCTACTGCAATTATGTATGTCTTAAGGATCTCACAGGTCTCATCCTTAGTGTTCATGAAGAAAACCCAAGTAAATATGCTAAAATCATCAGTCACAACCAAATAATACTTCTTAAAGTTCAGGCTACTAACATTAGTGGGGCCAAATAAGTCCATATGCAGCATGTGAAGTGGTTGGGTGATAGAGTTAAAAACCTTGGGCTTACAAGAGCTCTATCTGCCGCCTTCCCTGAGGCGTGCACTACAGTTCTGTTATTTTCAAATCTTTTTTTAAGGTAAACCTCTTACAAGGTTGTTTTTAGCTAAAAGATTTATAACCTTAAAGTTCACATGACCTAGCCTTTTATGCTATAACATAGATTCATCCAAAGAAGCTGTAGCAACTAAACATGTAAGATTATCTTTGGGCACTATGTTTTCATATTGACACCTGAAAGATTGCTTTTCCTAGGAAACTTAAGTAAAACCTGATCATCATTGGGCAACTTAAACTTAGGAGATAAAACCAAGCAATCAAGATTATCTGTGAACAAGAACAAAATTCTTCTTGTCACACATTTGTGACACACTGAACAAATTGTATTTGAGTTCTTTCACATAGTACACATCTTCAAAGTCCAAATTACCAGTCTTGATTGTGCCTTTACCAGTAATTCTTCCACCAATTCCACCTCTAAAAGAAACATATCCTCCATTCAAATCAGTGAAGTCTGAAAGGTAAGATAAATTTCCAGTCATGTGCCTGGAACCCCCACTGTCTGAATAACCAAGATCACCATTTTTATTGTTGGAATGTTCCTGCACACAAAATAATGGAAATTAGTTCCTTTTGGGGACCCAAGCCATTACTGACTTGGATGCCGCTCGTGCATCAATGTAGTTATATTTTTGAAGAGTAATCGATGCACTATTGGGTTAAGTGGCCTTTCTCACCCAACAAGCTGAGGGCTTAACAACATGACTCTTGTTTCCCACATCAGCATTCACCTTTGAACCATTATTTTTCATTTTAGGCTTATAAGTATTAACTTTTGGCCTATCAGTATTAACTTTTGGTACAAAGTATTAACCTTTTCTGTAAAAAACTTGATGCTCATCATAGGATTTGAAGGTTTGTCGCTTTAGTATTAAGGGCCTTGGTGAAGTAGATGGTGACTTTGAAAAGTTTCTTTTAGGTCTTTCACCAAATACTCGGTTGAGGTCTAGCGATGATAACCGGCTTTGAATTATTCAAAGGTTTTATGCAGTTTAAGAAGAACTACTCTTGGGGTCATGAAGGGTTGGGATCTGCATTTATCCTGCAGATGAGAAAAACTTCCACACACAAATCAAGACTTATTATACATGACAAATTCATCTCCTAGTTGCTCAGATTTTAACTAATTCCAATTTCCTTGATTACCTCTAGGAGTGGATGGCCTGTTTCTATATATCTCAGCATATTTTATAGGCTTCCTTCTTGGTTTATCAATAGGTCTTCTGAGTTTAGAGGCCTGTTCTTGCTTTAGTTCACTAGATTCTACATTTGCCTTTGTATTTTCAGATATAGACACCTCAGGTAAGGAGGTATCACTGGCACTTTCAAACACTTCCTCAGACTTTTCAGCAAACATACTTTTGATTATGGGGCCTGGGACAAATGTGTGTTCCTGAAATTCTTTTAATCCAGTGTGTGCAAGGTCTAAACCAGGTGGTGAAGGAATATCCCTGAATGGTGGTTGGGCATTGTTATAATTAAGTGGTGAAGACTTATACCCCATACCAGATTTGGCTTTACCAACAATAGCTTTTTCAAGATATTTGTCAACTCTTTCAGAGTTATAGTGATGTGTGTCTTGAAGTTGCTCAACACTTTATTCAATATTATCTTTGATTTGAGTGACTTTTTCTAATTCCTCTTTTAACACACTTATGGTAGTATTTTTAAAAGAGATTTCCCTATTAAGCACGATTGCATCATTATACAAAGACTCATTTTCCTTATAGTGCTTAACTTGTTTTTCTAAGACTGCTAAACCTCTCTTATGATTTACTAAATTATAGTTGGTTTCAACAAGTTCTTTAGACACATTATCAAACCTGTCTGTGGAAAACTAGAAGGGGGGGTTGAATAGTTTTGCCGATTTTAAATTAGTTTCAAAACTTTAGATTCGTTAATATGTGAGATCTTATGGATGTAGAGAAAGTATAGATCTAATGATAAAGCAAGTAAATAAAGTAAAGCGAAGGGAAAGAAAAGACACAACCGATGTATAGTGGTTCGGCTACAAGGACACCTTCCTTGCCCTACTCCACTCCCCGAGTCACCTACTCGAGAGTTCAAGCACTATGTCAACAAACTCCTTCACTGGGCGGAGAAGCCTTCACAACGTTGCTTACACTTTTTCCGGTACAAAGCTAGATACCGAGTCCGTAGCACGCTGGACCAAACCAACACGACTATTACACAACAAATATATGAAATATCTAATACAAGATCTTTGCTACGAAATCTTGGAGTGACAAATCAATAAAGGACCCCTTGCTTGGATGACTTGTAGAATGCTCGTGATCTCGCCTTAGAGAAGGACCTATATGAGGATCACAATAGAAAGAAAGAAGAACAACTCTCAAGATCAAGTGATCTATATGTTAGAAGAGAATGAGAGTGTTTGAGAGATTTAGTAAGAAGAGGGGTGAGTTAGAATGAAGAAATGGCTCTCTGTTTATAGGCAAAAATCTTCCACTGTTCCCCGGATCCCATGGATCCCTTCCACTTAGGATCCGTCTAGTGTAATCCAAGGGATCCGTGGAACGCTCCACTTTGCCCATGGGTTTTTTGGTTATGGGTCATGGGTTATGGGTTGGTCCATGGGTTTTCTTTAGATTCAATGTATCTAAGTATACATTGTATCTAGCCAACTTGGGTATGGGTTAAGATCCATGGGTTATGGTCCATGGGTTATGGTTTTTACCCATCCTAATAAACTATTACAACAAATGCTTAATTACTACATTTTTGTATTTAAATGGCTATATGTAAACGCTTTACAAAAATAACATGTATCCTTATAATTATATTTAAGATAACATTATATTTGTTATCAACAAAACACAAAGAGATCGCAAAATATTAATAAAGTTTTTACGGTTTATTTGTATTAACAATCTCCCCCTTTTTGTTGATGACAAAACATAATGTTATGATGAGTAAAACTTAAGAATAGATGTGAGTTTTGAAAGCCCCTAAGTTTTACTTCTTCTCCCCCTTTTTGTCGAAACAAAAAGTTAACCCTTGGAAGAAATAAACATAAAAGTGTGAAAAAATTAGTCCACGTATCGTTAACTCCCCCTTGACGGTAGCTCCCCCTAGTTTGGGGCGTCAAGTGAAGAAAAATTAAAAGGTTAGTAACATGCTTAAATATTCTTGTGATTGCCGAGAATCAAGATTGGGAGCGAAGGTATGTAAACAAGGCCTTGTAATAAAACAACAAATTGTAGTGGTATTGATGAGTGTCTAAATACTCATCATTTTTGTACCATTTAAACTGTAAAAACATCTGAAAACACTCAGAAATGCATCAAAATGATAAAAATATCACAAATAAGTGTTTTATGTGTTTTAAATGCAAAAATACCAAAATCAGATGAAAAACGTATCAAGTTTGTATAATTGGCAGTTTTAGTCCCCCAAGTTTCAAAAGTTGTCAAATCTAGTCCCCGGAATCCAAAAATATGGAGTTTTATCATTCAAGGTCCCCGAAATATTCTAAGTTGTCAAAAATGGTCCTTGAATGAATCTTTGGTCAAATGGCGTAAAAGGTCCCTCAACTTTACAAAAGTGTCAAAATAGTCCTTGGATATTTAAAAATGTAAAATAATCAAATATGGTCCTTGTACTATTAAAGTTTGTCAAGTTTGGTCCTTGTGATAACTTTGAATTGTTGACAGTTTGGTCCTCAAGTTTGCGTGAGAATTTACATATTTGGTCCTTGTATTAATAACAAACCAAACGGACCCTTTCTTTGTTATTAACCCAGCCAAAACAAAAGACCCTGCCAATTAACCACTGAACCCCCATTTTGACCCCTTCATATTAATATCAAAAGTCAAAAAGGTCAAACCCGCCAAACCACCACCATGTTCACCTGTCTCTCCCACCTCCCCTGCAAACCCAAAACCGTGGTGGTTTGTCCACCACCTCACCACTTCACCACCTGTTATACACTGCTTACCCACTCCCTCCACCTCCACATCCTTCCAAACCTCATTAATGCAATAAACCTGCTCAAACACCTTTTGGCGCCAAAAATGCCATGTGTACGATTCTGATGAATTATGAAGATTCAATGGTCAAGATAAGGTGGGATATGTTCAGAGATGTCGACAAAGTCGAAAATGATCATTATAAAGCAAAGAGAGGCAATGTGAAAAGATAACTAGTGTAATTTTAGTTTATCTTTGTCGTTTTAGTTAAAATTTAAATTCCAATGTAATTCTTAGCTTTCAAGTCTTGTTTTCCTTAAGTTCATTGTATTTTAGATCCTTTTCAATAATAAATTTCAGTGTTAAAGTCTTAATTTCAGTTTATGCAATTTCATGTTCAAAATCTCAAAAAGATCAAATGATGTTTGTAGCTGTTGTTAAGGACTCTAATAAGCCATATAAGCTCCTCTCGAAGCTTATTTAAGCTTTTAGAAACATTCAAAATCAGTTTAGAAGTCAAACTCAAAATTCACCAAAAATACAAGTAAATTAGTGAAAAAATAAAAAATCACAAGAAATGGTGATCAAAGCTGGAGCATGGTGAATATTGGATTGCCCTGGGTTAGAGGCTTAGTGGTAAGCCTATAGGAGTGGTCTTTTGATCTTGGTTATGTATTCTCAGTTCAACACCACTTGTAAGCTTTTTGCTCAATTTTTGTATTTCACTGTTTAAGTGTTCTTAAGTTTAAATCTCTGTGTCTTTATGTTAATTAGTTGTAGTTAAGTATAA
The DNA here is from genome assembly GCA_910596185.1 of Chrysanthemum makinoi. Taxonomy (NCBI): domain Eukaryota; kingdom Viridiplantae; phylum Streptophyta; class Magnoliopsida; order Asterales; family Asteraceae; genus Chrysanthemum; species Chrysanthemum makinoi. Next base: position 56,872,228 of record OU343223.1, on the reverse strand, counting down.
TTATACATTAAAAACAGTTGCTTGTTCTTTTTAATTTGTAGTTTATAAAATTTTTATTTTGACAGATAAATTAGCTTAAGTTTAATTTCTTAGTTGTATGTTGTTATTGCTGTTGTTTAGTGTCTATTTAGTCTTAGTAAGTGATAATATTAAGTCAATCGCATTACATGGTCTCAATCTTTAAAATCACTTGAAAATTTTCAAATCAGCTTTAGTTAAGACTGTTTGGATTTGCTGAGTTATTAGTGTTGGAGGTTGTTTGAGTGGTTGCCTGTTATTGTTTCATGTCACATTAGGTCTTAGAAACTCATTTCCACAAGAAAAACCAGTTCTCATTTGTGAAAAAGTCAAAATTAGCTTTTGATCAAATCTTGTGTTAATCGTTGATTTTCATGATCCATGATCATGATTTTGTGTTCATAAGTTGTTAATATTGCTCAAATCAGTCTTAGTTCACCTTAATACATCACAATCAGTGATTAGAATCAACTTAAAGTTCATATAAGTCAACCTTAGTGTTTTTCTTAAAAGTCAAATTTTCAATTTGGTCGTTTTTGAATAAAATAGATAATTTCAGTGTGTGTTTAATATTGAGATTTAGCTTATAAGCTTTTGGGATATTAAAGTTTAGCTGCTTAACTTAATTAGAAAAATATTAGTTCACTTTTAATCAGCTTATTCATAGCTTATTTTCTAGCTTCTTTGAGCACTTGTCCGAAATGATGTTCTCAGTGCAGTTTAACTAGCATATTTCACAAGCTCATAAAAAGCTTAATGGTAAACCATAGCTTGTGAAATTTGGTTCTTTGGAAAGCTAACCTAGCTGTCTTGAAGATCCAAGCTTAATTTTCCATTTTGTAGCTTATTTTCTAGGGCTGCTTATAGCTTTTACTTTGTCCCATTTTCTTGTATACACTGAATACCCAGTGCTAACAAGCTTTTTCATAAGCTCACCACAAGCTCATTAGTGAACCCCAGTGTTTGATCTTGGACTTTTTGGAAAGCTTACCAACCCAGCTTGTTGACTCAGTTTTAATTTTGAGCTTTTAAGCTTATTTGATAAGCTAAAATTGGTTGAGAAAGTGGCTTCAGACCTGTTTGGATATTAGGATTTGCATAAAGTGCTTATTTGCTTATTTCCATCTTTTCAGTGTGCTTATTTGTGTCTTTTAGCTTAATACAAGTAGTTTTAGCTTGTTTACATCTTAATCTATCTTTGGTTTCAGCTTTGAAGCTTGTTTGAGCTTAAAACACCAAAATAAGCTCATAAGCCCACTGTTGAGTTTTTAAACTTCTAAACTGCTTATTTTTTATTAAATGTGCTTTTTCAGTTGTTAAATTAGCTTATCATCAGTTATTTAGCTTATTTCAGTTTCCTTTTGCTTATTTTCTAGCTTATTAGTCATTTAGCTTAAATACTTGTGCTTATTCCTTTTCTTGTTCAATCTTGGAATAATAAGCTTAAACTGAGCTTATTAGTGGTTTTAGAAAGTTGTAGTTTTATAAATTGCTTATTATCATTAGTTTAATAAATTTGTAAAAGAAAAATCCAAAAATAAAATAAAAGCAAAAGGAGTTGCTGGGATTCAACTCGGCACCCGCTCACCACACACACACCATACCAACTGCCCTTGGGACTTTGACTGGTTGTATCTTGCAATACTTAATATATAACCCTTGTTTTCATTTTTAGCTTATACGAGTTTTTAGCTTATTTTCAGCTTATTACGATAAGTTGTTACACCTTTTATATTTTTCTTAGCTTTGTATTAGTATAAAATATTTTACAAAAAAGTTTCAGATTTTTCTTAATAGTTTTAGTATTTTTAATCATTTAATTAGTGTAAAATAGTATTTAATTCATAATAAAAATATAAAAGTCTAAAAAATATAAATCTTTTTTCTAAAATTTTCTTTTGTCATATAGTAAGTAAGAAAATTGTTTTTACACTCATAGGACTTTTATTTCAAAAATTTTACGTTTTTACTTGCGCACTCGCGTAATTTTTATACTTAACGTACGTTTTCATTTTAGGTCACGTTTTTAGATAATTTAAGTTTACGTTTTAGTTAAAATAGTTTATTTAAGTTATTTTGTTTTATAAAATCAGAAAACATCATTGTAAAAATAGTGATAGCGTTTATTTAATATTTTTTATCTTTTTAATTTTCTTTAATTTGCATTTAAGCCCCTGTAATTTACAAACTTTTCTTTAGGTATAATTATCCATCACAATCCTTACTGATCACTATCCTTAGTGATTATTCGACACCTGAAAGTGTTCAAACACCATTCATCCTCCGTGGGACTTAACGACCCAGGAATCCACTATATTCCTCTGATCTTAATTGAATTGCTTCGAGCTGTTTAAGTTTATTACGGCTGACCATTCACAAGTGGTTAGCTTGTGTGATTAAACTTGACTGTTCAGGAGCCAATCAAATTTTGGCGCCGCCGCCGGAGGCTGTAAGCGTGTTTTAAGCATTCTCGCACTGCATTTGCATATATACCACCTTGTAAACAGTTTTTTATGTAAAGTTATCAAATTATCAAAAAGTTCATTAACACTTTTCCTAAAGTGTTAACAACACCAAACAAAATATAAAACAACAAAACAATCGTAACGTTTTCTAGCTTGTGTTTCCTTTAAGGTGATTCTTAAAGAGATACGATTTGGTTAAACGAAACGATACCAAAAATATTTTCCAAAAGTTTTAAACCCTTTGCACAAATCATTACCTACGTCTTTTTAGTGGTACTTAATAAATACATAAAAATCAACCACCGCAAATCAAGGCAGTACACCTACCAACTGGGGGTGTGACCATAATAGGTTCCCGAACAAAAGATTAAAACTTGCCTTTGTGTCCTTGTGATTTGGTGTACCTTTTTCAAAGAAGCCATTTCATTTGTGATAATTGGTTAAGTTCACTTGTCGTTTTGCCTCGCATTTGTTTTGAAAATTGATTTTTAAACTTAGTGCATGCGCACTCGTTCCTCTAGTTCTACAAGTCCACTTTCTGAGCTTGCAAATATTCCTCGTAGACGTAGAGGGCGTTCGCTCCTTCAGCGGATGAGGAACGTCTACCACCACCACCCCCTGTCGAAATGGCAGAAGACAAGCCAATGAATGAGCTTCTCCAAGCACCCATCGAGGGTTACGGAGATGCCATTATTGTCCCAGCCATTGTGGCTGATACCTTTGAGCTCAAAACTGGGTTGCTTAATCTGGTAACCCAAAGCCAATTTTATGGTTTTGAGCGGGATGATCCTCATGCACACATTCGATGGTTTAACAAGATTGCATCTACCATCAAATACAAGAATGTCCCACATGAAGCAATTAAGCTTCTTCTGTTCCCATTTTCTCTAGAGGGACAAGCCCGGAATTGGCTTGAGAAACAACCCCCTCGTTCCATTGAGACATGGGAAGATCTAGTCACCAAGTTTGTTAACGAATTCTATCCTCCATCCCGAACTACAAGTCTTAAGAATGAGATAATGAAATTTTCTCAAAGATTTGATGAATCATTCAGGGAGGCATGGGATCGTTACAAAGAGTTGCTCCGCAAGTGTCCGCATCATGGTTTTACCGAGTTAATGCAAATGGATACTTTCTACAATGGTCTGAGACAAGCTGACCAAGACTCTTCTAAATGCCTCCGCAGGAGGTAATTTCCTGAGCAAGACCACAAAAGAAGCCTTGCAAATCATAGAAAACAAGTCCAGGTCCGCCTTTTCCGAACAAAGACATATCAATCTCAGTCTAATGCTGGACCTTCTACTTCATCTCCTGTGAGTACATCTAGCACCGATGCTAAGATTGACAAACTCACAGATATTGTTCAGGCTTTGGTTCTTGCTAACCAAAAGAAAGTAACCTTCACACAGACACCAACACCTGGTGAGGTGAAGAAAGTTGAAGTTTGTGTTACTTGTGGTGGCCCTCATGCATACTACAACTGTACTTCCACCGATGGTAGTCCGTTTGAAGCCAATGCTATAGCCGGTACTTCACATCGAGGAGGTAATCAATACCGTCCTCAAAATGAACCACACTATCGTGCTAACACTAATCGTGCACCACCCGGTTTTAACCAGAATCCTAACCGGAATCGAAACCAACCAAGAATGAACCAAGGTTATCAAAACCAAGGCAATTTCTATCCCGGACCAAATCAAGGTTTCCAACATCAAGGGAACCTTAATCAAAACAATTTCAATCGAGGGAATCAATTTCATGGGAATATGAATCCTAATCAAGGAAATTTTCAAAATCAAGGCCCTAATCCCAACATTAGAGGCCAGAATTTTCCTAATCAAACTCAAGCCATTGTTCCAACTGGACCATCATCGATGAGCTATTGAAGCAATTCATGAAATCCCAAGATGAAATGAACAGGTTGTTGGTCAGTCGATCGCTGATCTAAAAAAGTCTTTAAATGATCAACCCTCGGGCTCAGGAAAACTTCCGAGCAACACGATCGCTAACCCGAGGGCGATGCAAAGGCGATCACAACCAGAAGTGGTGTTTCATATGATGGACATGCTATTCCTACTACCTCTTCTTCTTCTCTCCCTAAGGTAGTAGAAAGTGAACCTAAGACACACAATGGACCTTCGACTCCAATGCCTCCTCCACTAGGAGCAATGAGTCAAGTTACCAAGGATACAACGGACAAGGTGCATTTTTCAAGCCCAAGAAGTACCGCACACGTTCCACCTTCGGTAGTCCAACCTCAAGTTGTCCAAAAACCCAAATCAAATCCAGGAGTTGTTTTTGAACCTCCTGTAGCTACCGTTGAGAAACATAAATCCAAATCTTCTATTCCTTACCCATCACGTTTGAATGAGCAAAAGCTCGCGAAAAAAGCAGTCATCAAATGGACAATTTTTTTCAAATTTTCCAAGAGCTACATTTTGACATAAGCTTTGCGGATGCTATCATGCCGATGCCCAAGTTTGCATCAACTCTCAAACACATGTTAAGCAACAAGGAAAAGCTGTTTGAGATGGCAAAAACTCCTCTGAACGAGAACCGCCGCCAGTTATCCTGAAGAAGCTTCCAGAAAAGCTTGGAGATCCTGGAAAATTTCTCTTACCTTGTGTATTTCCAGGAATGGTTGAATGCTTTGCCTTAGCAGATCTTGGTGCAAGCATCAACTGATGCCTTATTCAAGATGGAAGAAACTTTCTTCCGAACTTACTCCTACATACATGACTCTCGAGCTTGCAGATCGTACAATATCCCGTCCACTTGGCATTGCCGAGGACGTATTCGTGAAAGTAGGAAAGTTCCATTTTCCAGCTGACTTTGTGGTTGTAGATTTCGATGCTGATCAACGGGTTCCTCTCATTGTTGGTCGAGGATTCCTGAGAACGGGCCGTGCTCTCATTGATGTATTTGAGCAAGAAATCACATTACGTGTTAGTAATGAAGTGCACCTTTAACCTTGATCAAACTTTGAGGTACTCCGCAAACTATGATTGAAGTCGGTTAACCGAATAGATATCATTGATGTTGCTTCTGAAGAGTACTCTCAAGAAATTCTTGGTTATTCTCATAATTCTGTGAGTGGGAATCCCACCACATCTTCTCAACCTATCATAGCCAATTCTACTCCTTCTATCACTCCTTTTGAAGGAAGAGACTTCATCTTGGAAGAGATTGAAGCATACTTGGCTAGTGATTCTGCTCCATGGGAAATTGATCACGCTCCAATTGACATTGAAGGGGATATACTTCTCATTGAGAAGTTGCTTAATGATGATCCATCATCAACCCCTCACACTAGTGATTCAATTCCAGATGAGATTAATCTGGAGGGAGATATTCTTCTTGAGAAGTTGTTAAATCAGGACACTTCTCCTCCTCTCCCTCCCGTCGAGCTTCATAACAAGGAAGTCAAGTCAGTTGAGAAAATTGAAGAATTTCCTGAAGTCGAACTCAAAGACTTACCACCTCATCTCGAGTATGCATTTCTTGAGGGTGATGATAAATTACCCGTCATTATTGCTCGAGATTTGAGTAAAGATGAAAAGACTGCTCTCATAAAGGTCTTGAAGTCACACAAGCAAGCAATTGCTTGGAAACTCTCCGACATTAAGGGTATCAACCCTGAATTTTGTACTCACAAAATCTTGATGGAGGATGACTTCAAACCAGCAGTTCAACATCAGAGAAGGGTGAATCCTAAAATCCATGATGTTATCAAACAGGAGGTTATCAAACTTCTTGATGCAGGATTGATTTACCCAATCTCAGATAGTCCTTGGGTTAGCCCAATTCATTGTGTTCCTAAAAAGGGTGGCATAACTGTTGTCACAAATGAAGAAAACGAGTTAATTCCAACTCGATTGGTTACGGGATGGCGTGTTTGCATTGACTATCGTAAGTCGAATGACGCCACCCGTAAAGACCATTTTCCTCTACCCTTTATGGACCAAATGCTTGAGAGATTAGCAGGGAACGAATACTATTGTTTCCTTGATGGTTTCTCGGGTTATTTTCAGATCCCCATTGATCCAAAGGATCAAGAAAAGACCACATTCACCTGCCCATACGGAACTTTTGCCTACGCATGCCTTTGGCCTATGTAATGCTCCCCGCACGCCCAACGATGTATGATTACAATTTTCCACGACATGATCGGGGAAACAATGGAGGTGTTTATGGATGACTTCTCGGTCATTGGGGATTCATTTCAAACATGTCTCTCCCATTTAGAAAAAATGCTTCAAAGGTGTGAAGACACCAATCTTTGTCTAAATGGGGAGAAAAGCCACTTTATGGTCAAAGAAGGCATAGTCCTTGGCCATAAGATTTCAAAAAACGGGATTGAGGTTGATAGAGCAAAAGTCGATGTTATTGCTAAATTACCTCATCCTACTACCGTCAAAGGTATTAGGAGTTTTCTAGGTCATGCCGGTTTCTATCGCAGATTCATACAAGATTTTTCTAAAATCGCCCGGCCTATGACCCATCTTCTTGAAAAAGATGCTCCTTTTATCTTCTCACCTGAGTGCATCAAAGCTTTTGAAACATTAAAGAAAAAGCTTACTAAAGCACCCATTCTCGTTGCTCCCGAATGGGATTTACCCTTTGAGCTCATGTGCGATGCAAGTGATTTTGCTATCGGTGCAGTCCTAGGGCAACGTAGAGCTAAGCATTTTCAGCCTATCCACTACGCAAGTAAGACTATGACTGAAGCTCAAACCCATTACACCACCACAGAAAAAGAGCTACTAGCCGTGGTGTATGCATTTGAGAAGTTTCGGCCATACTTAATCTTGACCAAATGCGTGTTGTATACGGATCACTCGGCTCTCAAATATCTCTTTGCAAAACAAGATGCAAAACCGAGATTGCTCCGTTGGATTCTCCTCCTGCAAGAATTTGATATCATTATACGTGATAAAAAGGAGCTGAGAATCTAGCTGCTGATCATCTGTCCAGATTAGAAAACCCTCACCAAGATGTTTTCGAGAAAAAGGAAATAAATGAAACATTTCCTCTCGAGACACTCAATGCAGTTTCTTTTCGTGGAAACTCTACTACCCCATGGTTTGCTGACTTCGCAAATTACCATGCGGGTAACTTCATAGTGAAAGGGATGTCGACCCAACAGAAGAACAAATTCTTCAAGGATGTTAAACATTACTTCTGGGACGACCCCTACTTATTCAAAATTTGCGCGGATCAAGTCATCAGGCGATGTGTGTGGTCGGAAGCCAATGACATTCTTAAGGCTTGCCATTCTGGACCTACTGGGGACATCATAGCCCCAACTACACTGCCAAGAAGGTGTTTGATTCTGGGTTTTATTGGCCCACAATTTATAAGGATGCCCACGATTTTGTCAAAACATGTGACGCTTGTCAACGTCACGGAAATATCTCTCAAAGAAATAAAATGCCGCAAAACACCATTCAAGTGTGTGAGATATTTGACATCTGGGGCATTGACTTTATGGGACCATTTCCATCTTCTCGAGGAAACAAATACATACTCGTGGCTGTTGACTATTTGTCAAAATGGGTTGAAGCAAAAGCCTTACCTACCAATGATGCCCGAGTTGTTGTGAAATTTTTGAAATCTCTTTTTGCTAGGTTTGGAACTCTGAGAGCTATAATCAGTGATCGTGGTACACATTTTTGCAATGACCAATTTGAAAAACTCATGCAAAAGTATGGTGTAACCCATCGTCGCTCTACTGCATACCACCCCCAAACAAGTGGGCAGGTGGAAGTTTCCAACCGTGGTATTAAAAGAATTCTTGAAAGGACAGTAGGCGAAAATCGTGCATCCTGGTCGGATAAACTGGATGACGCACTCGGGGCCTTCCGTACAGCTTATAAAACACCCATCGGGTGTACTCCATACAAGCTAGTGTACGGAAAGGCATGTCATCTTCCGATTGAGCTTGAGCACAAGGCATACTGGGCCTTGAAACATACAAACTTCGATATTCAGACCGGTGATCATAGAAAAGTTCAAATGAATGAATTAAATGAACTATGTGATCAAGCATACGAGAACTCTTTGATCTACAAACAAAAGACAAAGAAGATTCATGACTCAAAAATCAAGAACCGCGTTTTCAACGTTGGTGATCGAGTCCTTCTTTTCAATTCAAGATTGAAGATATTCTCGGGAAAGCTCAAGTCCCGTTGGTCTGGTCCATTTACTATTGCTAAGGTTTATCCTTATGGTACCATTGAGTTATCTCAACCCGATGGTCCTAATTTTAAAGTGAATGATCATCGATTAAAGCACTACTTTGGAGAGGACATTCCACCCATGGTTGTCCCGGATCTACAAACTTTTCCCATGAACCAATGAATGCGGGGATCGAGTCAAGCTAATGACTCGGGAATCAAAAATAATAGCACACACCATATGGGTTTTCACCCATATTTCTGACTTCTTTCTACTTTCTACCACCCTAGTGTGGGGGAGTTGCCCCCCGCTGTTGTATATAAGTACTCTTCAATATAAAAAAAAAAAAAAAAAAAAAATGTGTATATATCAAAAATAAAATAATGGCCGTAGTATTTCCCTTTTATGTTCTATGTTTCGGCATAACCGCCGGTACTTTGAATATTGAGGGCAATATTCATTTCTAAGTGTGGGGGGGGGGGATTCTCACGAATTTTATCATGTATTTATTCTACCCAATTCCCCCGTTTTTGGCCAAAATTTTTTTTTTGGAATAAGTGTTTTACACTTACTCAGCAAATGGTAATCAGTCCGCCATGCTAACCCACATAAGGATTGGCTAATCCAGGAGCAAATGGCTCTTGGTAAAGATATCTCAAATCCGTTAATGGCTTGCAATTTTCCCAAAATTGTATGGTGTTCAGCTCACCATATCTTTAATTAGTGAAAAGTTGGCTAGCCCGCAAGTTTATGGCTTGTGGTAAAGGCAGTTGGAAAGCCATAATTGGTAATCGACTCACCAAAGATAATATTGATAATTTATCTAAGAGTTGGCTAGTCCAGAAGCAAACGGATTCTAGTAAAGACAAATCAAAACCGTTGAAAGCTGGTGATTTGCTCAAAATCATTTGGTTATCATTGTGCCAAGGTTCTTACTTGAACTGAAACAATTGGCTACTCCAGAAGTAATGGCTTTTGGTAAAGAGTTCTTTAAAATCCATTAAAGTCTCAAAACATTGCTAGGGACTAGCAATATCTTAGTGTGGGGGATTGATGAGTGTCTAAATACTCATCATTTTTGTACCATCTAGACTGCAAAAATATCTGAAAACACTCAGAAATGCATCAAAATGATAAAAATATCACAAATAAGTGTTTTATGTGTTTCAAATGCAAAAATACCAAAATCAGATGAAAAACGTATCAAGTTTGCATAATTGGCAGTTTTAGTCCCCCAAGTTTCAAAAGTTGTCAAATCTAGTCCCTGGAATCCAAAAATATGGAGTTTTATCATTCAAGGTCCCTGAAATATTCTAAGTTGTCAAAAATGGTCCTTGAATGAATCTTTGGTCAAATGGCAGAAAAGGTCCCTCAACTTTACAAAAGTGTCAAAAATAGTCCTTGGATATTTTAAAAATGTAAAATAATCAAATATGGTCCTTGTACTATTAAAGTTTGTCAAGTTTGGTCCTTGTGATAACTTTGGATTGTTGACAGGTTTGGTCCCTCAAGTTTGCAGAATTTACATATTTGGTCCTTGTATTAATAACAAACCAAACGGACCCTTTCTTTGTTATTAACCCAGCCAAAACAAAAGACCCCTGCCAATTAACCCTGTGAACCCCCCATTTTGACCCCCCTTCATATTAATATCAAAAAGTCAAAAAAGGTCAAACCCGCCAAACCACCACCACTGTTCACCTGTCTCTCCCACCTCTGCAAACCCAAAACCAGGGTGGTTTGTCCACCACCTCACCACTTCACCACCTGTTATACACCTGTTTACCCACTCCCCTCCACCTCCACATCCTCCCAAACCTCATTAATGCAATAAACCTGCTCAAACACCTTTTGGCGCCAAAAATGCCATGTGTACGATTCTGATGAATTATGAAGATTCAATGGTCAAGATAAGGTGGGATATGTTCAGAGATGTCGACAAAGCTGAAAATGATCATTATAAAGCAAAGAGAGGCAATGTGAAAAGATAACTAGTGTAATTTTAGTTTATCTTTGTCGTTTTAGTTAAAATTTAAATTCCAGTGTAATTCTTAGCTTTCAAGTACTGTTTTCCTTAAGTTCAGTGTAATTTAGATCCTTTTCAATAATAAATTTCAGTGTTAAAGTCTTAATTTCAGTTTATGCAATTTCATGTTCAAAATCTCAAAAAGATCAAATGATGTTTGTAGCTGTTGTTAAGGACTGAATAAGCCATATAAGCTCCTCAGAAAGCTTATTTAAGCTTTTAGAAACATTTAAAATCAGTTTAGAAGTCAAACTCAAAATTCACCAAAAATACAAATAAATTATAAAAAAAATAAAAAATCACAAGAAATGGTGATCAAAGCTGGAGCATGGTGAATATTGGATTGCCCTGGGTTAGAGGCTTAGTGGTAAGCCTATAGGAGTGGTCTTTTGATCTTGGTTATGTATTCTCAGTTCAACACCACTTGTAAGCTTTTTGCTCAATTTTTGTATTTCACTGTTTAAGTGTTCTTAAGTTTAAATCTCTGTGTCTTTATGTTAATTAGTTGTAGTTAAGTATAATTATACATTAAAAACAGTTGCTTGTTCTTTTTAATTTGTAGTTTATAAAATTTTTATTTTGACAGTTAAATTAGCTTAAGTTTAATTTCTTAGTTGTATGTTGTTATTGCTGTTGTTTAGTGTCTATTTAGTCTTAGTAAGTGATAATATTAAGTCTGAATCGTTACATGGTCTCAATCTTTAAAATCACTTGAAAATTTTCAAATCAGTTTAGTTAAGTACTGTTTGGATTTGCTGAGTTATTAGTGTTGGAGGTTGTTTGAGTGGTTGCCTGTTATTGTTTCATGTCACATTAGGTCTTAGAAACTCATTTCAACAAGAAAAACCAGTTCTCATTTGTGAAAAAGTCAAAATTAGCTTTTGATCAAATTTTGTGTTAACTGTTGGATCTTCATGATCCATGATCATGATTTTGTGTTCATAAGTTGTTAATATTGCTCAAATCAGTCTTAGTTCACCTTAATACATCACAATCAGTGATTAGAATCAACTTAAAGTTCATATAAGTCAACCTTAGTGTTTTTCTTAAAAAGTCAAAATTTTCAATTTGGTCGTTTTTGAATAAAATAGATAATTTCAATGTGTGTTTAATATTGAGATTTAGCTTATAAGCTTTTGGGATATTAAAGTTTAGCTGCTTAACTTAATTAGAAAAATATTAGTTCACTTTTAATCAGCTTATTCATAGCTTATTTTCTAGCTTCTTTTGAGCACCTTGTCTGAAATGATGTTCTGTGCACAGTTTAACTAGCATATTTCACAAGCTCATAAAAAGCTTAATGGTAAACCATAGCTTGTGAAATTTGGTTCTTTGGAAAGCTAACCTAGCTGTCTTGAAGATCCAAGCTTAATTTTCCATTTTGTAGCTTATTTTCTAGGGCTGCTTATAGCTTTTACTTTGTCCCATTTTCTTGTATACACTGAATACCCAGTGCTAACAAGCTTTTTCATAAGCTCACCACAAGCTCATTAGTGAACCCCAGTGTTTGATCTTGGACTTTTTGGAAAGCTTACCAACCCAGCTTGTTGACTCAGTTTTAATTTTGAGCTTTTAAGCTTATTTGATAAGCTAAAATTGGTTGAGAAAGTGGCTTCGACTGTTGGATATTAGGATTTGCATAAAGTGCTTATTTGCTTATTTCGAGCTTTTCAGTGTGCTTATTTGTGTCTTTTAGCTTAATACAAGTAGTTTTAGCTTGTTTACATCTTAATCTATCTTTGGTTTCAGCTTTGAAGCTTGTTTGAGCTTAAAACACCAAAATAAGCTCATAAGCCCACTGTTGAGTTTTTAAACTTCTAAACTGCTTATTTTTTATTAAATGTGCTTTTTCAGTTGTTAAATTAGCCTATCATCAGTTATTTAGCTTATTTCAATTTCATTTTGCTTATTGAATAGCTTATTGGCCATTTGGCTTAAATCTTGTGCTTATTCCTTTTCTTGTTCAACTGTTGAAATAATAAGCTTAAACTGAGCTTATTAGTGGTTTTTAGAAAAAGTTGTAGTTTTATAAATTGCTTATTATCATTAGTTTAATAAATTTGTAAAAGAAAAATCCAAAAATAAAATAAAAAGCAAAAAGGGAGTTGTTGGGATTCGAACTCTGGCCACCCAGCTCACCACACACACACCATACCAACTGCCCTTGGGACTTTGACTGGTTGTATCTTGCAATACTTAATATATAACCCTTGTTTTCATTTTTAGCTTATACGAGTTTTTTAGCTTATTTTCAGCTTATTACAATAAGTTGTTACACCTTTTATATTTTTCTTAGCTTTGTATTAGTATAAAATATTTTACAAAAAAGTTTCAGATTTTTCTTAATAGTTTTAGTATTTTTAATCATTTAATTAGTGTAAAATAGTATTTAATTCATAATAAAAAATATAAAAGTCTAAAAAATATAAATCTTTTTTCTAAAATTTTCTTTTGTCATATAGTAAGTAAAAAAATTGTTTTTACACTCATAGGACTTTTATTTCAAAAAGTTTACGTTTTTACTTGCGCACTCGCGTAATTTTTATACTTAACGTACGTTTTCATTTTAGGTCACGTTTTTAGATAATTTAAGTTTACGTTTTAGTTAAAATAGTTTATTTAAGTTATTTTGTTTTATAAAATCAGAAAAACATCATTGTAAAAATAGTGATAGCGTTTATTTAATATATTTTAGCTTTTTAATTTTCTTTAATTTGCATTTAAGCCCCTGTAATTTACAAACTTTCTCTTTAGGTGTAATTATCAATCACAATCCTTACTGATCACTATCCTTAGTGATTATTCGACACCTGAAAGTGTTCAAACACCATTCAGTCTCCGTGGGACTTAACGACCCAGGAATCCACTATATTCCTCTGATCTTAATTGAATTGCTTCTGAAGCTGTTTTAAGTTTTTTTTACGGTTGACCATTCACAAGTGGTTAGCTTGTGTGATTAAACTTGACTGTTCAGGAGCCAATCAGGTATTCATGCCACTTACAAGCATGTAAAAATAAGAACAAGACTTGTTCTTGAAAATGAATTCAAAAGAAAAAGTACTAAAAATATAAAATAGTAGTAGTGATTCCTTCCATGCTTGCATAAGGTTATGGATGGAGGTTTGAATGAGTAATGGTATTGATGCGATCAAGGATGAGGTTGAGTATGAATCGCATTTCTTCCCTAACTTCTATTGCAATTTCCCTAGTGGATTGGCAATGTTCACAATATAAGTGATGTGGGTAATGAGTACGGAAATCTTCCGGATTATTTTGATTTATGAGTTACGGAAGTTGTGGTGGAAAAATAGGAAAATACGGATCAAAGTCCAGAATGATTGGAAGTGGTGGTGGAAAAGAACCTAGATGTTCTTGTAGTTTAATGGGAGCTAAAGGTGGTGATGTTTCAAGAACATTGAATATTGTGTTTGGAGAAGTTGGAGGTGTCAAAAATGCTAATTCTTTTTGCTTTGGTTGTGGAGATCTTGTTGGAGTCGTAAGGAGTTCCAAAAGAGTGATTTTAGGTGGTGAATGATTTGGTGACTCGTTGGTGATGAGGGATGTGCAATAATGGAAGCATCTTGTGGTGAGTTAGTTGATGGTGATGAGCCATATGATGGTTTTCCTAAGCAACAAGATCGGATGTTAATCCGTGCGGATATCCTAGAGTTTGATTTTGGTATTTTGGAAGGTGGAAGTACAAAGGTTTGAGTTTCATGGATGTGATTGTTTGTACTAGGTGATTAATCTAAAGGGTTTGTGGATGACATGGTGTATTGTGTTTGTGAGGATGAGATGGATTATGCAAGCACTTGCGGAGTTCTATATATAGAAAAACAAAGCATTGTAATGAATGCTTGACCCAAAATGTGGATTAAAATCTAATGATTAGATATGAATTTAAGGCATGTGATCATGAGAACACAAGCATTAAAGAGCATACTCCCAAACATAAAACAAATGTGGATTTTTCATCCAAAGTGAGAAAAATAGAAGGTAAAAACAGCTTCTGTCTCACGGATCCCACGGATCCTTCCCTTGAGGGATCCGTCCAACATGAAGGCTGGGATCCGCGGGTCTGGTGATTCAGGCAGCACAAAATTTTCCTTTTTGGAAACATTTTTGCCTAGTGTGTGTTCCTATATGCAAACTATTTGGAGTTACGGTTATCTCGACCCCTAAAAAAGAAAAGGAAAAATAAACTAGAAGTAGAAAAGCATCCTATTGAGATAAACCGAAAACACATATTTAGTACATAAGTACATAATTTAGTGTTATCAATGCTCCTAATTCATTGTTGCTTAAATGAATGTACCCGAAAACACATATTAGTTATGTGTCCCCTTTAGCATTCAAAAGACATGAGATATAATGAAAACGGGTTTTTACTTTGTATTAATAATGAAAAAGCGATTTGTCCTAGACGTAAGAAATTGCTTTTGTGAAATTGATACGGGAAGGTATCATCCTTTTAGAAAACATTTTGAAAAGAGGTTTTCTTTGAAAATGTGTATGTAGTTATGTGTTTGTAGCTTGTAAGAAAAAAATAAGAAAGCTATAAGTGAAAAACTTATCTTGGGTTTTGAAAATTCCCGTATCGTTTGTGAGTTGTGTGTGAAATAGAAATCCTAGACTCAGAAAGAAGAAGGCTATTGTTTACATACCTTGTAGAGTCAAATAAGTTACGACGTTTGTTCCATTAGACCAAGACCAAGACGAAGTAGGTTGAATTGTTCTCGCTTCAACGGTTTGGTGAGGACGTCGGCTATGTTGTCTTCGGATGCTACCTTCTCAATAGAGATGTTCCCCTTTTAAACATTGTCTCTTAGGAAGTGATGACGAATCTCTATATGCTTTGTGCGAGAATGCAATACCGGATTCTTGCTTAAGTCGATGGCACCTTTGTTGTCACATAGGATGGCTATGTCGCTTAGATAAATGTCGTAGTCGACTAACGCTTGTTTCATGTGCTTGTTGGCATGCTTTGCCTGCGGAGACGTACTCGGCTTCGGTTGTTGATATTGCTAGTGCCGTTTGTTTCTTAAAAAACCAAGATGTTAAACAACATCCCATGAAAGTACATACCCCACTTGTACTTTTTCTATCAACGTAATCACCTGCATGGTCAGAATCTGCATATACAATTGTTTATACTCCCGTGCCCTTAGGATACCATAATCCTAATTGTGTTGTACCCTTAATGTATCTAAATATCCTTTTACGGCTTCTAGGTGTGATGTTTTAGGGTCTTCTTGAAACCTAGCACATAAGCAAACACTAAACATGATATCCGCCCTACTTGCCGTGAGGTAGAGAAGACTACCTATCATGCCACGATATTTAGTATTATCTACGGATTCGCTGTCTTCATCTTTTGTGAGTTTGGTGTCGGATGACATTGGTGTCCTAATTGGTTTCGACTCTTCTAGACCGAATTTCTTTAACATCTCCTTTATGTATTTAGATTGATTAAAGAAGATACCATCTTCTACTTGTTTGATTTGTAGACCAAGAAAGAAACTAAGTTCTCCCATCATACTCATCTCGAACTCGTCATGCATGATTTTAGAGAAATCATCACACATGTCTCATCTACATATATTTGCACTATGATTATATGTGACTCTCTTTTCTTAGTAAAAAGTGTGTTGTCAACTAACCCCATGGTATAGTTGTGTTTAATTAAAAATGACTTGAGTCTATCATACCAATCTTTTGGAGCTTGTTTAAGACCGTAAAGGGCTTTCTTTAATTTATACACATGTTTGAGTTTTTCAAAATCGATGAAGTCAGGAGGTTGAGCTACATATACTTCTTCATTAATGAAACCATTTAGAAAAGCGCTTTTGACATCCATTTGATAAAGCTTTAGATCATTAGCACAAGCATACGCAAGAAATTTCTTATAGACTATAATCTAGCCACGGGGGCATAGATCTCATCAAAGTCTATTCCTTCTTGTTGGTTATACCCTTGGGCAACGAGTCTAGCCTTGTTCCTAGACACTACTCCGTTTGCATCTAATTTGTTTTTATAAACCCATTTGGTTCCTATTATGGTTTGATTACTAGGTGGAGGGACAAGTGTCTAAACATCATTAGAAACAAATTGATTTAGTTCTTCTTACATAGCCATTACCCAACTCTCATCTTTTATGGCTTCTTGTGTATTCTTAGGTTCTAAGGTTGAAACGAAACAAAACAAGCTACTTTGGTTTTGAACTTGAGACCTTAATGTTCGTTCGTTTAGCTTTCCTATGACTTTATCTACGGGGTGATCTTTGGACTCTTTAATGTTTATTATTTCATCATTTAAAGGTTCTTGTTCTTCATTTATCTTTTTCTTTATTACTATAGCTTCACTTTTTATAATCTCGTCATCGACAAGAGGTGAAGAGGGTTTGGGTGGACTTTCATCAAATTTTATATTTAATGACTCTTCTACCTTCATTGTTTCTTTGTTTAATATGACGTAAGCTTTGCTATTTGGCGAGTAACCTAGAAAGATACCTTCGGTTGATTTAGGATCAAATTTTGTAAGGTAATCTTTAGTGTTAACAATAAAACATTTGCTTCCAAAGACTCTAAAGTGATTTAACGTAGGCTTTTTGCCTCGGAGTAACTCATATGGAGTTTTACCTAAGATTGGTCTAATTAAGACTCGATTGAGTATGTACGTTGAAGTATCAACCGCATTACACCAAAAATTTTGAGGTATTGATTGTTCATTAAGCATGGTTCGACTCATTTCTTGTAGGGTTCTATTCTTTCTTTCTACTACCCCATTCGATTGTGGAGTGCGTGGAGCCGAGAAGTTGTGAGTAATACCATTAGCGTCACAAAAGGCTCCAAATTGCACTTCATTATCGAATTCCCTACCATGATCCGTCCTAATGGACACTATAGGACTTCCTAGTTGTCTTTGGATCTTTTTGCTTAATATTTCAAAATAATTAAAGGTTTCCGTTTTGTTCTTTAAAATTTTTGTCCATGTATACCTAGAGTAATCATCCACTATGACCAAAGTGTAGTAGTTGCCTCCATAACTTTGGATAGCGGATGGACCAAATAAATCCATATGTAGTAATTCTAGACACCTAGTTGTAGACACCATGTTTTTAGCTTTATGACTAGAATGAGCTTGTTTTAATACATTACAAGCATCACAAAAGTGATGTTCATATTTTAACTTAGGTATATCTCTTACAAGATCTTTGGATGATAGCGATTGAAGAAGTCGCATATTGGCATGACCCACTCTTCGATGTCATAAGGTAGAAGTATCATCCATAGAGGTAAGACAAAGTTTGTCTTTAGGTTTATTACCAATTTTAATGACATAGACTCCATGTTTTCTAATTCTTTTTCTATGGTTATGCCATTTTTTAGTATCTTACTACCGGTTTCGGTAAAAAGTACATTGCACTTTTTATCACATATTTGTCCTATACTTAAGAGATTAAAGTTTAGGTTTTCTACGTGACACACATCGTTAATGGTTAGAGATTTGTTAGAAATCGTACCTTTACCGATGATTCTACTTTTACTATTTCCAAACACCACATTACCTCCATTTACAGATTCATATGTGGAGAATAGATCCCTATTGCCGGTCATGTGTCTCGTGCACCCGCTATCCTTGACCCATTCATCGGGGTCTAGGTCGACCTTTAAGCACACCTAAAACAATAATAAACTCAAAAGTTTGGTCCCCATTTGTTCATGGGTCCATTAGTGTTAAACATTCCATTCATGTTAGACATGTATGGATAAGGTGAGTATGCATTCCATGGAGCAAAGTTTTGAAAAGGAAAACCATTTTGCATATTTGGGTTCCATCCCATTTGATGATTACTTTTCGGGTAAACGTTATTAGGTCTCCTAAATGAATTAGGTTTTGAAAAAGATGGAGCTTTGTTTCTTGCAAAAGTAGGATTATATTTTGGAGGTGGTTGTCTAGTGGTGACGTGAGTTGGTTTCTTTCTATTAATGATAACAAAATCAGTTCTAGATGAAGAAGCTACGTTATTGCTACTGTTTGCTACAGCAGATCCACGGATCCCTGGCTGTACACTAGCCGGTTCCCTTATCAAGGGATCCGTGGGATCCGCTACAACAACAGGGCTGGTTTTTCTAGTACTTTAACAAATTTTGTTTCTTTACTTTCACTAGTTGATGGATCAAGTTGTTGAACACCTAAACCTTTTTGGTTGTTACCGGTTTTAACACCATCTAATATCGTATCTAAAGTGTTCGTACTCATTCTAGCAAGTTTTAACACCATCTAATATCGTATCTAAAGTTTAACATTCCCCACTTGCTATTTTACCCTTTTCTAAACGTTTTAGTTTTGCTTTTAATTCTATGACTTCTTTATCTAAACGTTGGTTTTGACTCTTTAAAAGCTTGTTTTTGTTAACTAGTTTTAAGCTAATATTGCATAGTTTATCATACTCATTATGCAATGAGTCGTCATCAAGTAATGAGCTACTATAGTATTCGTGACATACCTCGTCATTTGCCATGAGACAAATTTCTTTGTCCTCCTCGTCGCTCATTCCCCACGTACGCCACGAAACGCTTTTGATCATCCCGTATGGGACACTTACTAATAAAGTGGTTTGGGTCCCCACATTTAAAGCAAGTACGACCATCTTTTGGCTTCTCGTCTTCTTTGATTTTCCGAAAGCCTTTCTTATCATCATACGGTTGTTTGACGTATCTTCCCTTTCTTCTAAAGAACTTTTTAAAGTCCCTTACCGCCATGGCGTACTCCTCGTCGTCACTACTCGAAGAGGAGTTCTCTTCATCGCTTGAAGCCTTTTTGGCTTTAAGGGCAAGAGATTTGTGTTTCTCTTTCACCTTTGAGGCTTCGGAGTCTTTAGCAAGGACAAGCTCGTAGACTTTTAGGTTGCCTATGAGTTCATCGAGAGTGAGGATTGTCAAATCTTTTGACTCTTCGATCGCCGTCACCTTGGATCTCCACTTCGATGGAAGTGCCCTTAGATATCTTCTAACATGGTTACGACTAGAAAAAGATTCATCAAGTGCTTGTAAAGATGTAATAATAGTATTAAAGTTAGCAAATGAATGATCTATAGTTTCCTCATCCGATATTGAAAATTTTTCATATTGTTGAACAAATAAATCAATTTTATTATTTTTAACTTGTTGGTTGCCTTGATGAGTTACAACTAAAGAATTCCAAATTTCTTTAGAGGTTTTAAGCATAGAAATTCTTTTGAATTCCTTTTTCGGTAAAGCATTATATAAAACCATTTTTGCTTCACTATTTTTAGAAATCTTTTTCTTCAATTCATCACTTAATTTATCATGAGGTATGTTAACTACATTTCCTTTATCATCTTTTGAGGTAGCCTCAAAATCGCCTTCAACAATAATGTACCAAAGATCAATATCTTTAGATTTCACATATGTTTCAAATCTATTTTTCCAATATATAAAACCATTAGTTTCAAGTAGTGGTGGTAGTTGCATAGATTGCCCTTCCTTATAATTTTCAGAACACATAGTGATCGAAAAGTTTTTAAAATACAATTTTACTTTAAAACTTTTATAAACTTAGCTCTTGATGCCAATTGTGGAAACTAGAAGGGGGGGGTTGAATAGTTTTGCCGATTTTAAGTTAGTTTCAAAAACTTTAGATTCGTTAATATGTGAGATCTTATGGATGTAGAGAAAATATAGATCTAATGATAAAGCAAGTAAATAAAGTAAAGCGAAGGGAAAGAAAAGACACAACCGATTTATAGTGGTTCGGCTACAAGGACACCTTCCTTGCCCTACTCCACTCCCCGAGTCACCTACTCGAGAGTTCAAGCACTATGTCAACAAACTCCTTCACTTGGCGGAGAAGCCTTCACAACGTTGCTTACACTTTTTCCGGTACAAAGCTAGATACCGAGTCCGTAGCACGGTGGACCAAACCAACACGACTATTACCCAACAAATATGTGAAATATCAAATACAAGATCTTTGCTACAGAAATCTTGCGGAGTGACAAATCAATTAAGGACCTCTTGCTTGGATGACTTGTAGAATGCTCGTGATCTCGCCTTAGAGAAGGACCTATATGAGGATCACAATAGAAGGAAAGAAGAACAACTCTCTAGATCAAGTGATCTATATGTTAGAAGAGAATGAGAGTGTTTGAGAGATTTAGTAAGAAGAGGGGTGAGTTAGAATGAAGAAATGGTTCTCTATTTATAGGCAAAATCTTCCACTATTCCCCAGATCCCACGGATCCCTTCCACTTGGGATCCGTCTAGTGTAATCCTAGGGATCCGTGGAATGCTCCTCTTTGCCCATGGGTTTTTTGGTTATGGGTCATGGGTTATGGGTTTGGTCCATGGGTTTTCTTTAGATTCAATGTATCTAAGTATACATTGTATCTAGCCAACTTGGGTATGGGTTAAGATCCATGGGTTATGGTTCATGGGTTATGGTTTTTACCCATCCTAATAAACTATTACAACAAATGCTTAATTACTACATTTTTGTATTTAAATGGCTATATGTAAATGCTTTACAAAAATAACATGTATCCTTATAATTATACTTAAGATAACATTATATTTGTTATCAACAAAACACAAAGAGATCGCAAAATATTAATAAACGTTTTTACGGTTTATTTGTATTAACACTGTCTTTTAGCTCTAAATATGTGCTTAAAGGAATACATGTATCTGAGCAATTTGTTTCAATAAGTACCTCAGATACCAAAGCCATGTTGATAGGGCTTTCTTCTTCATCAGCCATGAAGCTCCAATCATATCCAGCACCATCAACAGCCACCATAGCTTTTGAGGATGAGTGGTCAACATCACCATTCTTCCTGTTGTTCCTAGGGCTCCTGCATTCCCTGGCAAAATGCCCAAGTTTGCCACAGTTGTAGCATTTAACCTTTCCTTTATCAAACCCAGCAACATCTGCATCATTGATCTTAATCTGCCTTCCCGTTTTCTTCATGAACCTTTTTGCCCTCATGCTGATTAGGGCAATGTTCCATTTGATGTCCATCTCTTCCATGTCATCTTCATGGATTTGTCTCAGATCATCATGAGTGATCTGGGATCCATGACTCTGTTCAGCTATGAAAGCATAGATTGTGCCTTCATTAATGCCTGCTGCAGTGGTTACAGGGCCATGGGTACTAACATTGGTACTAGGAGTACTAAAGTCAAAACTATCATAATCATTGCTAGTGACAGGATGAGCCACAAAAGCAATGTTATGAGACCCAGAACTGGAAGATGCAGCTGCTTTTCTTTTCATGTCTTGTTCAATCACCTTAAAGCTATTGAACAGATTATCCAGCTTCATGGTTTCAAAATCTGGCTTGTTCTTCCACACAATGACATGAGTGTCCCATTTAGGTGATGGAAGACTTCTAACAAACCTGAGGTTCACACCTTCCTTGGAGTACTCCACATCTAATACTGCCAATTGACTAACAAGTTTTTGAAGCCTATTATAAACTGAGTCAATGGACTCAGTTGCACCAGTAGTGAAGTTTTCAAATTCTTGCTTCAAAAAAGTCTTATGAGTTTTCTTGGTGACAGAATCTCCACCAAATCTGGTTCCAATGGCTTTTAACAAACTCTAAACATCCTTGTGTTTGTTGAAGGTAAGTTGATGATCATCAGGTATTTCCATAAGTAAAAGACTTCTGGCTTTGAGATCATTGCCTACCAGAGCCAATTCTTCATTAGTAATTGGATCACCTTTTACTGTAGTAACAGTCTTACCAGCAACTTCTTCAGTGACAGTACGTTTGTAAGAGTCTCCATAGAGCACAATGTTCCACAGCTTGAAATCAAGTACCAAGAAGTACTGCTCTATGCGCATTCTCCAGAGTTCATATTCATGTGGCTGCAACTTAGGAACTTTGTTAACAACATTGGAATTCATTGATTCGAAATCATTTCTTCAGATTTGTCAACACAGGATCTTCTAAAAACAAAGCTTCAGGACACAAGCTACCACTTGTGAATTCCCAAACCTTGGATCTAGAAAACTTAGCTTGTATACGTATTGGTTACCTTGGATGGATCCAAAGTAACAATGAGCAACTTTGTTATGAATACACACAAGTATGCGGAATCTACTTGAATGTACTTAAGAAGAATAATGCAAAACAGTATAACACCAAACGCTTCAATATTATTGATGAATAATACGAGTACACTCCTAGTACTAGGGTTTACAAACTTGAAGCTCTACGTTTAGACGGCTAGAATGTATATGTATTTAACCTAGCTGAGATCTCCTTTTATACACTAAGGAGATCTCTTACAGAGATAACTATAGACTAAGTATATCATATCTTCTATTAGAATAGAAGATATGCTGTTAGAAACTCATACACGACATTCCAAACTTACATCAGTACAAACTTAACCCTATCAGTACTAACTTTCTCACTATCAATACTAACTAGTTAGTACTTATCATTTAACACTATTAGTACTAACTTCTTACTGAAATAAGTATTAACTCCAATAAGCTTATTTCCCAACAAAAACTCATTAGGTATTCCCATACTGAGAATACTATGAGCCTTTATCTCCAACTTTCTTTGAGCCTTATCAATTTTACTAACAATACCAACAACCTGTCCATCAGCACCTTTCTTGGGTAAAGAATCACCCTTCTCAACAACTTCCCAGATGGTGTAGTCAATCATGCGAATGTATTGTCTCATTCGCATCTTCCAAACCTGAAACTCACCTTGCTTTAGTATGGGTACCTTTGATGCAATAACCATATGGGTTTCGTCAGACATCTTGAACTTCTTGTATAAAACAAATCTGAGTTAAAACGACTTCTTCTTGATCACAGCTTCTAGATCATAAGCTCTGATATCACTTGTTGATCCCAGTTGAGCAAACGATCCTTTATAGAAGCTGACTTAAACTTGAACAAACTGTTAAACACTACGCGGAATTTAATGTTTAACCTTAAGAAGAATAACAGTAATAAACACTAAACACCTCAATATTATTAATACGAATACTCTGAATAGTATTAAGGTTTTACAACCTTGAACTGTATCAACTTTAGATATATCTAACACACGTATATCTAACTCTAACCTAGGACTTCCTTTTATAGGCTAAGGAGTCCTTTACAATATACAATACGTATCCTACAAGATAAATATCTTTTCCATATTTATCTAATACAAAACATTAAACCGACATATATAACCAGCGGTTCTTTAATTACATTAGCAGTGGTTCCATGTGACTACTAGCCATGGTTTAACATAGCAGTGGATTCATTCCTTCTAGCCGTGGTTTCCTTTAAGCTGGCAGTGGTTCCATACTTAGAATAATTCCTTTCATTGGAACCTAAAACCCAACAATATTAACACAAAATAAAAAAAGTGTAGCTTTGATACAAACAATAAATTTAGTACACGTAATATATGAGTAAATTTGAGAAAGTATGTGGATATTTAATGGCTTAATTGTTTTTACTACATACTTGGGTAGTTACTTTTTAAAATGATTAATTATCGAAAATATTGAATATTTGAACTTTATTTATTTTGTAGATGGCGTTACTTGTTCAAAACATGAAAAATTCGACTATCAAGTTGATTCTCAAAGAGAAACTTTATAGATCAAACAGTCTAGACTCGTATTGTAACTTACAGATTGTCCGTAAGGCTGAACGTAATCTGGATCATTTGGAACAACCTTTGCTTGAGGCTCCTGCTGATGATGTTGTTGTGGTTGTGCGTGATGCATATGATGCTTTGTATAGCGCACAACTAGAAGTTGCATGTTTTATAATTGCTAGCATGACTCCAGACCTTTAAAAGAACTTGGAGGACTTCAATGCATTTAACATGCTCGCGGAACTGAAAACTATGTTCCAACAACAAGCTGATCAGGAATTGTTCGAAACAATTAAAGCATTTCATGCTTGCTGACAGGAAGAAGGGCATTTGATAACATGAAATACGTACTATATTTATGCATCATTTATCCCATATATATTGCTCATTTATCATGCTTTGTTATAAGAAATACGTACTATATTTATGCATCATTTATCACATATATATTGATGTTTTCAGTATTTATGGAGCAATATCAAAAAATACATGGAAAACGACGAAACTTGGATCTAAATTGGAAGATTTGTACAAGTCCTGGCAAGAGCATACGACATATCCATATTCTGGAGATATGTTGTATAAAATACTTATAAGAATTCAAAATCTGTCAAAATCAGAAGAATACAACGAATTTAACTCTGGCAATACACCGTATCTAAACCTTGCAATCAAAACTCAAGTCAACTGAAGAAGGAATACTATGAAACTCTGGCCATACGTCGTATTGAAGATCTTATCCCCAGTCCAGGTTTGTCAAGATTTGAAGGGATATGTCGTATTCAACTCTCGTAATACGCCATATTTAAAGAATACATACGAATAAACTGGAACATTCTATCCTTGGACCCCACTCAAGATATCTGGAATACGGCGTATTGGACCTCAATATGTCGTATTGACGTGTCAAATAGAACACTATAAATATGAGCCCTAGAATTCATATTTTCACACCATTAAATTACCCACAGATGACCTAATAAGCTTTGTAACACCAAGAAGTTAGCTCTAAGAGTTGAGATCAAGAGAGGAAGGTATCATATCATCACACGAAGCAATATCGTTCGGTTTACATATCGATTTCACTATGTTTACTTTTGTAATTTCTTTCATGTTTGCTACTGATATTAGGGGCTAACACCCTAAAGTGTTAGACATGTTATGACTTTTACATTGATTTGATTCCGTTTATGAAGACTTAATGCATTTTATGTTGGATAATTTATACAGTATGTTTATTTTTCAAATAATGTGTTTGTTTACTTGTTTATCATTCTATGTATATTTTCTAGGTTATCATAGTGTAGCTCTCTACCTATGTGGGTAATTTGTATCACTATGGTAGGTTCCATAACCTGGATTCAGTAATTCCTCTTCCATGGGACTTGTAGATTAGGCCCCCGAGGTTAGAGAGACAATGACTAAAACACGTAAGTTAGCATAAGTGCTCTTCAAAATAGGTAGCACTTGAGACGAGTAGGCTAGGCCAAGGTTACTGTAGATGAATAGTATAGATTAGTTGGAAAACACTTAGTGCGTGTATGTGACTTAGTAGATTGATAATTTGCTTTAGTGATATAGGTTGCATACATAGAGATAGGCGCGACTAACCCTCGGTTTAGTTTAAAATATACTGGAAATGTTGTCTGTAGTTTATGAGTCCACCAACATAAGTCATTAGGTCATTTCACTTATAAACGGAACAATAAAGTGTATTAGGAGTAACATGGTCAACATTTTCTTCTTTAATTGATCACAACCGTAGTTTATTTAATTAATCTTTATTGTTTTTATTAGTTTAATTAATCTTTAATCGTGCCAATCTCTCATATTAAAACCCCCTTTAAACAGTAGAAATCCATTAGGTTAGTATTAGGTTTAACTACTCCTTACGAACCACCCATTCTTACTAACTTAGCTATAATTGATCGGGTACACGGCCCGTAAGTGTTAGTCTAATAGGCTAAGTCGGATATTATAAATTTAAGACTAGATTTAACACATCAAAATTTTGACGTCGTTGTTGGGGAATAGCTTTAACTTAACTTAGTTTATTGGATTTTTATATTTTATTAAGTTTATTTGTGTTTTTAGTTTATTTTTATATTATGTGTTTTATTTTGTTTGTTAACTGTGTTTCTGTCTCAATTTGTGCATACATCGTATTCACTACATTAAATACGACATATTGTCCAATTAATGGATACGACGTATGCTAAATATTGCATACAGAGTATTCACCTACCGAGGCTCTGATTAGTTCGCCATTTATTTCATTTATTTTATATTTTATATTTTACAAAACTGTCACTTACACTCTATACGGCGTATTCATCATTCATATACGGCGTATTGGTTTTGACCACAATATACATATTATGATAAATTGGAATACTGAGTATTGTATCTGAGCTAGATACGGCGTATACACCTTTTGTATACGGCGTAGCCAATAGCCCAAAAATATTTCATTTTTCGTATTTAGTTTTAGTTTTTATTTTTCATATATGTTCTTTTTGAGTTTTACTAATATTCACTGTTTAATTTTGAGAGTAAGTATGAATATCACTGCACATGAAATACAGGTTGAATGCATGGAAATCATGAAAATTGGTAGCAATTTGTTCAATTTCGAAACAACAAGTGAAGATGGATTTTATAGCCTTCGCAAGATTGCCCCAAACTTATTTACTCATGACATTGTTGTGCGTCCTAGCGAAGAAGAGTTGCTTTATAAGTGGATGGAAAGCAAACCCGAGGGAATTCCATGGACCACTAAAGAATAAGATGAAGAATATTTTGAGAGGGAACTAAAGAGGATTATGAGAAAAACAAATGATAATTGGGAACCATGGCCTAACAACAGTCCAAAACTAACAGAAACAAGTTATAAGACCGACCTTGAGGAAAAATTCGACATCTCTAAAACAGACACTCGATTATTTTCTTATGACTCACTATGCTTGGAGTTGGAAGAATTCAATAGCTTTATCCAAACTTATAAAAATGTGTTTAATTGGACAATTCTGACATTGCAAATACTGAAATTGAAATTGATGATATGATCATGAAGTTCAAGGACATGAGTTTAGGACAATGGATGGACATCAAATATGGCAAACATCATAGTTTCGATTGGAAAATAAAGAGGAAAAGTTGTAATGGATGGTTGAATCAAAGCTATGAAGAACGTTTCAAAGAGTATAAAGAGATTATGAAGGACAAATTGGAAGCAAAGGAAGTTATTGATTATTGGAAGTTTGAGCGAGAGTTTCACACGAAAATGGCAGACTTAAAGGAATATGAGGATCACGAAGGAAAACGAGGTGAAAGACTACGACAAATCTGGGATATGTGTCATGAATTAATAGGTAATGAGTATGAAACACCATGGTATGCTAAGGAACTTGAAGATCAAGAAAAAGAAAAGCGCAAGGAAATTGGAGCATATTATTTCCCGCCAAAAATCATTGTGGAGAAATATACGAAGTAAAAAGGTATGTGATAAATCACAATGATGACTTCATTCACATCGAGAAGATGATTGCAGAAACACTACCCTTAAGCAAGCGAAATGCATTATTACTTAAGGCGAGGATAATGAGAGAAATGGAGAAGGAAGAGCTGGTAAGGACAAGGATGACGTAACGTGGAAGATAATTGAACTTAACAATTTAGGAATAAATAAAAGTGTTGTCCGGGAGACAACCTGGAGTGTTCTTTTCTTTTTATTTTATTTCGCTTATAAACTGTTCTGTCCAGGTAGTGGATACGACGTATCCAACTTCTTGGACACGGTATATTCCACTCTTGGACACGACCTTTGTTTATTTTTTCGTTTTAGGATTTTTAATTTAAAAACCATTTGTTAGGTTTTCGACCGGCGTACTATTTTGGGAAATGACATATTCGAACCCTGACGCGTATTTGATATTTCCACACAGACAGTTAATATGACGTATTCAATCTCATGAATACGAGGTATTAAAACCTCAGTCTATACTCTATACTAATTTATTAAGGTTCTTATTTTACCTCAACTTGTTGAATACAACGTATCCAATCTCATATTTGGCGCATTATCTAAAGATCAAAATAAAAAATTGACTTCATAAATCGACAATAAAACATGTAAAGACCAATACATTTGTAAAAAAATAAACTTTAAGCAAAAGGGTTTCAAGTGATTACCATAAGCAGATTCCAGTTCTTCAATAAGTTCCCGTGTAGTTTTAGTCCATTTTTGTTTTCCGGATCTTCCATCTCGTTGGCACTATTTCATAAAGGTTTCCAATGTAAAAAAAATAAAATAAAAAATTAGGTCTTAGTTGTAGTCAGAGAAAGGGGATGAAAGATGAGAGAATAAAATGGTGGAGTTTGGCGGGAATACACTTGTGAAATGATAGAGGATTAGAAGTGTAGGTGAAGTGGAACTGTGAAATCTTAATTTTGATGTGAAAAGGTAAATAGTAAATCATGTCAGCTAATGTCACGTTGGAAGTGAAAAAGTGTGAAAGTGAAATGACTAAAAAACCAATCGTGTGAAATCGATGTCAACTAACGACAGTTCGTGCTTGGGACCAATCGCGCACCAAAAAACCGACCTTCGGGACTATCCCTGCAAAACTCTAGAACGGAGGACCAAACGTGTAAACCGAGTGGAGTTCAGGGACGAACCGTGTAATTTAACCAAAAAATAAAATCCCAAACCCCACCGGGTTGACCCAAACAAGCTACCATTCTAAATATCCGGGTCTAGATGTCAGAGTTGAGTTCACACTTCTAGGGCTCCGTTTTGGTTTGACTGAAAAAACAAAACACACACACACACACTCACTCACAAACACTCTTTGTATTATAGGTGAGACTCACATACAAACTACAATTTCGGATCAATCACAACCACCTCTGGCCCACAATTAAACCCCCAATTTTTATTTAAAAAAAAAAAAAAAAAAAAAACCCAATTCCTAAATTACACAAATTTACCGCCAATTTATGTAATTAAGACACAAGATCGTAACAATTTCGTAATTTTATGGATTAATTTATATAAATTAATTGAATAATTTATAATTTGCATGCAATCTGGTGGTGGGGCCGGCGGCGGAGGAGGGCGGGGTGGGCCGCCGTCCGCCTCCGCATCGCCGTCGTCATCTTCGTCGGCTGTTTCGACTCCTCAATTAGGGTTTGATCCAATGCAGCAACAACAACAGCAGCAGCAGCAAAGACAGGTTAGGGCTTTTTTTGGCTTTTGATATTTTTTAGTTTGATTGTGGAATTAGTTGGGTGAATTTTGTATTTTTGTGTTTAGTTTTTAGTAAGTTTGTTGTATGTGTGTGTGTGTGTCAGTGTTTGATTGGCTATAAAAATACAAACTTTATATAAATTTTTTGTATAAAGTTTGTATTTTTATTTAGTTTTTGTATATTTTTTATAAAAAAGTTATTATCTTTGGTCTCATTTATTGTTGAATTTTGCATAAAGCTTGTATCTTGTTGTCAATTTTTGTGTTTTTGCTTATAAAAAGTACTGGTTATTGGGCTAAATAAAGTTGTTAACTTGGAAATTATTTTATAATATTATCAGGTTAATTTTTCTGACCAGAAAATTCTGGTGTCAATATTGTGTTAAAGCTGTTTAACATTTTAGTAAATTTGTCAGCATCTGATTGGCTGTAAAAAAGTTATCTTGGGTCATTTATTGCTGAAATTATTTTTAGAAACTATCTGTCTTATTAGTTCTGTATTTATGAGCTAATTTGTTTTATCAAGTCTTTATCTTGCTGTCTATTTTGTGTTTTAATTGTTTATTTTTATCAACTTTTTTGAATTTGTGTGTCATAACTTGATTATGTATATTAAGTTTTGGATATTGGGCATTTGGAAGCTTGTTTTATTACAAAAATCATTAATAGGTTTTCGGGTATTAAGAAAGTTTTAATGCTGGTCTTATATATTGTTGAAATTATTTTTTAAATTACTGTTAGGTTAAATTTTGTATATATGAGCTGAAATATGTATAAGAAATTAAGAACTATGGATATTTGGGCATGTGGGAGTTTGCTATAGTGAAAAAACGTAAAGTGGTTCTTTGGCCTCATTTATTGATGCAATTGCTTTTATCATGCAGCTGCCGAATTTTGTATAATAAAAAGTGTATTTGTCTGTAAATTCTGTGTTCCAGCTAATATTATTGGGCATGTGGAAGTTTGTTGTAGCTAATATTATTGATTGGTTATTAAGTTTTTAATGAAGTTATTCTTCTGGCCTCATTTATTGCTGAATGCTTCAAATTAGTATATGAAATTATCTGGCTTAATTTTGTAGTTAAGAGCTGAACTTTGTACTTAGTGTGCTTATTGTTATCAATTTTGTGTTCTAGTTCAGCAATTTTTTGTCATCGTTTATTGGGTCTTAAAAGTACGGAGTTTTGGGCATGTGGTAGTTTGTTATATAGTGAAAAACATAGTGGTTTTCAGTTATGCCATTATTTTGGCCTCAATTATTGTTGGACTTACGTGGTTTGTGTACCAGAGTGCATATTGTTATCACTTTTACATGTTCCAGCTGTTTGATCTTTCGGTAGTTTTGTTACATGTGTCATTATTTGATTGGGTATAAGAAGTATGAAATTTTCTGCAGTGACAGTTTGTTGTAACACCAACCTTAAACTTGTGTGTTGGTCTTCAATAAAGCTATCATCTTGGCCTCATTTATTGTTGCAGTCAGTTGAATTAAGGGGTTGAGTATTCTTAAGGGTGTTTAGTGTAAATATTGTGATCTGTTTTATGTTCCAATAGAATCTTTTAGTATTGTTTTTATCTGTATCATCAGTTGATTGGTCATAATAGTAGAATTTTTGGGCAGTGACAGTTTGTGATGACAAAAGCCACAATTGGTATTGCGGTTTTTGGTATGGTTATTATCTTGGCCCCTTTTGCTGTTGCAATTAGTTGGATTACTGGTTTGGGTCTCTTAAAGCGTGTGTTTGGATGTGCGTTATCAAAGTGATCATTGTGACTTATAGAATCAGAGTGACATAATGATTTGATCACATTAAAATAAGGGTTAGTTACGTTACTTAAAATTTATGTCTGTGCTTAGTTATACTGGTTAGGGGCACTGTTGCGTTGTAGTATGTGAAATAGCACGAGGAAGTAATTAAAAAAAAGAAAAGCATCATGAAATCACCATAACTGACTGGGAGGTAATTGTTCAAAATTACCCCTTCCCCCATTTAAAGACTACAGGTGCAACCAAGTGCTTAAAGTTAAGATAGTTAGACAGTTATCTCAAATCTCAGTTTTCTCACAACCTTTAATGTTTGAAAGATGTGTTGATATTAATGGGGATTTATTATCTCCTCATCACTTGCTGTTTAAAAGACCAATTTTTTCGCTGCTTTTTAAAAGCTTACAAATTTAGATTTTTTTCTGTTGGAACTAGGGGTTTGTTAACTACTTAACTTCATAGTTGATAGATGAAAATCCATTTATAGTAGTTAGTGTGTATTTTAAATTATGTTAACGTGCCAGGATTTTCATTAAGGTTTATCTGAATTAAAATGCTTTTTTTTTTCTTGCTGCAAACCAACCATCACTATTGTGCCAAAGAAACTTTATAAAGAAAAGAATTTATATGTATGCGCAGACATGAAGCTCTTGTAATAACTGATATAACGAGATAATTTTGAAATTAAAAACCTATCCCTAGTTGCGGTTCTTGCAGATTAACTTATTCAATTGGGTACTAAGTTCATTTTGTGGGATGTTGTTTTTGCAGTCATTGCAACAACAGTTGCTTCGTAACCCTGAAGCAAGAGAAGCCATGTTAGCTTACCAGTCTGGAAATCTTCAAGGAGTCATGGGGGGAGGTGTTGCCTCGAGTCCCAATTCTATCCAAATGCAGGGGCAAAATCGGAATCAGGGTTTTGATCAACAACATATGATGAACCCTGTTCATCAGGCTTACACTCAATATGCTT
The DNA here is from genome assembly GCA_910596185.1 of Chrysanthemum makinoi. Lineage (NCBI taxonomy): Eukaryota > Viridiplantae > Streptophyta > Magnoliopsida > Asterales > Asteraceae > Chrysanthemum > Chrysanthemum makinoi. Next base: position 56,839,908 of record OU343223.1, on the reverse strand, counting down.
TCCAAAATCAACAGAAATCTACTCTAGGAATGCAGCCTCAACAACAAATGAGAATGGGAGCAGCAGCGGGCCCATCCTCAAAAGATCCAAATTTAGTGGATTCTGATCAAAGTCAAAATCAGAAACAGTTTGCCATGCCGACATCACTTGGCCAGGCGATGCAGGGTAGTAATAGTACACGCACTATGTCAGCCCCACAAGCTTCTCAAAATATGACAATGGCGGCTCAACTGCAAGCAATGCAGGCTTTGGCTCTTGAACGTAACATTGATCTGTCACTTCCACAAAATGCTAATTTGGTTGCACAACTTATTCCGCTCATGCAAGCTAGAATGCAAAAGGCAAATGAAACGAACATCACAAATGAGAATTCCCCAAGAGGGAATTCATCAAGTGATGTGTCAGGCCACTCGGGGTCTACTAACCCACGCCAGACCATGCCTGGGGGCCATCTTGGTTCAACATCCAGCCCTTTACTTGTCAGCCACTCTGGTCCTGGTCACAATCAGGGTCAGGGTCAAGGTCAGGGTCAGGGTCAAGGTCAGGGTCAGCAGCTTCCTCCCAGGCAGCTGACTCCTGTCAATAGTGGGATGTCATCCATGCATCCTCCACAGTCATCCATGAATGTGAATCATCAGATGACTCGATCTTCTCCTCAAACGCCAGCTTCAAACTCTTTACCATCTCAAAAGGGACAAACATTACAGAAAAAACCACATTCGGCATTTTCAAAACAGCAACTGCATGTTCTTAAAGCGCAAATACTAGCTTTCAGACGTATAAAGGTATGTGGTGATATACAATTTTAGATCTGAGTGACTGGGTGTTGAATCATCATTCTTGTGTAAGTCTTCGAAAAACTTTAGTTTGCAAGAATGAATGACTTTGGACGCATATTGGAAATGGAAATTCAACAATTAAAATAAGTAAATGGTATATTGCACTTTTTTGTATCTGTCACAAGCATGATGGTTTATACATAAAACTACCAAGAACTTTGTTTTAAAAAGTTAGTCACTCTTTTATGTTTGGTAAATAATATTTCTGAAGATTTTGTTGTTGATTTGTTGATATGATTTGATGGCAGAAAGGAGATAAAACTCTACCGAATGAACTAATCCAAGCTATTTCCCCACCACCCCTCGAGTCACAAACTCCGCAGTCAACTCCTCCTGGTGGAATTGTCAATGTGAAAAGTCAACCTGATGAGCATACGAGACATTCAGAGTCCAATGCTAAAGATCTTCAAGCTGCAACGTTTGCAAGTGGAATGAATAATTTGAAAAGAGAAGGGCCTGAGGAAACCACATCAACAGCGAGTGCGCAAGGTACAACATCGATGCCGAAGGAAACTCCACCTGTTCTTCCTGCTAAACAGGAACATGAAGTCAGACACGTGATTCAGAAAGCTCCACATGTCAGTGACAGTATCACTGAAAAGGGTAAATCGGTCATGTCGGAACCCACTACTGCCCCCGAAAATGTTCAAGGCAAAAGACCTTTACAAGCCGGAAATCCACCTCCACCTCAATCGAAAGATTCCGTTCCTAAAAAGTACCATGGACCGTTGTTCGACTTTCCATTTTTTACCCGAAAGCATGATGCTTTTGGGTCAAGCATGATGCTTAACAACAATAACAATCTTACTCTCGCATACGACATAAAAGATATCATCGCTGAAGAGGGAATTGAAATAATCAACAAAAAAAGGAACACAAATGCCGAGAAGATTAGCAGCTTACTAGCTGTTAATTTAGAAAGAAGAAGAATTAGACCGGATCTTGTTCTGAGACTACAGATTGAAGAAAAAAAACTAAAACTTCAAGATTTACAGAAACGAGTGAGGGATGAAGTTGAACAACAACAGCAAGATATAATGGCGATGCCTGATAGACCATATCGGAAATTTATTCGGTTATGTGAACGGCAACGGATGGATCTCAATAGACAAGTACGGGCTGCTAAAAAGGCGATTCGGGAAAAGCAACTGAAATCCATTTTTCAGTGGCGTAAGAAGCTGCTAGAATCTCATTGGGCGATTCGGGATGCACGGACTCAAAGGAACAGGGGTGTTGCTAAATATCATGAGAAGATGTTAAGGGAGTTCTCGAAGAGAAAAGATGACGATAGGAGTGCACGAATGGAGGCATTGAAAAATAATGATGTGGAGAGATATAGACAGATTTTGTTAGAGCAACAAACGAGTGTGCCAGGTGAAGCTGCTGAGAGATACGAGGTTCTTTCTTCATTTTTATCTCAGACGGAGGATTATCTTCATAAACTTGGAAGCAAAATAACTGCTGCGAAGAACCAACAAGAGGTAGCGGAGGCTGCAAATGCAGCCTCTCTTGCTGCAAGAGCTCAGGTACCCATCTTAATGAAATATCTTTACACACACACACACATACACACTCACATACATTTATACATCTATATATACATGTGGCTGACTTTGAAATATCTTGGCTTATGATTGCGAGCTTGCTATCCTTCAATTGTATACTTATGTAAGTTTTCTTTATGTGCATGCATGTATTTATTTCTTGTTTAATGTTTTCTAATTGTTACTAAAGGGTCTATCTGAAGAAGAGGTGAGAGCTGCGGCATCCTGTGCTGGAGAAGAAGTTACAATAAGAAATCGTTTCTCTGAAATGAATGCACCCCAGGACGGCTCATCTGTTAGCAAGTAAGTTCTTCATGACTATAACTTGGTCGTTTAGGAGACACGTGAAAGTTGCCATAATCAATTTGAAGTGTTTGGGTACAATTATTGTTGTGATATTCAGATTATTTAGGGTCAAAATAGGTAGATTTGGAGAGCAGGTTAGAAGTAGCGTAAGAACTGTTTAGCGAGATAACTTTATGATTTACTTTCATAATTCATATCCGTTCCTTTAGCTAACTGATTATGTGATTCTTCTTTATAAAATCACAACGACCACTTTACAAATACTTCCTAATATGCAAAAATTTAAATGTATCAACTGTCGGAAATTAGGTAATATTAGTCAACTGATGTTATTCTTATGAATCAAACCAATGTTCTTATACTCTTTTCGTTTCTTGTGGTTGTCGATAGGTATTATACTCTTGCACATGCTGTGAACGAAAGGGTCCTCAGACAACCCTCAATGTTAAGATGCGGAATTTTACGGGATTATCAGCTTGTATGTCGTTTTATTTTATGAATTAATGGATTTGATTGTATTGATTAGGCACATGGATTCCATGTGGGCTAGGTTCATGTTAATATCATTGCAATTGAATATACTGAGATATCATAATCATATGATCAATCTTTCAGGTTGGGTTACAATGGATGCTTTCTTTATACAACAATAAATTGAATGGTATATTGGCTGATGAAATGGGTCTCGGGAAAACCGTGCAGGTAAACTTTTGCTGTGCTTGTGATGGTCGAATATTGGATATATATGTATTGTAAATTTCATTTATTTTTCAATCATCTCCCTTCAGGTTATGGCTTTAATTGCTTATCTGATGGAGTACAAAAGCAATTACGGGCCACATCTCATTATTGTTCCAAATGCCGTTTTGGTGAATTGGAAGGTTTGTTAATATTCATTTGTTTGTATGAATTCTTTTAGTATTTCTTTATACATATCCTAATTTGGGTTTCTACAGAGTGAGTTGCATAATTGGTTGCCGAATGTATCCTGCATTTACTATGTTGGTAACAAGGATCAACGGGCAAAGTTGTTCTCTCAAGTAAAGATTTAACCACTTTTTTTTAAAGCAAATTCCAGGTTTTATTAGTGACATTTTGATGACCTCTGTTTTTTTCACTTCGTAATTGTAGGAAGTTTGTCACATGAAATTCAATGTTCTCGTGACAACCTATGAATTCATTATGTTCGATCGTGGAAAACTTTCAAGAGTTGACTGGAAGTATATTGTTATTGATGAAGCACAAAGAATGAAGGACAGAGAGTCTGTTTTAGCTCGTGATCTTGATAAATACCGCTGCCAAAGACGGCTCCTCCTTACTGGGACCCCCTTGCAGGTTTGTAATAGCCTTCTTATGTTCTACACTTCACATTTAAAGCGTTTTTTGCTCATAAGCTTTACAACCATATCCGTTCTTGCATATGCGCGTTGTACCCCCGATTTTGCGTATAGTGACTATAACTGCCGATATATGGCTGTGTGTGGTGTTTTGTTTGTGTGGGGGTGTTGGGGGGGGAGGGGTCACTGGTCAATTTTGGTTTCTTTTCCCTAAAATTTTGTAACTCGTTCATATAGTTAGCACGGCAAAAACTAATATTCAAATAGTTATCGAATTTTATTGATCAAAGCCATTTAGAAGGCTGTAAACACTTTTTGTGCATGTGTTGAAGACGTTTGAAAACCTTCAATGAACCAAACTGGTCACATGTGGTAATTACCAAAAAGGCAAATTTACTATAGGTCATTTGGGACGCACTACTGTATTGTAGTTTTCACTGTTTTGACAGATATTAGTCTATATAGGGCCAGAAATCTTGTGTCCAACAATAAGATCAAACACATCCAGCATGAATATGCCATCATAATTTTACTCAATTTGAGAACATGGCTAATGTTATAGCATAGCAATGTAATTATCTATTTATCTTCCACATTGATCATTTTTCTGAAGTATCTAGTGACCAATATGGAAGTATGTAACATATGAGAAAGTTTGTTGCTATACACTAAGCCATTATAAAGTAACACTTGCAAAGTTTTGATGACCAAGTCATGATTAAATCATCTTATTATGACTACGTGATTGCCTAAAATGGTGGAAACTTGGTTTGATGCTCTTTGTTAATACACTGTTTGGCTGTACAATAGTTATATTATTATCAGATATGTTTAATGCAATAATGCTAAAAAGGAAAATGCTGCATTTGTTCGTCAAAGAGGGATCAAAACACCCTATGTATGTGTGTGCATGTGTGTTACCTTCTAGCTCCATCTTTGGTCACATTTTACACAATTTTCATGGTACTTTGTCTTGTGCAGAATGATCTTAAAGAACTTTGGTCATTATTGAACCTACTACTTCCAGAAGTATTTGATAATAAAAAAGCTTTTCATGATTGGTTCGCAAAGCCTTTTCAAAAAGAAGCAGCACAGAGTGGTGAAGATGATTGGCTAGAAACTGAGAAAAAAGTTATCATCATACATCGACTTCATCAAATCTTAGAGCCTTTCATGCTTAGACGCCGTGTTGAAGATGTTGAAGGTTCACTTCCTCCAAAGGTACATCCTTTTGCAAGATGTGGTCTGATCTGTCCGTTCTGTCACCTATCTGATTCTAAATTCTTTTAATTGCAGATTTCCATCATTTTACGGTGTAAAATGTCGGCAATTCAGGGTGCTGTGTATGATTGGATCAAAGCTACTGGTACTATTCGACTTGACCCTGAAGATGAGAAGCGAAAGGCTCAAAAGAGTCAATTGTACCAACCAAAACCATATAAACCGTTAAATAACAAATGTATGGAGCTTCGTAAAACTTGCAATCATCCATTACTTAATTACCCTTATTTCAATGATTTCTCGAAAGATTTCTTAGTTCGATCATGTGGGAAGCTATGGATTCTTGATAGAATTCTAATAAAACTTCAAAGCACGGGACACCGAGTGTTACTCTTCAGTACAATGACAAAACTTTTAGATATTTTGGAGGAATATCTACAATGGAGGAGACTCGTGTACCGAAGAATTGATGGTACAACGAGTTTAGAAGACCGTGAATCAGCTATCGTTGACTTCAATAGTCCCGATACTGATTGCTTTATCTTCTTGCTTAGCATTCGTGCAGCGGGGCGAGGTCTAAATCTTCAAACAGCCGACACGGTCATCATTTATGACCCTGACCCAAACCCAAAGAATGAAGAGCAGGCGGTTGCTCGAGCTCACCGAATTGGTCAAAAACGAGAGGTCAAAGTTATTTACATGGAAGCTGTGGTTGATAAAGTATCTAGCCATCAAAAGGAGGATAATTTTAAAAATGGAGGTAGTGTTGATTCGGATGATGATCTTGCTGGGAAGGATCGATATATAGGCTCTATTGAGAGCCTTATAAGGAATAACATTCAACAATATAAGATCGATATGGCAGATGAAGTTATTAACGCTGGGAGGTTTGATCAGAGAACCACCCATGAAGAGAGGCGGTCGACTTTGGAGTCATTATTACGTGATGAAGAAAGGTACAGTTAATATCTGGCAAAATTGGTGGGTCGGGTCAACCGCTACTTTTTAATAGTTCTTGTATCATTAAAGTTTATTCGTTTTTATTTGAAGAGGGAAAACGGAATTTTAATTTTTCACTACAAGTATTGACAAAACTGTGTTATAATGGTAAGTTATGTTTGTGGGTCCTATCAGGTACCAAGAAACCGTTCATGATGTTCCGTCACTAAAAGAGGTCAATCGAATGATTGCTAGAAGTGAAGAAGAAGTTGAGCTTTTTGATCAAATGGATGAAGAATTCGATTGGGCCGATGAGATGACACGATACGACCAAGTTCCGAAATGGCTTCGGGCTGATTCTCGTGAAGTAAACACTGCCGTTGCCCGTTTATCCAAAAAAACACCGAAGGACATGATCTTTACCGAAAACATTGAAAACATCGTTACCACCGAAAGGAGGGGAAAGCATAAAGTCCCCAATTATGCTGAGCTAGATGATGATATTGAGGAGTTCTCAGAAGCTACCTCTGAAGAGGCCGAAGATGATGATACCGCTGATGGTGATGAAATGGAAACACCAGTAACCGCTGTTAAAGGACAGTTGGAAGATGTTCCTGGTGCTTCTAATCTATTTGAATATCCTCGTGCTGTTAAGCTTAAAGAAGAAGGTTCTTCGGGGTCATCCTCACATAGTCAAAGATCAATCCCGATACCGACTCCGTCTATTTCGTCTCAGAAATTCGGTTCACTTTCTGCATTAGAGGGTCGACCTGGTTCTCGTTCCAGAAGGCTGGTATGTGTGTGTGTGTGTGTGTGCGTTTTTTTTTTTTTTTTCCATAGTCGACGCGTATAAATTGTGAGTGATAATTTTATTATGGTGTATTACCGAACTATCCCTTTTAGGATGGGCCTACACCAAACTGACCCACCCTCCTTCCATTTATTGATATGTTTTGTGAAAGAGAAATGATACATGGACCTAAACTTAGGCCTAAACTCAGACAGGGACCCACTTATTTTACCTTATCTTGATGGGTTGTAAAATATATTGTCGAGAAGTTTACCTTCTGTAATATAATCATACAAGTGAATTTTAATGGTAAAAACTTATATCGTGACAAAAGAAAGAGTTTTTTCTCGACGCTAAAAGTATTTAAGGCTGTAAAAAATGAAAAAACAACTGTCAGAATGTCGTAGGTTCCATCTCGGGGCTAGTTTGGTGATTTTCACTTATTTGTAGTATCTAATTTGTTATGAATCAAATTAGCATGATGATCTGGAGGAAGGGGAGATTGCTTTTACTGGTGATTCTCATATGGACGTTAAGCAATCGAGTAGCGGGAACGAGGACATTGATCAGGATGAAGTTGAAGGTGAAGATGAACAAGTTTTGCATCCGAAAATAAAACGGAAACGAAGTATTCGTATTCGACCCAAGCAAGAAAAACCTACTATTATTCGTGGTGATTCTTCTTCTCAGTTACCATTTCAAACTGACCGTAAACATATAAATGTGAAAACAGAAATCGAATGTGAAATCGATCCTTCTCACAAGACCAAAAGAACACCGCCTACTAAGAAAAACTCAAATAAGGCGAATGTTAATGTTCCAGTGAGAACAACCCGAGGAAATTCTGTATCTACCCCTCCAAAAGAAATGTTGGCTGCTAAAGTGGGGACTTCGATGGGTGGGACAAAAATGTCTGAAGCGGTCCAAAGAAGGGTACGCACGGCTTTCCATACTCTGTGCAATCAGTTTTTTTATTTTATTTTATAGATTTAATTTTGTAGCGGGTTTCTCTTTTATTTTTGGGTTGCAGTGTAAAAATGTATTAACCAAGATTCAACGGAGAATTGACAAGGAAGGTCAACAAATTATTCCGTTGCTAACTGATCTATGGAAAAAAACTGAAAGCCAAGAGAAGAACCTTCTTGATCTACACAAGATTGAACTTCGTGTTGATCGACTCAGATACAATACGGTCCCAGACTTGATTGCTGATGTGCAGGCTATGTTGAAAGGTGGAATGCAGTATTTTGGATTTTCACATGAGGTACGTCTTATATTCGGTATGAGCACATAGCTTTTTGTAGCAATTTAAATAAAAGAAGTATTGTTTTTTTTTACTAACAGGTGAGATCTGAAGCAAGAAAAGTGCATGATCTGTTTTTCGATATATTAAAGATTGCATTTCCTGATACCGACTTCCGAGAATCCAGAAGTGCACTCACTTTCACAGGCCAGGTAGCTGCATCGGTCTCGTCTCCTAAAGGCGTACCAGTGTTCGGTCAACCCAAGAAACAGAAACAGATACTCGAGGTTGACACGGCACCTACCCCTACCCCAAGGTCACTCCCTCGTGGGTCCCCTGCCCCTACAGTTCAGAGAGAAACAAGGTTGGGGAATAATAGCACCCGAGACTCAACTGAACCGACACCATTTACTCATCCAGGTGAGCTTGTTATCAACAAGAAGAAACGGAAAGATAGGGAGAAATCTGCGGTGGGGAAATCCGGGAACAGATCAGGAGGTTCGGTTTCACCCACTACTGGTGTTGGTCGTGAAATCAGGAGCCCGGGTCAAACTCGGTTGAGTCAGGGTCACAGTCAAAGTCAACAAGGGTGGTCTAATAATCAGTCCCCACAGCAAGGAAGTGGAAACAGTGGCGGAACTGGCTGGGCGAACCCTGTTAAGCGGGTGAGAACAGATACAGGGAAAAGACGTCCAAGTCACTTGTGAACGTTTCAGGTAGGATCTCGGCTTGTAACTTCTTTTAACTTATGTACTAGTGTTGAAGTAGAAGGTAAAAATGGGCATAGCTTAGAAGCTTAAGTCCAAGGTTTATGTCGATATGTAATGTAATATTTAATAATTGCTTCTTGTTTTTTGGTTTCTGGAAAGGAATTTCCATTTACAATGAACATGTAACGTGATGCCCATATTCTTGGGTTTCTATTTACGACGTGTTAATTTTAAGTTGAATTAAATGTGTTTAGATGCAAAGAAAAAGTTTCAAAATTATTTATACACTGTTTATCGACTTCACTGGGTTTATCTAGTTAAATTTAACATGTTAATGAAAAATGAGGTCTTGTGTTTAGAGCCTTCTTGTTGCTACTCCTTTACAACTTTTGTCAATTTTTTCATAAGCAGCAGCCTTGCCCGTTTCACAAGTATAGTTTTGTGGATGACCTTGTTTGAGTTGAAATATATCAAGCTAAAACATCCTGGGTTAAAATCAAAACTAAAAAGGGGTTCGAGAAGAATTCATATTGAACCTTTCGTTATGTTATTTGACTTCCAACAGCTCGAATCATCCTTTAGTCAATCAAAGCTAGACTTGTTTGCAACTCATCTCAATAGGGCTGAACATTGAAAGGTTCAAAACCGAACCGGCCGAACCGACAAAAACCAAGCCGACACGATAGTCCTTCGGTTTGGTTTCGGTTTAGGTTTTTCACGATTTTCGGATTTGGGTCGTGTCGGGTCGGTTCGGTTCGAGCCAAAACCGACAAAAATACACATAAACACACCTGACCCGAACCGAATCGACGGACCCAACACAAAACTGAACCTAACCGAACCGACCATATTCGGTTTGGTTTTGGTTTAGGTTATTCACGGTTTTCCGTTTTGCCGGGTCTTGCCGGGTCGGGGTCAGTTTCATAATAAATATATGAACCTGAAACATATGACAAGCGTTGCATTTTTCAGTACAAAAGAATAAACCCCAATCATAAAATCAAATAGTAGATCATACCGTAAAAGATTTACAAAGCAAGGGCGCCAACATTTCTATAAATGTACCAAAAATATGTAGGCATCAAATCCCTCTCAACCTATGCCTCTTTACCTTTTAAACACAAAAACTTCTACATTTTGGCCCCAACTTCTTTCGCCTTCAAAAAACCCACAAAACAGCCAAAAACAGGGTCTATCCCTCACCATTAATATTGATAAGAACAAAAAGCCGAAACAATCTCTTTCGAAGGAAATAGTATCATGCAAATTTCAAATGCACCTTTGGAGAGCATATGATGGAACCCTCAACTTTCTCTAGTTCATCATCATCACTATCAACATTACTTGGATCAGTCCGGTTCTGGTGGGCCCTACGTCTCAACAGGTAGACATTAAAATAGTAGCTAACCAGAATTGCCTTTGATTTGTTCTTGAAATGTGTCATAAGTTCATACCAAAAGCTTCTACCTGAAGACCAGGGGTTTAACTTGATTAATTCCGCAAACTTTTTTTCTTCGAATTTAGTCCAATTTAACGAAACTTCCTCACCCATTGCATCAAATTTCCAGTTAGCAAAAGCAGGCCCAAGTTCAAGTCTCACCCTGGATCTTTTTTCTGAGACATGAAATCTAACACATTCTAAAGAACCCTTGAATTCACATCCACACGAGCTTTGTCGTCCTTTTCCTGTTGTTTCCCTTTCAATCAGATTTCTTTGTTTTTCAGTTTTTTCTAAAGGCCAAACACGGGTCCCGAGCCATTTAGTTTCACATTTGTAAGTTTCTGGGGTCCACTCTGGTATTTCTGCTTGATAAAACAAGTAATAACCTTCGTCCTCTACATCACTCCGGCTCTCAGTGGAAGATGACTCGGAATAATTTTGAACATGCAGTTTTCTGGTCAAAAGGGTTGACCGAGTCTCTTTTATTGAAATGAGTCTTTGGCTGCATCTCGAGGTGATATTCTTGGTTTGGTCATTGTACATGTCTGGATGCATCTTTCGCTTCTTCTGCAAAAAAGAAAAAGCTGCATGGTTAATCTAAAATGTAATATCACAACGAAAGCTATTCATTGAAAACATAACATAATAATATGTCATTCTTTAAACCAGATTTGTCCTTGGATTATAACTTGAGGTGACAAGATGGTCGGATGGGTCAAAAGTCAAAATGCTTTACTGATATGGGTCAAAACGAGTATTTTTTACTTGCGGGTTAGACAGGTGGAGATGGGTTTAACCAAAAACAAATGGGAGAAAACTAACGTTACAGCTTTCCATTAAAAGGGTAAATGTGTTACACGATTAATCTTTTTCATAAGCATCCAAAAGTTGAAGTAGAGAAAGAATATTATTCAGGCACAAAAACAGATGGGAGATACTTATTTTTTATTTTTTAATTTGAAAAAAAAAATATTATTTGATTTAAAAGTAAGCAACAAGGACTGAAGTAAAGTAACAAAGTACACAAAATTTTCAAAACTACTTCTAAGATTCACTAATACCGTGAATTGATTAGCTAGTGGAGAGTGATCATTTTCAAGTTTCGTACAGTTTTTTTAAGAAAAAACTCAAGACAATGGGTTCGTACTTCAAATACAGAAAAAAAGGCATATAAAGATGACAAACAAAACTAGTTGAAGATGCTAGTAATGGCAAATCAGAATTAACAAGGGTATGCGCTATTACAAACGTAATAAGATTCAAAAGATGCACTGCAATAACATTTTCATAGTTTTAAAAGTACAAATATACTTTTTGCTGATATTAGCTCCACTTCAGAAAGGAATTTATGGTTGGTTTTCAAGTGTCAGATTCATTACCTATTATCTTCAAAATAATTAAGATGTATCTTTTGTGTGTGCACTAAAAGCTGACGACGACATTTAAATGCATAGGAAGAATATGAATTTAACAAACTAAAAGATCAAGTCACTTACCTATCAAAGATATACTATGTTTAAATGTTACAAAATATCATTACTCTTTTTGGGGATAGAGGGAGTAGTACTTACATGACCGGATTTGCAAGGTCGAAAGTATTAGTACTACACCATCCAGCATACACATTACAATATTCAATTGTATTTAGCTATTAGTCAAATTTCGCAGATACCCTTCAGCAATAAAAACATCACAGTGAACACAAATCTACGCCGCCAGATAATTAGTGATAGTGATAATGGACAAACTCGTAACTGAACACATATCAGATAACATAATCGAATTACATAAACAAAATATGTGGCACTAACAGAATTACATAATCACAATTCATTAACAAACGACTAAAGAATTTCCGATTACCTTCCAAACAGATTGATTAGCACTCGAATCCTCATTACCCTTCAAAACCATCGCCTCTTTCGCCAATAAAGCCTGCTTCCACACATGCTCACTTCCATACGCCTTCCACTTAGAACTACCCGGCATCGACCCAATTGCAGGATCACAAGGATCTTTCGCCACTCGTTTCACCCAATCCAATAACGGCAAATAACACTCTTTCTTCCTCTTCCTAATCAACTCCTTCTCTTCATCATTACCTACACACAATTCACTTCCAACGCCACAATTCTCACCAACGCAACACCCATCCTTAAACCCTTCAAACATCGTTGTTTCATCACCCATATCAATATCCTTAAGAAACTTCCTAAAACTCATTATTCTAACAACCTTCAAAATTCGCCGAAAACAATCAGTTCAAACCCGAATACAGCAATCTATGTCTACGCCTAAAACAAAAACTATTATTAAACAATGTACTAAACCCTAACAAGATTATACACCAATCCAATGCATACCCATTTGTTTTCTTTAAAGAACCTGTCATTAATACAAAATTGTCAAACCCTAATTAAAAAAAAGTATAAAAACAAGTTATGTTAATGAATTTACTAAACAATTTAAGGGTTTTTGTGGGTTTTTTGGCGGGAATAATAAAGTGTAAATAGGATATAATCTAGGGGTACAAGTTTAATGTTCCCACATTTTGTCTCTGTCTTCAAGAAAAACAATAATAAAAGAAAAAGGTTATTTTTTTTCCGGGTCAAACTTGTAAATTAGTCGGCTAAAAGATTAGATTGGTTATTCAAAACCCGTAAATTAGTCGGTTAAAAAATATGATATTATCATATAAAAAGAAGAAAAAAACGAGGCTTTATAGGATATTTTTCAACAGTTATTTGACAAAGAAATATAAGTGTGTGTATTTAGTGTGTGAGAGAGAAAGTAAGATTTTACCAGTAGTACTTTGTGAGGATTGTATTTGGTCAGTGAGTTTATGTATTGCAATTTGAGTTTTTTTTAGGGAGATAAAAATTTCAATTTGGGGTTTTTGTTAAAGAAAATGATGTGTAGAGGATGTTTTATACTTGGAGAATATTGGATCTAACCATGGTTTTGTTAACCAAGATTATGAGTTGTATTGGTTGAGTTGTGCAAGGTTGTTTATGAGATTTTGTTTATATATATATATATATTTGTGATGTTTGCCCTAAAAGTGAAGACTATGAAGAGTGTAATGGCCCATGGATTTGGCTTGTTATTGAGCCATCTATTTTGTGTTTGGGCTTAATTTAAGATATAGAGTATGTTTGTCAAAAGTAACTGTTGTTGAAACTGCAAATTATGCTGTCATTGGAATTGGAGATTAAAAATGAAAATTAATATTGTAAGTTACATAAAGTAACAATTGATTTTTCAGAGATTATAGAGTGTGGTATGCTTTAAATTTTCTTAAAAATTATGTTTGTAAAACAAAATTATATTTTAAATCTTATATTCTCAAAAAATAAGCATAATATTTTGCACTAAACATGCCCATATACATCATTTGTTTTGGTGCATTATTCAATGCATTATTGTGTCATATAACTTGTACAAGATGATGTATGTATAAGAAAATAATGTAGATATCACCAACCTTTATTGAGAGTAATATCATTGTTTACATTCTGGTGTCAATTTATGATATGACACAAAAGATGATACAAGACCTACACGAATATTAACAAGTTATTGAAGCTAAACAAGTTTGAGTGTAAATCTATTGACACGAGTAATACGTTCAATAAATATGTTAGGTTTGAGATGAGATTTTCGACACGATTAACTAAACACGTCGGGTTGGTTGAGATATATGCATCTGGTGAATCATCAACCCAAACACAAGAACTACCATCCTAAGTTTACATCACACCTTCACTGCTTCTCATACACAAGTGAAATTGGGCATTTATTGTTGATGCTTGAGGATTCTAATATAATGTGTTGTTAGTTTACTAAAGTTTCAAAAATAAATCTTTGTCAGAAAAAGAAAAAGAAAAAAGAAACACTTGATCAAAAGTTCAGTTAGGACACATAAACTAAGCATCAGGGACGGAACTTGAACGTTATTAGCGGATGGGCCAACTTAAAAATTATTTATTTTACGAGGGCCAATATACACTACTTTGAATCTTTTGTATTAAAAATGACTAAAACCATATACAAAAAGGTATAAAATTTACATTGGGTCAAAATGTTTTTTTTTGGGAGGGAGGGGCACAACCTCTCTCGGTCCCTTCTAAGTTTTGTCCCTGCTAAGCATTAAGACTACAAAAGGATGTTTGGATCTACTATATGTTGATATTGTAAGGTATCTTTTAATACAATACAAGCAAAGCAAAAAATAAATAAAACAATATAAATTATATGAAAACCCGTGCTATACCAAAATATTTTAATCGATGACATAAGTTATCAAATAAATATACAAGTTAACCAAAACAATGATATTCATTTAGTTAGTCCACACTAACACTAAACTAACTCTTTCACCTGCTAGGCTTGACTACAATGCACATCACTAACTTTTTCATATCAAGCGATTCATATACGTGACTTATGACTAATCAGAAAAACAGTAAAAAAATTACGTACCTTTGTTAGCGTAGGAAATCAACAAAAACTCTAGGATCAGAAGTAAGATCCTCTCACCGTTTAGCACACTAACGCTCAAACAAATTCAGTATAGTGCTAGATCTTGATTCAATTGATGAACACACGAACAATCTAATTGCTAAAACAAAACACAATGGTGTGTGTAGAGGGAGGATTTCGACTTTAGGGTATTAAGAATGAATACAAATCCTAGATTTAGGTCTTGTATTTATAGGTTTTTTTATGAGATAATTACCTATTTTAAATATAAGATAAACACTATATTTAAATAAGATTATTACTAAAAATAGAGTGGATAATTACTATATTTATAAGATATGATATATATCCCATTATATACATAACTTAATAGATAAGTAATTGAATCAAGCTCAGCCCAACAACCCCTTAAGGGTTTTGGTTGAATATCAAGCCCAAAAAGGTACATTTTTTTTAGTTCTTGGTTTAAGCCCTTTACATTTTAGTTAGTCCAACTAATTAAACTCAATACTAGTTAATTAGTCTAACTAATTATGACCAATCTTCTCTTCACTTAATTAGATTATATATAAAACTATCAAAACACACTATTTTGAGTCAATAGTTTACTAACACACTTTTACTAAACATATAAAACTATCAAAACATGTTTAGTTAAATAAGTTATATAAAACCAAAACCATTTTTATAAAACACTTACAAGTAATATTGTTTACTTATATTTTATAAAAATGTATATGTACATTATATAACTTGTAATAGGTAAATAATGGGTAAAAACTAAAGTCTATAACCCATACCCATGGAGCATGATCCATAACCCATGACCCATTGCATGACATCATGCATGAAGTCATGTTGGATCTTATCCATGATCCATGACCTATGACCCAAGATCCATAACCCATTGACTAGATAGATTGTATCTTGTTGGATATCCATGATCCAAAATCCATGACCCATGGTCCATAACCCATAACCCATAACCCGGTTTGCAACCCAAAATCCGGACTAAGCTGACCTAGTAGCCGGATCCCTGGAATTGCACTGGCCTGATCCCTTGGGTAAGCGATCTGCGGGAACCGTGGAACAGTAGGCAGTTTTGCCTATAAATAGTGAGCCATTTCTTTCTTGCTCACCAACCCTTTTAGACATATTTCCTCTCTATGTTCTAACCACTCTAACCACAGATCCAAAGGATCATTCTATGTAGTTTTATCTTTGTGTGATTCTCTAGGTTCCTCTTAAAGGCGAGATCATAACCTCTTGAAGACGTGCAAGCTCAAGGTCATGAGTTGCTAAGGTTCGTCATCATCAAGACCACTGAAGTGCATCTTGTTGATAATTCTTCTCTCCCTCCAATAGTGTGTCGTGTTGAAGGCATTGGTGTATGGTGCCGAAGGTGTACATTCGATATGGTGCTTCGATGTATAAGTTGTGTCGTTTGGGTTAAAGGATATTGATATCCTTTGTAGTATTGTAAAAAGGATCTCGTCTCCTTTGGATAGTATTGTAATGGAACTCGGTATCTAGCCTTGTACCGGATAAAGTGTAGGCGACGTTGTGATAGGTTTGGTTCTACCTCGTGGAAGAACTCAGTTTCTAGCCTTGTACAGAATAAAGTGTAGCGACGTTGTGAAGGATTCTCCGCCACATTAAGGAGCTTGTGTTGTGTAGTGCTTAGAAACTCTCGAGTTGGGTACTCGGGGAGTGGAGTAGGGCAAGGAAGGTGTCCTTGTAGCCGAACCACTATAAATACTCGTGTTGTGGTTTTGTGTTCCTTTACTCTTCATCTCTTGCATTACTTATATATATGTTCATCTATCAATATCCAACACACGATCTAAATGGATTGACATAAGTCGATCTAAATGGATTGACATAAGTCAATCTAAATACTTTAAAACGAAGTTTTAATCGGCAAAACTATTCAACCCCCCTTCTAGTTTTCCACAATTGGCATCGGAGCTTCGTTACCAAGTTTTTTAGAGTATATTGTAGTTTAAAAACTTGATACGATCCGTGTATGTTTGAAAACTACAAAGAAGGAAATTTCTTAAAACAAAAATTAATGTTTTAATTTTTTTTACTTTTAACAAAATGTTAGGTATTGATAAATCATTCTAACATTTTCTCTTGAGAAATCTTCATGCTAGGATTCTTCCAATGACTTCGTCCTATCCAAAGAAAAAAATGAAGTCAACACCCAAAGAAGAATCTGAAGTGATCACACTTGCTTTTCAAAAATACGATTTAGTATTTTAAAAGCTCATGAAGTATTTCGCGTCGATGATTTTTAAAAACCATAAAAAGGGAATATAGCAAAGGTATGTTCTCTTAATTACAATTAGTTGATCTAAAAACGTGCTAATTGCTTGTGGATAAAATGATGGTATGTGGCTCTCTCTTATGATAAAGCATCTTTATAAAGACCTTGTATATATGAAACACTATGTGTGTATATATATATATATGGATTAAGTGTTTGACATCAAAGTCACAAGTTTCTAAAAAGTCTCTCTTCACTACTTTCCATCTTAACACATCATCGGGAATAGTATTCCTCATTGATTCTCCTAAAAACTTTTTAAGTTTGTCAATCTACGCTTTCATCATAAATATTGATAACTAAAGTTGTGATCCACCATCATTGATTTTATTTTCCTTTAAACATCTTTGATTCCATTCAAAACGTCTTCACTAAACGCTCACTCAAATAGAACTATAATCAATCTCTCAGTCTACAACTTCTTCTCAATAATAAGTTATTGTATAACTTATTACAGGTGAGAGAATACTCCAAATCACCCTAAACTTGTCTGTAGTCCCGGATCCCTTAAGTTGTACTAGCCGGATCCCTTAACCAAGGGAACCGGCAGAAACGTGCAAACAGACGAACAAGAGAATCATTATTAAATCCCAGACTTCTCCATTTTCCCTCTTCCTAAACATAAAATGACCAAAAATCAGTTCCTATCATCCTAGGGCTTCATCCTCTTAAGCATCTCACTCCTAAACATCATCGTAAGTAATTACACTCATATTTTTTATTCCTTGTCATCTCCATCCTAGGGTTTATGATTATAAAATTTTCAATTGGTTTCAATTTTTTAATTAAATCATCAATTGGCAATTGTTTATTATAAAATTGATCTCCATACAAAAAGCCCTATATGATTAAGGTTTTTAAAAAAAACATTGTTAATACAAAAAAAGCTCATAAGATCATAAACCCATCTTGATCAATGTTTCCATTTACCTTATTGGAATATTGTTTTTCTTCTAGGAACAAACATGCCTAAATCCACCCAACAAGACCATCATGACACCGTCCACTATATTCCTAGATACTATCGCAAAGAAGGTTTATCAACTAGTGATCGCAAAACCTTCAAAATGCTTCAAAAACTACTCATCCACGAAGGTCGTGTAATTGAGGAATGCTTCCTTGAAAACACCATCATTCCTCAAGTCTTTTCCACAATCAACTTCAATTACCTCCTCAATATAGATGAACAAATTTGTCCAGTTTTCATCTTCGAATTCTACAAGAGCGTTAGGATTATCTGAAATAATGATGGAACCATTTCAATTGCTTTCGTCATAAACAAACAAAGCATCATCTTACCTCTCACTACATTCGCACAAATCCTTCGCATACCATGTGAAGGAATTTGTATATACTCTAAGGATTGGTCGATCACTTGTCAACACCTCGCCTTAGATCCTAAACCTATCTATCACACTCCACTTGATGATCCCGTTGTAGCTCGAGATACCATCTTCACAAAAAGAGCCGACGAAACTCGTTACAACCGCAACAAAGAACTTATTCATCGTGAACCCTTTCAAATTGAACTCTTTGAAATGATTCCCATTTATAAAAAGCGAAAAGAAATTCTTAGAGAGAATGTTATTTATTTGGTCGTAAAAAAGCGGGACACTGTTTCGAAGCCGCCGATGGGGAGGTTGGCTCGAGGGAGTAGATGGCTTGGATGCACTGTGGAGCCGCAGCCCGATCCTACACTGTTCACATGCCGAGCCGAGCCGAGCCATCGACTTAGAGGGATTAAATCAAGAGTAGTGGGTTCTTCACTTAATTGCCACTTAATTTCTTCTTTTTATTGCATGTTGTACACCTATTTTTCAGTTTCAAATTCCTTGTGGATCCCACTATGTGTTTTTTATATGCAAATATATTTATTGTGTTTCTTTCTCATAAGGTTAAAAAAGTCCACACACAAAAGCCATGTTCTCTTATACGATTCTGAAGTATTTTTATCAGCAACGACGATCGAGAAAATCCAAAATGTGTGTGATTTTTGGAGCTGTTTCTGACTAATAAGACTTGGTTGTTGTGTATTTGTTTGATTTAGCTTACTTTTGTGCTTTATTTAATCGTTATGGTTTCGTCAATGGCAGGTTAGTTGCATGTAATAGGAATTATGGTCGTGGGTTTGCATCCAGACCGTCGGTAATGTGGATGGTTGGTTAGAATTTATTTTTGGTGCTTATTCATTAATTGTGGCGTTAGTTTAGTTGTGGTTAAAAAAGATTAGATTTTTTTGATATAATTGAGTGGGTTTATGACATTGGTTTGTGCTTGGTTTATCTTAAATTTGTGTTGAGTTTAACTGTTGTGCTTTCGTCATTGGTAGGTTACCTACATGCAATGGAAGTCATGGTTGTGAGTTTGCACCCAAACTATCATCAGGTAATGTGAATGCTTGATCTGCTTTTTTTTGTTTCTTATTTGTCATTTAAGGTGTTTGCCTCATTGGGGTAAAAAAAGATTAAAATTCTAAGATTTAATTGAGTGGGTTTATATAAGGTAATGTGAATGCTTGATCGGTTATTTTTTGGGTTCTTATTTTTCATTTAAGATGTTTGCTTAATTGGGGTTAAAAAAGATTGGACTTTTTGGTGTTAGTTTAGTTGGGTGGTAGGCGTTGTTAGGTAATTAGGCGAAGAGACACATTGTTTTAAGTCTCTTGTCGTACATCGTTTGGTTGTTGTGTTTGTGTTTGATTTAGGTTACTTTTTTGCTTAATTTAATAATTTTGCTTTCGTCAATGGTAGGTTAGTTGCATGCAATGGGAGTCACGGTCATAGATTTGCATCCAGACCATCGGTAACGTGGATGCTTGGTTAGAATTTTTTTGGTTCATATTCATAAATCGTGGTGTTAGTTTAGTTGGGGTAAAAAAAGATTAGATTTTTTTGATATAATTTAATAGGTTTATGGCATTGGTTTGTGCTTGATTTAGCTTAATTTTGTACTGATTTAATTGTTGTGCTTTCGTTATTCGTAGGTGATAAAATCAAATGTATACTATATTTACCTATCATTTATATCACAATTATTGCTCATTTATTATATGTTATAACTGAATTGATACTTAATTCATTACTTTGGTCATTTTTAGTATTTATGGAGCAATTTCGGTAAAGATACGAAAAACAACAGGATTTGGAGCATTAATGAAGAATCTATATGCAAGATCTGAACGTAACCATTCTCAAATTTTGAATGTCATTATTTAATTTATTACGTCATTTAATATTTTCATTTCAAGTATACTTACTTTTATGAGTAGCTGAATGAGCTCACTCGCTTGTGTACATTAAACTTGAACCAACCATGAGCAATAGCCACTCTGCACATTTCTAAGCTATTTATATTATATTCATGGTATAAAGTAAGTTTTAGGCTTGTCGGATCATTTTCACTACTTACGTTACTTTTATCAAGAACCAGTGTCACCAAACGTGTTTTAACACTCCCGGTTTTAGACATAGCGTGTATTTAACACAAACCGACATTAGAAAATGATCAGTCTACACATTATATTCCTTTTAGGTTTCTTATAGTCATATTTTAAAAGTCACATTTTACTTTTCCTATTTTCACGTAAATTTTGTACGTCTTGCGTTTTTACTTAAATCACGTAACTATTAAACTTTACGTATAACCGTTAGGTTATCCCACGTATAACGAAAACCATCTTTTGACATTTTTATATCACTATAAACTAATTTTAGTCTGCTTTAAATAATTACACGTTAATTTCCCTGCAATCTCGTTATTTTCCAATAAATTTCGTTTTACGTGTATTTAGTATACGTTTTAGGTTTAACAACATTTACGCGCTCCGTTAAACTTATCACTCATTTAATATAATAATATTGAGTGTATTGATAAGTTTTAATATTTTTATAAGTTTATTATTTTTACAATACCCAGTTTTAAGTTTCGTGATTTAAATACTTAACGATAGTAAATTAACGGAACCACTCCATAAACCCAAGATATTATCAAAAGGGCACAGGGGAGTCACCAAGACACTTGGTGTCTTGATGATAAATCTTGCATAAGATTATAACATGTGTAAACTTAACCATGAGGTTAAACTAAAAAATCTTCCTATAAATACCAAGCTAAACACATAGAAAAATTTGCACCACACTCTCTTTATCTAACAAGTCCTAAAACTCAAAGGCATTTCTTTAAGATTTTGTAAGAAATTTCATATGTTCTTGTGAAGAAACTAGGTTTTGATCTTATTTTCTTCAAGTTTTCAAGAAAAAGTTGTTATAATCTTTAAATATCTTCAAGTTTTCAAGAAGAGTTGTTATAATCTTCAAATATCCTCGGGTTTTCAAAGATTACCAATTTCACAACGAAGCTTTGTTATATTCTCTTTATAAAACTCAAGCATTTTATATAACGGTAAGTATTTATAAACACTAAATACTTATGAAATTTTGTTAGTTTATTTAAGATTTTATAAACTCTTAACATGTCATATATATACTTTGTCAACTTATCTCATGAAAATACATATCAAATGTGTACCTCTTATAAACGTTTTCATATATGTATATGCTTACGAATTATACATTTTAATATTAAGTACTATATTAATAGAAAATTTCATATGAGAGGCCTCTTCGGGGTAACGTATTGACAAGTTGTTGGATTTACGATTTAAAGTGTCATAGCTCCTCATACATTCACTACATGACCTCTAAATTATGTTAGCCCGAATGATAATACGATATTATAAAAGAAAGATATATTTTGAAATAATTATATATATAAACTTATATAATATATTAGATTATTTTAAATAATATTTATATATTATTTTAATAATATATTATTTTTATATTATATTTATAATATTTTAATATTATATTTATAACATTTTTATAAAACATTTTATAATATTTTTGTAAAATTTTTAAATTAGTTTATTTCATTAAAATAAACAATTTAAACCACTTATATGTTAAGTAAATATATAAACATTTCTGATTTACAACATCATTTTTACAAGATTTCAATTACACTTTCAAAACTTCTTGACAAGTATAAAAAAATGTATGACATATTTATTTTATCTTATATATTTATGAATATATACTTTCATGTCCATTAAATGACTCTTAATTGTATTTAGGACATAAACAGGTTTCGAGATATTAACAATCGCCATCATCGTTTAATTTTTACAAGCTATTATTAAGGTAAGTTCATAGCCCCATTTTATGTTACTTAATTGTTTTACAAACCTGTTACACCCCGTGCATGCTTTGACCAAAGATTAAAACTTTACGCGGAAACGACTTCACTTTAACGGAACTTCTGTTAATCTTTTGACCATTAAAATATACTTTCAGACCTTGAAACCATTTTTAGATGAAACTAGACTTAATTACCTTCAAAATGGCGGGTGGTGCGACCCGTGACGACTTACGGTTTGGAATATATGATTTTTCTAAGATTGACCAAAATCTGAAAACCCCTTATTAAACTTTTGACGAGAGCATATGACCATATGCAAAATACCGTATGGCCATATGCTGACCATATGCCCTTTATTATATTTCTGAAGGAACCATATGACCATATCTTTGAAATTACCATATGGCCTTATGCCCACTGCAGAAAATATTCTATAAGACCATATTTACTCCATTTTCGGAAAATTGACTTCAAAGACTCGAAACTTAACGAAACTTTCCAGGATTCTTTAACATAACATAATACATCATTTCATAATTTTACTTTGTCTCATTGACCCATAAACATGCAATATGACGAGTATTATGCCAAATACCCGTTTTGACCCATTTCACAACAAACGACCTTTACCACTTTATTTGCACACAAAACTTAATCAAAATCATTGACATAACATATTGAACTAATTCCATAACCAATTGACCCGTTTACAACCCAAAATGGTTAGAATTATATTAATGCCAAACACCCCTTTATCCTTGACCAATAACACTTAAAACGTACCTTAACGTACCAAATAACCACCGATTCATTATGAAAACCTTGACATATGCTTTAAGACTCGACTACACGCTACAAACCCTTTAGGACTCACGGGGGTACAACATCAACATTGAGCTCGATATCTACCTAAGCTCCTATGTTCTTACCAAAGTCTTCTAACGACCGCACATTCATTCCTTTAACCTTAATCCAAGCCATAGCTTCGCACATGAACCTACAAAAAATTAGACACTTAAACCGTAAGCACGAATGCTTAGTAAGTAAAGCGAATATAACTTAACATCATAATTTATTCACACATTATACATTATAACAACCATTAATCCAATATAAAATTAACCATAAACACATACCTTAACCACTTAAAGACTTAACCTTTCTTTTTCCTTAATCCACTCCTGGTTATCACATGACTAGCCTTATTTAGATTTTGTCCCCAAAATCTCTCGTCTATTGCCAACTTCTCTAGCCATTCATGTCTTCTTAGTCCTTATGTCATCCGTGAAATAATTCTTACCACCAATATATATTCCATTTAGCCCTTCCTATGTCTATCTCAAGATTTACTAACTCTTTCCATTTCAAACTTTCTCGTCAAGGGCTACATGCCACTTGAGCAATCACTAACTTGATTTACATAAGTCAAACACATTACTAATACTTCCATAGTCATTTCATTATTCCGTTAATACTATAACGTTTCATTATCTCAACTTCTTTCTCAATAAATACCATTCACGTTATGACCACCACGATCATTTCTCATATTACAACAAGCCACAAGCCATTTATAACATCTAATACATTTCCTCAATCATACGGCTCACACCTTAGAAACTTAAATCATAGGCTTCACATGACGTCTCCCACCTAAGGTCGATATTCAGTTCTTTCTCTATCTACCTATCTTAGTTCTTACGAATTCTAGTCATTTCTAGACTCCTTTTTCTACCCTTCACCCTACTCATGCCATGTCAGGATTACGTAAGCCCACTTTTTTACACTTCTTCATTTACATGGAGAGGCGTCCCAAACGATGTAAACCAAGAAACATAAACTCATGGTTCGGTGATTCACGACTTCTTTATTTAAATGAAAAGGCGTCCCATTTCATTTGAATAAAGAAATCATAAATCGTCCTACTTACACACTTCCAACACGACACTCGTACCATCCATTACACATTTAGCTTTTAAATATTTTCGTTCTTTTTATTATTCACATTACCTTTTAACTTTTTAGACTTGGATCCATACCTTTACCACATTCATTTTTGGGGATATATTACATGCCAAGGATGTAGGCAACCCCTTGCCGATGAAGGCAATACTTTTATCCCGAAGGATCTTTAATACATCCCGAAGGACTCTTTCACATTCTTTAGCTTGGCCATCCCGAAGGATACCATAATTCATCATCATTAGCTCGGTCATCCTAAAGAATGCCATCTTTAACCTTTCACATTTCATTTACGGATCCAAGTCATTAACATTTTAACTCACACACATTACCTCATTTATTTTATTTAGTTTTACCAAACGTCATAGGGTATACAAAACCCGTTTGTTGTATTTACACATATCTATGTGTTTTCACTTTTCATTTCATCTTACATTCTTAACCCACATTAGTCATTACCATATCTTACATTACCCTTTAGTCTACCTGACTCTTTCCTTAGTTAAACCTTACATAGGTTAATTTACATTCATTAGCATCATTTATTCTTCTTTCACGTTTTAAGTCACTTACACATTCTTATCATATTAGTTTTTACAACACATCATTATGTTCTTGCTCACACACTTAGCTTACCACATTCTCATTCTCATTCCTTAACTCATTTCCTTAATTATGTATGCATTTAGAGCAATACTGTTCTTTACCATATTTTACAAAGCATTATACTATAATCCCATTCTTATAACTTTCATATTATTTGACAATTAGTAACCGGTGTGTCAAACCAACCTTACTTTCATTACCACATACCATGACGTCGTTATCATTATTACATATTCATGTTCATATTTAAACGTCATATACCTTAGCTTACCATTAACCTGTATCTATACCACATTAACGTCAATCATATCTGTTTACACAATAAGATCATATGTTGGTCATTAATTCCTTACGGACCATACATCATCACGTGCTATTGTCTCTTAACCTCATTCCTTAACCTTTATATCATTTAGCAATTAGTGTTCCAATTTTATCTTCTCTTTACACGTTATACCTTAGAACGCTTAATATCATTACATTCCATAATTATAGCGTCATCAATTAATTTACTTTTTAGCCCATCTCTAATACCACTTATCGTTCCTACTCACATTCCATTACCGCTACTCTAAAACGCATTCTCATGTCACAATACAATCACCGACACTAACCGAGGTGCACGGCTAACTAATCACTTAAACACTTCAAGTCCTTCACAGACTTACATCACATACACGTTAACACATAAAACACATTCATCATACTTACCAACTTAAGTTCATAAAGCATGTCACATATTCCTTTCTCTAACTTAAACATTTACTTTCCGCATTTCTTACACCTACGTTAAACGCTTCTACGAGTGGTTTAAGTCTAGGCAACCTAAAGGAAAACCTAATTCACTTAAACCGAAGCTCTAATACCAATTTGTTACACCCCGTGCCCGCTTTGACCAAATATTAAAACTTTACGCGAAAACGACATCACTTTAACGGACCTTCTGTTAATCTTTTGACCATTAACAAAAATCTATAAACTTTTAGACCTTGAAACCATTTTTAGATGAAACTGGACTTAATTACCTTCAAAATGGTCGGTGGCACGACCCGTGACGACTTACGGTTTGGAAGATATGATTTTTCTAAGATTGACCAAGATCTGAAAACCTCTTATTAAACTTCTGACGAGAGCATATGACCATATGCAAAATACCGTATGGCCATATGCTGACCATATGCCATTTATTATATTTTTGAAGGAACTATATGACCATATCTCTGAAATTACCATATGGCCATATTCCCGCTGCAGAAAAAATTCCATGAGACCAGATTTACTCGTTTACTTACTTGTTTTGCAAACTTAGGGTGAGAACATGCTTGCTTTACTTTGAACCTAAGTACTCTTTTAAACTATTACGGATTAGCCTAAGCAGCGATAACCCACTATGCCGACTATCATGAACCGTTAGTTCTTATGGAAGCCTCGAGTGTTATAAATAGATCTATTGGGGTGACTCCCCTGGTTGGGTTGACCGGATTGGCAAACGGACGTATACCATGTCAGATTCTAAGTGTCGAGGGTTGAACACTTACCGGGCCTTCATACTATGTGCACTTACTTGCATACTTAGCTGTCGTACCTTCGATGTCATGAGCTTAGTGCAACCGTAATACCTTTTGTATGACATTATATGTGTTGTATTGCTCATATAGTTGAAAACTTGTAGTCCACTTACTGAGATTTACTTACACCTATAAACTCACTGGCTTTTTGTTGACATTTTAAGCATGTGTATCTCAGGTTGTTGATTACTCTACTTTGGTAGATCTTTGAGGCATGGCATTGAGTCTCACACATTCAAGAAGTGTTTTAACACATACTCCGTATATCATATGATTTGTACTTGAAACTATTTTCATTTTGGACCATGTATTGTTATGACTTATTAATGGTGTAAACTTGTTTTAAATTAATCAATGTAATTTTCAAAACGACTCATGTAGGTCGTTCTTTATTACTTTGTGATCTTATTCCATGATGTCACACCCCGGTTACCTTTTCCGCTGCCATGATTTGAGGTTGTGACATTCAATGTATCTTTTAATTTGTCTTTAAAATGTTGACCTGAATTCGTTATGGATGTGATATGGTTGTTTATTTTAGTCAATAATGTTTTATATTTAAATTATGTTTTAGAGTCAATAATGTGTTAGTAGTTTATGCAATGAGTTTATGTGGTCACCCAGTCTATCATCAGATACTGGGAACACTTGGCTAGCATTTTTTGGGTTCTTATATACCAAGGCCTTGGTGACGATGGTGTTGAACGGTCTATCAAGTGGTTGTAATAAGAAGGATAAGGCAGCACCAGCCTATGATTCGACTGAACACATTGTTAGCAGTTAAACATAACTAATTGGAAACAGTATTTTTTAAAATGTGGGCGGCGTAAAAAGAACTCGACTGAATTCATCATTATCGACAACAAACATGTAACTTAACTTATCATTCATTAAAACAACCACCATGTATTAGATTTAAAAAAAGAACCAAAATAAACCTAAAAACTTACCCAAAAACCTAAAAATCCCCTCAACCAAAACCTATATCAGGTAGAAACCCCGCATCTTCCTAATAAATTGCACATTCTGATGTGCCTTGAGCTATGTTTCTTTGATCGGAATCAATAAACCCATGGCTTTCTCAACATCACATTTTTGAACGCGCCTCAAGAAAGATGCAGTCTCCACGGCATCAATGGAACCCGTCAGCCTTTCAAGCATACCTTCTTGCTCATTAATAGCCTCAAGTAGCTGTTTCCAAACCCTCCTAAGCTGCCAGTAATCCTCAACAATTAATCGATGAAAATAAACCAGCATCCAGTCCTTCATCTTTGTCGAGTTACAGCAATTGCAAGTTCATTAAAAAGCACGAATCTAGCCATTGTTGTGATTTCTTTTGAATATGTTTTTTTTTTGGTTGTTAAGAATTGAAAGTGTGCCACGAGGGCTAGTGGTGATCATCGGTTCGGTTATCGGGTTGTTCGGTTCGGTTTGTTCGGTTAATTTTTTTTTTTTTTTTGAAATAACCTAACGAAAACCGAACCTAAATACATAAATTTAAATATTTATTAATTTATTTATATATACTTTTTAGCAAAAAAAAAAAAAATCAAGCTCAAAAAATGTTATATACATGGTATAAAAGAGTTTTAATATTTTTTTTATATATAAATATATGAAAAAATATATAAATTTATTTGAATAGTTTTATTAATAAACAATATAACGGCTTGAAATTCGGATATTATGGAGGGGCTCCTTAAATAACAAGATGGGTGAGATATTTGAACGGCTGAAAGGAAAAGAAGTCGTCGAGAATCTCATGATGAGAGTTTGGCAATTGAAACACCGGCGTATGTGTTTTCCAAGAACACAGGCAAAAAGAATTATCGTAATTACCATTAGACTAATAGTCGACATTTACATAAAGGGCATTTATTTTGATAAATCTACCGGGCTTAGTGCATAAACTTATGGCATAATCTTATACAAAAGCTAATTAAATATTAATTGCTGCCATAAAAAATATATCAAAAAACGGAATTAAAAAAAACACTTAATCGTCCATCGTCATTATAGTAGAATTGTTCATAAAAAAATTATGACAATTTTGTCATGGACATGTATCAAATGAAAACTAAGAAATATGAATAAATATCGTAAAAATTAAACATAAGTTGAGCCATAATAAGATCCCCAAGTCCAACTATGAGGCTTTCAAAATTGATCTTGACCATCTATAATAGTGAGAACTGAGAACCGGGCAAATGTGCCACCTTTAGGAACCAGTTACCATGGGTCCATACTCCATAGAAAGGAACCTGTTATCATTCCATTAGCAAATGGACCAAACACCAACAAATATTCGTCTAGTGATCAACATTTAAATTATCAATCGTCATAGAACCATCGTTCCCTTCTTGCAGATCGTCGCTGTCACATAAGAAAAGAGTTGCCCGTTTCATCACATATCCTGAACTGGCAAATCCAAAAGCAGGACGTAACACTTGCTACCCCTACAATCATATAATAAAATCTGATCAGTTGTTGCAGCGGGTGAAGTTAATTAGTTCCTCATCTCTGCGACTTTTCCACACCGACAGAAATCATCCAAACTTTTATTTGAACAAGTCATCAAAACCTTTTCCATGCAAGTTAACAACATACAATGACTCCTCAATCCTCACCACATCCAACAAACAGTGCAAATTTGCAATGCAATCTTACATTTCAACCCAAAAGGGTTCAGCTCGTTGTGGCAAGGAGGGTTTATTTTGGTACATTTCAACGAGCTTTGAATCACATAATCACATCAATCGATTTTACAAAACCCAATAAACTGGTAAAAATAAACCTAGTGCATTTAAAGTGCTTTATTCTAAAGTAATTTGGAATCCATAGTTAAAGCAACAGTTCTCTAAAACCAGTTTTAATCACTACATAACTTATATAATTTTCAACGACGACCGTATCATCAAGAATCTTGGCATATGTCAACAACAGGCTTTTATGATAGCATGCAAACAACAGAAAAAACACATAACAGCAAGAAGATTCATCCTAAGTAGCCCTCACAATTCGGCTCCTATGCTTCTTTACTATCTCTATCACAGCCTCGCTATATGCAACCTCCTCTTTATCTTCAAAATCATTCACATCAATTTTCATATAACTATCAATATCATCGTCAAGGAGATCATTCCTCCCCAACAGAAGCAGAGTTACTCCCTTCATGACGTACCCTGATGCAGGCAATTTCAGCAAAGGGACGTAACACGTACTCATCCTATCAGGAATATCAAGTAACTTTTTCAGTTCCCCAGCTTCAGATAAGTTCCTCCTCATCTCAACAACTTTTTCCCCATTAAGAGAAACTCTCCCCTTTTGATCCGGATCTGTAATGGAAACATCTTGTAACAATGGCAACTTGGTGACGAGATTCCCCAACAACATAAACTTCGTAACAACGTCCTTCAAACATTGAAATGCAATCTCACGTTTCTTGCTATATAACTCCATATCTTCTTCTTCTTGACCATTTGCATTAACATACAATTCCTTGTTAGGAAAAACTGAATTTGGTGAAAGAAATATAAATGAATCGACTCTGATTCCAAACTTAATGTTCCACTTGAACAACAAATGATTGTTATCAAAGGAAGATGGAACTTGGATATGTAGAGATTTCACTCTTCTAAAACTCATCAAACACTTTATAGCAGACCAATAGGAACCCAATCCAGCAAGAATATCAGTGGGGATCAATCCCTCAGTGAGACGGTCTGCAAAAGGATCAGTAAAGGAAGTGAAGGAAACAGTGTCGACTTGACGGACGATCCTCTTGAAACGTTTGGAAACGAGTTTGCAAAGGCACAAGGTTTTGAAATCGACTAATTTGCTTAGAATTTGAAGTGCGATTTCATCTGGTAAACAACTGAATGAAGAAGAATCATCTACCACATTATATTTCTTGTTATTCTTCATCTCTCTTATGACGTCGATAATCAATTTGTGGGATATTGGAAGATGAAATCCTAGCCAGTCTCCTTAACACTATGACTTTATGTAGCTGTAGATTAAAACACAATAAAAGTTAGAAATAAAACCGATAATGTCACGTGAAATAATCAATTGTAAGTCTGTAACAGTACAAGTTGCACGAAATAGTAAGATTGTGCATGCTTATACTCAGCTGTTTGATTTTTATTGTGTTTTGATCATTCAAAACACTAAAGATAAAGACATTCATTTATTAGATTATTTAAACATAATAGTTTGTTTTCTATAGATTAAAACTACTGTCGATAAAAACCCGTGTTCAACACGGGCAATAAAAAAAGATAGTTACATACTTGTACAAATCACTGAACTATTTATATTCGGGTAAATAAGTGCCAACCATAATTAATAAAGCATGCATAAACAACTCCAAACACCTCAGTTTGTGAAAAATTCATAATTAAAATATTAACATGTATATACGATCAACCATTTCATATTCATTTAACATAAGATCAACTTTTGTATATAATGTCTACTATTCCTTTTTTTCCTTTCCGGTACAACTTTGCTAATCAAGTTTCAAAGTAGATAATGTGAGAAAGTAAACAAAGGGTCAAATTAAAGGTCATTTTTTTAAAGAACAACGTTTACTACACCAAAACAAATGTAAATGTAACATGGCCATGCTTTTTCTTTTTTTGCATTCTGTTGCTCGTCATCGACTCCCTCCCCATACTTACGTACATAACCTGAACTTTATTGACAATGGTCTATACTTTCTTCCAAGAGCACGCCAACCCTTTCAAATTCATATGGTAATCAGATACTACATATGACACAAACTTACTATAATCTTTATATGTATGCTCAGTTTACATAGAAAACTTCAGTAGCTTAGTAGCTTGATACCCTGTTTCATGATCGAAAAAAAAAAAAAAAGGTATTCATAAACAATATAAATGTAACACAATACAAAAGCCCATAAATGTAACACATTTCATGGGTTGGTACTGGACAACCAATATCATGATTATCTGCAAAAGAAAACGTAAAAGACATACATATTGGAAGCTTAATTGAACATATAACAGATTCAGTTAGAAGAAAAGGTTTGTTACCTTTGCAAGGGCGGAGCTTAGTGAGGACCGGGAAGGGTCCCGGCCCCCCTAGGCCTAAGTCCGTGAATTTATTTTTTCGCGATTTCATGTGTTAAAAAAAGATTTGTTTCATCTCGGCCCTCTCATCTAATGTTTTTCCGGAAAAAATTTTGTTTCGGCCCTCCCACAAATTTTTTTCTAGCTCCGCCACTGTACCTTTGGAATATAACTGAAACACCTAAACAACATATAATCGTTGGCTCGATAACTTCAAAAATAATTCAATAAATAATGATTCTTCACAAAATCAAAAATCGTACTTCAAAAAGTCAACAATGAGGTTGTAATGTTGGATAATGAACTATGAAGAATAGAGAGAAAGATAGAAACAATATTGTTTTCAATTTGCAATGTAGTATCGAATAAAATGCATGCAAAATATGTAGTAGTTCAAGATTTCTAGTTAGTGGCTAAAGATGGTTAAATGGTACTCCGTAATTGGTTAAAAGAGGTGGCATGCATCTTGGAAATAACAACATATTAAATACTTATATATACCTTATTTTGATTTTATTTAATATATTGAATACACTGCTGACATCATCAATTTGTATAAAAATGTTTAGGAAAATGATTGTCATGCCTAAATGGCATGACTAATTTTATACCTAATCCACTCAACATATGACAAGTGGAGCATGATATTTCTCTCTCCTCATTATGGCCTTTGATTAGTACAAGTGTTGTAATCTAATTGTTAGGCATGAAATTAGGCATGTCATTTAGGCATGCCAATCACTACTCAAATGTTTATTGTCCAATGAAATCAATCAAATTTGTATTCATGACATTATCCAAAAGACATTGCAAATTTTCAACGCAATCTCACATTTCTTCTTATTTGACCTCATATCTTCTTCAAAAACTTGTTCCGTGACCAGCTTCATAAACTTGTTACCAAACTTGATAATCTTACCCTTGAACAAACTACCCAAAAGGGTTCAACTCGTTGTGGCAAGGTGGATTTATTTTGGTACATTTCAACAAGCTTTGAAGCACATAATCAGATTTTAGAAAACTCATAAACTAAATTACGGGAAAAATTAACCAAATGCATTTAAAGTGCTTCACCCTTAAAAGTAATTTGGAATCCAAAGTTAAAGCAACAACGTGTCAACGTTCACTAAAACCAGTTTTAATCACTACATAACTTACATACTTTTCAACGACGACCATATCATCAAGAATCTTGGCAATCGTCAAACACAACTAACTTCGCATATGTCAACAACAGGCTTTATGATAGCATGCAAAAAACGGAAAAAACACATAACATCAAGAAGCTCCATCCTAAGTAACCCTCACAATTCGGCTCCTATGCTTCTTTACTATCTCTATCACAGCCTCGCTATATGCAACCTCCTCTTTATCTTCAAAATCATTCACATCAATTTTCATCAAACTATCAATATCATCGTCAAGGAGATCATTCCTCCACAACAGAAACAGAGTTACTCCCTTCATGACGTACCCTGATACAGGCAATTTCAGCAAAGGGACGTAACACTTACTTATCCTATCAAGAATATCATTAAGTGGCTTTTTCAGTTCCCCAGCTTCAGATAAGTTCCTCCTCATCTCAGCAACTTTTTCCCCATTAAGAGAAACTCTCACCTTTTGATCTGGATCTGCAATGGAAACATCTTGTAACAATGGAAAATTGGTGATGGGATACATCAACAACCTAACCTTCACAATAACATCCACCAAACATTGAAATGCAATATGAAGTTTTTTGCGAAATAACTCCATATCTTCTTCACCTTCTTCTTCTTCTTCTTCTTGACCATTTGCATTAACATATAATTCCTTGTTAGGAAAAACTGAACTTGGTGAAAGAAATATAAATGAATCGACTCTGATTCCAAACTTAATCTTCCACTTAAACAACAAATGATTGTTATCAAAGGAAGATGGAACTTGGATACGTAGAGATTTCACTCTTCCGAAATTCTCCAAACACTTCATAGGACCTATAGGAACCCAATGAAGCAAGAATATCAGTAGGGATCAATTCCTCAGTGGGAGGGTTTGCAAGAGGATCAGTAAAGGAAGTGAAGGAAATTGTGTCGACTTGACGGACAATCCTCCTGAAACGTTTGGAAACGAGTTCGCAAAGGCACAAGGTTTTGAAATCGACTAATTTGCTTAGAATTTGAAGTACGATTTCATCTGGTAAACAACTGAATGAAGAAGAATCATCTGCCATATTATATTTCTTGTTATTCTTCATCTCTCTTATGACGATGATCGATAATCAATTTGTGGGATATTGGAAGATGAAATCCTAGCCAGTCTCCTTTACACTATTACTTTATGTAGCTGTAGATTGAAACACAATACAAGTTAGAAATAAAACCGATAATGTCACGTGAAATAATCAATTGCAAGTCTGTAACAGTACCAGCTGCAAGAGATAGTAAGATTGGGCATGCTTCTAATCGCCGTTTGATTTTTATTGTGTTTTGATCATTCAAAACACTAAAAATAAGGACATTCTCATTCATTTATTAGATTATTTAAACATAATAGTCTTTTATCTATAAATTATAATATCAGAACACTTATTTTTTATAAAGACATTCTATAAACGGTCATATGATTTAGCCTGTATATCCATTTTTAACGTCACCACCAAACCAACTTATCTTACTCTGAAGGTCTTCTAAAACCCCTTACTTCTTTATAACAGTACATTTTTAAGTTTATCTTATCTTTTCTACAAGTATGATATTAAGAGACGTACACATCAGGGAGTGTTTGGTATAGCTTCTTATGCTTTATAAAAGAATCAAATAAAGAGTTTGACATAAACAAACTCCAAGACTGATTTTTAAAACCGTGTGTTTTCCCCTTTAATAATCATATAAAGAATTTACCAAACACCCCCTTTGTCCAAATTCTGCAATTACATATGGCTGTTGGTTACGAACCTGAGATGAAAAAGACCTCGAACAATCTTCAATTCATTTGCTCCAGGAAGCTATGTGGCTGCATTGAACAATAAACCAAAACCAAATTTAGCTTAAAAGTGAATGGAGCGTTTGGCAGGTAGATTCCGTTGTTTCATAAGGACATAAACAAGCTAAGATTTTATCATGGAAACTAATTATTCGAGTTGAAAAGATACCATGGGATGTAAAGATTGATTTAAATTACCATAATGCCACAAACTTATAACTTCAATCAGAACTGAACCCACAAGCTATCTTGGCCAAAGGGCTTTTGTAGTTTTTGCCTATAATAATAAGTTGAAAAACATAAGGGATAGCTGGTTCCTAAGCATATACTACGTACTAATTAGTTTTTATATATACATTATTCAACTACACAAATACAATTTACAATATACATACATTTAACAGCAACAACAACAAGGGTTTTTTATAAATTTACTTAAAAAATAATGAGGTTCATGTATGCCGGAAAGTCAAACCTCCGGCGGAAGACACCCGGTCAACGGCACCGGCGACAATTGATTTCCATACTTTCATAGTGCGTGTGTGTCAAGTGCGTTTGGTATTTGGTTGTGTTTGGTTAAGAGGTTATAAAAGCTTTTAGTTATGGGAATTGACTAGTACAATGTTAAAAATGACCTGGACACTTAATTTTGTGCATTACATGATTGGGACACTCAATTTTGAGCATTACATAGTTGTACTGTGTTTATAATGCGTTTTATTTGTTTATACAGTTGAGTGTCTCAATTATTTTTAAAAGTGTGCAAATTACCCTCCATTTAGTTATTGTTCTGTTCTGTTTAAGAGCACTGAGGTATGGTACGCCATAGGGCTTGTTAGGCTAAAAGAAGTGGCGGTGATCGGCTCACCATCCACATCAGCGTCACATCTGCTTTTTCTCTCACATCTCACTTCCCTTCACTCCTCTCACCTTTCACCCGTTTTGGTCACCTTTCCATCACATTTCATTAAAATATGTACTTTATAAAAATATACCCCACTAAATATCCTACACACACTCACAAAACAAATAAAAAAACAATTACTTTTTGGAATGTGCCTCACATTTTTTGCACCTCACTTTTAATGAGTCGGTCACCAAACTTATGCAATTTGAGCGTGACATCTCACTTCCGTTTTGGTGGTCACTATCCACTTGGCACTAATGGTGAGGCGGTCACCCACCACTCTGGATGGCCTTAGTGCCCTATGGCGCGATCCTTCCTTTGTGTTATGGTGCATTGCATTAAACCTATCAGCTAAGACATCGAGCCTTTTACTTTCTTTTCACATGGTAACGATGTAAATTGGGGTTTAGGAAAAAAAGGAGTCGTCGGGTTTAAAAAAAGAGACGTTGGGATTTAAAAAAAAGTTTAACGCGATTGTCAACCAAACTGCGAGACTTAGTGATGAAAATGATGAAGATTTGAAGACGCGTGTTGAATTCTTATATCATGACAGCGAAAGAAAAACTTTTCATTACAGCGAAGTGAAGTTAATAAAATATGAACTTATAAAGGTGTGGCAATATCACTAATGTGGTTTGTTATAGGCAGGCGAAAGTCCAAGACCTCAAATTATAAAGGTCCCAAATTCGTACTTACATTTAATAATATCACATAAAATACTTGATTGATTAAACAATGATCGGTGATATTAATTGCAAATGATCGATATTTTTAGAGAAAATTTTGGTACTATCCTAACGTGTTTCTAAGTTTTAATCGTCTAAACAAAATAGGGCCCATAGTAGCCTTGTGTGGACTGCTCATATCAAATTCATAAGCCCGCAAAAGAAGTCTGGTAGATTATGTACATAGTTAGTCGAAAGCTTATATCGAGTTCTGGTGTGAGTTTATTTGAAAGAAGCAACATGTTGGCGTCTTAATTACCGTATTTATATGCTTCTCTCATGAAACGTCATCGTTTCATGTTGGGCTTGAAAGTGAATTCATTTTAACCCGGCTCAAAATGTGTTTGTGTACGTGGGTTTTTAACTTTGACTTTTTTTTTTAATTATACAGTGACATAAAAAAAAGTTATGCACATGCGCTAAATATATATATATATATATAAAATATACATTTAAAAACATAGACACAACAGCTAAATGATTACATGATAAACAAATTATTTCACTAATTAAAAAAAAGGAAACAAAAACGCAAAGGCGGAGCCAGAAAATTTTGCTCGAGAAGGCACACTTTGATAAATTTTAAAACATTTTAGAAAATTCACATTACAATTTTTTTCACTAAGACCACATGCCCCCAGCCCCCATCATGTCTCCACCCATTTAAAAGCTTTCCAAAAAATTAAATGATAAAATGACTGCGCCGCAACATGCAACGACCTATCTTCTCGTTTTTCCTAATGGTCCTTGTCCATTTCATCTTTTAACCTTTTTTTTTCTAAATTTATAAAACAACTAATTAACTTACATGTGTTGATGCTTTTACTATACTGGGTGATCGAATCACCGATTGCACACCAAAATAAAAAAATGCAATTCTTGCTGAAAATGTGTACATTGCCAAGTTAGATTTTTTATGTTGGTTAGAGAAATCTCATTAGAAGTAACTAATTTATCCATAAATTTTGGTATCCACTACAACAACAAGACAAAAAAAACAACAAAAACTCCTTTAGCATGGTGCTTTACTAAGTCGGAACCTTGTTAGGCAGTCAGTGACATTCTTTAGTAACAGTGACATTCTTTACACAAAATTCATCGCACACGGGATTATATGTAAAAAAACTAAAAACCATTGGTTCATCTAGTGAATAGCTAAATAATTTATCGCACACGGGTAACCCTTTACAAAGGGAAAAAAAGGAATAGCTAAATAATTTGCAAACAAACATCAACATTGTGACCGATACTAACTGTAAGTAAGCACACACTCAGACAGGCACACTGTGACTGTTAAAATAACATCATAATAAAAAAAACAAGAGGGTTATTCACCTTCAGGAGAATTACTTATGCCTAAACATGATTGATTCACCTTCATGTGAATTACAAGTTCAGTCCTAACCGCACCCTAATTACAATGAGGGTGACAATGGCACAATTAACAAACTAATTACCTGAGCCAGTCAAAAAAGGGTCGTAGAAGTCATGACCAGAACAAGTAGTACCCTCTGCCCTAAGCACCCTGCCCGCTATTATGACCTTTGTCAGGATCAGACCAACCATTTACATTACCAAAAGATAAAGTATTTATTCAGATCATGCATACATAATCAGGACGGATAGTTGAGAAGAAACCAAGTGAATCAAACTAATATAATAGGTGGAAAAAATGACATTTAGGCCTTTTTTTTGTTTGGGTCGGGTCTAGTTGAGTTGACCCTCGCAAACACTTTTTTGTCCATGTTATAAAATATAACAAAAAAAGTTTCAAGATCTGTATTGTTGTGATAGTAATCTAAGTCTTCTAATACAACACTTTGGGCAACTTTGAACAATCGATGGTTAACCAAAAGCCCAAACTAAAGCATATATTCAATTGTGGTGTGAGTTTCTTTGAAAGAAACAACATGTTGGTGTGTTTCTCCTATTTCTCTTTGGAATTTTGCTACATTCACATAAGAATTTCACTAAAAACCCCCCACTCGCTGACGTGTCAATGGGTGATTGGTTTTTGTGAGAAGTGGATCCCACAAAAAACCAATCACCCGCTGATACGTCAACGAGTGAGAGCTTTTAGTGGAATTTTTATGTGGATGTAGTATAGCTCTTCTCTTTGTCCAATTTCTCTTTTAACAATTTTTGTGGTAATTTTTCTAATAAT
This sequence comes from Chrysanthemum makinoi, assembly GCA_910596185.1. Classification (NCBI taxonomy): domain Eukaryota; kingdom Viridiplantae; phylum Streptophyta; class Magnoliopsida; order Asterales; family Asteraceae; genus Chrysanthemum; species Chrysanthemum makinoi. The sequence goes on along the minus strand of OU343223.1, from coordinate 56,801,536 downwards.
AATCAAGTTACATGTGTTGATGCTTTTATTATAGTTGGTGACTCATGGCACACCAAAATAATAAATACAATGTGATAGATACGTTGTTGCACATGTCTACATTGCCAAGTTACATGTTTATGTTCGTTAGAGAAATTCTCGCTAGAAGTAGCTAAATTATCTATAAATTGGTATCCCACAACAACAAAACAACAAAACACTTCCCTTTAGCATGGCGCAAAACTTGTTACGCAGTCAGTGACATTCTTTAGTAACTGTGGCCTTTAGACAAAATGCATCGCACACGGAAATACATGTAAAAACCATTGGTTCATCTAGTGGATAGCTAAATAATTTATAAGTTACAAGACAATGAAGAAACATAGGGTTAACGTTTGGTTTTGTATGTAGTACGAAAACTAAAGGATCACCTCTCATACCGTCTCTACTATAGATATCACAACCTTGATGTTCTGAATGTTGTAGGAGAGAACATATATAAGACCCTACCTATACTAATAGTATAGACTAGAGACCGTATGAGAGGCGATCATTTAGTTTTGGCACTTCTTTGGTCTATAGAAAGGAACCACTTACCCTTCGGTATGAGTGAATATTGACAGAATGCTAAATTTGTGGAAACCAGTTACCACCATTCCATAGGTAGGGTCCATACTCAATAGAAAGAAACCAGTTACCATTCCATTAGCAAATGAACCAAACACCCACAAATAATCGTCATTATAGTAAAACTGTTCATAACCGGTTATTCAGTGATCAACATTTATATAATCAATCGTCATAGAACCATCATTTCCTTCTGGCAGATCGTCCCTCTCACATAAGAAAAGAGTTGCCCCTTTCATCACATATCCTGAAACTGGCAAATCCAAAAGCAGGACATAACACTTGCTAGCCCTACAATCATATAATAAAATCTAATAAATCGTTGCAACGGGTGAGGTTAATCCGTTCCTCATCTCAGCGACTTTTTCACACCGACAGAAATCATCCAAACTTTTATTTGAACAAGTCATCAAAACCTTTTCCAGCAGGTGGAGATTTTCAATGCAAGTTAACAACATACAACGACTCCTCAGTCATCAGTCATCACCACATCCAACAAACATTGCAAATTTGCAATGCAATCTTACATTCCAACCCAAAAGGGTTCAGCTCGTTGTGGCAAGGAGGGTTTATTTTGGTACATTTCAATGAGCTTTGAATCACATAATCAGATCAATCGATTTTAGAAAACCCAATAAACTAAATTACGGTAAAAATAAACCCAGTGCATTTAAAGTGCTTCACCTTAAAAGTTACTTGGAATCCCGAGTTAAAGCAACAATTCACTAAAACCAGTTTTAATCACTACATAACTTATATAACTTTCAATGACGACCATATCATCAAGAATCTTGGCAATCTTTAAACACAACTAACTCCGCATATGTCAACAACACGCTTTATGATAGCATGCAAACAACGGAAAAAACACGACAGCAAGAAGATGCATCCTAAGTAATCCTCACGATTCGGCTCCTATGCTTCTTTGCTATCTCTATCACAGCCTCGCTATATACAACCTCCTCTTTATCTTCAAAATCATTCACATTAAATTTTATCAAACTATCAATATCATCGTCAAGGAGATCATTCCCCCAGAACAGAAGCAGAGTTACTCCCTTCATGACGTACCCCGATGCAGGAAATTTCAGCAAAGGGACGTAACACGTACTCATCTCAAGTGACGTTTTCAGTTCCACAGTTTTCGATAAGTTCCTCCTCACCTCAGCAACTTTTTCCCCATTAAGAGAAAGTCTCACCTTTTGATCTGGACCTGTAATGGAAACATCTTGTAACAATGGCAACTTGGTGATGGGATACGCCAATAACCTAAACTTCTTAACAACATCCTCCAAACATTGAAATGCAATATCACTTTTCTTGCTGCATAACTCCATATCTTCATCTTCTTCTTCTTCTTCTTGACCATTTGCATTAACATATAATTCCTTGTTAGGAAAAACTGAATTTGGTGAAAGAAATATAAATGAATCGACTCTGATTCCAAACTTAATCTACAAAATCACTTTTCTTGCTATATAACTCCATATCTTCATCATCTTCTTCTTCTTCTTCTTGACCATTTGCATTAACATATAATTCCTTGTTAGGAAAAACTGAATTTGGTGAAAGAAATATAAATGCATCGACTCTGATTCCAAACTTAATCTACCACTTAAACAACAAATGATTGTTATCAAAGGAAGATGGAACTTGGATATGTAGAGATTTCACTCTTTCGAAATTCTCCAAACACTTCATAGCAGACCTATAGGAACCCAATGAAGCAAGAATATCAGTAGGGATCAATTCCTCAGTGGGAGGGGCAAGAGGATCATTAAAGGAAGTGAAGGAAATTGAGTCGACTTGACGGACAATCCTCCCGAAACATTTGGAAACGAGTTCACAAAGGCACAAGGTTTTGAAATCGACTAATTTGCTTAGAATTTGAAGTACGATTTCATCTGGTAAAGAACTGAATGAAGAAGAATCATCTGCATTATTATATTTCTTGTTATTCTTCATCTCTCTTATGACGATGATCGATAATCAATTTGTGGGGTATTGGAAGATAAAATCCTAGCCAGTCTCCTTTACACTATGACTTTATGTAGCTGTAGATTGAACCACAGTACAAGTTAGAAATAAAACCAATAATGTCACGTGAAATAATCAACTGTAAGTCCGTAACAGTACAACTTGCACAGAATAGTAAGATTGGGCATGCTTCTACGCGTTGTTTGATTTTTATTGTGTTTTCATACTTCAAAACACTCAACATAAGGACATTCTCATTCATTTATTTAAACATAATAGTCTGTTTTCTATTAATTGTAATATCAGAACACTTATTTTTTTATAAAACATTCAATAAACAGTCATATGATTTAGCCTGTGTATCCATTTTTCACGTCACCACCAAACCAACTTATCTTACTCAGTAGGTCTTCTAAAACCCCTTACTTCTTTAAAATAGTAAATTTTTAAGTTTATCTTATCTTTTCTACAAGTATGATAAGAGACGTACACATCAGGGAGTGTTTGGTAGGCTGGTAGCTTCTTATGCTTTATAAAAACGAGATGGAGATGCCGCGCGTTGCGGCGACATGTTTTCTTAAAGATGAGATTAGACATAATAGGTTTAAAGTAAATGCATAATATGTGTTCTTCTTTTGTGTATTTGGGAACAATGCGGGAGATTATTTGCCAATATTTTGATCCGAATATAGTTTTGTGACATGCTTTGAAAAGAATAGTTATACTTATAGTAGTTGCAGCTTGTAACAGACACCAAAGGAACATGTTAAGAAAAAAACAATGGCTGCAACCATCATGGGTTGCCTTGCGAACATGAAGATAAGCTGACCTTCTTCAAAGTATTCCCAACACATGACACCGAATACTACCGGACATTGGTTGAAAGTGCAACAAGCAAGCTATAAGCATGATAGTTATTATACCAACAAACTGCATAAGTGCATATGTGCAGCACACAGGACATAATGATGGCCTACACCATCATAGATAAGTTCACAACAGTTATATTCAAAGGCATTTAGGCCATAGAGAAACCACCAACATACATGATTCATGACTAACTCCTACTTCTTTTTACCCTTCCCTTTCAACGCATCCCTGGAAAATGGTTTCGTACCTATCTCTTCACAAAAATGAGTATCGGGAAGGCCAAGAACCTTGATCCTGGCATTAAAAGCTTCTTTAGCAATATGTTTTGGAGTTTTATCCATGATATTAGCATTTTTTGGGGCAGGCTGTTTTGTAACTTTAATCCTCCTAGCATCTTCTTTTTTAGAGCCTGACCTGGAGTAACCAGCTGGAAGATAGCCTTCCCATGGCATAGGAAGCTTAGGGCCTTCTGAGCTTGATTGACTGCTTGAAATGTAGATGATTTCTGCACATAAAAGGAAAAAATAAAAGTTAGGATGTGCTCTTTAGATATAAAGATGGAAATTAAAGCAATAAACCTTTTTCCTTCTTTGGAATTCATGGTGCAATCTGTTTTAGATTATTGTCTGGTGAGCCAATGTTTGGTGGAAAAGTTCTTTATAGAAATTTTAGATTAGTGGTTGGTTCATGAAGGGAATCTGTGCAGATAATGTGCAATAATGAAGAAAAAAATAGTGAATTAAAGCACTTGATGTATACAGGTTTGAAGTGATTAAAGTAGACAACACACAGGTTGCAGTTTAGTGTGCAGTGCTGAAATTTTAGATTAGTGGTTAGTTCATGAACCATTTAAAGATGCTTTTAGGTCAGTCTAGGTTCTGTGTTGGCTTGTTTGGGAATCTCTCATTGGAATGATAAGTAGTATCAATTAGATTACACTAACTTAGTGCTATAGTTTTTTCCCTATATAAGGTGGGTTTTTTCTGGCTTCACATAGTTGTCTTTGTACCTTGTGAGTTTTTGTGAAAATCTGTTAAGAAAATGGTGTCTACCCCAAACTTTGATCAGCTAAAAGAAGCATGTGGTTCTGATGAAATCCATCATGCCTTTAAGTTCCTATTTGTACAGGAGCATGGTGAGAATGAGGGGTTCATCATGCTGCTTGGAGAGAAATGTGACGATGTTCGCCGTCGTCTTGAGAGGAGGACTGAACTGTTGGAGGAGGGACGCAGGTTTAGTCCTTTTGATGATGTTGCAAAAGTTGGTCTTCAATGCTTGGAGGAGGCACATGATAGGGACCATAAGATTCTTGCTCCACTGATTGAGGTCCTTGATTTGGCTAGGGAGGCGTGTGTTGAGAAAAGTAGGCATGTGTTTACAATGGAGTTGCATGATTAGGGTAGTATCTTGTGTGTCTGTATGATGGCTTGTCTGATGGTGTTTATGTTTAATGGTATGGTGTTATCTGTTAGATTAACATGGTGTTGTTAATTTGTGTTGGTATGTCTGTAACTTATGTCGCATATGAATAAAAGTTACGTTTGTTTGTGCTTCAATAATTTTGTTGATATCTATCTTGTTATGTGATGGAGAAAAGCAATGATATGGTTGTCTCAGTTGTGTTTTATTTGGATAATGTGTGGAGGCAGTTGTTGAGTTTCTTTTATGGGATATTGAATTTTTTCTTAGTACAAATTATTTATGTTTTTTGATGATTGCAAGACTTATATGTGTTGTAAATTATATATGTAGAAGGTTAGTGAGAATAAGGTGAGGATAAACATTTATTAGTAAAGACGGTTTTACTGATTATATGTATTATCAATTAACAAAAGAATTCTGAAGCTGTTCATGTGTATTATAGTTTATCGCTAAAAGTATTGAACATTTTTTAATATTCAGAAACTGCTCGATCCTTTAAATAAAGGTTGGGTGAAAAAACAAAGCATGCCAAAATTTGATGACTGTTGGTCATAAGTAGACACTGAAAAGAAGCATGAGAATGTACTCATCGACCATGGTTAGTTGTATGAACAGATTTTCAAGATAGATTACTCACCGCAGCAGTAAAAAATCTTGGTATGTGATAAGCCAGCCTATGTGCAGGAGCCATCCTAATGCGAGCATCCTTAGGTACCTCAAAAATCTGAGCAGCCTCAGCTTCAGAACCAATGTGAGTGGCCTTGATTGATGAGCATTCATTGACATTCATAGTACGAAGGATAGTGTGTTTCTGAATCTAAAAAAAAGGAGTACACAATCACTAAATAAATACCCAAAGAAACTTAACATGTGATGATAAAACAATTGCACATTCATCAATAGCTAATCATCGTCAGTTTTGTAAATTATAGGATAATGGTATGTATGATGATTTACTTACTATGTTAAATTGTTGATCCAATACATATTTCTGCAAATGCCACTTTTCCTTTTGTTTTCACGATCCTCCTGCAATGAAAAAGTCGAGTATAAACTGTTATCCATATGACACAATATATATTGATACGTGAAAGCCGTGATGTAATCACACATAGCAAACAACCAATTGTAGACTGTTTGTCCACCTGCAATGTAGGTTTGTTAATTGAATGGCATGCCAGATCTAGGATGATCTATAAATTTCACAAATGATCCTAGGTTTGACGTGCCATTCAATCAACAAAGCTGGATTGCTAGTAAACAAATGATCTGAACCTGTTTGAGTGTCGTGCATTTAAGATATATCCGTTTTTATTCTGTACCTACAATGGTTTAATTTTGTAACCTTCATGTTTTTAGTTTTTAGCCTTCTCTCTCCCTTCTATATATTTTTTTCCCCGTAATTTTTTTATCTATAAATATAATTTTTTTATCTGGTTTTTTGTTCACTTTTTTTTCATAAGATCAGTTTCATTTTTTGTGGTAGTGCATTTGGGAAAAAAGGCTAACTATGCCAAAAGTTGGCTAATTGATGGCTGTTCATGGGGAAGCAAAACCCATAATTACTTTCAATTGCATTTGGAGGCTCTATAGTGGCAGTCAAATCAAAAGTCTAATAAGTCATGTACTATGACATCATAGCAATAATAACCCACCCCTAATTTGCCCTTTAAAAGACATACATAGCAAGAAAAAAACACATACCAAAGAAAATCTGCCCTAAACCTCAAATAAAAAAACAGGAAAAAAAATGATGAAAACACCAATGCCTTTTTGCGAAGAGCTTGCTGCAGCTGTTGGGTCTAGCTTTGTGAGGGATATGATGGTTTTTTGATTCGGAAGAGAGGTGACCATGACTATGGTGGATGAAGGAGAACTGATGAAAAAGGCTCAAGACATTAGGGCTCGCGTGGCCGAGTGGGACTATGTGATTGGAGAGTTGGAGCTCTTGTATCCGTTTATTGTTCTGTGCAAAGTATCTCAGAGCTGAATAAGTTGCAAACTGATGATTTAAGCGAAGCTGCAGCGATCCTGGTTAATGTGATGAAGAAGCAAAAGCGAGCTCAAGAGCTTTTGTCATTTATCGAGAAGTTGAAGGGGATGGTGTACTGACATCCTTTATTTTGGTGTTTTTGAAGTGTTTTTTGGGTTTAAGCGATGGTGTGAATGGGCTGGGTCGCTAGTATGTGTTTACCAAGACTTGCTAATGTTCATGTTTTTTTGTCTTTGAACAATTTATCTATTTTTTTTTATGTTTCAAAAGTCAATGCATTAAACTTTTATGTTGTTATATTAATCTTGCTTGAACATATCTGTTTTTGCTATATCTCGTAGCTGGCTGCCTTGCTATGATGGCGCCGTAGACATGTGCTTTTAAACTGATCTCGTGACACTTGGCCTTGTTCCATAAGTGTCTGGCTCCACTCGCAATGCAATACGCAGCCTGTTATAATAAGTTTATTGTTAGTGTATCAGGAGCAAAGCTAAATATTAAAGGTTTGAAAATTATGAGAGTTGAACCTCTAGTTTAAATGTAAAGGGTAGAGCAATGCAAATCAAAATAGGAAACATAATATATACTATAGTCATACCTCATCGGCGCCCCATTATTGGGATAAACTCACCAGCTAGCCATATCTGCTCTTTTCCGAGTTTGCTATGAACATCTACTATCATGTACAACTGAGCGCGACCTAGTTTAAAAAATACCATGAGAATCTCATTGATCGACACTAAAGTATTGTGCAAAAACAAAGCACATCAACGCACCTTCCGTCGGTGGACACCTGGTGCTGCAGACTGATGGTGGACACTGCCGTTGGTAATCGTGCCAGAGGTGCCCTTTCTCCCTGCAACTTCTCTGAAACAGTGAAGATGGTGTTTGACATTCGGCTTACCATGTTCATAAGCAAGGATGCCTACATTGAAGGGAAAAAAAGCATTAGAAAAACGTGTACTCAACTTTGCATCCAAACACTTGGAGAAAAATAAAAGAAAAAAAAACAATATGCAGCTACTTTAAAAATCTGTGCAAATTCAGATCGAAAGAATCACCTATTGCTACACAGAGTCCACTAATATAACCACCTTCGTCTGAATCTACGTGGCTTCCTGTAACCTGCACGTGTCGCTTGTCAACAACACCCACAAAAAAACATGCAACATCAGCATTTGGATGTTTGCATCGTAAACATCACAATAACTATAAGCACATCAAGAATGAGCAAAAAAAAACCAACCTTTGCCATGATGGCCTTTTAATGCAGTAAAAGCCAGGGATGCACGCAAAAAAAAGGGCGGACATCATTTAATAATGCTAGCATTCAACTGCATATAACTCTAACCTTAAACCCAAAATAAAATTGTGCACCTCATTTACTGCCCCAAAAATGTAAGCATAAGTAACATTGGCTACAACATCTAACCACTGTGACGTCTAAATATAAGGAAGGTACAATCGATACAACTAACATAACACCCAATAAAACCTAACCGCAACATACGCCAACCAGCTTAAAGATTACACTTGTATCAGTTGCAACCTCAAACAGATACCAAAGTAACATGTTAAGAAGTTTTATTCTGTGGTGGACTCATCCAATGGAAGTTAACGGCGAGGAGCCCAGAATCAGTTCATGACAATAGCTGAAATTTTGGTCGACAGCTGGCTCAGATGAGTGAACCTTGTTGCAAAAAGGATACACCCGCCATGGCTGCAACAGCTGCCTGTCTCCATGCCAAGATACGGTCCATCTCACATTTACCTACGGAACCCAAATTCATCACAGCCTCGAAAAGGAAACCAAAGGGCAACTATTTAGCAAACTAAGCTCATCAGGGTAATCGACCCGCTGCATTCATTCCCAATCATATCGTATGTTTATTTTGTAACCCACGATCATGAAATCAAAGTTTCACATCATCACATTGCACCAACATCAACATAAAAACCAAAGTTATGCAAGAGCTAACCTGCACCAAAATTGATGCTAACCAAATGGAAATCAGAACCGAACAACAGCATGGCTGCAACCATATGGTCACCTTGCCAAGGCATGTTCTTCGGCCAGCTTCAGCTACCAAGACAAACTAAAAAAGGGCAAATATCATTGCTCGTCAGCCTGCACTGCACATAAACCTTATTACATATCATATATTCTGATATTACATTTATTGGGGAAGCCTTTTCATTAAGTGCCTTTAGTCACTCTTAAAAAGATTATAAATGGCTCAGATGGGTGAACCTTCGTGCAAAGAGGATACACCCGCCATGGCTGCAATAGCTGCCTGTCGCCCTGCCAAGATACGGGCTATCTCGCGTTTACCGAAGGAACCCCAATTCATCACAGCCTCGAAAAGGAAACACAGCCAAACAACAAAGGGAAAAAACACCATGGATTGCATCAACTATTCAATATACGAAGCTTGCTTAAAAGATTTCTGATGCAGAATAATTGGCACACTTATCACACCTTGTATCAATCGTTGAAAATACCAAACTCGCTGAGGAAATTTTGGATGCAAAATAATTGAGAAACGTAGGCCTAATATCAGATCCACCAACCAAGAAAAAATATGTGGAAGAAAATATACATGCACCTGTAGCGTTTACCATGTGGCGAGCGTCCATCCACAAACATAAAAAAAATACAGATTTAATGGTACCCATCGCCGTACGATGAGAGAATGCCTGGATTTTTTCCTGGATAAGTACCCAGTTGGATCTAAAAGATAAACTAACGATGCGAGTGGAAATGAATAGACCGTGTCGGTAAAGGTAAAGGGCCTCCACCCAAAAGTCTGTTTTATAAAAAAATACCAACGTTGCACTATTCATAAGGTCCCCAATAAATGTGATATAGAAGAATCAAAGTTTCACACCATCACATTGCACCAACATCTACATAAAAACCAAACTTATGGAAGAGCTAATCTGCACCAAAATTGATGGTAACCACATGGAAATCAAACCCGAACAACAACATGGCTACAACCATATGGCCACCTTGCCAAGGCATGTTCTTTGGCCAACTTCAGTTGTCATATATTCTGATATTACATTTATTGGGGAAGCCTCTTCATTAAGTGCCTTTAGCCACTCTTAAAAATATTATAAGGCAAAGCCGCAACATCCCATTGTGTTTTGATAGACACAGCAGCGTAAAGTAAAAGAGGAAACATAACATGCATTATGCTGATACCTGAGCGGCACAACATTATTGTGATAAATCCACCAGACAGCCATTACCGTTTAGATCCAAATAGGTATACCTCCAGAATGTTATCTAGCAATATTTTTACACAAAGATAGTTGCAGCGACTGTCTGAAAGAAATGGTTATACTTGGAGCAGTTGCAATGCCAAACAGATACTAAATAAACATGTTAAAAAACAGGATGGATCCACTGTGGCTGCAACCATCATGGGTTGCCCCGCCAACTTGCAGATAACATCACCTCCTTCAAAGGCATTCCCGCCGATGACAACAAATACCACCAACCACTGCTTGAAAGCGCAATAAGCAACTAATAAGCATGATAATTATCATACCAAAGACCTGCATAATTGTAGGTGCGCAACAAGGCTCAGATTTCCACCCATAAAATGCAAAGCAAGATACTGGCCATGGCTGCAATTAAAAACTGGCCTGCCAAGCTACCACTATCAGACAATTATGTAAACATAGCGTTCAATTTCATGTAGGTATCATCACTGCCTAAACCAAACAATCTGATTTTGTCATGGGTGTAACAGATGAAAGCCAACGGCGAAGAGGCCACAACCAATTTTACAACAACATCAGAAATTTGGATGGAAAACCGGCTGAGATGGGTGACCATTTAAGCAAACAAGATACACTCGCCATGGCAGCAACAGCTGCGTGTCGCCCTGCCAAGATACGTCCCCAATTCATCATAGCCTCTACAAACGGATACAAAGGTCAGCCATCTAGCACGACTGCCATGGGAAAAACTGGAATTACAGAATATAACATTCACGGGCATTCTCTACATTTGTAACTCACAACCATAAAATCAAAGTTTCAGGCAATCACATTTCACCACCATGAACATAAAAAACATAGTCACAGAAGAGCCAACTTGCAGAAAAACTCATGGTAGCCCAATAGAAGCGGTGCTCGAAAAACAGCATGGCTGCAACCATACGGTCACCCTGCCAAGGCTGCTTTTCGGCAAACTTCAGCCATCAATACACACCAAAAATGCACAACATCATTGTCCCTTAGGCTACAGTGCGTGTAATACAAATGAGAGAACGGCAAGTGAACATGCCTCTGCACATGCCATGGGTGCAAGCTCAGCAAGTCTACCCCACCATAGCGGAGCCTGAAAACATAGCAAACCCACAAACATTTTCAGAACCTATAATATTTCATTCAAATCTAAGTCACACAAACTGCTAAACCATAACATATAACATCCCATTCCACCAACATGAGCACATTTTTTTTAACAAAAACTAAAGCGACATCAATTATGAAAAGAAGGCTTCATTTTAGCATCATTCAATTGATGCACACACTTGAAATGAGAAAATGCCTAAAATAATTTTACAAAATAGGAAACCCTAAATTAAACCTAAGCCCTAATTGGTATAAAAAAGTTAAATTAAACATAAACCCTCATTCGTATAAACCATTTGACCCCACAAAATAGACCTAAATCCTCACAACAGCGAACATGCGCAGAGATTAAAAAAAAAACCAAACCTAGCATCAAATCTTTGCAACACCAAACTTGGCGAAGATTATTTCGATCACAAATAATTGATCCACCTAACTCTAATTATAGAAATACCGAACCAAAAGAGGCATGCACCTGTACTGACGATGTCAGTGATAATGAATAGACCGGAACGGTCAGGATAATGGACCTCCACCGAAACACTCCGGCGCCAGAAAAAAACCATTGAATTCACTATTCATAAGATCCCCAAAAACGTTTGGGTAAAGATAAGGGTCTGTCTTTGATGTGTGGTAATGAGAAAGAAAGAAAGATAATTCGAGAATACCCGGTTTTATTATCAGGTCACCAAAACGGTTCAAAAAAAAAACCAAAGTTGCACTATTCATAAGGTCCCCAATAAATGTAATATAGAAGAATAATCGAATAAAGAGTTTGACATAAACAAACTCCAAGACTGATTTTTAAAACCACGTTTTTTCTCCTTGAATAATCATATAAAGAATTTACCAATTTGGGTTAGGGCTACTAAGTCTCGCGGGTAAACCCTGGATTTTTTTTAAACAAACAACAATTTTTTTACAATCTACTCCATCTATCTCACATACGTCTCCAACGAGACCTGAACCCACAAGCTCTTGGCCAAAGGCCTTTTTGTAGTTTTTGCCTATAATAATAAGTTCCTAAGCATATACTAATTAGTTTTGATATACACATTATTCAACTACACAAATACAATTTACAATATATATTTAACAAGAAGAAGAAGAACAACAAGGGTTTTTATAAATTTACTTAAAAAATAATAATGAGGTTCAGGTGAACCGGGAAATCAAACCTCCGGCGAAGGACAGCCGGTCAATGGCACCAGCGACAATTGATTTCCATACTTTTCATAGTGTGTGTGTCAAGTGCGTTTGGTATATACTCGGATTGGGGATATTGGGTTGTGTTTGGTTTAGGGGGTGTTTGTTATTGCATTTTAAAACTGATTATTTGATTATTGCGTTTTGAAAACGCAAATAAGCTAAATTTAGTGTTTGGCAAATAAAAGTTAAAAAGTGATTATTTGCGATTTGAAGGGTTAAAAACTGCGTTTTGGAAAAGTAATAGGGGAGTAGCAGTTTGAAAACGCACTTTTGCAAACTGCTTTTGGGAATCGTGATTTTAAATAATCAATAACAAACACCCCCTTAGACGTTATAGAAGCTTTTATAGGGCATTGCCTCAAATTCATCATTCAAGTCATACATTTTTATTTTTATTTTTATTTTTATATTTTTTTAACATGGCAACAGACCAAATTGGGGTTTAAAAAAAAGTCGTCGGGTTTAAAAAAAGAGATGTCATGGTTTAAAAAAAAAGACTAAAATACACTGTTGGTCCCTAAACTTGTTCAAAAACATCACGCTGGGACAAAAGTTGCCATTTTATCATCAGTAGTCCAAAGTATAGGATTTTGAGTCTAAACCAGTCCCTTGACCATTAATGCCCAGGTTAATGTTTTATTGTTGAGGGCAAAACCGTCTTTCACTGTAGCTTACTTTATACAAACCGTTGTACAGTTTTTGTAGTTGCTATATATTTGTGTAACACAGATTGGTCGTCAGTTATCATCCCTAAACTATCCTACAAAAAACTGTCTTCTACAAAACAATAATCCTTTCAACATGGTACGTTTCTGGTGTGGTAAGCAAGCTATAATTCGCACATCGTGGACCTCTGCCAACCCAGGGCGTCGATTCTTTGGTTGTCCTGTTGGAGTAAGTGTCTTTTAATATGTATTGTATCATTTTCTTTCGCAAGTAGCAAACCAGATTGTAACAATGGTTGTTGCTTAATGACTTGCCATAATCATGAATAAGGGTCTTCTTGTCGGTGGATACGATGGTATGATCCTGAAATCTGTGCTCATTCAAGAATGATCATACCAGGCCTTTTGAGGGGGAGAAATGAGCTTGAGGCAAGATTAGAAGCTGCTCAAGGTGATGTGTGAAAGTGGAAGATTTACCTGGTGCTCAAGTGGATATTGTTCTTGATTATTTATGCATTGGGATAAATGTTTAGCTTTTATGTAATGAGGGCAGATGGTTAATGTTGATTATCTTGAATTGTAGTAACGTTGTGTTCCAGAAGGTTATGAATCTTGTTATTATGCTTAGTTTACCGTATGTTTATGCACATGGTTAACAATAAAGTTGACTTTTAATTGTCAACATTGTTATGAAGTATTCAGTTTGGTTTGTTTTTGACTTTTAATGGCTTATGGTTATGCAGATGGTTAGCAATTTGTTTAGGTTTGACTTTTAATTGTTAACATTCTTATGAGGTTTTGGCCTTGGTTACTTTTGATGAAAATTATTCACACATCAAGCTTAGTCAATCTATAAAAATACACAAACATGACATGATTCCATAGTTAATGCAAATGGATATAATTCCAAATGCATAAAATTGCATATTTTCGAAGCATGAGAATTACAGTTAGACACTGTAAAACCTGAAAATCTAAAACATGAATAAAGACTAAAATACCCTTGGAATCAAAATTTATAAAATACGTAAAAGACATTTATATTCATTTAACGAAATTAAAACTTAACTTATAAATAATTAAAACTTAATTAATATGTGTATGTGATCGACATAGTACGACGAAAGAGTTAAACGTCTCGCTAAAGTGTTGGGCCGATTAGTTGAACCTTGTTTTCGTTATTTGGGAAACCACTTGGGCTCGTTTCTTTTTGCCAAGCCGAGAGTCCAAGAAGCCCATGGGGGCGTTTGTTTTGTTCGTGTGGATCAAGAGCCGAAGGCCATTGGGCCGTGGGTTTGTGTGCTCGGTTGGACCAAGCCGAAACCAACCCCCCTCCTCAAGACTAACCTAAAATGTAACTAGCTATAAATATAACTCATTAACTCAAAAGTGAAACCCTAGTTTTGATTGCCTCTCTTTCTTTTCTTTGCTCTCATTCGGCCGAATACCTTACAACCTTGGTGTCGAGATTTTTGCTTCAACCAAGTTAAGGTATAACGTGTTTCTCGTTTTCCTTTGATGCACCTTAAGTTAATATGTTGTCGCATGTTTGTTTTAGTTGACTTGTGTTTCTTTTTCCTTTGTGTCGAGCCGTATGAAACCAACAAAGAATAAACCATATCATTTGAACCTTATAAGTATTAAAGAGTATGTTACGTAATGAGTATTATTGAATCGGATCATGGTTAGGTCGAGTATATGAGAACCGAACCACATGCATGTGAACCGAACCATGTGTATGTTTCGGCCAAGGTGTAAAACATGGTAACTTGAATATGTAAAGTGCTTAGATGAGCTAGGATTTGCGTAATAACCTATTAGCCAAACCCTAGGTTTGAACCGAAACATATAAGAGTTTTGAACATGTATTAAATAAGTAAGAGATCATGTGAAACATAAAACCCTAGTTTGAAATGTGAACCGAATAGTGCATGCCGAACCCTAAATGGTTTGTGTATCATGCGGGTGTTTTATAAGTCAAGTGAGCTTGTAGATATGTAAACGTAGTACGTGGTCATATTTAGTCGAAGCTATGGTGCGTGTGTGTGTAAATGTGTATTTAATTCAGATAATAAGTAATTTGTGTGTCACATAAAATCATAAACGTGCATGGGAATAAAAGTTGAAGTATAACATGTATATAAGTAACGTATGGTTAAGACATGAAGGTGTTAGGTTAAGTAGCGAGTCATTAAAAGACGTAACATGAAAAGTAAATGCATATTAATGTGATATTAAAAGAAGGAGAAAACCCTAGAACATAATGAGAGTCGATTAGGGTTTGAAACTAAGAGTATTAATTCGTTATTTCATGTGTGAGTTATGACGTTTAAACTATTTTCACATTTAACCCTAAACTTTAATAAATGACATAATGAACCCTAATCTACGATATTAATTATAAAACACTTAAGTCTCATTTAATCATAAAATCCTAAAGTATTAAGATCACTGAATACACTAAGTATAAATACCAAATGTTAAAAGATCATTTCGACGATTATGGAATCATAAATAACATGGACGACCGTTAATGTGTATAGGTTCTGTGAAGAAGGAGTAATCCTTTGCTTTCCGTATTTCTGCTTTTCGATCATTTGCTTTGGAATAAGGTACAGATATTCTGACCTTTTCAGTAAAGGCTCCTTTTAACGTTTTCTTTCGTTAGTTTTTCTATTAGGGTTTCCTAAGCCTGTGCTATGAACCCCATTTCGTTTTGTTTGAGCTGTTGCTTATCTGAACTCTGATTTCTGAATTATGAAATATCTGATTTTGAACTATATGATATGAAAACTCTGATTTTGAAAATATGAATAATCTTCTGATAAAATATGATCTGTGTCAGTTATGACATTCTGATTTGACCTAAGATAGTTTGACACCCGAGCCAAATATTTCACTAGTCATGGGGTTCCATGTCCGTATCAGTGATGCACTTCGATATGACTCTAGGGCAGATAGAGTGATGTTACGCCACGTTCCCTGGATGGTGGAGCATATTCGTATATGTAGGAAGGAGCGTATGGATGCATCCTAGATCGTTATCGTTATCGTTATATGTTATCGATGATTGATGCTTTGCGTGCATGCCGTCCTTCATAACTCTAGTAGGTCTCCCCTACAAATGTTGCCTTATGAGAAATGTTGCCTTACGAGAAATGTTGCCTTATGAGAATATGATTATGATCTGATATTTGTTTCTGGACTCGTGGTAGTTAACTATAAACTTTATTTGAAAATTCTGATTTATACTTTGAAAATGATTATGATTTTGCTATCTTTCGTTTATTATATTTCATATTCGATATCGTTTAGTATTCGCTTTGCTTTCATATCTGTTCACTGGGCTTTTGAAGCTCAGCCGCACTTTTTTTTCTTTCTTCCGCCGGTATCTAAGCATTGGAAGCTGGGTTTTGCTTTGGGATGAGTGCATGAGTGGACTTACCTTAGAGATTATTTAGCTTTGATCTTTTGATGCCATTTAAGACTTATTATTTCAGATATTTTGTTGGAGTTATTTTTCCGCTGGGACCTATGTATTGAAGTCTTGTTGACTTGAATTATTCCGCATTTATGTTAAGATTTCTTTTGGATATTTATGTTTGCTTTGATATGACACCATTATTTGTGATTCCTTTACCCTTGTCGGGTCGGGGCGTTACAATTTATGGCATCAGAGCCAGGTTCGACTTGTAGTCGAGGAACGTGACATATGGACCCTAAGGTTTGAGACCCTTAGAGCTTAGGCTTTGACCTGTGAGGATTGGGTAGACTTTAGGTTTCCTTCTGCGAACTTCCATTTCGTATCTCACCTTTGTTCATTTTGCTAATCGTTTGAATATCGTTCAGATGGTTCAAACTCGTCGTACTAACGGTAGCGCTGATGGAGACGATGATATTCCTGACTTGGATGCTGCGATTGCTAATGCGCTCAACACTCTTTTCCCTGGTCTTACTACACCTGTGGTGATGACACAGGTGATCAACAACATTCGGAATCAAAATGGTGCTTCGGGTAGTGGTGGAGGAAATCAACCCGTCGGCATTCATACTTGGCTCGAGCGTTTCGGTAAACTCAAGCCTCTTTCGTTTAGCACTGCTGCTACTCCCACTGAGGCCGAGGACTGGATCACTCATATTGAGAAGTTGTTTGAAGTGTTGGGTTGTGAAGATGAATTTAAGACCCGTTTGGCTGCATTTAAATTGGAGGGTGATGCTTTGAATTGGTGGAAGGCACTCAAGCGGCAAGAGGAGGAGATGATTTTGCTATTACTTGTACTTGGGCTGAGTTTCGGACTATCTTCTATAACCGTTACTTCACGATCTTTGAACAGCAAAGGTATGAGATAGATTATCAAGGAATCTACCAGTTTGATCATGAGAACTCCAATGAGTACATGGGTAGATTTATGAGGCTGGTAAGTTTTGTGGGAACGAATGCTGGAGATGGTAGGCGTCAGGCTAAGCACTTCAAGTGGGGATTGAAGAAGTGGGTGTTGGACCGACTGCTTAACACTGAGTATGAGGATGTGTCGGCCTGCAATGACGCAACTCGTAACATTGAAATCTTTCATGAGGGTTCGGGTTCCAACAAGCGTAATCGCGATGGTGATCGGATTCAAGGTAGGACTCAAAGTAATGATTATAAGGGAAACTCTGGCAGGAGTTATGATTCGAGGAGTCAAGTGGATAAGAGTTATGATCGCGGGGCGGTCCAGGAAGGAATGTGGACTCTAGGCACCCTGAGGCGAGGAGTCAGGATAGCAGAGCTGCTGGCAAGAATGGAAATGATCGTCAGAATCAAGGTAACAATAACCAGCGTTACAACAAGGATCAGTCGGCTCGAGGATCAAATCAGGGTCGTGCTTCAGGATCTTCTGTCAGCAAGGGACGGTGAAGTTTTGCCTCCCCCACCTATCTGCACTACTTGTGGAAAGGCTCATCCGGGACCGTGTTTTAAGGCCACTGGTGGATGTTTCTCTTGTGGTTCCACTACTCACAAGATCAAGGATTGCCCTAAGAGGAACCCAGTGATTCACGGAAACTACATCAAGCCGCCACCTACTACTGGGCGTGTTTATGCTACTACTCGGAATCAAGCGGAGCGCACTTCAGGTACCATTACGGGCACTCTTTACATTGATGATTATTCTGTCTTCGCTTTATTTGATACCGGTGCCACACACTCCATTATATCTGTCACATTTGCTAAGAAACTTAATATGAAGCCCAAACCGCTAACGAATCACTTATCAATTTCTACGCCTATGAAAAACCACATGGTCATTGATCATAAATACGTTAAGTGTCCTCTTCGTTTTGATGATCGTATTCGCTTTGCAAATCTGTATCCTCTCGATATGGTCGACTTTGATATCATTCTAGGCATGGATTGGTTGGCTTATCATAGAGCTTCAATTGACTACTATGCTAGAACAGTGATCTTTGGAGACGTAAAACATCCTGAATTTGTTTATTATGGTTCTCAACCTCTCAAATCTCACTGTTAAGTTTATTTCGCTATGAAGGCCACGGACCATGATTGCTCATGGGTGCCAAGGTTTTCCAGCATCTGTTAAGGACACATCTTTGGAGAGTCCTAACATTGAAAACCTTTTGTTGTTTGCGAATTCCGGGCACCGATGTTTTTCCGATGAACTTCCGGTATTCCCCAGGCTAGAGAAGTTGAGTTTAGCATTGAGTTAATTCCTCGAAGTCTGAACCGATTTCAAAGCTCCGTATCGTATGGCACCTGTAGAACTGAAGGAGTCGGGTGTTGAAGGATACGGCAAGAGAGATGATAGAAAATGGATTTATTCGACCCGAATGTTTCTCCATGGGTGCACGGTCTTGTTTGTGAAGAAGTAGGATGGAAGTATGCGCCTATGTATCGACTACCGTGAACTCAACCGTATTACTATTCGTGAACGTTATCCTCTGCCGCGTATTGATGATTTGTTTGATCAACTACAAGGAGCTAAGTTCTTTCTAAGATTGATCCGAGATCTGGTTATCACCAACTTTTCCACGTGTGAGGGAGCAAGATGTTCCTAAGACCGCCAAGTTTCGTACGGATATGGTCATTATGAACTTCTCGTTATGCCTTTCGGTTTGACAAATGCGCCTGCTGTGTTTATGGACCTAATGGATCGTGTTTTCCATGAGTTCCTCGACAAGTTTGTTATCGTTTTCATCGACGACATTTTGGTTTACTCCAAGTCTGAAGAAGAGCATGAACAACATCTCCGGATAGTTTTGGAGATTCTGAGGAAGAAGAAGTTGTACGCCAAATTTTTGAAGTGTGAGTTCTGGTTAAAACAAGTCGCTTTCCTTGGTCATATTGTATCTGCCGATGGTATCACCATGGATCCGTCTAAGGTTGAGGCTATCACTAAATGGCCAAGACCTACCACGACGATGACTGAGGTTAGGAGTTTTCTAGGACTTGCTGGTTACTACCGGCGTTTTGTTGAAGGTTTCTCTCGTTTAGCTTTGCCCCTAACCCAACTGATGAGGAAAGGAGGAAAGTTTGTATGGACGGATGAACGAGAAGAGAGTTTTGAGGAGTTGAAAGCGAGAGATTGGTGTCCGCTCCTATTTTGACTCTTCCATCCGTTCGGAGGATTTCAAATTTTCAGTGATGCATCTAAGAAAGGATTAGGCTGTGTTTTGATGCAACATGGAAAGGTGATAGCTTACGCTTCAAGACAACTGAAACCGTATGAGGAGAATTACCCAACTCATGACCTTGAGTTAGCTGCTGTGGTGTTCGCGTTGAAGATCCGGAGACATTACTTAAAGTATGGAGGCGTGTGATATTTTCATTGACCATAAGAGTCTCAAGTATATTTTCACTCAGAAAGAACTTAACATGAGACAAAGAAGATGGTTAGAACTTCTTAAGGATTATGACACCAACATTCAGTACCATCCCAGTAAGGCTAATGTAGTTCTGACTTAACTTAGTCGGAAATCAGGCATTCTTGCAAGTATTGAGATTGAACCTAAGATTATTCGTGAATTAGAACGTTTGGATGTTGAGTTGTGTGTACGAGGTTTTGATGGATATTGGGCTAGTATGAAGGTGGATTCAAACCTTATACTGAAAATTAAGGAAGCTCGGAAAGATGACTATGGCAGCTGGGCCGTGTACGCGCAAAATAAAAGTTGAAGAAGGTAAGCAGACGGAGTTTAAGGTTGATAATGACGGAATTGTATGGTATAAAGATAGGCTATGTGTTCCCAATGATTGATTCAGTAGAAAGTTATGACGTAAGCTCATAGTTCTCCTTTCACTATTGATCCTGGTTCTACCAAGATGTATAGGGATTTGAAACAGTACTTCCACGGTGGAATGGCATGAAGTAAGATGTGGCACGTTTGTATCGAAGTGTATGATTTGTCGGCCAGGTTAAGATTGAATATCAAAGGGCTAGTGGACTGTTGCAACCATTGGATATTCCGACATGGAAGTGGGATAAGATATCTATGGATTTTGTGAATGGACTACCTCTTACTCGGAAGAAGCATGATGCGATTTGGGTAGTTGTTGATCGACTAACCAAATCGGCTCATTTCTTACCAATTAGAAAGGATTATGGTATTGGTAGATTGGCGGAAATTTTTCGCAAGAGATAGTTAGACTTCATGGTACTCCGGCATCTATTGTGTCGCGCAGAGATCCGCGTTTTTCTTCCCGTTTCTGGAAAGGTTTGCAAAAAGCTTGGGGTACTCGACTTAATTTTAGTACGCCATTTCATCCTCAAACGGATGGTCACGAGGACTATTCTAGACCTTAGAGTACATGCTAAGGGCTTGTGCTTTAGAATGGACGCATCCGGGATGAATATTTGTGTTTAGTAGAGTTTGCATATAACAACAGTTGGCATGCTAGCATTAAAGGCAAAGACCGTTTGAACTTCTGTATGGAAGGAAATGTAGATCACCTACTTGTTGGGATGAAGTAGGTGAACGCTTAATTGAAGGTCCGGAAATGATTGAGATCACTAATGAGAAAGTAGCCGCTTTGCTAGAGAAAAGTCGAAGGAGGCTAGGTCTCGTCCGGAAAAGTTATGCCGATAAGCATCGTCGTGATTTAGAATTTCGGGTTGGAGATCGTGTATTTTTGAAAGTCTCACCGTTTAGAGGTGTGAAACGTTTTGGAATCAAGGGCAAGCTCAATCCTCGATTCATCGGTCCGTTTGAAATTTTGGAACGTATAGGAGAAGTTTCGTATCGATTAGCACTTTCCGCTCATCGCATGTTCATGATATTTTCCATGTATCTCTCCTAAGGGGATACAATTATCATCCGTTACACGTTGCTTCTTATCCGTTTGATCAAATTCAATCCGATATGTCTTTATCGAAGAACCGAAGCTATTTTAGAAATGCAAGAAAGAGTCATGAGAAATAAAGTCATTCCGTTCGTTAAGATTCTTTGGAAAAATCACCGGGAGCGTGAGGCTACTTGGGAGACCGAAGAGTCGATGCGAGCTAGTTATCCTCATTTCTTTGAATAGTTTGGTATGTTCTCATTTCGTTTCGTTTCGTTTCATTTCAATTTTCGAGGACGAAAATTCTTCTTTTAGAGGGGAAGAGTTGTAAAACCGGAAAATCTAAAACATGAATAAAGACTAAAATACCCTTGGAATCAAAATTTATAAAATAAGTAAAAGACATTTATATTCATTTAACGAAATTAAAACTTAACTTATAAATAATTAAAACTTAATTAATATGTGTATGTGATCGACATAGTACGACGAAAGAGTTAAACGTCTCGCTAAAGTGTTGGGCCGATTAGTTGAACCTTGTTTTCGTTATTTGGGAAACCACTTGGGCTCGTTTCTTTTTGCCAAGCCGAGAGTCCAAGAAGCCCATGGGGGCGTTTGTTTTGTTTGTGTGGATCAAGAGCCGAAGGCCATTGGGCCGTGGGTTTGTGTGCTCGGTTGGACCAAGCCGAAACCAACCCCCTCCTCAAGACTAACCTAAAATGTAACTAGCTATAAATATAACTCGTTAACTCAAAAGTGAAACCCTAGTTTTGATTGCCTCTCTTTCTTTTCTTTGCTCTCATTCGGCCGAATACCTTACAACCTTGGTGTCGAGATTTTTGCTTCAACCAAGTTAAGGTATAACGTGTTTCTCGTTTTCCTTTGATGCACCTTAAGTTAATATGTTGTCGCATGTTTGTTTTAGTTGACTTGTGTTTCTTTTTCCTTTGTGTCGAGCCGTATGAAACCAACAAAGAATAAACCATATCATTTGAACCTTATAAGTATTAAAGAGTATGTTACGTAATGAGTATTATTGAATCGGATCATGGTTAGGTCGAGTATATGAGAACCGAACCACATGCATGTGAACCGAACCATGTGTATGTTTCGGCCAAGGTGTAAAACATGGTAACTTGAATATGTAAAGTGCTTAGATGAGCTAGGATTTGCGTAATAACCTATTAGCCAAACCCTAGGTTTGAACCGAAACATATAAGAGTTTTGAACATGTATTAAATAAGTAAGAGATCATGTGAAACATAAAACCCTAGTTTGAAATGTGAACCTAGAAGTGCATGCGAACCCTAAATGGTTTGCGTATCATGCGGGTGTTTTATAAGTCAAGTGAGCTTGTAGATATGTAAACGTAGTACGTGGTCATATTTAGTCGAAGCTATGGTGCGTGTGTGTGTAAATGTGTATTTAATTCAGATAATAAGTAATTTGTGTGTCACATAAAATCATAAACGTGCATGGGAATAAAAGTTGAAGTATAACATGTATATAAGTAACGTATGGTTAAGACATGAAGGTGTTAGGTTAAGTAGCGAGTCATTAAAAGACGTAACATGAAAAGTAAATGCATATTAATGTGATATTAAAAGAAGGAGAAAACCCTAGAACATAATGAGAGTCGATTAGGGTTTGAAACTAAGAGTATTAATTCGTTATTTCATGTGTGAGTTATGACGTTTAAACTATTTTCACATTTAACCCTAAACTTTAATAAATGACATAATGAACCCTAATCTACGATATTAATTATAAAACACTTAAGTCTCATTTAATCATAAAATCCTAAAGTATTAAGATCACTGAATACACTAAGTATAAATACCAAATGTTAAAAGATCATTTCGACGATTATGGAATCATAAATAACATGGACTAATCGCTAATGTATAGGTTCTGTGAATAAGGAGTAATCCTTTGCTTTCCGTATTTCTGCTTTTCGATCATTTGCTTTGGAATAAGGTACGATATTCGACCTTTTCAAGAAGGTTCCTTTTAACGTTTTCTTCGTTAGTTTTTCTATTAGGGTTTCCTAAGCTGGCTATGAACCCCATTTCGTTTTGTTTGAGCTGTTGCTTATCCGAACTCGATTTCGAATTATGAAATATCTGATTTTGAACTTTATGATATGAAAACTCTGATTTTGAAAATATGAATAATCTTCGATAAAATATGATCCGTGTGCATTATGACATTCGATTTGACCTAAGATAATTTGACACCCGAGCCAAATATTTAACTAGTCATGGGGGTTCCATGTCCGTATCGACAAGATGCACTTCGATATGACTCTAGGGCAGAGAGTGATGTTCTGCCACGTTCCTGGATGGTGGAGCATATTCTCATATATGTAGGAAGGAGCGTATGGATGCATCCTAGATCTGTTATATCTGTTATCCTGTTATATGTTATCTGTTGATTGATGCTGCGTGCATGCACGTCCTTCATAACTCTGGTAGGTCTCCCCTACAAATGTTGCCTTATGAGAAATGTTGCCTTACGAGAAATGTTGCCTTATGAGAATATGATTATGATCCGATATTTGTTTCGGACTCGTGGTAGTTAACTATAAACTTTATTTGAAAAATCTTGATTTATACTTTGAAAATGATTATGATTTTGCTATCTTTCGTTTATTATATTTCATATTCGATATCGTTTAGTATTCGCTTTGCTTTCATTTCTGTTCACTGGGCTTTTGAAGCTCGGCCGCACTTTTCTTTTCTTCCGCGGCAGGTATCTAAGCATTGGAAGCTGGGTTTTGCTTTGGGATGAGTGCATGAGTGGACTTACCTTAGAGATTATTTAGCTTTGATCTTTTGATGCCATTTAAGACTTATTATTTCAGATATTTTGTTGGAGTTAGTTTTCCGCTGGGACCTATGTATTGAAGTCGTGTTGACTTGAATTATTCCGCATTTATGTTAAGATTTCTTTTGGATATTTATGTTTGCTTTGATATGACACCATTACTTGTGATTCCTTTACCCTTGTCGGGTCGGGGCGTTACAGACACACACATATGTTTTTAGAGTACATAACTTGTCCATAGGAAATAAACTAGATGAAACATTGTCTAGCTAATTAGCATAACAGAATTGACCTATGGTGAGGCCATCATTCTTTCCAGTGCAGCTTGTTGCCTAGTCATTCTTCGTGTAGTAGGCTGGGTTGAAGCAGAAACTGCTTGAACATCACTTGACTGCAACTGAGAATCAGACTGTGAATGATCATGTTGCTGGGATTGACACTGGGATTGCTCATGTATGCTGGGATCGGTAATTGCTTCATCTTGATGTTTCTGGGATTGAGAGAGGGATTCATCTTGTATCCTGGGATCTTCTGTTGCTTCATCTTGATGTTGGTGGGATTGAGACAGGGATGCATCATGTATGATGGGATCTTCGCCATTGATCTTGATTTTCATATTGAACACCACTTCCTTGAACTGCACTAACTTGACTTTCAACAACACATGTACCTTCAGCTTCTTTATCTGCTGCTACTTTGTTACCTTTAGGATGTGTCTTATTTGCTGTAGCTTTTTTAGGCACTTGTTTGATATTCCCCTTAGGGCCAGTTTGACTTTGAGCTCCACCATGCCCTAGACACGGTTTTCAGTTGTGTCCGGCAATGCCACAAATACTACACTTAACACTCTTCCAAGCCCTTGACAGCTTACCATTCTTCACAATATCTTCACTTTCAGGAACTATCCTAACTCTTTTTCTACCTTTTGACCTAGCCGGAGTTGTTTTGGCTTTCGGTGATACAATTGTTGTTGGCATAGTTGATTTTTTCCAATGTTCGTTGCTAGTCATAGGCTCGACAAGGTGTTTGTAGGTTGCCTCCCAAGTGATAAGATAATAACAAGGATGAGCTCATGTTTCTACAACTCCTACTTGTTTCCCATTTAAAGCCATATTACAATTGGTAGCAACAGCATGTTTACATGGTAAACCTGTTATCTCCCATCTTCTGCAAGTACAAGACTTTTCTACAACATTAACTACACATTGGTCACCACATGGTCCACTAACCTGAAACTTACTTCCCCCATTCCATAAAACATTATACTTAACAACCTTTTTCTTAATACCCTCTAGCATGTGTTGTGCAGTTGGTGTTAGTGGCCCATTAATCTTCTCAATCACCATCACAACATGCATCATCCTTTTCATACAGTATTCCCTGATGTATTCTAAGGCTGTAATAATTGGTTTGTTTAAACCCTCAACTATTTTGTCATGAAACACTTGACACATGTTATTAAGTAACACATCAGAATGAGCTATCCCTAAATATTACAAATAAACATGTATTAATTATAACTGTTTATATTGCATTAACAAATACAAATTAACTGAAACAGATAGATGACTTACATGAAAAATGTGACCTTGACGAATGGATCGGTGCTATCTTACTTAACCAATCATGGGTTGGTTGATTAAATTTCTTGAAATCAGCCATAGCTTTCTCAAACTGTACAGCAGTTGAGGTTGTTGCACATTTCCACAGATGGTCTTTGAAGGCCCTACCTTTCCATTGAAGTTTCATTTTCTCATGAATGCTTCTAATACAACATCTGGTTCTACAGCTGGAAAAACATCTCTTAAAGCTCCACTGATATCCTGCACAAAATCATATATGTTTACTGTCTGTTTCAAAACAGAGGGACTTTAATTCATGAATAGGTTAAGGGAGTACCTTTTTCATGTCAGTAATAAAAGTGATGATTGAGTTTGGATCAAGTGCTATATCATTGGATAAACAATGAAGAAACCAAGTCCATGATCTTATGTTTTCTGATTCAGCAAAAGCATAAGCTAAAGGGTATATACCATTGTTGCTATCAATTCCCACAGCTGTCAGCAGTTGACCATTCAAAGGACCATGAATTGGAAAAGCATCCAGCCCCAACAACAATCTCCCACACGTTTTAAATCCTTCCTTCAGTGCACCTAAACAAACATATATTCTCTTGAATTCTCTTGTTGGAAGAGCCTCATCTGTAGGTCATTCCACATTCATCAGTACTGTTGTATTAGGGTTTCTCTTCTGCAACTCTTGAACATAGTCTCTCAACATGGTAGATTGTCGCTTGAATTAACCCCTGATGCCTATTAATGCTAAGTTTTTGGCCCTTAAAACCTTCTGCATGGACACTTCAAGCTCGAATTGGTTGGTAAGTTGATTATGAACATACTTGACATGAACCTGTGGATTGGTTTCAATTTGGACTGTAATTTGCTTTGAGATATAGTTAAGGTCAAAAGCTCTGAGTGCCCTTGATTGCAAACAAGTGTGTTGCTCATTATATTTTCTGACTGACCATGGACTTGTCTCACCATGCCTGTCGACAAACAATAGCCATGGGTAGAGTATTTGGGAAGGGTCCTTTTTGCCATAAAGCAATGCATTTATACCCCCTCTGGTTAATAGACTTCTAGATGGGCCTATATTTAGTCCCGGACCTTCACTTGGGCCTGAAAGTGGAATACAACCCCTACATCTGACCCTTATTCTTGTTTTGTCATTCTTCATAAAAATCAACTCCCTTCTAGTTTCTATTGAATGCTCTCTTACCTTATTTTTGATATCTATTGTAGTAGGAAAGTCCTGACCACAATAGAAGAATGTGGTATAAACTCCAGATGCAAACTCTGCCCTACCCCTTGGCACGTGAGACTAAACTGCCTGTGGGTAAGAAACATAATCATTGTAAAAGACATCATCAACCATCACAGGTAAATCATTTTCCAAATGCATGTCATCACTTATATTAGTCGTTATTCCTGCTTTACCTAACTCATTACTCTGACTTACTTGGACCAAAGAAAGTTGTGCATCATTCTCCTGACAAGTATTCTCTTCATTTGCTTGAATTGAATCATCAACTACATTGCCTAAGTCACTAGTCTCACTCACTTGGAATAGAGTAACATCAACAACAGGATCCTCTTCCATGTTATTGGCATCAACAGATGCGCTTCCTACTTCCCCTAAATGCTTATCCTGAGTCAATTAGAACAGATTTACATCAACATCTGGCTCCTCAAACCTGTTATTGACATCCCCTAGTGCTTCCTACGTTCTCTAACTGCTTCCCCTGAGTCACTTGGAACAGATTAACCTCAAAATTATCAGGCTCTTTAATAGTATTGTCCTCGTCCATAAGTACTAAAGCACGATCACTGTTATGAACAGGTTGGCTGGTAAATGATGTGTCTAGGGTGGAAAATACAGGCTCAATGTTTGGCAAATTACTAGATTCACCAATATAATTGGGGTCCATAGGTACTTGCGTAAGTTTCATAAAAGGATCTAGTGCAGGCTCAATATCAAGATCATCTAAAACCAATCGTCTACTACAAGATTGAATAGGAGCACTAGCAACTTTTCTACTATTTTCATCCATCTCCCAAAAAATAGCCTTAATAGATTGTGGGGACATTTAAGACATCTCTAATCCTGTCTTACATATTTCCACATACACATCTATCAACTTATGGTCTTTGACAAGGTCTTTCAACAACTCAAGATTAGCAGCTTCACGAAAACTAAACAATCCATCATCCAATGTACTACCAGGCTTAACAAAGTAGTGGTTTGTCCATTATCATAACCGATTTCGGTCATGAGAGCATCCATTTCATCAACAGATACCTCATTGATTTCAACATAATCAACCTGGCACTCCTTACCTCCATCATATATTCTACCTGGCCAGTATTTGAATGTACCTTTATGATGGAACCTCATGCTAAAGGAACACGGTCGATCCATTGTATAAAAATGTAAAAAACAACATTACGATAAACTTACCTAAAAGGGGAATAACTTAAACAATCGTACTAATATATAGGTGTATATGATTATAACAAAAAATGAAAAAAAACACTTACCATATCTCCTAATTGCAGAGTTTTCCTCCTTCTCATGGTCATCAAAGAAAGGAGGTTCTCTGATTTGCCATAAAGTAAATCCAAGGTTGCTGCTTGTTATTTTCTTACTTAGATTATTGGATTTCATGATTGACATTGCATTAGAGTTTTTTGGGTAGGCTTCCGAAACAAGTTTGGGGATGACCAATGAGTACACAGCTTAGTTATATTAGACAATTTGGCGGGAAATTGGATTAGACATCTGCTACATAGTACATCAAGGTAATAAGACGATTCTACCCTCAACACAAAACGGATAAAGGGATTTTATGGAATATAACGGGACTTTGACCTGGGCATTAATGGTCAAGGGACTGGTTTAGCCTCAAAATCCCATACTTTAGACTACTGACGATGAAAATGGCAAGTTTCGTCCCAGCGTGATGTTTCTGGACAAGTTTAGGGACCAACAGTGTATTTTAGTAAAAAAAAAAAGAGTAAAGTTCAAAATACATCCTTGTGGTTTGTTATTTGTCTCGCTTTACATTCTTGTACTTTTTTTGGCACAAAACCATCCCTCCGTTAGTAAAGTTGTCACAAAACCATCCCTTTGGACGAACGGTGCAAATATTTCCGAGTTAAGTGCCTCACGTGCTAGTCACGTGAGGGGTATTTTGGTCCATTTATTGTCCCAGATAATCCCACACCCCCGTTTAATACATAAAATCATTATCCCCAAATTCATTAACCTAATTTCACTATCTCCAAAATAAAAATAAAAAACCCTAACCATTCTAATCTAATTAATCTATACCACAAAATCAAAAAACCCTAACCATGTCCTACACTATGATTTACAGATGTGGGTTACCAACTGTTATTCGTACTTCATGGAGACCAACAAATCCTGAAAGACGCTTTTATTGTTGTCCAAAACCTGTAAGGCATTAATTGGGTTGATTTTATGTCTATTTTGAATGGGTTTCATGACCGGGTGGATCCTCTAATGTGTGCAAGATTCGTCATGATTATTCCTGGATTATTAAGAAACATGAATCAACTTCAAGAATCATCAAGGGAAAATGCTTTAAAAGCTAGAAGATTCAAGTTCATGTTAGGATTTAGTTGGTTCTTCTTTGTTATGTATTGGATGATGAAATGAAATTTAGTAATGTAATGTTGTTGTTATGAATGAAATGTGTTTGGTTTTTATGTTAATATGATGTCTTCTTTTTTATCAATATGTTCACATGGGTTGAATTGGTTGAAATGAGTTAAAATGGTTGAAATGTTTTGAAATGGTTGACTTTAAATGGGTTGAAATGGTTGACTTATCAATAGGTTCTGTGGAAAACTATAAGGAGGGTTGAATAGTTTTACCAATTTTAATTTAAGTTTCAAAGATTTAGATTCGATCTTATGTGAATTCGTATGGATGGATAGATAGTATAAGACAATAAGTAAAGTAAATAATGAAAGTAAGCAAAGTAAAGGATAGAAAGTAGCGACACAAGTGATTTATAGTGGTTTGGCTACAAGGACATCTTCCTTGCCCTACTCCACTCCCCGAGTTCCCCACTCGAGAGTTCAAGAACTATGTCAACAAGCTCCTTCAACACGGCGGAGAAGCCTCACAATGTCGCTTACACTTTTTCCCGTACAAAGCTAAATACCGAGTTCTTCCACGAGGTAGAACCAAACCTATTAGAACTATTACACAACAGCTATGTGAAATATGAATTACAAGATCTTGTTACAGAAATCTTGTGGATGGACAAATCAATTAAGGACCCTTTGCTTGGATGACTTGTAGTAAAGCGTGATCTCGCCTTTGAGAAGGACCTATATGAGAATAAAAAAAAAAGATAGAAGAATTACTAGAATGATCAAATGATCAGAGGTTAGAAGAGTGAGATAATATATGAGAGAGTTGTAAGAAGAAGGGTGAGTAACAATGAAGAAATTGATCACTATTTATAGGCACAAAAATCCTTCTGTCCCACGGTTTCGACGGATCCTTCACTTGGGGGATCCGGCCAGTGCAAACCTAGGAATCTGGCAATCTGGGCTATACCATTCCGGATTTTGGGTTGCAAACCGATGATAACGCTCAGATTGTACATGTTTTCAGTAGCGTTATAAGTGCTTTTGTATATGTTATTTGGTTATATTTGTATGATTTCAGTGCTTAATCGCATCAAAAGATGTTTGTCTAGCAGGGAAACGGAAGGAAAAGTAAAAGAATGTTAAACAATTAGAAGATTCCCGTTTCGGTGCAGCATATCAAGCACAAATCAGTATTTCAAGTACCATATAAGACCAAGATGATTGAAGAACCAAGCTCTACAAGTCAGAATAAAGTAAAAGTCGATTTTCTGTCACTCAGGAAGACCAACCGGATCGGTTGCAACTGCAACCGGATCGGTTGGGTGAAGATCAAAGAATTAACCATGACGCCAGTCCAACCGTTCGGTTGCCACCCGCAACCGATACGGTTGGAACACTTGTAGAAGACCAACCGGATCGGTTGGTCCTGTGACCGATCCGGTTGGAAAGCTGTTTCTGCCAAATCTTCATCACTAAGTTTCCTCTTTGTATCCAAATGATTCTAGGTCCTTCTCTTGGTGTATTCTAGTCCCTTCCTAACTTCTTGGAGGCCAAGTTCAACAATTAATACCCTAGGCCTTGGAACTAGTATAAATAGAGACCTCTTGTGAGAATATGAGACACACACTTCAATACAACTCTCTCTACTCATCAAACAAAGCTCTTAAGCTCTCAAATTCATCCTTAGAAGTCCAGGAATGTTTGGAGTTCCAGAAGTACCACATTCGGAGGCCAAAACCCCAAGAAGTCTACCCTAATACTTTGGGAATCATTACTTCACCATTTGTAATCTTATTCCAAGCATTGTAAGACTCTTAATCATGTTTTCTAATGTTCAAAGTTCTGAGTTTATGTTTATGTTTGCTGTGAGTGGCTAGTTTCTTTATACACTTGCTTAAATGATGTTGATTATCATATGATTAGTTGTGGTTGTGTTAACATGTTTTAATTCAATTTCAAGTTGATTCTAAGATCCAATTGTGCTAAAGTTTCATAGTGACATTTGTTAATCAAGTTTGACTAGTTGATAGTAATTGAAGAGGTCGAAAGAACTTATTGTTATTTAACTAGTTATAATCATTTTGTTTATGGATGATTGTTTTTACCCATTATTCTTGATTAAACAAAGGAACTAAGGTGTGGTTGTAATAAGAACACTTTTTGATTATCGAGTTGGATTAATTGGAAACATCTAAAAGGTCATAAGATTAGTTGTTGACAATCAATTGTAACCTTTTGTCTATAATCGGTTACCTTTTGTATTGACCATTTCTTAAGCAAATTTGATAATGTAAATGGATGTTTTTGTGTTTAAGTTTGTGAAAATAAACTTATGAAACTTGAATTGATCTTGAATTGATTGGTTAAACTTAATGCTTGTTTTTATGAACTAAAATCTTGACGAAGGTTTAACTTGTAAGAACAATAGATTAGTACACCAACTAATTATCATAACCAACATGTTAAGAGGTTAACACAATCATATTAATCAAGGATAAGAAACTAGTTTAAGCAAGTGTAGTTTTTAATCATCTGAATTTCACTATATCTATTCTCGTTGTTATATGCGTTTGGATTGCCCTAGTTGATTTAAAATTGTTAATCAGATTCACTCAAATCCCTGTGAACGATCCCGACTTACCTTCATAATCTTGCTATAACGGACGAGTACACTTGCTCGTATGTGTTATTGGTAAATCGTGTTTTATAAATTTAAAACTTGTATTCACCCAGCACATCAAGTTTTTGGCGCCGTTGCCGGGGATTTGATTGTGTTTCAGCAAGTTTTGAATCCACGTCAGTCGATTCATTCCAAATTTTTTTTTCCAGAATGGTTGTCTCACAACCGATCCGGTTACGCCTTTAACCATCACCATTTGATCTAACCGATCGGTCGCCACTCGCAACCGATTTGGTTACCCTTTTCTGTCCAGAAAACTGTTTTCTTTGTTTGTCCATGTGTTTAGATATTGCCTGGATTCTCTAGGTCATTGTATGAACAATCGTGCAGCAGGAATATGACCAATCTCACCTCTTACCAAACCCGAACGTTTGATTCGAAGAAGAAGAAGAACACCTTTCATACCCTTAGCCGATCGTGTACCTAGAGTACCAAACCCACCATTTGATAACCTCGTAGAAGCCAAATTCGTTTACAACCCTTTCACCAATTTACCTTTTCCCATGGAGGACGATCAACCCATGTGGGGAACCAACCGAGCCGTAGCACCAACCCCTGGGAGTGCTATTGTTGCTGTCAAACTTGGTGACAACTTCACCGTGAAGGGTCATCATTTTTCCATGATCAAAGACAGTCAATTCGATGGCCGTGCGCGGGCCGATCCGCGTAAGCACATTGCTGAATTCATTGAAATTTGCGGCATGTTCCGTTATGGCGACACCGATGTCAATGCCATAAAACTCAAACTTTTTCCATCGTCACTCGCTGGAGATGCTAAAGTATGGTACAATGAATTAACCCCAGGAATTATCAACACTTGGGAGGAGATGAGGCAAGCCTTTGTTAGCTAATTCTTTCCACCTGCCATGTTTGATCGATTAATGGGAGAAATTCGTTCTTTCACACAAAATCCCAACGAATCACTTGTCGAAGCTTGGCTTCGGATGAAAGATTTTCTTCGTAGTTGTCATGGACATGGATTATCCAAAGGAATCATTATCCAAATCTTTTACCATGGACTAGATGAAATCTCTCAAGGCATCTTTGATGCTGGAGGAATTTTTCTTTATAAGACTCCTAGCGATGAACACCAATTACTCAAAGATTGAGTACTTCTCAAACTCGATTGGTCTAAAGATTCCAAAAGCAAACCTCTTCGAAAAACCGCTGGTTTTGTCGAAAACACCGATACCTCAAAACTCATAGAGAAAATGGAAGCCTTAACCTCAAAAATTGACTCGCAATACAAAGATATCAAAGAAGAAATGAAGGAAATGCGAGACGGATGCAACAATTGTGGAGGAAATCACCCATCGTCTGAGTGCGACGATAAGCCCATGGGTGGACCTAACGAAGGAGAAGCAAATTATGTCCAAGGAGGATATCGTGGAGGGGGATATCGTAGTAATTATTACGGTAGAAATTCTGGAAATTGGCAAGACCGCCGACAAAGGGATGAAAATCGTGATTCTCAACCTCAAACTGACAATCCGCCCCCACAAAACTCCGAGAAAAAGATGGAAGAATGTTAGGAATTAGAAAATTCCATGTTAAAGAGTCGGTCACCCCAATAATGGTCTAGCATATGTTAGCTCGTAGATTTGTCGTTGTTTACGTTATTTATCAGTTTATTAGTTAGTTATTAGTTTAGTTTAGCGTAGTGTTTCATCGTGGAGGAAGGACGGGTCTTTACCCACTGTATCCCTGATCCACAGGCCGATAGGAGGTCGTGTATTTGTAAGTATAAATACCCCTTCCATCCATGGAAGGAGTGGTGCTTCTCATTTAATCTAATATTCCCTTTGTGTAAACCTCTAGCAAGAACACCCTCTCTCTCTAACTATGGCAAACATGTATTTTGATCATCCAAGACCACCCGAATCATCAACACATTAATATTTACGATCCTACAATTGGTATCAGAGCCAGGTTTTTTTGTGTTTTGATGATTTTTTGTGATTTGAATCTTGCTTTTAAACTGTTTATGTGTCATTTTTTTAGTCGGAAAACTTTTTCTTTATATTGTGCTAAACAGTTTTATGAACAGATTTTATGTATCCTTGGTCAACAGCTTTTAAGAACAGATTTTATGTATCCTTGGTCAAATACAAAAAGTATATTGGGTCTGTACATCTGTTTTGTGTCCACTTTTGCTGGTCCAAACAAAGGTAAAATACATGACTTTTTTATACCAAAGCGTGATATACTTTGTGGTCAAATGGCTATTTTTGCTGGGTCATACAAAGAAGCAGTTTTTTTATGCATTTTTCTAGGTTAGTATGAACTTGGTCGGAAAATGGTTGGAAAACTCGCCGGAATATCAAGTTAGCGACTTGTCTTCATAAAAGTCCAGATTCAATGAATGTCTCGTAGCAACTTGACACAAGATAACTATAGCGACTTGTACTTTACAAGTCGTAGTAACTTGGCCTAGCGAGTTGACCTAGCGAGTTGGGTTAGCGAGTTGAGTTAGCGAGTTGGGTTAGCGAGTTGGGTTAGCGAGCTGGCTCATGTCTAATATATGTTATTAAGAAGTGTAGCTACTTGTGGCGACTTAGTCGTAAAGGGACCTTGTGACAGAAATGTAGAAGAGTGACTGTACAGACCATGAATCAACAACATACCATTTACCAAACATCAATCGAATTATAAACAACAGTCCATAAGACTCGCTCAAATCTAATAACCTATTCAATACGAATCTGTCACCTATTCAAAATCTTAACCCACTTTAATAATCAACTCTCATTCAAATAGACTCGTACAAATTGCAAATCTCATCTAATCTCAGATATGGTTCGAGTTTTTTTTAATCTTTTAAAGATTTTTCTACTGAACCTTTAATCATCATCGATTTATTTTGGAAACTTTGTTTCCTTAATATCCGAATCTAAAAGGAAAGATTTATAACAAGGGTGTTACCATCTCTCGTTGATTCGTACAGACTCTCAAAAAAATAAAAAAAAAATAAAAAATAAATAAGAAATCAACACAAACTCAAACACCTACCCGAGACCCATCCTAGGATCTTGAAGCTTTCGTTGGATCATTCCTCATTGGTTATTTATAACCAATGTATCAAAAGGGTGTACTTGTTATGATTAACGAACAAAGAAGATGGTTGATAAGAGATGATAAGTTCTTGAAAGATGATTGGAATGATCTGGGATTGAGATTAGGAGGATACTTGAGAAGCAGATATGCGAGTGGAAGGGGGCGGATATTTTGTGAGTTGTATTAGGGTTATGAATAATGAATTGTGTGTAGGGTTAGACCCTTTAATACCTAAGTATTAGGGTAGGAGTTTTAACCGGTTTTAACATAACCACAACATGGATCGGATGTTATTGTTTCTGGATCGGGTTATCCAGTCAGTATTGGACTTCATTGGGCTTATGGTCAGGCCGTTTTTGTTGACACTCTATCCGATTTGGGCTCAAATGCTATATCACAAGATCTATTGGATTTGGAATCATATATGTTTGAATTTGCACCACTGATTGATAATTTTCGTTTTGTCTGATATAAAAACATTTGGTATCCAAATATTGTGTTACAAAAATTATGGATAACAAAATTTTGAAAACAGAGCGGTTGTTTTTTTTTTGGGTATGGTATATTATTCACGGAGGGATACAAACTCACGGCTTGCGCGGTAATTGGAAAATGTTGACTACGGGGTTGGTTGGACGGTATCTCCTATTTATATTTGAAGTGAGGTCTTTCGGGCGCGTTTACTTATTTCGTCTTCTTTCTTTCTACCCTTCTGCGAAAATGACTTGTTTGGGCATTTATTGAGGGTGATAAAGACTTGGCTATTTGGTTACGCTTGTGATTCTTTCTTGCTTAACCCACAACGTAATTATCACTTCGGTGTCTCACTCAGTTGAGAATGTCAAGAGGTTTTGTACATTGGGTACACCGTTTCTTTTTCACGAGGATTAGTACAAGGTTAAGTAACAAATTTGGAGAATTTCACTTCATGATCAAGTTTGGCATATCGGGTTTACTTCACCATGTTGTCACTACAATAGCCGACAGAATGCGTGAATGATGTGTTTATCAATGTGTTGATTGGATGATTGATGATTTTGCTGATGTTGGATTATGAACAGTTGATGAACCGCTGCATGTTCCCCTAAAACAGATATTCACTGAAACCAAAATCGTCATAACACATTCAAGCTGACAGTGTTTACAGTTTTGTCTTGATTTTGTAAAATCCCGCGAAAGAACCTATTTCTCGGTTTAAATCATAGACTTGTAAAATCCCGTAACAATGAAAACATTCTGATATTAGTAAAGTGCATTTCCGGATCTATCTTACGGTTTATTCTTGGTTTTGTAAAATCCCGTGAAAGAAACTATTTCTCGGTTTAAACCATAGAGTTGTAAAATCCCGTAATGATGGAACCATCTTGGAGAAGAGAAAGTGTAATTTTGGATCTTACTTGATGCTGATGCTACGGTTTCCGCTTCAAAGAAGGGATAAAAGGGTGTACTTCATGAATTGGGTGTGTGTTTGGGTTTTCTTCATGGCAATTTGGTTATTACATGGTTTTATGGGGTTATGTGCTTTTAACCATGGTCGGGATGAAACCATTATCAGAATTCGTTTAAATGTCAAAGAAGGCTAGATTTGAGCAGTTAACCAGAGGATGTGACAACGACGTTAATTCAATATTATTTATTTGAGGTTGAAGTGAATTATCACGGGCGAGTGTACTTAGTATCTGAAGGTATCGGGGATGGTTGGATGAAGATTCTTCATGATCCTTGTTCGAGCTTACTATCATAAACGAAGACTTGGAAATCTAGTTATTGTTGGGTGTCTTTTACCTTTTCTTTTACCACTGGGGGGAATTGGGCTCATACCACCACAAAATAACTATCACTTTAAGGAGTTACGTTGTAGTGCTCAGTGTCACATTCTTGTGGATTTTCAAGAGGTGATGTACGTCTATTACTTGATGGTTGGTTGGTTGAAGAGTATAGAGTACTTAGAGATTCAATGGAGCATGATTTCTCGACACCGCTCTTTGTTACACATGTGCAAGTTTAAGTCACGAGTTCGGGTTAGTGTACTTCAGGGTCAAATTCATCATATTGGGTTATCTCCATCAGCTGTCACGACAAAAAGCCTACTGAATGATAATGGGGTTGATTACATGTTTTGCCAAGAGATTGAAAAGAGAGAGATTATGACGTCTGATCGCATCAGTTCAGGCCTCGTACTCCAAAGAAAAGAAATGTGTACGTTTCAGTGCGCATTATCTTTGAAAGAAGAGAAATCTTCTTATGACGTTTGAACACATCAGTTCAAGCCTCGTACATCAAAGAAAAGA
Source organism: Chrysanthemum makinoi (assembly GCA_910596185.1). NCBI lineage: Eukaryota > Viridiplantae > Streptophyta > Magnoliopsida > Asterales > Asteraceae > Chrysanthemum > Chrysanthemum makinoi. Next base: position 56,764,114 of record OU343223.1, on the reverse strand, counting down.
AAAGTGTACGCTTCACTGCGCTTTATCTTCTGAAGAAGAGAAATCTTCTTATTTATGACCATTCTCATCAACATGCTTCATACTTTTTCCATGTGCTTCAGTCATCAAGTGAACCGGGCTACCACTGATTGTTTTCTCATTCCACTTGCTCGATTATAATGAAGATGGCGACATCACGTGCTTATTTTGCGGGAGAGAAGTGTGAATAGAACATTCGGATGATTTTCACTTATTTAATCAAGAATGGCATCTCCGTATGCAATTCTTGAGGGGGAGAAGAAGTGTGAATTTTTTGCATGATTTGATTAATATTTGAGAATATAAATGGTCATACGGCTCTAAACTCATGTAAGAACCGAGCTTCTTATTATCGGGTCATCTTCACATGGAGTTTTTCTCTTCTAAGAGCCGTTGGTTGACATCTTCACTCGGATTGATGAGTTTATCGACAAAGTGCTTCCGGTTAATGCTTCACGTGCACATCAACATGATGATTCCGAACAACCTTCTGTTCTTGTTTGATGTGATTGGTAGTTTGGTGTTACCATCTTGTGTGTTCGTTGCGGCCTGATTGCTGATTTCCTTGATGAACATCTTTCTGTTCTTGTTTGATTGGGAGGGATTTTAGTTAAGGGGACTTGCAAGATGTAAGTTAATTGGGATGCTTTTTGGTGTGAGTTGAAGATGTTAACTATCTATTCCCCAACTGCACAATCTTGAAGAAGGTCGAGTCTACAGTCTGTTCTACATTTTCTGCTACATGTTAGAAGACTAAAGATGAGTTGCATTTAACGATCTAAAGACTTCTTCTTAATCTGGGCATTTATCAAACAGATTGTCGGTTTAGGGGAGAGCACTAATTGGGAGTGTGGTATAAGTCAGATTCAATCCCCAATTAGACTTGCTCATATTCTGTAGCAGTGACTCCTCGAGACGTTGTTATTGACTAATTCTCGTATTGGACATTTGACACAAGTTGATTACTTCGGAGTTAATCATTTATCACTTATTTGAGATTGAAGTTGACTTTCACAAAGGCGTGTTCTTATTTGATAACTTGCTCGGGCTTAAGAATTTGAGTTGAAGACTTGGTTTATCTAGTTACCAGCAGTCGAGGTGGATGGTTGAAGACCTGGTTAACTATCACTATTAGGAGTTACTTTGTTTTACTCAGTGTCACACGCATATGACGGTGTGGATAATCGCAAGAGGTGTTAATGTCTCATACTTTGTTTGGGTAGTGAGTACTTAGAGATTTGCTTGAAGCATAAATTCTCGACACGGTTCTTCCATCATTGGGTGCAAGATTAAGATACAAATGTGGGGAAGTTGACTTCAGTTTCAAGTAGGGTATATCGGGTTTTCTTCTTCAGTGGTCACTTCAAATTGTCTACATAAGGGTTGATAAAAAATAGTCAGAGAGAGTCTTCAGCAAGTTGATTCTCACAAGAGTTCAAGAGTTCTTCTCAAATTTCTAGTATACGGCTTATTATGTGTTCTGATTTGAATCATCAAAACCAGAAACGGGGAAGGAGACTCACATCTAAACACAAAGCGAGTAAACTTGATGAACTTAATTCTTCTAAGTGATTGAAGATATCACGGGAAGACAAATGTTATTACCGCAGAGAAACTCAAGGTTTGACTCATGGCGAGTAAACTTGATGAACTTAACTCTTCTAAGTGATTGAAGATATCCCGGGAAGACATTTGTCATGACCGCAGAGAATCTCAAGGTTTTACTCATCGAGGCTTTTGGTGTTATTATTCCAACTACACGAGGGAAGTGATGTAATAGAAAGTTTCTGAAGATAAAAGAGGTACACAAGTGTGTGATGATAGAGATTGTGTACATTGGGGATGCTCAGCTGTCTCACTTGAGGGCTTAATATGTGATTCAGAGATATAATCACTTATTCCGGAGTGGACATCCGTAGAGATTGTCATCCACGAGATAATCGTGATTCGGCCTGCTTTTTCAATGTTATCGGTTGTTCTCTCTTTGGGCATTCGGGTACTTCGGGTTCTTGAGCTTCATACACTTTCTTCAGGAGAGAGAAAAGTATACATCGGGGTTATTCTTTAGCTATTGGACTTAATCTGCTACTTCGATGGTATAAGTTTCTTTGTCTTCGGGTTTGTGTGTTTGGGTTCGTGAGCTCTAGTCTAAGAGACTGACTGCATCAATTCAACTACGTGGGGGAAGTGGTCTCTTGACACCTTTTTGGAATGGATTGCTTCAGACTTCAGTGGTTATGAAATTTGAGAAGATTATTTTATGTGTGAGATGATACGTTGCTGTTCTTCTATTGGATGATATAACCTCGAACGGAGAATCTCGATCATCGGTCTTAAATGGAGCAGCGGGATTTATGATTATGGTGTGCATCTCTGTGCACCTGGCTAAGGCAAGCTTGAAATATAGCTTCGAATCTGCTCAACATAAGGATTTTCGGTTTGGGGGGAAGCTGCCAAAGTCTCACTTTCAAGTGGCTCAATTTCTCTCTTCGATTCAAGAGTCTTGGAAGCTTTGGTGGTGAAAGTTTTAGGGATGATGACTTCTATCTTCTACAACGGGGCTGTTCGATATCCTTATCTCGGTACTCGTATCATCATCTTCTTTAACTATATCATCTACTCTATCTTTGTATATATTTATCTGAAAAACCAAATACAAAAATATAAAACCAGCAAAACAAAATAGAAAAATATAAAACCAAGAAAAAGAAAATAGAAAAATATAAAACCAACAAAAACCCATAAAAATCAGAAATTTTGAAAAATTCCAAAAATATGTTTTCTCTAGACATGTCTTCTGGTATCGATAACATCTACGGTCTTAGAAATGTCATTCAATAATGGCACGGGACTTTAGATGAAGTTCGAGCAGGAGGTGTAAATATTCTTTTTCAAAACATGTCACAAATCAAATGGCTTACAGTTATTTCAGACTGTAACCCGCACTTAAACTATGGCTTACAGTTATTTCAGACTGTAACCCGGGCTTCAAATGATGGCTTGCAGTTACTTCAGACTGCAACCCGGGCTTAAAACTATGTCTTGCTATTATTTCTGATAGCAACCCGTTTTTCAAAGAAGGAAAGTGCTACGCTTAAATGATTTTCAAATATTTCGTGCACTTATCCTAAAAATATTTGAGGAAAGTATGTCGAAGGACTGCTGTTCCTACACAAATGTTTTTCCGTCTAAAATTCTTCAGAAAAATATTTGGTGTTTTCTAAAATGGTGGAAAATGAGTTGCTTTTAAAACAATCAGATTCAGAGTTTTTGTTAAATTGAAAACTCAATCAATGACTTCAGCGCTTTTAAACTTTTCATAAAATGAGTCATGGATTGAGGGGGATAATGTTTTTTTTTCAAATCTACATCATCTAACGGGCTTTCTTAATTATCCTAATATGCTTAATTAAAATTGATGTTAACCTATGTTGAATGACTAGGTGCCTAGGATATGATTGCTAGGATTAGATGATTAGAGTTTGATGAACACATTATTCCTATACATTTATGTGATCTGATTGATATGTTGCATTGACTTTTATTAGTCGATTGTTGTTTGGGTGATGTCGACCACCATATATTTGTATGTGTGTTCTCTAACGTATGCAGGTATATTGGTATAAAAGAATGTTCCCGATCCGGATCCCACAGATTAATATGATTGGATGCCGAAAGGAAAGGGTAACTATATCTTGGGTTGACAAATGAAGAAACGGAGCTTAATTGGACTTCTATGGAGAGTTGGCATAAATGCAACGTAAGAGGTCTCACTGCATCAGCAGATGGTTTTCTTCTAAGTGATTGAAGAAACAGAGCTTAACTTGACCTCAGTTGGCATTCAAAATGCAACGTAAGAAGAAGTCTCACTGCATCTGCAAACGGTTTTTCTTCCAAACCCTACAGCAACAACAACGGAAGCTTCTCAACCACCTAACGTATCTTTGTGCAGGATACCATTTTTAAACAATTTTGAATAATTTAATTAAATTGTTTTGAAAATGGAAAACATTGTTTTGAAAATTAATTGGACTTAAATTTGAAATTCACCGGACTTCATTTTATCAAAACTTAAGTCACTCAATTATTGACTTCGGTCATCGATTGAGGGGGAGAGTGATTTAAAATAAATTATTTTCAAACAATATTGCTTCATAAAAGTCCGGATTGTACAAAATAAGTGGTGATCTAAAGATTTAATGTTATGTCATGGTATGATTTTCTTTAAAACTCAAAGATCTGTCAAAATGAAATTTTTTTCTGTTCTTGTTTGATTGTGAAATTGTTTTATTTTACTTAAAGGTCTTTTAAAACAATCATACTTGACACTAACAATCTTTAATGTCTTAAAATGGTCCTTATCTGTCATTTTTCATTGTCAAATCATGCCACGTCTTTCCCCAAAATCTTTCTAAATGATTTAAATCAATTGAGATCACAAATCTCAAAAGGTTTGAAATTTTGATCGGGGTAGAGATCGTGAGTTAAATCTCTTATCTGTTTAAATGGAATTGGTTTTAGTCCTTCAAAGGCACTCCTGCCTCCATGTGCCAAACGATTTTAATATACATAATGCACATGTTGAGGAGGAGGATTTATCCAAAAACATGATGAGTATTTAAACCAGGCCACATATTCTCCCATGTTTTCTAAACCTTATTAAATCACTTGGGATCCAAAATCTCAAAGGGTTTGATATTTTTGATCGGGGGAGAATTTGTGATTTAATATGAAATTTGATAAATGATGATCGTTTTGATTCAATTGTGCAGGCTGCTCTCTCATATGTGCTAAACGCTTTCGAATCTCGAAGCACATATTGAGGGGGAGCAAAACCATCGAGGTACAAAAGTTTTTTAAAAGAGATTTATAAAGTACCTTGATTGTGTTTTCAAATGGTTTTTATAATGGATTTTGTGTGGATGTGCTTCAAAAGAACTCTTTCCTCTATGTGATAAAAATGATTTCAAAAACCCTATGCACATATTGAGGGGGAGAATTTACCAAAGAAAATCAAATGGCTTTTTCGTATGAAAATTGTGATCAAAGAAAATATTTCAAAGTCCTCTTGTCTCCTTGTGCTGAACAATTTCTAAATCATTCGCACATGTTGAGGGGGAGGTTTTCTAAATGATCAAAACTATTAGGGTACAACATGTTTTGATCTCGTATCACAAGTACCTTGATTGTTTTTCCAAATGATTTTTCAATTGGTTTCATGAAGGAAAGAACAATACCAAAAGACCGACCAATTTACTTTATGCATGGAGTTATAAGGATGGTTAGGTTAGGTATTCGTTCCCACGATCCGCCAGAACCAGAGGGATCTACCCAGGGACAATCCACTAGATAGTGTAGAGTCCTTAGGTATATTGAAAAAAGGAGAAAAGTGAGGAATGGGAAGAGTGCAGACTGAGACTGAGCTAGTACTGGAATAAACCCAACAAGGTTCTAGTTATGAAGTCTCGGTAAGCACTGAAGGGGTTGAAGAATGAAAAAGAAATGAATGATAAAAGGGTGAAAAGAAATAGCCCTCCATCAATTCAACCTTAGGGCAGTAACCGGGTTCAATACATATGCTACTGGTTGTTACTAAGGTAACACTGGTATTGAAGACAAGACGTCATGGACCCAGTGACGCACTGCACTAAACTTCCCAAGCCACTCAAGTTCCTCTTAAAAGGGCTTGTTTCATTCTCACGGGGAACCGACATTATCTATCGACTTTCTCTTAGAGATTGTTGATATTGAAGAAGGAGACCCTCTCCCTAGTCTCCGACACAGGAACCAAATGTGCACTATTGAGTCTAGATCCAAGAGATCATCCACAATATCTCGTTAGGACACTAAATTCATGAAGACTTGCTGTTTCACACAATGTGGAAAGTAAGTATATATTAAGAGTCCTACGCATTATCCTTGTGGTATTGCCAGAACATCTGAGTGGTATGTAAAAGTATTCACGATGAAGATGGAAATCCTTCTAGAGCCAACATCAAACAAGCTCTTGGTGGGTGACATGTGAGATCTTCTCGTAAGATCAAGCTTGTGACAACTGGATAGAAACGATGGGGAGATTCATTCTTGAATCAACCTTGGTCCAGGAATGGAATTGACGAATACTTTTGGAAAAACCGTTCGATGTGCAAACCTTCTTTTCTCTAGCACGTCGAATGTGTACTTATGTTTTCAAATTCAAAAAGTATCTCTGATTGAAAAATACTTTTAGAAAAACCGTTCGATGTGCGAATCTCTTCTTTTTGCTAGCACGTCGAATGTGTACTCATTCTCTAATACAAAAAGTATTTTGATTGAAAATTGATCTTTCTCATAAAACCTTCGTCGTATTGCAAAACTCTTTCTTCAAGCAATACGCGATTGTTTTTCAAATCATCTTTCATCAATCAGTGAATCCCAATTCGCTGGTTCACTCACTCCGTGTTGTCTTCTTTGAGACGTTCCGGTTTGAGAACGGCTAGAACAGCTGCGAAACCCTGTCAAGGAGATTCTTCGGAATTATACCTGATCATAGGCAGTACTTGTACTGATCAACGGGGAACCGTGGGCCGTGTACCTCAATTCAGCGAAAGTGATCAAAGACACTTTCATGTGTTTTATTGCTAACTGTTGTTTGCAGGTACATTTGGACGGTTGCAGCTGATCAGAATTGAGGAGTCAATCCAAAGCCGCATGCTCACAGCATCCACACTTAATTTGAAGATATCATGACTGGTGCATATCTACATAACCTGGCTCTGATATTTCATACTATGCTTATGCTTCGCTGCGGCAAATATCATGAACCAGTAAGGCTTCCGCTACTCTGATGGAAAGATGTCATGATTCAAAAGTGTGAGCATGTCGGTCCGAAAGTCACAACTTCACATGATGGCAACACAACTATGGATGATCCAGAGAGATTTACTGTGGCTGATGATCTCAATGAAAGCTCGAAGATCATCAAAGATGTGGATCAGTTCAAAGACCTCCACTCAAAGTACAAATCAATGCGGACTTTGATGAATCGCTACATAAGCACAAAGATTGCAGAAATTGAAGAATTCAAGTCTACGAGCTCCAGAACGAAGTCAAAGATAGAATGCTAGGAAGCAAAAATGTATTTCATGGGGTGACCTCCCTTAGGGGGAGATTGTTAGGAATTAGAAAATTCCATGTTAAAGAGTCGGTCACCCCAATAATGGTCTAGCATATGTTAGCTCGTAGATTTGTTGTTGTTTACGTTATTTATCAGTTTATTAGTTAGTTATTAGTTTAGTTTAGCGTAGTGTTTCATCGTGGAGGAAGGACGGGTCTTTACCCACTGTATCCCTGATCCACAGGCCGATAGGAGGTCGTGTATTTGTAAGTATAAATACCCCTTCCATCCATGGAAGGGGTGGTGCTTCTCATTTAATCTAATATTCCCTTTGTGTAAACCTCTAGCAAGAACACCCTCTCTCTCTACTAACTCTCTAACTATGGCAAACATGTATTTTGATCATCCAAGACCACCCGAATCATCAACACAATAAATATTACGATCCTTCAAAGAATCCGAATTCGAAAAAACCATGAGAGAATTCGTGGCTGCTCAAAAATCCGCAGATGATTTCGTCAAAAATCAATTTTTCAATCTCAAAGCCAAAGTTGAACAAGGACAGAAAAATCATCAAGCATCTATCCAAGATCTTGAAAACAAATTTGGCAGATTCTCTAACCAACATTCCTCTCGACCATCTGGTTCGTTACCAAGCAACACCCAATCCAACCCAAAACCATCAAATGATAAAATGTACCGTCCACCACAAACGAGAAATGAGCATATCAATGCTGTCTTCATAAGAAGTGGTCTCTCGTACGATCCACCACCAAATCCTAATGAAAATACTCCTATCACCCAAGATAGTGAGGATGAAGCTGAGGAAACCAACACAACTCAAACCACCAAAAAGAAAACCACCCCATCTGTCAAGGCGTACACACCAAATATTCCATATCCTCAATGCCTTAAGAAAGAAAAAATGGAAGAGCGTTATAAGAAGTTCATTGAAATAATCAAAGAGGTTAGACTCAATGTTCCTCTCGTTGATGTCTTAGCCGGAATGCCAAATTACGGGAAATTTTTGAAAGAACTTCTTAATAACAAAAGCAAGCTAGAGCAAATATCAGCTACTTTCCTTAACGAAGAATGCTCAGCCATCGTTCAAAACAAAATTTCACCAAAGCTCGGAGATCCTGGGAGCTTTCTTATTCCATGCACTTTCGGGAATAATATTCAATGCGATGCTTTAGCCGATCTTGGCGCAAGTATCAATTTGATGCCTTATTCGCTGTATTCCAAATTATGCAACAACAACCTTAAGCCAACAAAAATGAGCATTCGATTAGCAAATCATTCTTATCAATATCATGTTGGAATTTCCGAGAATATGCTTGTTCAAGTCGGTAAATTCATTTTTCCCGTGGACTTTGTAATCTTAGAAATGGAAGAAGATAGTAAAGTCCCACTCATCTTAGGAAGACCTTTCCTAAATACCGCTGAAGCAATCATCAAAGTGAAAGGAAAAGAACTCAACCTTGGAGTTGGAGAAGATCGAATCACCTTTCTAATCGATAAAGCAATGGGCTATCCACGTTCCAATGATGACACTTGTTTCAACATCGATGTTATCGATGAAGTCACTGACGAAGAATTGGATGCATTATTTAACGAATCTGACTCATTCATGACTACTTCTGAGAAAATCAATGAAACAGACTTTGACAAAGAGTTTGATGATTTCATGAAAGTAGAGTTCGAAGGAGATAACACGGAGGAGGAAGAAATGGAGGAAGAGAATTTTGAAGAAATAACTTTCGATGACGAGATGAGAATAAAATCTTCTCTTGAAGAACCACCAACAGATCTCGTGCTCAAACCTTTACCTGATCATCTTGAATTTGCTTACCTGGAGGAAAACTCACTTCTTCCAGTAGTCATATCTTCATTACTCGAGGCCAATGAGAAAGGAAGTTTAGTTTCTGTCCTAAAAAATCATAAACAAGCTTTCGCTTGGAAAACATCTGATATCCCAGGAATTAGTCCCAATTTCTGCAAACACAAAATCAATTTCGAATATGGGATCAAACCTGTTGTAGAACGTCAACGTCGGCTCAATCCCAACATGAAAGAAGTTGTCAAAAAGGAAATCATAAAACTTCTCGATGCTGGTATTATTTACCCAATTGAGGATAGTCCTCCCATTCACTGTGTTCCCGAGAAAGGAGGAATGACGGTTGAGACTAATGAACAAAATGAACTAGTCCCTACTAGAACTGTCACTGGTTGGCGCGTTTGTATTGACTATCGTAAATTAAACAAAGCCACCAGAAAAGATCATTTTCCACTCCTGTTCATGGATCAAATGCTTGAAAGACTAGCAGGAAATAAATTCTTTTGTTTCCTCGATGGATTTTCAGGATACTTTCAAATTCCAATCGATCCTAATGACCAAGAAAAGACCACTTTCACTTGTCCTTTTGGAACCTACGCATATCGGCGTATGCCCTTTGGTCTTTGCAATGCACCTGCGACTTTTCAGAGGTGTATGATAGCCATATTCCAAGACATGCTCAAAACCTCCATGGAAGTTTTCATGGATGACTTTTCAGTCTTCGGAAACTCATTTGAAGCTTGTCTCTCCAATCTTGATAAAATGCTCGAAAGATGCGAAGCTGCACACCTTGTCCTTAACTGGGAGAAATGTCACTTCATGGTGACCGAAGGAATTGTGCTTGGCCACAAGATCTCTAGTGCAGGCATGTAAGTAGATAAAGAAAAAATCGACGTTATCATGAAACTTCCACCACCAACTAACGTTAAAGCCGTTAGAAGTTTTTTAGGACATGCCGGTTTCTACCGCCGCTTTATCAAAGATTTTTCGAAAATATCCCGTCCGATGACAAAAATTCTTGAGAAAGATTTTGTCTTTGACTTCAATGCTGATTGCATAAAAGCCTTCGAAACGTTGAAATCTCAGCTGACTAGTTCTCCGATTATGGTTTCACCTAATTGGTCACTACCCTTCGAGCTTATGTGCGATGCCAGCTCTTTTACTGTCGAAGCCGTCTTAGGCCAACGAGAAGGAAAACACTTTCGGCCCATATATTTTGCTAGCAAGACACTGAATAGTGCTCAACAAAATTATACAGTCACAAAAAAAGAATTACTGGCCGTAGTTTTCGCATTCGACAAATTCTGATCTCTCAAAAACAATCGTGTTCACCGATCACTCGGCACTCAAATATCTGTTCACCAAGTAAGATGCTAAACCGCGTCTTATCCGATAGATTCTGCTACTCCAAGAATTTGACATCGAAATCAAAGATAAGAAAGGAGCAGAGAATCTAGCCGCTGATCATTTATCACGCCTTGAAAATCTAGATCTAGAGGAGTTGAAGGAAGAAGAAATCGATGATTACTTACCTGATGAAACCCTCATGACCATTGATGGAAATGACGATCCTTGGTTTGCTGACTTTGCAAACTATCTCGCTGGAGGAATTCTCAGAAAAGGTTTAACTAACGCTCAAAGAAGCAAATTCTTTTCGGAACTTAAATACTACTTTTGGGAAGAACCATATCTTTTCAAAATGTGTCCTGACGGAATGATCCGAAGATGTGTTTCTGGTTCCGAAACCCGCAAGATTTTTGACGAATGTCATCATGGCCCAACTGGGGGACATTATGGTCCTTCCACCACAGCTAAAAAAGTTTTTGATGCTGGATTCTATTAGCCAACAATATTCAAGGAAGCACATACACTTGTTCAGAACTGTGATGCTTGCCAAAGAACCACCAACCTTTCACGCAGAGACGAAATGTCGTTGACAAGCATTCAAGTTTGTGAAATATTCGATATTTGGGGAATTGATTTCATGGGACCATTTCCTAAATCCACAAATACGAATACATTCTCGTTGCTATAGATTATGTGTCCAAATGGGCAGAAGCTGAAGCTTTACTAACAAACGATGCTCGCGTCGTCGTTAATTTTCTCAAAAAGCTTTTCGCTCGTTACGAAATCCCCAAAGCCTTGATAAGCAATCAAGGAACCCATTTCTATAATCAACAAATAGAGAAAACCATGAAAAGATATGGGGTTCGTCATCGATTCGCGACATCTTATCATCCACAAACCAGTGGCCAAGTTGAAAACACCAACAGAGCTCTTAAAAGAATACTTGAAAAAACAGTGAAGGACAATCCTTCAGTGTGGTCGAAGAAACTTGACGATGCTCTATGGGCATTTCGTACGGCTTACAAAACACCTATTGGCACAACTCCTTACAGATTCCTGTATGGAAAAACTTGTCATTTGCCATTCGAAGTTGAACATCATGCTTACTAGGCTCTTAGAAATTGTAACACCGATCTCAAAATAGCTGGAGAGAAGAGATTCTTGCAATTGCACGAACTCGACGGATTAAGACTCCGAGCTTATGAAAATTCCAAACTGTATAAGGCCAGAACAAAAGCTTATCACGACAAAAAGCTGAGAATTCGAAAAGAATTCAAAGCCGGAGACAAAGTTCTGCTTTTCAACATGAAATTCAAATTCAAAGCTCCTAAATTACAACCAAGATGGTTTGGACCATATATCGTTAAACATGGATATCCATCCGGTTATGTCAAACTTTATGACAAACAAGGTGGAAGTTTCATCGTTAATGGGCACCGAATCAAACTCTACTACGATAAGGAGCAAATGAATGAAATATCAGTTGAGACAGTTTCACCTAAGAATGAGTTCGAAACCATCAACTTCGTAGCACCTTTTACAGGAAGAATCCCACAAAATGTTCCTTGGAAACCATCTGCTGAGTTCATCTGGAGTGATATTGATGCTACTGGAGAAGAATTCATGTATATCCCCGAACTTTTCAAAATGTTCAAGGCTGCATCTGTGGCCAAGTAAATTCGGGAAGATTCGAGTCAGGCTGATGACTCGTTAATAAAATAAGCGCTTCTCATGAGGCAACCCGTGTGTTTCAGATTTGATTTTCTGTGGTCACCCCCAAAGTTTAAATATTTGGTTGAACTTAAGTGTGGGGGAGTGCCACATCTTAATAAAACTCTTTTGTATATAAGATTTTGTGCAGGTAATGATTACTCCAGTGGACGCTTGGATGTAGAAAAATTAAGCTGAAAAACTCATTGGAATATCTGGTTGCATCTCTATTTCCCTATTTCTATACTTTGAAGTTCGTTTTTCACATTGAGGACAATGTTTAACTTAAGTGTGGGGGGGGGGTGAATAGGAAAATTAGAGTTGTTAAGCTTGAATTTAAAATTTTGTTTGCCCTTGTGATCTAGTTATTTTCACGCTTTTAGGATAATATATTAGAATAACTGGATCAAACCACTGTAAACCGGTAATATTTGAAACTTTGAGATGTGTTCCGATTAATATTCTGGGATCGATAAACATTTGCTAGCACAAATTATAGCCCTTACCACTAAAATTGTGAGGATTTGAGCCTGTTCTATATAAAGCATACATCTTTTATGCTTGAATCTTTTGCTATGAGTGTCCCGGTGATTTTATTTATTCTAGAACTTGTTCTTGTAAATCATTACCAGACCGCAGTGAGATCGCATTCGTGCGATATAAGTAAATTCGTGTGATAAAGAGGCACCTTAGGATTTTACCCAAATGGCCTTACATTTTTCATATTATGTTATATTAGCTAGCTACATCGGTTAGTTAACCACCTACATGGACCCATTTGTAGCACTCATCTTTAGCGCTAGATACTGATATGATAAATAAGGCTTTAGGTGGTGTGTATGGATGAAATAGTATGATAATATCAATATCAAAATAAACGCGAGAATCGAATCGAAAACCTTTTAGGAAAAAGGTTAGTCAATCAAATCCCGTGAGTGTGATGATATAAGTGATACCGGGCAAGTGATTACCCGGGTCGTGTCCCAACGAGGTGTGAATTGAGGATGTCGTTTGAGGTTTGTTATTAAAATGCTTGAATTGTTCGAGATTTGATTGTTTTTAATTACGTTTTCTACGAATTAATTAACGGGAAAGTAATTAAGGCAAGGGAAACCTAATAAATGACAAACTAACTACTACTAAGCATACGGAACAATAAAACTAAGCTAAATTAAGTCCTAGAGTGATAATATGCAAAAACGTGAAAACCCGGGCTAATCCCAAGCTCCAAAAGTGAAAATAATGAAAATTAAGGCCTACGGGTGCGAAACTAATTTTCCTACGTTCTAAACGACTAAAAATAATTTTAGGAAAAAGCCGGGTATTTTTTTCGACTTTTAAATTATTTATTATGAATTAAAATCTAATTTAATCTAATTTAATTATAAAAAATACTAAACTATTTTGGAAAAATCTAAAAATTTTGCTAAAAATACTTTAAGTTATACTTGATTAAAGAAAAATAAAAAACTGGACTACTGCGTTTTGAAATAAGCAATTAAAAAGCCAAATAAGAAAATAAGCTAAGAACTGTTTTTGTGGTTAAGAAATAAGTGCTGCAAGATTCTAATTAATAAAGTCCCTAGGGCAGTTGGTGATTGGTGTGTGTGTTAAGGTTTGAGCCAAGAGACCAGAGTTCGAATCTGGCTTGGCACTTTTTGCAAAAATATATTTTTTTTTGGAATTTTCTTTTGAAACTTGAATATGGGATGGAAACAAGTACTTTTTGCAAAAACTCAACTTGTAAAAAGCTAGCAATAAGCAGTTAAGACTGCTTATTGTTTTCAGTTTTGGACAGTTAAGCTAACCAAACACCCCTTAGGCAGTTTTAAGCACAAAGAAAACTATGATAAGCAGTTAGACTTAGGAATAAGCTAAAACATATAAAAGGGAATCATGATAAGCTAGAGTACAGGAGGTAAGCACAAAAAAAAGGGAAACAATAAGCAGTTTTAAATGAATAAGCAAAATGGGACCTAAAGCATACAAGAGTAAAAAGCTATCAATTGACTAAATAAGCTATAATAAGCACCAATAAGCAAACATTAAGCAAGTAACTAACAATCTTTATCTACTCTATCTGATAATACCATAAAATTCCTAAATAAGCTAAAGCATTCAACTGATAAGCACAGAAAAGGTGGGACAGCTGCTGTAACAGTTGCTGAAATGGCAGTCCTATGGGGGCTGTTTTGACTTAAAAATAAGCTACTAACTCTAATCCTAATCCTAAAAGGGGACTTAATATGTAAACTAGGGATAGAGGAGACCTTAAAAAGCTACTTGGGATCCTATGAAAAGCTTAGGACAACTTATTAATAAGCTTGTGAAAAGCTGTTAAGGGACAGTAGGGCTGCTGTAACAGTAACTGAAATGGCTTTTTAGCAGATTTTTGAAGCAATTTAAACTAAACTAAAGCTATTCTAAATGCATATAAACTAAAGATATGTTGAGTTGGGTATGTAGAGACCTAAGGAAAACAGTTATGTGAAGATTTGGACTACCAAAAAGCTGTTTAAAAAGCTCATGAACAGCAGTGAGGACTGCTGTTCTGTGCAGACAGAAAACCTCTCTTTTTTTTAGAACAAAACTTGTAAACAAATGTTATCTAGGCTAAACAAAACGTACAAACCTACTTAGACCTTATACCACTTTGACTTTGAGAGTCAAAGTGGGTAAAAAAAAAGTTTAGGACCAAAAATAAGCTGATGCCAAACACCCCTTTATGGGGTGTTAAACAAAAAAAAATAGATTTTTTTTAAAAGTTAACTAGGATTTTTCTCTTATAAAACTACTTAATATCTTAAAATTTATACTTAGAACTGAAAATAAAGTGTGATAAGCTAATAAGCACTAAAGTGCTTATTAGCAAAAATAAGCAATAAAGTAAATGAGAACTTTTTCATTAATAAAAAAAAGATTACAATCTTAAAAACATAAACTAAATTTTAAAGCTAACTAAAACCTAATGCCAAACTTGGCTACAATGTTATCTATTTATACTAAAGGCTAAGGTCTTCATATGTGAGAGCTTTGTGCTTCTTTTCTGAGAGAGAAAGGAGCTCTTGGATGCCTTGTGTTTCTTTGAGAGTCATCTTAGCCATTCAATTCATCTTGGGCACCAAGGGCTTCATCTCAGCCGTCCACTCTTTAGCTCCAATGGGGTAGTGTGGGATTGCCAAGGTGGCAAAGGCCATGTGCTTGTGGGGCTTGAGCGAGCTGGGGACCAGAGAGAGATAGGGTTTGAGATAGTGACTGGGAAGAAGAAGACAAGGAGGGGATCTTGGTTTTGGCGGGCAAAGGGGTTTTGAGGTTCTGGGTGGGTAAACACAGGTTTGGGTGAAAAGGGTTGGTGGGTTAAGGTATTAAAAAGGGTTTAAGGGGTTTTAATTAATAGTGTTTTATAAAAGTAATTAAAACTTTGTATTTTTAGTTTTAAATTTTTTTTTTTTTTTTTTTTTTTTTTTTTTAAGATAGAAAAATAATATTAATAAAAATTGGTTTTAAATAAAATAATTGTTGTAAATAGAAATGGATAAAAATAAAAATAGTTGTTTTAGTGAAAAACTTTTTCGGGGTAAAATTGTTAAATTGGGTTCGGGTAAAGGGAAAAATGGTAATTTGGATTTAGGGATAGGTTTTTGAGTCTGATTCCCCAAGCTCACTCCCAAATATGTATCCCGGGCTCCGAAAATGTAGAAAATCATCATCCTGCTCCGTCTACAAAGCACGCATTCCAATCCGAGCTCATTTCTGTCTGTTTTGGTCCTGTTTTCGATCCTTTGTACCTGAAACACATAAAAACACACCCCAAGGATATCTGTAGCATAATTGGTTACATTTCAGTGTTTTTAGACATTTTTGTGGGCTTAGATGGGTAAAAATGATGAGTGAATAAGCACTCATCAGATACCCCTAGTTACACCCTCTGAGCCATCCTTTTCATTTTTGATAAACCCAGAAAAATACAAAAAGATTTTACACTTTAAACCTTAGCCTAACCCTTGTCAATGTCTAAACGGTTGGTTGCTAGTCACTTGGAATAAGAAGATTGTTCAAATGATTATGAGTAACCGCACCTTGCTAGTTGTGTGAGCCATTTCAAGAGTTTGAGTTTATGTTTAAAAAAAAAATAAAAAAAGAAAAAAATGATGAAAGTATGAATGTAATAGCCAATGTGCTAAGTTCGAAGAAAAGTTGTCATGGCGAATCAAAACGAAAAGTTGTTGAAATCCGAAGAAAAAGAAAATGAAGCTATAATCATTTATTGGTTTGTGGATTGTTTGGTAGCTAGCAACACGGGTATTAGACTTGATTCTGTTTTTATTTTAACACCAATTTCATTAACATTCCCATGCCTTATCCATACCCTTTACCCCAAGCCTAACATTTCAACCCGAATAAAAGTCCTCTTTAGATGTTTTTGCTTGGTGCTCACGCCACGTCGGTGGAGTTTTGTTTCTTGTACAAGCTTATGGTAATAATCTAATCATGACTGAGCAATGAGTGTGATTTATCTTGTTACTCCACTAAAAATTGAGTGATTGAGTGAATTATATTTCGTTCCTTTTTCGTGAGGTGTTTTGAAATGTTAATCATGCAAGAAAATCATTGGATATTGTCAAACATCTTGAAAGTTTCACCCTTAAAAGCTTAATTGATGAATCTTCTCTCGTACTTGTACCTGGTAGATTTGCATCATATTTTTCGTAATCATAATTTTGTACCAGTGGATGTTTTTCCTAGATTTGCTTGAGGGCAAGCAAAGTTTAAGTGTGGGAGAATTTGATAACGCTCAAATTGTACATGTTTTCAGTAGCGTTACGAGTGCTTTTGTATATGTTATTTGGTTATATTTTGTTAGGAATTATTGTAACAGTGGGTTCCTCCTGATAAAGGTTCCTGATGAGAGCGTTATTGTTTCTACTGATAGTATGGTTCCTGCGGATAGTGCAGTTGCCACTGATAGTTATTATTATTTCTGCGGATATGTACTTTCTGTATTGTTAGTATTTAGTTGGGATATGCATGAGTTAAATTAGGAATAGATAATGCATATATTTTACGTGGTGAGTAAGCTGCATAATTAGGGTTTCTGGTAGTATAAAAGAAACCTGCGGCTAGGGTTTATGTACGTTCTTCAACAACATTTTTAGTAAATTAATATAGATCCATAGAGGATCAAATCTTTGGTGTTTATTGACTTCTTGAGTCTTGTGTTTATATTCCGCGTAAACATAATTCTAGCAAAGGTTCTCCTTAGTTCTCTTATGATTACACAGGTTAACTATACTTTCTCTAAGGCTCATAAGATCTATCTGGGACTGAACCCAACAAGTGGTATCAGAGCCTGGTGAGAATCTTTCAAAGAAGACGATCATACTCTCTTTCACAGATTCATAAATCTCACTCTTATAATGACATCATCAAAACATTCAGAAAGTTCAGACAATGAAGACAAGCCTGAGCCAACCAATGCTCAGTCTACAATTCAGCAGGTTGTTACCACCATGTCCAACAACAATGCAAAGTTTCCCTATCTGAAGAAGGACGAATATGACATATAGGCTATGAAGATGGAAAATTATATCTCCAACAGTGACATCCATCTCTGGAACATTGTTCTAAAAGGTAACAGTAAGAAGGCTACTGGAAGGGATCCTGATGGGAATGTGATAATTCTTCCAGCAACAACTAATGCAGCACATATTGCACTTTAGAGGGAAACCAAGGCAAGGACTACCTTGCTTCAAGCTCTTCCAGATGAGCATATGAGTGACTTTTATCATCTTGATGATGCAAGAGAAATCTGGAGAGCAATAAAAGCAAGGTTTAAAGGTAATGAAGAATCTAAAAAGATGAGGAAGTCAATGCTCAAGCAGAGCTTTCAAGAGTTCTAAATTTTTGAAGAGGAAGGCATACACAAGGGGTATGACAGGTTTCAGAAAATCCTGAGCCAGCTAAATCAGATGAAGTCCAAACCTGACAATGAGGAATGCAATCTCAAGTTCCTTTGTGGTTTACCTTCTTCCTGGAGGCAGGTTTCTCTCACACTCAAGGCAAATAGAGGCCTTGATTATTTAAGCTTTGATGACTTATACAATAAGCTTAGATCTCTTGAAATTAATATCAAGGGTCATTCATCTTATTCTTCAACTCCAACACACTCAACTTTTGTTAGTGCTACCAGTGCTAACACAATGGTGTCATATACTGAGAGTCCCACTTCTTCATCAGTAGCAACCAGAACACACACTTCTTCTACAAGGAAATCAAAGTCCAATTCTGTGATAAAGGATGTGCTTTACTCTTTTGTTGCTGAAACTGAAGACCAAAAGCAGTTGGTCTATGAAGATATTTAACAAGTGGATAAATGGGATTTGGAGGAGATGGATCTCAAATGGCAGATGGCCATGCTTGTTGTGAAAGTCAACAGGTTTGAGAAGGGTTCTGGAAGAAAGTTTGGCTACAAGGGAAGAGAATCAGCCAGGTTTGACAGGAAGAAGATCAGGTGTTTTGAATGCAACGAGGTGGGTCACTTTGCTAGAGAATGCCCAGATAAGAAGGGAAGTGACAGGAGAAGATATTCTGCATTCAAGATCAAGGAAGCTGAGGATCAGAAACCTAAAGCTTTGCTGTCTTTGGAGTCAAGGGTTGACTGGGATGAGCATGTGAATGAAGCTGAGGATGAAAATCCTCAGGTTGGATTGGTTGCTGATACTGCTGATGAGATTGCACTTATGGGCATCACTTCTCAGGTACAAAATTGTATGTTTGGTTGTAATGCTAAATATGATGCTCTTAAAAGTGAATTTGAGGATGTTAATGGCCAATATAAAGAATATTTTATTCAGGTCCAGGCCTATAAGAAAACTGTTAAATCTTTAGAAAAACAAAAGGCCTGGTACCAACAAAATCAATTGGCTCTTGAAGAGAAAATTCAAGTTTTAGAAAGAGATTTGGAAAACACCACGAATAGGCTAAAATTTAATAAGAAAGAATATGTAAAGGTCATTGCTGAAAAGAGGGTCTTCAAGCTAATCTAGATACAGAGGTGGCTAGGCATAAACAGTGGCAAGAACAGGCTAGAAACCTAGATAAACTGTGGAATAGTTCTATGTCTGTTGAAACTAAGATGGGGTTAGGCTTCAAGGACTATATTAGTCCAGATGAGGTGTATGACCCCAATGAATACAGTGTTTTTAATCTTGTCACTGATGAAGAAGAAGATAAATATAGAAAACCTGTTAAATATATAAAACAAGGTGAGATGCATTCAGTTCCTTCTTCTATAAATGGTATTGTTAGGCCACCCAACCCAGACTCAGACTCAGATGAATCACATATGACCTATGGTCAAAATTCCAATGACTTATCTGACACTGGCAGTGAATCTAATACTTTTGTCTCTTGTTCTTCCAATGATAGGACTTTAGAGACTCAGTCTAAAAACTATGCCAGTTGTGATTCAAGTGAAGAGTCTACAACGCCCAATTTTGCCTCTCCCAAGCCCTTGCATGTCCCAAGAGCTGTTGTTAATGATTCATCTTCAAAGACAGCTTATTTTAGAAACATTTCTTGTTCTGTTGATTTTGTTAAAAATAATTCTGATTTTGGTTGTGGTTTGAATAAGTTTGTTTGTGATAAGACTATTCCTGTTATGAACAAGCATTTTAAGAAGAAATCATGTTTTGTGTGTGGCAGTACATTTCATCTTATCAAAGATTATGATTTTTATGAGAAACAAATGGGTGTTTGTACTAATCAACAGAGATATAGACCTATATGGAATGATGTGGCCAACATTCCTCAGTTTGTTCCCACTGGAACACATGTGAGGACCAGCAGAACCAATTCTGTTGGTAGACCAGTTGCTGCTGGTAGACCAGTTCCTTCTGGTAACCTAGTTT